>CM031239.1:697537454-698139181 GCA_018340775.1 Taxus wallichiana var. yunnanensis
TCTTAAAAGGCATCCTTGATCTTCTGTCTTGGAACCTTGTCCAGACTATCCCTAAAAACTCAGAACCCGAACTCCGTAAGGTGGCCACCGTACCCATCCCCATCTCCACCCCGTAGGTGCCTATCCCTATGCTACCTAGGCACATCGTAGTGGCCACATGTGCCTATAAAGTGGTAACTTGTGCCTCTAAACTTGTCAACTACCCCTGCACTATCCCCAATTGTGTAATTAGGGTAGCTACTTACCCCGTCGTAGCGCATCCCTCTTCACTAAGATGGTGGCTAAATCTGGCTGCCCGACTCCTGGGTACTTCTTGTAAATGTGTAGCCCACCACCATGTCTCAGTATCTATTCGTCACCCCAAAATCATCAATCCATCGGTCTACCACCTCTTCCCTCCTACCCCGTCTAAGACTGCCGGGCTTACTGCGTGGTACTGTGCAGAGGCCTCTCCATGTCATCCCTCCTATATCAGGGGAAGGGTGGGATATATCCTAAAGTAGCACTCCGAATCGCCATCCGAACCTATCCATGGATATCATCTCATGCTCTACTTGGACGTTTCCCTTTATCCATCAAAGCATCTCGTAGCTCCTATAGCTCCTGGCCATCCACTCATATGATGAAAACCCACATATGGCCTCCAAATGATGTCCACACTGGACAACCCCCTCTAGAAAATGCCTCAGACAGGCTACATCATGTGTAACTCTAAAGAGCTCGGTGCTCCCCAATCGCAAGCACCCATTTCTTAAAGCCCACCCAAACAAAACCCACTTGAATGTATCAGTGCCTGGCATACCAAATCGACACACACACAATGTGCTCATGTGCCTGTGAATGAAGTAGGAAATTACAACACAAGATAAACCTCCATAGCCACCCATAAGCCCATAGATCTTTGTATAACTGTATTTAGAATATGGGTGCCCATGTAAAATGGGTCTTTTCCTCCACCATATCGCAAGTAACCCCCATCAATGATCATGCTAATCTCCCACCCTCTCGCATCCGGTAGTGCAAAATAGACTTCCTCCATCAAGCAATACCACTAGCCTCATCTCCTCTGGGGAGATGGGCCTAAGTACATATCTTCGTAGCTCATACTAGAGCTATGGAACCTCAACCGTGCCAACCCCTCACCAAACATGGTCAACATCAACTCCTCATATGCCTCTGAGGAGATCGAATACACTTGTGTCCCCACTGCTCGTAGAACCGCAAGATCCCGTCCACATCCTCCATGGTGACTGTGATCTCACCTGTCAGCAAATGGAATGTACTGGTCTTCAAATCCCATCTATCGATGAGGGTGACCATCAAAATCCACTCCTAGACTACATGCCAGCAGTTTCGACCCCAATCAAAGCCAACCTCTACAACGTGGTGTAAATCATTGACTCGTCACACTCCTCGTACTCTCACAAGCAGTGGGTGGTACCCTATCTCACATTCGTAGCTGATCTCTTTCCTGAATCTAACAAACCATCACATTAATACACCTTGGCCATACCTATAATCACCCTTGACACCTCACCTATACCTATTACCCTACCTCTTTTCCCTTCTCAACCTATTTTCTTATCACATGTCCTATCTACCCACCCCAACCCTGACCAATTACCATTCCACCATACCTATTTAAACCTCTCACCCATGTTATTTTTCCTTCCACAAAATCTTCTTATACCATTACCTATCTCACCCACCCACCCTACCTCCTTTTTTGACCAATTTTCTCCAAATAATGACTTGCACCGATTTAGGTGAGACCGACTCATGGTCTAACGCAACCATCACCACCTCATCTATGATCGCTGTTGTGGCTCACACCAACTAACGTCCAATCCTCGACCGATTTTGATCACCATGCTCATGAAACCAAATCTGTGACACCCTACCCTATTTCCCAAAACACACCATTTTACCCTCCCGACCTATCCTTCCCTACCCAAATCCCCCCTGAATTCATCCCCACCCATCATTCACCTAAATATACCCTTCTCCCTTCCTATTTTACCCATTTTTCATCCCAAATTCAAATTTATTTTCCCCAAAACCTATTTTCCCCTAACCCGATTTCTCTACACAAATCTACCTACCAAACTAGGAATGGGATTGAATCATATTGTTAGTGCAAAATCACAAAGACCCCCCAAATGAGTCGCGATCTTCTTTTCTAAGGTAGATTCATTTGTGTGATTCACACAACATTGAGTTTTCTTCCCAAAGTGTGGACTTCTGCATATGGGAAAAACTCTCTAGATTAAAGGTTGGTTCCTATTCTTCTACTTAGGTGCATATGTGGAAACTTACAGATGACCTATTCCTAAACGTAATCTAAGTTTTATCAAGGAGACAAGGATAAAAGGAATACATAAAATCAAAACTAAGCTATAAGGTGATGCACAAGGAATGATGAACATTATTTTGCCGATAGACACAAACCAACAAAATGCATATAATAATCAAGCACGTATAACCAAATTTATAATGAAACACCAGTATGAGAGAAAAGGAGACAAGAAAGGAGCTAAAATCGATCACAAACATGTTTTATTACTTTACAGATTGATTGACAATGCATTACAAACATCCAAAAGGCTAGAAACATATTACAATTTAAATGGAAGGTTTGAACTCCATGAATTCCTTTTCCGTAAGAAAAGGGAGCTCGTGCAAAAACAAAATAATGTCCAACCCTTTACAATGAGTTTCAACCCGGCTTTTATAGATTCAACACGAAGGGAGAAAGAGAGAGAAGTGGGAAAAAGCAGTCGAAGTTCAACCACTTTATTAATGCCTCTTAAAAATCTGCCCCCAAATTTGTCTTGATTACATCAATTTTCTTATTTGATGCCTCAAAGAGGAGGAGGAAACGGTGGATTAGATCGAAACTGATCCGGTTGTTGGGAAAAATAGATCCCGCATTAAAGGCCCAAAGATGTTTCTCCATTTTTCTCCCACCTATCCTCCCCAAACTTAAATTTTCGATCTTCATGGCGTAGATGAGGCCAAGATCTTTCCAACGGTGTTAAATTTGTAATATTTTGAGCCTGGTCAAAAGATATGCCCTTTGAATTTTGTAATGTCCATACAAGAGACCTGAACACCACTTGAAAAACGTGACCCTTTTTTAATATGGGACATGTGGAGGGATGGCGCTTGTTCGAGGGTGGCCCCTATATTTTTCTCTTGGAATGGCATGGGGATGACACGTGTCTTCCTCCGCCGGCCTGCTCAATTTCTATGTTTTTTTTGGCTAAGTCCTTTACTCAAGTGTCATATTTCTTGACCTGTGGGACACGTGGTAGTCCGGCGCTCATCCTGAAACCCTCTCTTTAATTGACCCTTGAGTTAAAGCATCATTTGACACTTAGCACTCTCCGTTGGCCTACTACCATGCATTTACTATTCAACCTAACTTTGTCCCCTTTTGGGACTGGACGTGTGGAGGCCCCGCACTCGCTTAAAAGCCCGATCAAGATTTTCCTTTGGAGGAGCATCAAGTTGACACTTGGAAGCCTCCACAGGTCTTTGGAATTTTCAATGACCTCCCTCTTACCTTTTCAAACCTTGGCTACGTGGTGAACCGGCACTTGCTCGAGCCTACCCTTTTAGATCTACTCTTAGAGATGCGCCACTTGGACACGTGGTGGTTTCTGTGGTGCTTCTATACTTAGCCCTTTTTCAAGCCTTCCTTGTCTACCTTTTGACCTCTCGTTGACCATTTTCTATTTGAGGGCTAGCGCAATTTTGAGTCTCCGCCTTTAACTCCCATTTTGGATTTGTGTTGAGCCAACACCGTACCTTCCTTCCTTTAAATAATTTTCAATGGCCATGCAACATTTGGGGCTTTAAACACATGAAATCCCGGGTGCTTGTTTGAGCTTCCTTTCGGGATTCAACTTTAGAGAAGTGTCGTGCCGACACGTGGTTCTCTCCACCGCCCCTCTATACTTAGCCAATTTTTAGACTTGTTATAAAACTCTGCTTTTGAGCCCAAAGACTTCGAGATCTTCTCCGTTCCTTATTTTTCTCGCCTCCTAGATTTTTTTGTGACACTGTTCCTCCTTCTCTGACCTTGTTATTTTATTTCTAAGCCCACCTGTAACCTATTAAATAGATTTAAGACATGGATTCACTGATAGATTTGTTTCTTCTCTTTCTTCTTACATAGGTTCGTTTAGTCTTTCGCAAGCCCCACCACTCCATTGTTGATTCCTTCTATGACATGTTTACAAGATTTAAACATGTTTTCTCTAGTTCTTTCTATGTAGGGTTGTGGTTGATGCAATAATTTACCCAGGGGTGAAATATGGATAACAATTTGGTGACTCACAGGGGTATCTGCTTGTGTTTCACACGAAATGTTTCGACTTTTGGGAATAGAGTTGCTTTCTATCCTTTCATTCCTTTTAGAAACAGATAAGGGTTAGGGGCTAGGAGGAATACCTCGTCGAATGTCGAGATGGTGTGCGCGTACTATGAGAAAGGTCGATCGACCGCGAAGAACTCCTTTTTGTCTGGGAAGGACTACCTGCAAATAAGAATACAAGACCACCAGATTTTGATTAGACAATAAATGAGGGAACTGCCTTGGGCCCAGGAAATATAAAACTTCCTTTCGAAGGTGGTCAGCTCCCCTGCTAATATGAATTAACACAAATTCTAACAAATAAGCTATTGTCCAATTACAATTTGTTTACCTTATTAGAACAATAGAGAAAGGGCTGGTCTTGGTTTAGAATCAAGGTGACCGATGCCGGTCACTATAACCGGTACCGGTTGGCTCTAACCGATACCAAGAGGGACAATGTTTTAGGGCTTTGGTGAAGGTTGGTCAGTAAGGTAGTCAGTGTTGTTTTATAAGGTCATGAATGGCCGAGGGGAATAATGAGAGGACAGGGAAGACTCAAAGTGTGATAAAATGGTCTTCTAGGTGATACAAGGATGTATGGATGAAGGTTAAGTGCAAAAGGCGCTTTGGTAGGTGGTAGATCTAGGAATGAGCTTATAATTACTATCAATCCACAGTGCTCAAGAAATGGTGCTTAAAAACACACAAGACACTACTTACTCGTTCTCGATGAAGATGCAGTGTTCCAGGACATGTGATGACGAAGACAGGCTCAAGTAGGATGATCTCGACAATTCAAGATGAGCTATCTCCTCTTCTCGATGCTCTGGATGAGTGTCACTAGGCTCTAGTTATTCGGTTCAAGAGCCTTGGGCTTGATGTCCTTCTCTCGCAAACTCTTCTTGTTTCTTCACTTGTCTCTCGCTTTCGGCCAAACAAATCTCGATCCTTTCAATGATTTCTTCTCCTTTTTGATCAAATGAACATCCGATCTCTTGTTTTTGGTTGGAAGTGGTCATTTACAGGGAACCGATGGCGGTTACTGAAACCGACGGTGGTTGAGTAGAACTGGTATCGGTCATGTCAAAGTGGGCTATTTTTGGTAAAATAGCCAACTTTCCTCCTTTTCTCCCGAGGGATTAGTTGTGGGCTTGGTCAAGTCATTATGAGGTCATTTTTGGGTGCGGGTGAGGAGTAATTAATCATAGGTGTGGATGTGGACCAAGTTATAAGTCTTAATTAGGTTAGTTTAGGTTAAGACTCGGCCATGATGAGGTGGCGAAATGAGGTACAGGTATGGCGATGTGGATTTATTAATTATAAGGTAATTAATAAATAATTGTGTAAGGTTTAGGTGATGAGGTTAGGTTGCAAATGAGATGCGGGCACAGGGGTCGTAAGACACAAATTGGGTGTCTACATTAGCCCCTCATTGTCGTGTAGCTTGTCTTTGTTAAAGCTGCATGGACAATAATAAGAAGTGGTTACCCCCCGTTAAGGGTATAGGTAATCGGCCTCAAATCTATCACAGATTGAGGCAAATGGGAAATCGTGGATAGGGTTGATAAAGGGTAATTGGTGTTTATATGATGGTAAGATGGTGGGGTAGGTCCAAAGAAGCAGACGACGTTGAAATGCGAGCGTAAACTGACGGGTACATGATTTGAAGAGCAAACAAGCAATTCATAGGCAAAGGTCGATAGTTTATCCAAACAAGGGTGATATAATCCTGTACCCAAGGCATGTGGAAGTAGCTCCGTGGGATATAACGGGTAAGGTGCAGAACGTTTAGGCATGTTCGGCAGCACTAAAATGGTTGGTTTGGTTGAGATAAACGTCACGGTCTTGGTCTAGGAAAAGTTGGTCGACCGATCAAGTCAAGGACCCTAATCATGCTAAAACATGAACAGTGAGCTCGATTGACCAAAAGTGACATGATGGGTGGATAAAAGTGTATTGTGTTGATGTTGGGCGAGGTATTTAATCGCGCACCTTAGGTCGGGCCAAATGGTCGGGTGTGGTCTTGGCTCGCCAATGGTGGGTACGGCCTTGGGTCGTGCCAAATGGTTGGTACGGCCTTGGTCGGGCCAAATGGTTAGTTACGGCCTTGGCGGGCCAAATGGTTAGTTACACCATTTGGCCGCCAATGGTCAAGGTTATGGCCTCGGTCGGGCCAAATGGTAGGTTAGGCCTTGGGTCGGGCCAAATGGTAGGTTACGGCCTTAGGTCGGGCCAAATGGTAGGTTAGGGCCTTGGGTCGGGCCAAATGGTAGGTTACGGCCTTGGGTCGGGCCAAATGGTAGGTAACAAAGGGTTTTTAGCCAAGGTGTATATAAGCGAGGTTGTGAGAAAGGGCGAGTAGTGAAGAAGGGTAGAAATTGGGAAGAGGTGGGGATAAAACCGATATCGATTGCCCATGACCGATATCGGTTACTGACCGATACCGGTTCCTTAGGGCACAAGAAAACCGATATCGGTTATAGGTCAAAACCTATAAAAAGAAAAAAATACGACCAAATATTGTCATATTGTCAATTTGAAAACCAATTTGAGTTGTCTCGAGGTGGAGTGTTGAGATTGGAGCATTTGTTGGTTGAGGTGGCACTATTTGAGTGGAGGAGTGAGTGGTTAGTGGGCCCGAGTGAGTAGGAGGCAGCAGTTGATTGGTGGAGGACCCAGCAGAGGAGAGGTGGAGCTATGGCACAGCCAAGAGGAGCAGGAGGTGCTGGACCAGCTGGACCACCACCACCCATCCCACCACGACGACGTGTCGTCGTCACGCCAGAGGTTCAAAACCCTTCATTATGTGAATTTCATCAGTATTGTCGATTTGGGTTTTGGGTAGAATGTAAGGTTTTTAGAAAATAATTAATAAATGGAAATTATTTGAAAAAGGAGAGGGTAGATAGGTGAAATAGGCCAAGGCAAGGTGGGGGTAGGTTTTTAGGGTGTTTGGGTGGGTATAGAGGGAGAAATAGGAAAAAATGAATGGGTAGCCGCTCGGGTTCGGCTCGGGTATTTTTTCGGTGACCGATGCCGGTCACTAAGCGAACGGCACGGCCAAGAAATTTTCGGGTCGTGGTGGTTTGTGCGTGACCTGTGTCGGTGGTGAGTCGACCGCGTCGGTGGAGAGGGACCGGTGCTGGTCATGGATGACCGTGATCGGGTCCCTATTTAGGAATATTTATTTTGTTGGTTGGTTTTGCTATGGTTTGGGGTATTTGGTGGTTGTTGGGGGTGTGGTTTGGGTGTTTAGGGATTAGTGGTTTGGGTGTTGTGTTTGTGGGGGTGAAGATGTTCGGGGATATCAGAAGATAGGTGGGTAGAGGGGTTTGTTAGAGAGCTCGGGGTGTGGTCGGGGATAAAAAAAAAGGGGGGTATAGAGGGTATAAGTAGATGTTGTGATAAAGAGTAGGGCTAATGTAGTGAGTTGGTTTTGCGACAGCACGTGCCACCGACGATGCGACAGATGCCCCCGCTGCTTGAGACAGATGCAGCCACACGTGTCTCGAAGTGCAAAGGGGGGTATCATGCGCGAGGTGGGACTCGGCGAAGTCCAAGCGAGTGCAGAGCGATCGGCAGGATCACAGTTTGATGGTTGCCCTCATCAAGAGATGGGATCCGCGACTAATGTGTTCCATCTCCCGACCGGAGAGATGACCATTACATCGAGGATGTGTATCGCATCCTTGATTACCGATTGATGGAGAGGCGCCTTTGTGTGGACGCGAGAGACAGCCATGGACAAAGATCCTACACGTATTCGGGATACAAACCTCGCCATCGACGATATCCTGCGCAACATGAGCATCGCGTATGGGGATATGTACCAGCCCACCGGCATGACCACGGCTTACCGTGTTGATGATGATCGGATCACCTGCTCGCCTCCCGGACTCGAGGGAGGCCACTTTCCACTGGGCGCACCATGGGGTTTTACATGAGATGGTCGAGGAGCATATGTGTTATGCTTGGGCACCAAAAGATACCCACAGTGCGGCTTATATCGAGAAGCTGTGGGGCTATCGCCGGATGAGGTGATTCGGATTTGCTCTACGTTGCTACATCGGCATATGAGCATATCATATGCATTAGACCAGCAGAGGCTGCCCCAGCAGCCTGTGGCCACAGTGATCTACGAGATATGGCTTCCGTAGGTGGTTGGGGTCGTGGGCCAACCACGAGCAGCGCTTCTTGCAGCACGAGATGTGGCATATTACCGCATGTATTGCAGAGGCTTGACAAACATAGACATTTTATGGAGACCTTATAGAGGTCATCACCCCCGGAGGATCCCGAGCACATTGCGTGGATCCAAAGATACATTCTCGATAGCGGGACGAGGCGGAGAGTACGAGCGATACCCTAGAGAGGGTACGACTTTACAGTGGGGATAAGACAGATGAGCCACCTCCCTTCCCTCGCATCATCGTAGGGATGATGTAGAGCTCCACTCGCCTCACTGCACCACGGCCTATGGACCCATATTGGGTAGCCGAGAGGCCTCGTAGATGATACTTGTGTGGATGACGCTTGGTTGTACGGGAGCATTTTTGGTATGGTGGGCAGGAGAGAGAGTCGCGAGGAGGGCGAGCCCGCACCTGCACTTTCAATGGGCAATGTTAGAGCAGAGAGGATCAGCTCGCAGGGTAGGTACAACAATGCATTATTCTGGGCAGCTGCACAGCGCACAGTACAGCATGTATAGGTGTCTTACAAGGGCGCTTAGCCCAGTGCACAGTAGTGGCAAGACAGTAAAGAGTACCACCAATGTACAGAGCTCAAAGACAGCACCACCAGCGGCACCAGCACAAGGGGGCACTATTATTAGGAGTCTGGGACCAGCCCCAAAGCATGGTGGCACACGGGGCCCGCTTATATGGAGGCGAGAGCAGAGGCCCGGTACTATCAAGATGTTCTTGATGGTACCGGGCCGACTATCACCATACGCGGCACATGAGCAGAGACCTCTGAGTCGAGATCTCGGGAGGTGCAGTCGACACCCGATGGGTCTCACATGTAGGAGGCGAGAGGCGGCACAGAGGACCCGGTAGAGGGAGAGGTGCCGAGGGCGGTGGGGAGAGCCGAGGGATCCTCGCATATTTTTGTGTTTCAGACACACTGGATATGGGCACCACCAGGAACCGGTTATGTTTATAGAGGCCTTCGCATGCCCACATATGATTTATTCATTCATTTATTGATTCATTTATCAGTATATACCGGCTGCGTGTGCCGAGTACAAAGTTATGCATACTGATAATTGATACTGCCTCGCGAGCCGAGTATTTATTTTTTCTCGATATGAGAGACCGGCTGCATGAGCCGAGTCGAGATTATCACGGCCATTATTGTGGCTGCGTGCCGGCTTTGTTGTATTATGAGATCACAGAGGCCCCTATGCAGACACATCATACATTTGAAACTTTGGATATATAGATATGATGATTCACCCACATGTCAGTGTTTAAAATGTTAAGTGTTTTGTCGATGGTTTGTGATATAGAATGTATGTAGCTTGTTGAGTTGGATCCAAATGGTGTATAGATTGATGGTTTTGGATATTATTTGTTGATGGCTTGTTTATTTTTGTAATATGGATAGATGATGTTGATGAAATTGTGATGAGATATGGATTTGATGAAAAATTATAGATAATGGTGTTGTTTATGCAGGAAAAAGGGACGGGCGCAACAAAAATTTGCAAAAACGAAGAAACGGCTTAGGTTTAAGCAACAAAGGGTACATGACCGACATCGGTTGTGTAACCGATGTCGGTATCTATATGACCGATATCGGTTACGTAACCGATATCGGTTATGGAAGAATTATTTCCCTAAAAATAGAACTGCTGGGTTGGCAACTTAAGTTCTTATTTTTAGCATTCTTATTTTTAGAGTCATGCAACAAGTTAAATATGCGAATGCGACGCTGTTTGACGACTGCTACAGGTAATTGCATGGAAGAATTGAGTGATAAGGAGAAAAGAGACAGGTGAAGTGAGTGTGGGCTGAGATTAAGAAGTTAGAAAGGAAAATTATATTGGAAGAGGGTGGTGAACATGGCTGAACGAGGAGAAGCATCCAGCAGGCAGGGACGAGGGGGAAGATATGTTCCGCCCCAAGCTGCTACATCCCGAGAGGTAAACTGTTTGGTTGTAATTCGATTCTTGCATGTTTTGTGAATAGGATGAAAGAAGTGTAAGTGGGGAAAGATGAGAAAGAAAAGGTGATAGGCAAGGGTCAGGGATGGGGTGAGTGCCGCTGAGGTAGGTAAACAGGGTGGTCACGTATGTTTTTAGGTAAAAATAGGAGTAAACGGTAAAAATAATTATCATAGGTATATGTTTTTATGCAGGGTAGGTATATTTTTGACAGTGACCGGTATCGTTTAGAAGGAACCTAGACGCTCGAAGATACCAGTATCGGTTATTCATAACCGATATCGGTCATTGTAAGAGTTTCCAGAACTTGAGAAAAAACCCGTAGAGATTTGTTCTTGCGAATAATTATGTGTTGTTTTAATGTATGTAGGAAGAACTAGGGTTAAGGATGAATGATAATCGCGTGCAACCAAGTTATTGTCACGAATCCGAGCGGATGTAACACCACCGAATGGGCATTGATAAATCGTTTGGGGTTAAGTGGAATCCGCTATTATTCAAGAATCGCATGTAACCATGCTATGTCAGTGCGAGCGTTGATTGAGAGATGGAACCTAAAATAATACCTTCTATTTGCCAACAGGGGAGATGACAAGACTTCTGGAAGATGTGTTCCGTATTTCGAGACTCCCAATGATAGGAAAATAGTGTATCAGAGCGTTACCTGAGCCTATGGGCAGGCGGCAAAGGATAATAAGCAGATTTGGGTCACCGCATGAGATTTGACACAATGAGGTTTATCATTTACGTATGGTACAATGTATGTAATACACCCCGAGGAAACAAGGTCAGCAGTGCTATTAATGATAGCGGTGGGGTATTATGCATTACCGAGGGTGGAGGGTGGAAGATTTCCCAAAGCATCGATGAGTGTTATTTGGGAAATGATAGAAATGAGCGTGACTTTCGCATGGGCACCTGCATATCCTGGCAGAGTTATATAGGGGTTTATGGGCCTCATGTTTAAAACACGGGACGACACTAGATTGTTCATACTTATTACATTGTTGGGCCTATGAGCATATTGTTTGTGTGCATTCAATAGGCCGACCCATCGAGTCCGGGAGAGGCAGAGTGCAAAGGTCGGGATTCGATTTACGATGGGTCTAGTGCAGAGTAACAAGAAGCGAGATCCCAGCCGTAATAGATGACATCGAGTATTATAGGCATGGTATGGGAGATGGTGAAGATTGTGGATATTTGTTGAGGCCTTACGGAACTATATGGTGACGGAGCACATAGCCGAGGAGTTGAGGGGTGCAGAGTGAATTGAGATGGATCGCAGGGCACAGCCGTGAGTACGAGAGGATTCCTCTAGATCGCGTGCGCGACAATTTGGGTTCGCTCAGATATACCGATGACATATAGACCATACATGAGAATTGACGCCGAGGCGGCATTCTCACCTCCCGGCCTACACCTCTAGAAGGGCCAAGAGATAGCAGCCAATCGTAGGGTAATGGATGCGGGAATGACAGAGGCCTATAGAGTATGGTGGGTAGCGTGAGCTGCGAGGTGCACGTGAGTGCCCTGACATAGCCGTGATTACAGCGGAGAGAGATCGTCTGGCAGGATTTGGCTCACCACTTAAAACATAGGTGAATGAGACAAGGGGATTGTTAGAGGTTTCACGATTCACGAGTGGAGAGACTGCAAAGCAAGATTTCTCCACGCAAGAGGATGTATTCGTATGTTACAGGAGAGTTGTCATGGATCAATGGGAGGAACCAATGGCAATGGCACCTTTGAGGATGGAGAGGCCAACCGAGGGGCATCGACAATCACGATCACCACCGATTCGGGAGGAGGTGCAAGGGTCTAAGTGAATTTCCTAGGGATATAAGAATAAATAAGGATGCCGACCTGCACAGTCAATGATAGAGAAGATGCATTTGTTTAACATCTAAAATAAAACTAAAGATGTATGTGGTTTTGAGTGATGATGATAATAGGAATTGTTGTGTTTTGAATGTTGTTTTTGTTTTGTTTAAAAAGGATAAAGATGAATGTTGGCAAATAGAAATACACAAAAATATTTATATTTACAACACATGATAGGGTATGGTAGGGAATGGTCGAGCTAACCTTGGGAGACCCCATGTCTCCAAGTGTCGCCTACATAGCCCATTACGCACAAAGCAAGGAGGGGCCTCGTGATCGATGTAGTTCTCCCTTAGAACCGTGGAGAGGTGAATTCGAGCAATTTAGGTATGGTTAGGTAATTCGTTGGTTGGTAAAAATATTGATATTGTAGGGTAATGTTGTTGGTGTTGGTAAGGAATTAGCGATGTTGGAATAGGTATAGGTGAAGCGAAAGTTAGCCTACCCAAGTGGTAGGAACCCTATCCCGATTAAGGTCAACACATAATCCCAGTCGAGCAAAAGAGGCAAAAGTGTCCCGTAGTTGAGAAGAGCCAAACATACCACATAATAACATAGAATGAAGTTGAACCCTAGTACCTTGCATAGACGAGAAGTCGATAGGTGAAAAGAGTGGTATAATCACAATATATCGGATATACGTCACGTCCCTTGAGTTTTGTTGCTTTGACAAATGGTGCGGTGAGGTGGTTGATGTGGGCGAGGATGCAGAGAACTTATTATAAGATGATTATTCTAACAAAAGAGAACCAGACCTAAATAGACAAGTCCATGACTCAAAAGTGTTATGAAACACTGCTTTTATTTTTATTTTATTTTTCCTGGATATGATCGATCGATGCGGAAGTCTACAGGGATATGTATTTTGTTGTTCTTGAGGTCTTCACAAAGCTGATCAATGCGAGAAGCTTCGATAAAGAAGGCCGACTGTATAGCATGTCCTTCAAGGAGTAGTCTATTTATAATGTAGAGGAGATGCGGTATTTATGTATAGTGTCTTCTGGGAGAGCATCTATATATAATAGCAAGAGCAATAGTTTGCATATAAACTGCTGTCCTTCAAGGGAGCAATCTATTGTATAATTTAGAGTTCTAGATGTCCGTTGGGCATAAAGCATCTAGTTTTTGTAGGAAGTTTGACTCAAGAAAATCCCATATGTGTTTTAATTAACAATGTGTTATTTTGATTCTTTGAAGTCATGGACTAGACTAAAAGGGGAGGTGATAATCAAACCATGTGAGCTTGATTAGATTTTGTGATGTAAGAAACAAAGTGTATGTGGTGGTAAATGAGCTCAAGGGATGAGCGTAAGGTAGATGAGAAGTGGTATAACACTAATTTCAACAATAGAATGGTCAAAAATGCAAGGCATTAAGGGCTCGAGCTCAGTTTACCATTAAGCGAAGCTAAACGATAAGTGCCTCGATCCATAAGTGTGAGTGATAATGTAAGGCCCAATCCAATTAGGAGAAAATTTTCCACGTTTGCTCTTTTCTAGTTTGGTTACATGTTGATTCTCTTTGAGGACAAGATCACCAACCTTAAAGGTACGCTCATGAAGTCATTTATCATAAGCACGCTTGATGTGTTTCAGTAGATTTGAAGGTGATCAAGAGCCGTAAGATGACGCCGTCGAAGCTCTAATGGGCTAACCGCTCTTGGCGGAAATCATCATTAGTGAGAATATCTCAAGAGATATTCCCGAGGGAGGGTATTTGTATTTCGAGAGGCAAGACCGCCTCGGTACCATATACCAAAGAAAATGGTGTGGCATTAGTGGAGGTACGAATGCTAGTATGATAAGCCCAAAGGGCAAAGGGGATGTGATCATGCCAATTTCTTCCGGACTCATTGACAACTTTCATAAGGATTTTGGTTAGGGTTTTATTAGAAGATTCAGCTTGTCCATTCGCTTGTGGATAGTAGGGTGATGAGAAGCTAAGTTTGATACCAAAGTTGTCACAAAGGTCTTGCAACAACTTATTTTTAAAAGATTTACCATTATCTGTTATTAGGTGATGAGGAATACCAAAACGACAGATAATATGATGGTTAACGAATTCGACAATTTTTTCTTTTTTGATTGAAATGAGTGGAATGGCCTCCACCCATTTTGTGTAATATTCGTTCTTTGTGATTATCCAACGGTGACGTTGCGAAGAGGGTGGGTGGATCTCACCAATAAGGTCTAAACCCCATTGTGAGAAAGGCCAAAGATCTCGTGCGACCTGTAGCGGATGGCTAGGAGTATGTTGAAGGTTGGCATGTTGTTGACACATAACACAACGCTTAACATACTCGTAGCGATGCGTTATTGAGTAGGCAATAATAACCTAGGTAAAGGATTCGTTTGGCCATGGCAAGGCCGCTAAAATGTCCACCACAAATACCGTCATGAACCTGTTGGATGGTATAGGTGACCTCCGGGCCGGTTAGACATCGAAGGAGGATGCCATCAAAGCCACGTTTATAAAGGAGTCCCCCCATAATGACATAACAAGAAACACGTTTAAGAAAAGCGTGTTTTCCGGTACTTGTAAGGTCAGATGGGAGAACGGAGGTTGTAAGGTAGTCGTGAAATTGGTGATACCAGGTATCCTGCGAATTAGCAGACACATTATTTATCATACAAACAATCGGTGCTGAGTAAGATGGGGCAAAGAGTTGTTGGACCAAGACGAATATGTCGAGTCAATTGGTGAGGCAGAATTTGTGAGGCTAAGCAAGCCATAGTATCCACAAATTTTTTAGTGGAGCGGGGAATGGTCTGGATAGAATAACGAGTAAATGAGGTCAAAAGTGAATCCACGTAATGTTTGTACTTTTGAAGTTCCTCATTCTTACATTGGTAGATGCCCATAACTTGATTAACTACCAATTGAGAGTCGCTGAAAATATTAATAGATTTGACACCTAAGTGTAATGCAACCTGGAGACCCAAAACAAGGGCCTCGTATTCCACTCGTATTATTAGTGCAGGGAAATTGAGCCGTGTAATGAAAGAGGTATAGCTCAACATCGGAGGAATGAGAACAACGCGGGCCCCTCCGCCGTGCGGCATTTGGATCCATCGAAGAAGAGGGTCATTGGATACGACTCTTCCCAGTGAAAGAGTGGCGATGAGTTCGTCGGGAAATTAAAATTGGTAAATTGTTCCCGTGCAAAGGGGCCTCCTGCAAGTTGGTCCGCAATAGTTTTTCCTTTGATTGACTTCATTGTATAAACTCAAGGTTGAGGTCGGCGAGGAGCATAAGCCATCGGGTGATGCGTTGGTTTAGATGAGGTTTGGCATACATATAATGGATGGGGTCCGTGTTGGTGATGACGAAAGTTTTGTGATTCAAGAGGTAGTGTCGGAGTTTGGTGGCCACGAATGATAGGGCTAGGCAAAACTTTTCTACATATGTATACCTAGTCTCATAATCCATGAGAGTATGACTTATATAATAAACGGCTTGTTCTTGACGTGCCGAGTCCCGATGTGTGAGCATGGCTCCTATAGCATGGTCAGTGGCAAAAAGGTAAAGGTAGAAAGGGCGATCATCCTGAGGTGGAATAAGCACGGGTGGCTGCAAGAGATAGGATTTGAGAGCTTCAAAGGCTTGGTGACACTCTTCACTCCATTGAAAGGCAATGTCCTTTTTAAGAAGGTGATGGAAAGGTTGACATCGATCCGAGAGTTGGGAGATGAAACGTCGGATGGATTGAAGTTTACCCTGCAAACTACGTAATTGTTTGAGGTTTTTGGGTGGGGGCATTTCTAGGATAGCTTTGACTTTAGATGGATCGACCTCAATGCCACGCAAAGAGATGATAAAGCCAAGAAGTTTTCCTGAAAGAACACCAAAGACACATTTCTTTGGTTGAAGCCGGACTAAATATTGCAACAGGCGATCGAAAATAATGGTTAAAACATCGAGATGTTCACTGCGATGTTTAGATTTGCCAAGAAGATCATCGACATAATCCTCAAGGATAGTGTGCATAATGTCATGAAAAATGTAAGTCATAGCCCGCTGATAGGTGGCACCAGCATTCTTAAGGCCAAATGGCATGACACGATAACAGAAGGTTCCCCAAGGAGTTATGAAGGTAGTTTTATGTTGATCGGCCGGGGCTACCAAAATTTGATTGTATCCCGAAAAGCCATCCAT
This sequence comes from Taxus wallichiana var. yunnanensis, assembly GCA_018340775.1. Taxonomy (NCBI): domain Eukaryota; kingdom Viridiplantae; phylum Streptophyta; class Pinopsida; order Cupressales; family Taxaceae; genus Taxus; species Taxus wallichiana. The sequence goes on from CM031239.1 coordinate 697,554,014, forward strand.
GAGAAAGCATTTCATGGCTCATGAGTGAGATCAACAAGTTGATCAATACTTGGGAGGGGGAAGTCATCCTTGGGGCAAGCGAGGTTAATGTCTCGTAAAATCCGTGCATATCCGAAGTCCCCGTGGCCGCTTTAGTGACAGTATGATGTTAGAAATCCATTGAGGATAGTCAATATAGGCAAGATGAAGGAAACAGAAGAAGTCGTTGAAGCTCTTCTTTGACCAAGAGGGCAATGCGTGGATGCATTTTTCTCGCTTTTGTTTGATTGGTTTGGAATCGAGGTTTAGGGTGATGTTATGGAAAGCAATGGTAGGATCAATTTCTGGCATGTCGGCGTAAGACCAAGCGAAAGCTTGGTTGCGGTACGGAGAAAGGTAGTAAAGGCGGCTTGTTACGATGTGCTAAGGGATTGTCGATCTTCACAACGTGAGGATCCTCCTCTCGTATGGATGTTGATTTCTATAGTCGACTCATTCAACATGGTTTGAGTTTGAGACGGTAAGGCATGTTGAATATAGGAGTCATCCGCCCCAAGGTAAGTGAGAATGGAGTCATCATACTAGCACTCAACAACATTAAACGAAGGCGAATCCTCTTCGATCATGTCCTGGATACAAAAGGGGAAGAGAAGATGGGTCCTCATTATCACGTTGATAAGTGAGAGGACCTATGAAGATAGAATTTATGAAAAAAAAGTTAGGAGGGATAGATTCGAGTCTATCGACTCTGGGGTGATGATGGAAAATGGGTGATGATGGTTTGGTAGGGGTGACGTCGTCATCCTCCAGGATACAACTGACACGAGGTTTCTCCAGTGTAAGTGTTTTAGGAAAACCGAGACCACTACGATCATTGTGTTTGCGTGTAGTCACGGGAATGAGTGTATGTCGGCCTTGTTCATAAAGACCAAAACCAAAGCCTTTCCAAGCACAACGAGTCAAGAAGGTGAGGGCGAAACGACGATTTGTCAAGTATTGAAAATCGGATTGGAAGGGAACCACACCAAGAGGAGGTTTAGGGGTAACGGAGGATGCGTCAACACCCCCATACGTTAGGTTGGTGCGGCAATGGGGTGGTCCGTAAGAGATTACCTCCCCCACGCGACGGTCGTAGGTGGGATGTGCATGTAACTATCCGTACTCTTGCGGGGTATGGAAAGAGCTAACGTTATATAGGCGGTATTCCCCCAGCGTAAGGCATTGAAAAACATCTACTAAGGGGTCGGAGGTTGGGATGTTATCTGCAGGAAAGGAAGTGATATTTGTAACGGCGGTTTCATTGGTTGAAGGTGTAGGTGCGTTGGAAGTGGATGGCTGGGTTGGATGAATGGGTGTCTTGACTGGTACAAGCACATCATTAGGGTGATACAACATATTGCAAGTTTTGAAGGGGGGAGGATCAGCTTTTACGGTGTAGGACTTCCCTCGTACTCTAATTTTATGCATCTATGTAAGGTGGAGGGAATGCATCCCATGCCCCAGATCCAAGGCGGCCTAACAACATATTGTATTGAAACTCTCCCTCAAGGACATAGAAGAGTTCGAGTAAAGTGCATGGTCTTACACGAATGTTAAGGATTACGGTGCCTAAGGTAGAAGTAATAAGCATCATTGAATGACCGTAACATGATGGGGTTTGCGCACATGCAACTAGAAGGGATGTTCATTTGTTGGAAGGCTTTTGAAGAAATGATGTTTAGGCTAAGACTTCGCCAATCATCATAACACGACGTACCCGAATGTCCCGAACGTAAGCTGAGATGAAAAGAGCAGGTCGGGATCTTCACACCAAAGTCGATAATTTCGTCTTCTGGAGAAACTAACAAAGAATGGCTTCACTTGTCTGCACAGAGAGTAAGTGGTTGGGGAGATAGATTATTTGGTGAGTGAAGCAACGTGATTGGGTGTTAGAATAGAGGTAATGAGTAAGGTTTCATTAGGTAAGACCTCTATCCCTTGAAGGATTTCAACGAGAGCTTGTCGATGAGATTCGAAGTCCTGAATGAGATCATACAATGTCATTTTTACAGGCGATTGGTGAAGTTTGTTTGATCATGGTTCGGTGGGAAATTCCATTAGAGACGGGGTAGTGCGGTCCACGAATAACCACTTTAGGTGGTGGTGCAATCGGGATGGTGGACGGAGAAAGAGATGCCGCAGGTGTGTTTTCTTTTGCTTTCCCATTGTTTTTCTGCCCTCGAGTAGCAACACTAATCATATTGATCTCGTAAATACGAGAGGAGGAAGACGGTAGGGATAGGTCATGGTCTTCGAGAGGTGGGGCTGTAATAATGATAGATCTTGGTGAGGCGGGGACAGGTGGTATAGGAGAGGGAATTGAAGCTAAAGGTCTCTCTCTTCGTAAATTGTCTTTCTTAACTTTTCTATCTGAGAGAGGTGTCTGACGAAGGATGGCTTTTAAAGCTTTGCATCCCTCTACATCATGTCCTGGTGTGCGGTGGTAAGCGCAGATTTTAGACTCATCATAACCTATAGGTCGAGGTTGAGACGGGTCATAAGGTCTAAGTGGGGTTAGAGAAATGGTCACATTCTCCATCAACATAGCAAGGATTTTGGCGTAAGATCCTTTGAGTGGGTCAAAATCGAGAGGAAGATGAAGGTATTGGTTGGGTGGGTTTTGATAATGTTTGGGTATGGTTGGTTCTGCACGAGTGGTGGTTTAGCCAAGGGGTATTGATACGTGGTTTTAACTAAACGTGGTTTCTTCTGGTCAGGAGCTACGTTTAGGCTGGTTAGATGATGAGGCTCCGGATAACGTGGTATCCTAAACAATGGCAAAAAAGAGGAGTGACGGCAAACAAGTCCTTTGATGATGAGATTTGTTTAGGGTTGATGGGTGGACAGATACGTGGGGTGACATAAAGTGTTGATATACCCTTAGATCTCTATGGATGCAGAAGGCGTAGGTCACTTTAAAGAAAACGCGGGAGGTATGATATATTGATGTAAGGTAGAGGATGGGGTCCCAATATGGAAGGTAGGTGTGACGATGAGGGTTTGAGTTGTGATAGCGGCATAGATTGAGGAGATTGGGTGCATCTCCTAATGGGATGGACGGCTTTATTTTTAAATAAATCAAACCGCTTAGGTGGGTGTGTTAAACTAGGTATTGGTGAGGTCCCAAGCGTAGGGAAGATTTGGTTAGTTTAATAGAAGTGGATGAGGTATTTGGTAGAGATGAGGGGGTGAAGATGAGGACATAGGCATTTTGAGTTTCGTAAACACTTCGGGTATATGGTAGAAGCATCTAGATCGGTCATCTGCATTTGAGTAGAATAGGGGTACTCAAACGTTCCCATAGGACTCGTCGATCTTCCGGAGAATGATACCTTCGATCTTGTGTGAATTGGAACTCTTGTATGGAAGAAAGGTGGGTTGTGATTCCGGTCCACCGTGGGTGTGATACAAGGGCGGATGAGGCAATCGTATCAATAGGTGTTAAGAGGTCAACTGGTCATTTGAAAAGATTTAGGTGATGAAGGACTAATAGGTAGGAGGGCGTGTTTGAGAGGATCCATCATGTTTAAAGAATGTGGTGATGTTGGTTCAAGAGGTTTCTCGTCTAAGGATGACAAAAGAAGTGGCGAGCCTTCCTCTTGTACAACAAGAATGGTAGAAGGAGACGTTTGGGAAATAGATAAATTAGATAACATCTGCTCATAGTCTTGCAAGGATGTGGTATAAGAAGGCTCATTTGTGAGAAGGGAACTCTGGGCAGTTAATTCCTTGATGGGTAAAGGAACGGAAAGGATTTCAGCTTGTCTTGATGGCGAGGAAGGGGGTTCGGTTTCCTGCGTTAGGGAAGAGGCTTGATTCAGAATTTGTTCGATAGAGGTTTTTGGCTGGGAATCGAAGACTGCATGGATCTCATGAACACTCTCCTCGGCTAAGATATCTTGGTTTAGATTACTATTAGAAGAATGATTCGGGAATGGTTTGTTGAATATTTTCAAATTTCGGTTAGCAGGGGCGTTAGGATTATCGAGGGCTATATCCCCACATCAACCATTTCCTGCACTATGTTTTTCAACATCTTGCAGTTTTCATGACTATGTCCTTTCACGTGGTGGAAGTTACAAAAGTCATTCTCTTTGTACCAAGAAGGTATGGCGCGAGTGGAATCAAACCCGGAGTGAGGTTTAACAGGAGGTAAGGTAATGGCTCCTGCTTTAAGCAATTTTTCCAATATCACACCATATGTTTCTCCCAAGGGAGTGTAGTTGATGGGCTCTGCTTTATACTTATAGGTGGTTTTTGGCGGGGTATTAGACGGTGGTTGGGATTTGACCATCACCGTGTGCACGGCCCCTTTTGATTTCGAAGCAGTCGATGGGTGAGGATTGGTGGTGTTAGGTTTGTTGGTGGAATCTTGGGTTCGAAAGTGGGTTTTTGTTGCGCAACCGCAATTTCTCTTCCTCTAAGGCTCGAATCTCTAGTTTTCGAGCCATAGTAAAGGCCTCGTCAAATGTACGAAAAGTTTGAATTTGGAGGGTAGGAGAGATGTGCTTAGCGCAGGCCCGCGTAAACAGTTCGATAAGTTCGGTCTGAGGCAAGGCATACGTAAGTTGGTTGATAAGGCCTCGCCATCGTCCAACGAAATCTGCGATAGATTCATCTTCAAATTTTCGGATGGCATAGAGGTCGGTGATAGATACTTTCTTGGCAATGTTAATGGAGAAATGATCCAAGAAAGATTGGGCTAGCTGGTTAAAAGAGAAGATTGAGTCTTTGTTATAAGCCATGTACCACTCAAGCGGGTCCCGATAAGGACATGGGAAAGGTGCGAAGTAGTAAAGCGTCGTCCATGAGCAATCGGATAGCAGGCATGTCTAAATGATCGCAAGTGTTGTTGAGGGTCCTCTTTACTATTAAAATGAGTAAATTTCGGTAATTCCCATTGAGGAGGATATGAATGAAGGGGGACCGAAGGGTGGATAGGCTCCCGACAAACTTACTCGTATGTCAAGGCGCTACGACTTCTGAAAGCTAAGCCTCCAGATTTTGCATTTTGTCCATCATTTGTTTAATTAAATCAGTAGTTGGATAAGATGATGGTGTGGTTGTAGTAAACGGAGGCAAATTGGGCCAAGGGCCACCGCTGACAATGGTGGGGTTAAATGTTGATAAGGTATGGAGGACGAATGTGTTGAGGCAACCGAATAGGGATGTCCTATATAAGTTTATTGAGGTTACCTGGATATGTGTGTGGAAATGAAAAGGTGGGCGGAGCTTGAGAAGGAACGCTCGTGTGGATAGGTAGCAGAGAGCAAGTCATGAATGGAACAGTCTGCAAGAGAGACGAGGTAGGAGCAGTCGGTGGTAATGACATGTTGGGCCCAAGATTAACCAAAGGAAAGCCAATCAGTGCCGTATGAACCCCTGAAGCTGCGGAGGTAGGAGACGGGACTAAGGATGCGGTAAGGCAAAGCGGAGTTATCGGGCGGAGAAGGAGCTAAATGAGCAGCTATACTAATAGGCATGCCAACAGCGAGTTGACCGTCGGGTGTACGGTCGGGGCATGAGACAAATAGTATTAGTAATGCTAGGATTAGCATCCGTAAATTTGGAAAATTCTTTATCTCCTACAGGAATTTTAGGAACCTCGTTGGTATCCGTAGGATTCCCACGAATGTGAAGGGGGTGATTGAGGCAAAGGCACTGAGCAAGCATGTGAAACCATGGCGGTAGCTTGCTTTCAGTGATAACCACCATGGACGGAGTACAAAGTAGGGTTTCAATCTATCGGGAATGCGAAACAGAAACAATATGTTTTGAAATTGGCAGGTTGTTGGTTTGTCAAAGAACTGTAAAAGACATGTACGATATCGGTCCCGATAACCGATGTCGGTTAGATATAACCGACATCGGTTAGTTAACCGATGTCGGTGTAATAAGACTAGTATGAGAAAATATAAGAAGTCTTGATTTGATCTTAACAAAGCTTAGTACATTTATCAATTGTTCTGAGGTGATGACAGAAGACAGTGTATAACAGAGAAAACAGAACTGAAAACAAGCAAGATGCACACGCAAATCCAGAGACTAACCCTAGGGTTAATTTAAATTATCGTGGGCTTATGCCTTTAGACGTAAAATGATGTCAGAATCCTAAAAGAAGACTTAGAGGAAATGTCAAGTTTGTTTTGGCTTATAAGGTTACCTCAATCGGGCGGAGGAATACCGCGGAAAAGGGGGGATGTTTTGAGCTGTTGTGTTAATTATGAAGTGATTCGGTATGTGTTGTGCAGTGAAAGTAAGATTAATTTCTTGTCAATACCGTGGATATCACCCCCACGTGTACGACCTGTTACTTAATCTATGTTCACTAGAATTGAAAACAACAAGCAAGAATGTGATGCACGTGTTTTAAACCCAAATCGAAAATGATATTCGATGAAGCAAAAGAGATGACTTTCACTAATACAAAGATGTAAAAGCAAAGCAAGTTCTTTTACCAAAATAACAAAATACCTTGTGAATATCTTTAGAAGAAGAAAACAGCAAGTATGCTCCCTATATGAAAGCAAGCAAGAAAGAAAGAAACCCGAAATGGGTCCCACCGGGCATGCCAAAATGTTTCGCAAGGAATGTTTCGACTTTTGGGAATAGAGTTGCTTCTATCCTTTCATTCCTTTGAGAAACAGATAAGGGTTAGGGCTAGGAGGAATACCTGTTGAATGTCGAGAGGGTGTGCACGTACCGTAGAGAAAGATCAGATCAACTGCGAAGAACTCCTTTTTGTCTGGGAAGGACTACCTGCAAATAAGAATACAAGACCACCAGATTTTGATTAGACAATAAATGAGGGAACTGCCTTGGGCCCAGGAAATATAAAACTTCCTTTCGAAGGTGGTCAGCTCCCCTGCTAATATGAATTAACACAAATTCTAACAAATAAGCTATTGTCCAATTACAATTTGTTTACCTTATTAGAACAATAGAGAAAGGGCTGGTCTTGGTTTAGAATCAAGGTGACCGGCGTTTGCACACTATAACTGCACCGTTAGCTTTAATCGATACCGATAGGGACAATGTTTTAGGGGCTTTTGGTGAAGGCTGGTTGTAAGGTAGTTGTGTTGTTTTATAAGGCTGATGGATGGCTGAGGGGAATAATGAGAGGACAGGGAAGACTCAGAGTGTGATAAAATGGTCTTCTCAGGCGATACAAGGATGTATGGATGAAGGTTAAGTGTAGGGTCTTTGGTAGGTGGTAGATCTAGGAATGAGCTTATTATTACTATCAATCCACGTGCTCAAGAAATGGTGCTTAAAAACACACAAGACACTACTTACTCGTTCTGATGAAGATGCGGAGTTCCAGGACTGTGATGACGAAGACAGGGCTCAAGTATGATCTGACAATCCAAGATGAGCTATCTCCTCTTCGATGCTCGGATGAGTGTCACTAGGCTCTAGTTATTCAGATTGCGATCTTGGGCTTGATGTCCTTCTCTCCCGGCGCAAACTCTTCTTGTTTCTTCACTTGTCTCCATGCTCGGCCAAGCAAATCCCGATCCTTTCAATGATTTCTTCTCCTTTTTGATCAAATGAAAATCCGATCTCTTGTTTTTGGTAAGATAAATTGTTTTGATTTCATCTATTTCGAATGGGTTGTGCAAGAGCAACAAAACAACACCACAACTATATACAAAATTCATATGCCATCATTGATGTAGCAAAGTACTTGGAAAAAGTAACCATTTGCTAAGTACTTTGAGAAACTAAACATTTTGGTGACCATGTAAGGGCCACTCCAAATGGCATCAAACTTGGAATGCCTTCTTAGTTTTTGCCTTCTTAGTTTTTTTCATCTCGCATCCCATTTCAAAACTAGGTCTCCTTCTCTGGAAGGTCCTTGTTCTTGCCTTCTTGTCAAAGCATCTCTTGATTGAGACCTGATCCTTCTCCATTGTTTGAAGTGCATGTTCTTTGGTTTCTTCCAACTCCATCAGCTCTACATACCTGGCCTCCATTGGTTCAAACTCAGACATCTCCAACTTTGCTTCATGAGTTCCAATGCTAGAAACTCAAGTGATATAGGCAACACTGCCTCTTTCCCATAGACAAGTTTGAATGGAGAGCTTCCTGTAGACCTCTTGGGTGTTGTCCTATCAGCCCATAAGGCTGATTTGAGTTTCATGTGCCAAGTTCTCTGATTTTCATCCAGATTTCTTCTAATAATCCTTAGTAGGTTCTTATTTGTGGACTCTGCTTGGCCATTACCTTGAGGGTAATAGTTTGATGAAGTGCTCAAGTAAATCCCATTCCTAACAACCCATTCTATGATTTTGGAACCTATGAATGCCAATGCATTGTCTGATATAATGGTGGCTGCACTCCAAACCTGGTCACTATCCCTTCATAGAAATCTAGTATGCTAGACTCATTAGCTTCTTTGAGTGCCACTACCTCGGTCCACTTGGTGAAATAGTCTATTGCCATCAGAATCCATTTGTGGCCTTGGCTCAAATTTGGATTGATGACCCCGATGAAATCCAATCCCCATTGCATGAATGGTTGGTCAACTAAAATTGGGTGCAATGGAAGTGTTGCTTAGCCTTTCTTTGCCTCTTGAAGAATGCACAATTCTTGCACTTTTTGATCCATGCATAGCAGTCACTAAACACCCTAGGCCAATAATAACCCACCTTCATGATCTTGAGTGTTGTCACCCATGGAGAAAAATGGCCTCCAGCTACTTCATCATGGAACTCTTGTAACACTCTCTCAACCTGATTTGTCCCAATGCATCTTAACAGAATGCCATTGATGTCCCTTTTGAACAAGACACCATCAATAAGCACATATGGGATGGCTGTAGTCTAAATGTCTCCTTTTTGTTTTACTCATTTCTAGAGGACACAGGCCTGTTTGAAGGAAGTGCACCATGTTCTGAGTCCAACAAGGAGTGGGTACATCATCATTTTCTTCCTCTTGACTATTTTGCAGAACAAAAACAACTTCCTTTTCACCACTTTCTTCATCTTGTTGACTCGAGGCTAGTTGTTCACACAATCCCTTCCCACATGGACCAGCTTAGTGACCTTGATCTCAATGTCATACTCCATGACATGAGTGATCCATCCTGCACATTTTTCATTTAGATCCTTGCTGAGAAGGAAGTCCTTAACTCCTGCATGGGAGACTAACAATTGGATTTTATTGTTTGAAACCAGATGTTTAAACTTCTTTAACCCTCTGATCACTACCAGGACTTGCTTTTCAATGAAGGAGTATCTCACTTCATAATCTTCCAGACCTTGGCTGAAGAAAGCAATTGGCTTGCTCTGTATCCTCTTTGTTCTTGTTGTACTAGATTGCAAAATTGTGTCACTGCCACCAAAGGCATATAGTATGAAGTCCTTAGAAAAATCTGGATTCACGAGAGTTGGGGCTTGTGATATAGCTTCTTTGATGGCCTCAAAACTTTCTTTTCCTTCAGCTTGTCCACCTAAATGCCAAACTCTTCTTCAACATCAACGTTATTGGCTTGACAAGGGCAACAAAGTTTGGTACAAACCTGTGGACAAAATTGATTTTTCCTAAGAAGCTTTGAAGAGCCTTCTTATGGCTTGGCAATGGCAATGCTCTTATTGCTTCAACTCTCTCTGGGTCAATTTCCAAACCTTCCTTTGACACAATATGGCCTAGAAGCCTACCCTCATGGGCCAAGAATATGCATTTTTAGGGTTCAATGATACCCCAAATCTCCTACACCTTTGAAACACCTGCCTTAGGTGAAAAAGGTGGTCTGTTGCATTTTTGGAGAACACAATAATGTCATCCAGATAGATCAGATTATTTTTTTTGATCATCCCTTTGAATGCCATATCCATTTCCCTTTGGAAAGTGGCTCCAACATTAGACAATCCAAATGGCATTTTTCTAGGCATAGGTGCCCCATTTGGTGGTGAAAGTTGTTTTGAACTGATCATCTTCTTTCACCATGATCTAGTTGTACCTTGAGTAGCCATCTAGGAGAGAGAATCTCTCTGATCCAGACACCACTTGCAAAGATCTTTCTCCATTGAGGGGAGTGGGTAGTGATCTTTAAGGGATGCTCTGTTCAAGTCTCAAAAGTCTACACACAACCTAATCTCTCCATTCTTCTTCCTGACTGGGACCAAGTTTGCAACCCAGCTTGAGTGTTTGATTGGAAATATGATACTTGCCTCTATCATCTTGTTTAGCTCTTTCTTCATCAGAGGTTCAATGTGTGGATTGACTGGTCTCTACTTTTTCCTGATGGGCTTAGCAGCTGGATCTAGTTCGATTGTGTGTTGTGCTAACTTCAGATTGAACCCTCTTAGGTCTTCATAGCTCCAAGAAAATACATCTGGAAACTCTTGGAAAAGTTACATGAATTCATACCTTTCTTGCTCGGTGGCCACTTTGCCAATTTGAAGTGTTTTTCCTTCTCCAACTAGAATTGACTCTGAATCTTCTCCTTTGATCTGTATATTAGCCTTCTCTTTTCAAAACTTGATCATTAGGATTGAAGATAGACTCCAATGTCACTAAGCCTTTGGGAAGCTTGTTTGTATGCAGCTGCACTACTTGATCTCCATATTGTTGCTCTAATCTGCTTTTGATTCCTAGTTGAGAATTCAGCTTCCTCTTGCAAAAATTGATGATCTGTTGATCATTCTCAACACCTACCAGCATGTGTTGTTATCTGGCACTTCTTGGCCTCACAATCACATGGATATGTGGTTGTCCTTTGTCCCTCTTGATGTTGTCAACCACATCAAATGTTGCTCCAACTACTACAAGCCTATCAACAGCTTCATTCTCCTTCCTAGGTATGGACACAATGTTGAAGGCTTCGAAATCCTCAATGAGATCCCATACCCTATTCTTGTAGCTTTTGAGCAGGTCATTCTTGACAACATTTTGTCCTTTGACTTGATTGGAAACCAGTTCACTATCACCAAACACTTGCAGGTTCTTGATTCCTCATCTTCTAGCCCAATGCAATCCATGAACCAAAGCCTCATATTCTAGCAGTGTTATTTGAGCAGGAAAATTGAAATGGAAAGCTGAGTAATATTTCATACCTTGGGGTGACACAATCATAGCTCCACCTCCAGCTCCTTGCCTACTTCTCGAGCCATCAAAGAACAATTTCCATACTTCATTGTCATCTTTGTATTCTAGCTTAATGATGTCAGGAAGAGGATGATTCTCCTCATGCAGTAGTAGAGACTCCTAGCTCAGATTCTTCCATCTCCTTATAGGGATCAAAAGCATGTCTTTTGACCACCCATTCATCGAGAGTCAGTCCGGATACACCCCACCTTGGTATCTACTTCACAAGTGTTTAGGAGGTCCTCCTTGATCAAAAGCCAAACAATTTGCATTGATTGGGCTAGGCACATAAGACTCAATGTGATAATCCACTATGGGCTCGATCTGATTGTGGCCTTCACTCCATACCTTGTTCTAAAGAGCATATGTGACCAGTCAATAGACAAATAGCCTCCAATTTTGGCAGTGAAGTCCCTGGACAAACACAATGCAAAATGTGGTGGCAAGTCTATGACTGATACATTCTACAATACAATCACATTAGGGTAGGCATGCAGAGTGAGGCTCAGATCCTTGATGATTCCAATAGTTTTCACTATTGTCCCATCCAATTGTACTACTCCTCTAGAGATGACTTCATACTGGAGACCCAGTTGATCAGCTATTTTTTTGGGCATTACAAAACTACTTGCCCCAAATCAATCATGCAATTATGCACCAATTTATCCCCAATGATTAATGAAACATAGAATGGAGGAGGTCTCAGGTTCTTACCTTGTTGCTCTCGATGGTTTCCCCTAGGTTGAGCTATATTGGTAAGCACTTTCTCTTGCTAGTTAGGGGTTGATTTGAGCTTGACCAATTTGCATGGGAGTAGTCTGCAATAGATCCCTCTACCCTGGAATGGCCAATGACTCCCATAGTGAAATGTTCACACTTGTCCTCTTCATTTTCTCAATGATATTAAATGAGCTATCCTTCTTGCCCCCTTCCCTAGCACATTTTTTTCTTGCACATGGGTTGTTACAACCGGTGCTGAGTGGATTTGGAAGGTGGCTTGGATTGGCTCTACATATTGGGAGTTGTATTTTGAATGCCAATACCTTGTGGAGCAATGGAGGATTGAGGATCACTTGAGTTTGGTGAATGTCCTTCTCCAATATTTCTCTTCTTGGACCATGTATTGGTAGCTATACTTTGAGAAGGAGTCTAGATTCATTCCACATAAGTCTTCAGCTTGCCAATTGACAAGCATAGTTTCACTTGGAGGTCCCTCTTGTTGAGCTCCTTGCTGCTGATTTTCTTCTTGGCTAGGTTCTTGTGACACACCAATGGTTTGCACCATCAAAGCCTAATTTAGTGCACCATTGAAACACATCGATTGATTATGTGGCTGATTGCATGGGAAACACCAATCATATTCTTGTGCCATGTTATTTTGTGCTGGAACCAATGCCCTTGATGTTGAAGTTGTGTTTGGATCATATGACCTAAAAGGTCTAGCAGCTTGAGGTTGTCCTTGGTGTTGACTCGAGTTACACCTTGGCTTGTGGTCTATTTTGTTGATACGGGGGTCTAGCCTGATACTGAGCTTGAGGCTGATATGGCCTAGAACTCTGAGCCTACTTATCTTTTGATGGTTACTAACTCATTCCCTAGGTTTTGAAGTTGTTTCATAATTCCTAAACCTCCTTTGAGGTGGTAGATGATGAGGTGGAGGCTTCAACTAAACTTTGACTCCTGGGAGTAGGTATAGGAGCTAATGTGGGTGTTTGGCTGGTACTTGGGTTTCCTAATTTGGGGTATAGAGGCATGGATGGCCTAGGAGCAAGTTTTCCATCCTGAATTAAATGATTCTCAGCTCCTATGGAAAGGCTATATAGGCTGCAGGTAAGGTTGTGCCCCCATTGATTGAATCATTAAAGCAATATCAGAATTTAAAGCTCTAAGAAAGTATAAGAAGGCACCTTCATTAGTGGGCTTTACTACTACTGGAATCCTATCCCAGGTCCATTGAAATCTGAGGTTGAAATCCATCAACTACTCATTCAGAGCTCTCTTGATTGTTGTCAGTTGCTCCAACAAGGATAGGTTATCTCCTTTTCTCCAAACTAGTCATGAAGAGCTCTGCACAGATGGTCCCAAGATTGAATAGAGCCTACTTCTAGGCTCTGAACCATTGTGAAGCTTTACCCTTGAGTGAAGAGGCTAGAAACTTGACTGCAATGTCCATCTCAATGATCTCATGGATTGTATAGACATTTGCAATGTCTTGAATGTGGTCACCAGAGAAAGTCTGGTTTTCTCCAGTGAAATATGGGATGCTCTTTAATGCTACCACCGGACTAGATTTTGTGCATTCAGAGTGAGTGGGTTGCTGCCAGTGAAATTGACATAAGGATTTGGTTGTGCCATCCTGATCGGCCTGAGCACCCTTCTTGATTGAAAGAATGGCCTACTAGGAGGAGGTGTTGATAAGGCTCTGTTTGGTGGAGATAGAGACCTCTGGGCTCTTCTTCCTCTTCTCCTTCTATCTGAGACAAGTGTAGGTGTACAAACTATCCTTCTTCTCTTGTTCTTGACCTTGTTTGTATCCTTCTCATGAACTTGGGAAACTTGGACTACGCTGAAACCAGTGGATTCTGTCCCTTTTGGAGTCACCAGATGTGTAGTTCTTAAAAGCTTCTTAAAAGCTAGAATCACAGCAAGTGCACATCAATCTTACTGTAATAAAGATGGAGACTTCTTTGTCCCACCGAGGCATGCCAAAACTATTAGTGCAAAATCACAACACCCCCAAATGAGTCATCATCTACTTTTCTAAGGCAGATTCATTTGGTGTGATTCACATAACATTGAGTTTTTTCCCCAAAAGTGTGGGACTTTGCAAATGGGAAAAACTCTCCAGATTAAAGGTTGGTTCCTATTCCTCTATTTAGGTGCATGCGTGGAAACTTGCAGAGGACCTATTCCTAAACCTAATCTAAGTTTTACCAAGGAGACAGGATAAAAGGAATACAAGAAATCAAAACTAAGCTACAAGGTGATGCACCAAAGGAATGATGAACATTAGTTTTGCTGATAGACACAAACCAACAAAATGCATACAATAATCAAGCACAGATAACCAAATTTATAATGAAAGACCAGATGAGAGAAAAAGGAGACAAGAAAGGATCTAAAATCAATCACAAACATGTTTTATTGCTCTCAGATTGATACAATGCATTACAAATGGCCAGAAGGTAGGAAACATATTGCAATTTAAATGGAAGGTCTGAACTCCATGAATTCCTTTGCCAGAAGGAAAGGGGAGCCTAAAAACAAAAGAATGTCCAACCCTTTACAATGAGTTCAACCCTACTTTTATAGATTCAACATAGAGGGGAGAAAGAGAGAGAAGTGGGAAAAAATAGTCAAAGCTCAACCACCACTATTAATGCCTCCCACAAAATCTACCCCCAAATCTGTCTTGACTACATCAATTTCTTATTCGGCACCTCAAAGGAGGAGGAAATGGCAATGGATCAGATCGAATCCGATCTGGTTGTTGGGGAAAAATAGATCCTGCATTAATGGCCCTAAAGACATTTCTCCATTTTTCTCCCACCTAACCTCCCCAAACTTAAAGTTTCAGATCTTCATGGCATAGATGAGGCCGAGATCTTTCCAATGGTGTCATATTTGCAATATTTTGAGCCCCGAGTCAAAAGATATGCCCCTTCAAAATTTGTATCGGGTCCATACAAAAAGGTGGGAAAACCAATTTGAAAAATGGGCCCCCTTTTTAATATGGGACACGTGGAGGGTTGGCGCTTGTTTGAGGGTGGCCTCTATTTTTTTCTTGGAATGGCATGGGGCTGACACATGTGGCTTCCTCCATGACTGCTCAAATTTCTATGTTTTTTTGGCTAAGTCCTTTGCTTGGCGGGGTCATATTTCTTGACCGGGGACACGGTGATGTCTGGCACTCATCTGAAACCTCTCTTTATTCGACCCTTGAGTTAGCACCATTTGGACACTTGGCACTCTTCATTGGCCTACCACCATGCATTGACTATTCAACCCACTCTGTCCCCTTTTTTTGAGACTAGACGCGTGGAGGCTCCGCGCTCACTTAAAAATCCCGATCAAGATTTTCCTTTGAAGGAGCATCGGGTTGACACTTGGAAGCCTCCACAGGTCTTTGGACTTTTCAATGACCTCCCTCTTACCTTTTCAAACCTTGGGCTATGTGGTGAAACTAGCACTTGTTTGAGCCTCTCACTTTTGATCTACCTTGAGATGCGCCATTGCTTGACACATGGTGGTCTCCCGCAGCACTTCTATACTTAGCCCTTTTTTAGGCCCACCTGTCTACCTTTTGACCTCTATTGACCATTTTCTACGTGGAGGTGGCACAAGTTTGAGTCTCCACCTTGGGCTCCCATTTTGGATTTGCACCGAGCCGACACCTGGCACCTTCTTGCCTTTCAAGACTTTTCAACGGCCATGCAACTTTTGGGGCTCTGGATGCGTGGAATCCTAGCACTCATTTGAGCTTCCTTTTTGGATTCAACTTTGGAGAAGCGTTGTGCCGACACGTGGCTCTCTCCATTGCCTCCTCCATACTTAGCCAATTTTTGGACTCATTCTGAACTGTTTTGAGCCCGAAGACTTCGATCTTCACCGTTTCTTCTTTTTCTTGCTCCTGGCTTCTTCTGTGACACTACTCCTCCTCCTCTAACCCTACTATTCTATTTCCGAGCCCACCTATAACCTGTTAAATAGATTTAAGACATGGATTCACTCGACAGAGTCATTTCTTCTCTTTCTTCTTGCATAGGGTCATTTAGTCTTTCATGCAGCCCCACCACTCCATTTGAAGTCATTCTCCCGTGACCTGTTTACAAGATTTAAACATGTTTTCTACGGTTCTTTACGTGAGGGTCGTGGCTGATCCAATAATTTTCCCGAGGGTGAAATATGGATAACACATACCTCGTCCCATTGCGTCTCCATTTGATGGCCCCCGAATCACTTTAAATGTGTCTAGTGGACCCTTATCACCTGTCGATCACCCGCTACAAGGCTCACCAACTCAGGGTTGATCACTTTAACCTTTTCCTCTCTCTCTATTGTTTTCTCCTACTTGGGTAAATGACTCCAAAATAGTGGAAATCCGACCTTACCTTGCCTATTGTCGTGTTTTTTATCCCGACCTTTGGTGTATTGGAATATACCTAAATGTTCTGAACCTAACCTCTTTTGTGTTTCCACACCATATCCTATACCTTAGATCTGTAATCACTTCAACCTATTTAGATAGACCTATCGACCTTGGACGATGTAGAGTTTGCAAGCTTTTCACTCTCGCAGTACCGTGCCACGGTTTATACATGTGCGTACGTTCAACAGATCACTACCTTTGACCACTGGCCCATTTCCATGTTTTATCTGGTTGACCTTTACCCCATTACCCTTTTTTACCTCCACCTACCCTACCCACACCTACCTACCTAACCATTGATTAAGTGGATATTCTCATGTCCTCACCCATTGTATCTTGTGATGATGGTACATGTTTTCTTAGTCTAATAGCCTTACCTTTCCTATGGTTGTGACCCTTATCCAAACAAACCTTGACCTTTTAACCTTTTGGATGTACTGGAACCACACCTACGCATTCTTGCATCTTACCTCATTGAGTTCCCAGACCGTATCCTTTACCTTGCATCCTAGACCTCAACAACCCTTGTTTGGATGATCTTTATGACCCTAGCTAACATGCATTTGTTATGTTGAGAAACCTTGGTATCTCATGGAATTTCACAACATGTGTGTGCATCTCAAATACTCTACCTAATCACCCACCCTACCTCTTACAAGAACCATGCCCTTGACTGTTAGTGCAAATTCACAGGTACACCCAAAATGACCTATGGATCTACTTTTCTAAGGCAATGTCATTTGGTGTGAATGCAAACATTGAGCTTTCCCAAAGTGTGAGACCTTTGCAAATGGGGAAAGCTCTCCGAGAAGAAGGTTGGTTCCTCTTCCTAAACTACCTTACACAAGTTATTCCATTATAGGCAAGCTAATCTAATCCTAATCTAACTATGCCAGGAGACAGAGAGAGAGAGAGAGAGAGAGGAAAAACAAAGCCTACACTAAAACGGTGATACACCAGAGAAGGAAAATGTTGAACATCTATCAAAAATACCATGGAACAAGAAGAGGTGAGCAATGGAAAGGATGGACAAGTGCATCACAAAACCAAGGATGGATTTCACACAAAAAAATGTTCCAAAACTCCATGAACATAGCTCCAAAACCTGCAATGAACATTCAAACATGCACAAATACCTATAATGAAGAGAGGCAAGAAGAAAACAAGCAAAAATGAGCAAGGATGGACAAATGCATCACAAAACACGTTTTTATTGCTCCAGAAGTTTGCACAAAACATCATTTTGCTGGTAAGAGGCAAAAATGTCATTACAGAGTAGGGGAGGAGGTTCTAACTCCATTTTTGACCCTAGGGAAGAAAAGAAGGGAGGGCAGAGAAGAATGATGAACAACTTGTTACAAATGAGCCAAAACTGGCTTTTTACCATGAAGCAGAATGAAAGAAATGTGGAAAACGTGGGAAAATTGATTTGGAACTCCAACCACTGACAAATCCCTTCAATCTCACTTGCAAAGTGATGGGCTTCATGGAAAAACCCATACACCAATGTACATTGCTCTGCAGAGCAAGAAAGAGGCCCATACTTCATTAATTTTGGTGGTTGGAGTCATTTTCTGTGTTTTTTACATGCCAGGGACGTTTTCCCATTTTTCTCCTATAAATATCCATCAAAATACAAAAATTAACCCTCCATTGTGTAGAGGATTTCAACATCTTTCCAATGATATAAAGAATGTGAAAATCTAAGCTCGGGATTGAAAGTTATCCCCCTCTGAAGATTTAGGGCAAAATGGTAATTTTAGGGCAAAATCGGGTTGGCGGGCCGAAACTTGAAAATTTTCCTCTTTTTGAATTTGGGAAAAATTCCCCATTCCCACCACTCTGCTACCACGTGTCACTTCTCGATTCACGATGGAAACGTGGGCTTAAACCTTACTTTTCCCCTTTGATTTTTATTGGGAAAAATTCCCAAATTTTCCCCGTGCTCCGCTCTCCCGATGACACGTGTCACTATTTGATCACTTGGTGGGGGCACGCTTCTATTTTTCCCTTTGTGCCTCTGTCACTTTGGAAAAAAACCAAAATTTCCTCCGCACATTCTTCGACTCCATGTTGTCATGGACATGTGGCGAAGCCTCATTCAATGAGGGCCTTCGCAACCTTTCTTTATTCCTTCCACAAGCTGCGGGCCGTTTTTTCCTTTGTGCCTCTGCCAACTCCGTAGCAAATTTTCCAACTTACCTCCACCAGCTTCGACCTCTGCCACCATGTGGCACCTTCTCATTGGTCACGGGCCTGTCTAGGGAAATTTTCCCCAAAAAACTCCGTCAAGCCATAACTTTTAAAATATATGGAGTTAGGAGGAAAATTTTACCTTTCTGGAAAGGTGAGAAAATTCTCTATCTAATGAAGCCATTTCCAGAAAATTTTGAGTCCCTAAAGCATGCCAAAAATTCATTTAAGTTCCAGCAAAGGAAAAGGAGGAGGAGTTAGCCAAAAATAAGCATGGGCTTATTTTGGATAACATGACCATCACCTTCTTCACACCTAACCCTGTTTTCTTAAAACCACCCACCTCCTCATTTTATCAAACCACTCACCGCTTCCTTCTCTCACCTCATCGGTTCCTAGTTTGAGGGGGGTTACCTTCACCCATGCTTGGGGAAACATCACCTTCACCCACACATGGGGCAACCACATCTTATTTTTGTCAACGCGCTTACTAATATAAGCTACCCAAAAAAGGGCAAAATGTAGACACCAAAATTGGGTCACACTCCCCTTGGTCCCTTGTCAAATAACCAACTCAAACATATTCACCTAACCATGACCCCTTCCACCCCACATTAATATTAATTTAATTAACTTAATTAAATTAATACCCATCCTCACAATATTCATTACTTAATTATTTTAATTAAGCTAATTTCCACCTCACCCCTCCACCTCACCTAGCCACCTCACCCTAGACCTATTCTTGACATGTTTCCATAACTAACTAAGACTTGGTCCCACTTACCTTAATGAGCTAAGACTTAGTTCAACCCTAAAAATTAATGCCTATTATCCCTCTAACCACATTCCTACTCATGAAAAAGGTAACTTCCGCTTTGATCTGGGAGAATAGATAGGTCTAGCGGAAATGATTTCTAGGATCTATTATTTTTAGTAAACCTAGGGAATCCCACCTTAACCGACGTCGGTCACCCCTAAACCAACACCGGTCAACCCAAAACCATCGTCGATTACCATTTATTGACCTTAGAAACCTTGTTTTTGGGTTGGCACATTCTGAGATCAAGGAGACGAGAAGAGAACTACATGCAAGTAGAACCAAAGCCTTTTTCATACCACAAGACATCCATAGCCAACACCAAGACAGATCCAGAGGTATTCACACTCACGGTGACATTCAGGAAGCATCACTATTGCACCAAGCTCCATCTCACCAAATGATCATCACCACCAACCAACCATTGGACCTACAACATTGGTAAGTTCTTTTATCACTGATCACTTCCCTTCTTATCCTAGCCATAGGGTTGTTATCATTTCTGTTATCATTCTTCCATTAATATTCCCATTCCTTCATAGTCTACTTTTTGAAAAACTCAAACCTCACCCACCCTTTTATCAGATCATCTATCCTGGCCCTTCCACCTCTCTAAGTGTTCTCAACATTCCCACAAACCTCGCCATCCCCTCCTTTAGCTCTATCTAACCTCACCTAGACTCTGCAATAAGGTTTTTATTGAACTACTCACACCTAGCCGTATCTTGACGCCGATTACCCATGACCATTGTCGGTCTCTCCTAAACTATCGCTTGAGTTATACTAGACTAACGTGATCTTTCTTTTTACGCCTTTGCCAATAACGGAACCAAATAACCTTCTACCAAGTGACCCAAACAACCCAGAACCTAACCTTGACCAGTCCCAATACCCTAACAACTACCTACCCTTCAAATCTGACTATAGCCTAGCCTGTTATGTTAGATTTTCTTATTGTGCTTGAATGAAATACCTAAATCATATCAACTACAGTAGGAATTTTTTATTTCTCACATTAAGTTGTTTTAAACAATGGATTGACAACCATCTAGGGAGTATCACACTTCCTGGATCTAGCACACGCTAGGCAGTCCACTTGTCATATATTATTTAACTCTTCTTTTGTGGTCTTATTTTCTATTTCAGGTAGTTCCTCCCAGCGAAAAGGAAGCTCTCACAATCAACATTAGATTGAGAATTCGGGCGTGTGCAAAAACCGTCAACTAACCAACATAAACAAGTATTCCTCCTTGGCCCTTACCCTTATCTGTTTCGTCTCAATAACGTAAAGAAAATGGTGAAACACTATGAGCAGTTTGCGAGAAGAAGACGTACAGTGAACCAGTTTTGATTGATTCATAAAAATTTATGATTGGATGATGTACAAAAATCTCTTATCTTTCTATAAATTTATGGTTGTGGTCATGGTGATGAGAGGGCCCCACTCAAACAGGTCAATTTCTGAAGAATAAGGTTTTGGGAAAAGGTTTTCCAAATGAGGTATGTGCTAAATTTATGTTATGGAATGTATGTGAGTTGATCTTGATGTCCATGGATGTTTTAGAACATGTTCATGTAGGTACATGGTCAAATGAGGTCCATTCAGTTGACTAGTCAAAGGGCAGTTTTGAGGCCTTAAAAAGAAATGCTCATAAAATGCTCATTTCTAGAGTTAAAGGTGGAGTTTTGAGATGATTCAAAATGTGTTGGAAATAGGATTCAATGATATTTTGATGTGCTAAAATTAGCAGGAACTTGACAAGGTCATAACTTTTGCTCCGAGTATCCGATTGGGTTTTTCTTTTTTTTAAACCACATGTTTCGATGAGATGAACGCACTTATCAACCAATCTTATTAGTTGGAGCACATTTTGACACATTTTCAGGCCCAAATTCCACCATCTAAGGACTGAAAAATTAGGATTTAATTTGTAATTCAATTTTTTCCTATTTTAGGGCATTAGTTAATGTTAGTCTCTTAGATGCATTGTGAGTTGGAAAGTTGGAAATTCCTCTAATTTAGGCATGTAGAAGATGCGTGGCAATTTCTGTGCCCATATGAATAAACATGTGAACTTACTAAGAATAGTAAGTTCTAGTAAACTGCTAAAAATAGTAATTTCCACCACCTAGATTATTTTTATTCAAAGTTAGTTAGAATTGTTTGGCAACTCAGGTTGGGAGTTGTTCTCCTATTTAGGAAACATTGTAATTCATGATTCAATAATGAAGAAGGAGATCTATTTTCTTTTGGAGTTCAAATTATTTGTACTATATTGAGTGTGTTCAAATTTTGGCTACATTATATTTCCAGTTATATTAGGTTTTTCTCATGAAGATGTCTTTTTATGAGGTTTCCGGGTGTTATTCTTTTGACATGAAGGTTTTTACGAGTGCAAGACATGATGTGTTTTCTACATTTTTTGAGTCTATTGAAGCATGATGTGGATTATTTGATGTTTGATATCACATGTAATGTGAAGAGGGATGAATTTTACATCTAATTAGTCAATTTTGAGGTCTTGAATGCTCATATAAAAACTTTTATGAGGTATCCTTTAAAAACAATTTTTAGTAGGTTGATTTAATGAAGACAAAAGTAGCTTTGATTTGAACAATTGGTGGTTTCAAGGCTTATAACTTGATTATAAGTTTTCTAAAATTCTAAAAATTCCATCATGTTGTCACATGGCATGGTTTGGTTGAGTGGAAGTGATTTTGTGGCATAATGAAGTTTTCAGTCTTGCTATAGGATGTAGGAAACAACATTTTTCAAAAATACAAAGAGTATTAGGCCCATTAAATGAAATAATTTGATTGGTTGATATAAATTTCTACCATGTATGAGTTTTAAATGATATTATAATCATTTGTAATGTATTATTGGTCATTACTATGTATGGTTTTGATGTAATGGCAATTTAAAGATTGTGCCCATAGGGTTTTGAGCCATTTTTGGCACATGTGCTTTGGTTTTTGGCTAGGTCGACCTAGTTGGGTCACCTTGTGATTGTTTTAATTCAAATTTTGGATTTTTCCTTGATGTATGGGTCAATCCAAATGAGGCAAAGATTTTTTGTTTGAATTTGAAATCATGAGGAGCTTATAAAAGTATAGTTTTGGGTGTTTATGCAAGCTAGTGGTGTGTGTGCAAGGTGTGCGACCTAGGTGTGAGTGATTTTTAGGTGTTGGAGCATGAATATAGATTTAATCAAGTTTATTTTATGTTGAGGAAGATCATAAATAATGTGTGCAAGTGTTTGAAGGTTTGAGAAGTGAAGAAAGAGCTTGTTTGGAGGGTTTGATCACCTAGGGTTTGAAGAGTTGAAGAAGTGTGAGCTGAATACTTGGTCTCCATCAATTGTGGCAGGTAAAAATCAGACATCATATTTTCATAAGGTGGTTTAGTGGGTGCTTGATCACCTTAGGGGTTGTAGCCTCCTTTTGGATTTGGTGCTTCACAAAATTAGGGGTTAGTACTCCTTGTAGGGTTGGTGCTCTACTAAACTAGGGTTCTGCTTCTTGTGGTGTTGGTGCCTCATTAAATTTGAAAAATATTAATAAAAATATTGTGTTTCAGTGGTTTTTCTTCCCCTTAAGGGTTTCCCACTTATATCTTGTGTTTATGTGTTGATTTTATGTTTTATGGTTGATTGCATATTTGATATTTGATGGTGTGCACACATTAATCATTGGATAAGTGAATTTTTGGTTGTTTGAATAATTTGAAATCTGATTTAAATTTTTATAAAGACTGATTCACCCCCTTCTCAATCCATTTTTCTTCTAACCATTATTTCCAAAGCCTATGCTTTGGAAAGCGTTTAGATCTAGTCCATTTGAATCCTAATGTCAAACCCAAGTTGTTCCATATCCTCATGTATAGTAAAGGAATTAATCACCCCCAAGAGGATAGTCTGAATCCCAATTATCTCGAGCTACTTTCATAGTGTCAAGTTTAATAGAAGATTACCCCGAGTGTTCCATGGCCTTAACCACCTCCTCCACGCCACCATACTCCACAAATGATTCAAGAACTATGCGTGTAGAAGGTTCATAGACATCCATCGAAGTATTTTATAGTCCTTCACCCCAACAATCAGATTCTTTTTCCAAAACTCCATAACTTCCTTAGCCATGATTCTCCTTCCCTTGTCTAGTAGGCGCCCCTCATTCAAATGCTACTAAAATTTTAGATCATTCACTGACCCAAAGAAGGAGTGGTGCATGTCCTCAATGGATTACATGTGAATAAGATTATCCTACATTTCATAAACCATATTGCTCATTTTCACCATTCCCTTTTTGTTCTGTTGTGATTTGTCATCCCTGTCACACATTTCACTTTTTCCATTACACACTAACAAGACCATGAGATATTCTTAATTAAAATTCTATAGTTGAATGACAAAATAATGGGTGGGTAGAGCTTATAAAGCCCCTCCCACATGCCAAATAACTACTCTCCCAACGCAAGTAAATATGGGAATAATTAAATTGTGCGGGGAGAG
The DNA here is from genome assembly GCA_018340775.1 of Taxus wallichiana var. yunnanensis. Lineage (NCBI taxonomy): Eukaryota > Viridiplantae > Streptophyta > Pinopsida > Cupressales > Taxaceae > Taxus > Taxus wallichiana. The sequence continues at coordinate 697,577,796 of CM031239.1, forward strand.
ATACATGCAAATATCTTTTCATCAATGTGTGAACATTTGTTTGAGCTTCGTTCCCATCACTTGATTTGATGTGGCAAGCCCATCTTGTCTAATTTTTTCTCCTACTTCCCTATTCATATATGTAGGTTACCTGATAAATATATTTTCATCTTTGGAATTGAGGTCAATTCCAAGATTATCCGTATAGTTAGCAACCTTATTAGCACTTTTGTAGGTGTGAAGTATCTTTCCTGAATTATTAAGGGCAATACAGTCTTCCACGATGTGGCTTGGATTCCAATGATCCATATTATTCTTGTTTACAAGATTGATGATGATTTTGAATCACTTTAACAACAATGAGATTCTCCTAGCCTTTTTGCTTGGCAATTTTGTGACCACGCCAAAGAGCATTGGCTTCCATGAGGTTATTGGAGCAGTGACCAAGAGCTTGAGCAAATCCAAGGATAGGAATGTCCAATGAATTGCGAAAAATCCCACTAGCTCTATCCATTCCTAGATATCCATTCCATTCCTAGATAGTTTTTTGCATCCCATCGAAGTTAAATTTGATAAATTCATTAGGAGGTGGCTTCCATTTGATGTTTTTTTTGCATTATTTTTTGCCAACCCCTCTATCTAGGAGAATTCTTAATATAATTCTTACAAATTTCAAAAAAAAAAAAATTAAATTTTAAATATATTTTTTCTTTAATTTATATATTTGAATTTATTACATTATCTTGAATACAAATGTTGATATTATTTTTCAAATTAAAATATGTATATATAATTTAGTTTAGTTTTTAATTTAATATAGTTTTCCACGGTTTAAAAATTTACAAATTTTGATAACAAGTGGATAAAAAGTGGAATTTTTAAAATTGTTTACAATTGTATAAATATTGTGACATATTTTATATTGTGAAAATTTTTACAATTTTGAATTTTTGATAATTTCTACAATTATAAATTTGTAAAAACTTCACAATTTTATGTTTATAACATTTTCTACAACATGAAAAAGTGGAAAGTTCTACAATTTTATATTTTCACAATTTTATTGTGGGTAGAATCCACAAAATTGGATTCACAATTTTGAATAACTAGTTATCCAAGATGAAAATTTGTGGATAAATGATCCATTCTCTTGTAGTGATTTATCCTATGGAATCCTCTACAAAAATCAACACTAAAGCACTCAAGGATCTCCTAAATCTTTTGAAATAAGTTACACATCCTTTAGAAACACCACCACATAGGTCTGAATCACTCAAACTAGGTTCAAGATTCTAGAATCCTCTATTTTCAAGCATGCAAAGGCCCTAGAGACATGGCATAACAAGAGAAAAGTCATTTTTAAAAATTCAAATGTCTTCACGTGACAAAGGGAATCATTGTTATAATTTAAAGCACACCACATCACACTACTACTCCATTATGCGCATTTTCTATTCTATAGGTAGCATGTTATCTTTTTGTTAAGAGACGTGAGGGCACACATAGGTAGCTAGCTTAGATTGCATACACTACTTGCATCTACATTATGAGAATTATACATGAGGCTTGCTCCCACTCAAGGATAGAATCAAATTAAGGGTTGTGAGTGCCCTAGGCAATATTGGAGTTAATGCCTTTTATAAATAAAAAAATCATACTATACAAAATAATTAAACGTAACCAAATATTGGATTACTTGATATGTTATGCCTCTATCATCCAAGGAAAAATTGCTAATAAATATTTTTGTAGCTACCACTTCCTAAATTCCCCAACTAGTTTTCCAACATGTAGTTTATCATAATCCTCATTTTCTCGTATCTTTACCAACTTTTTTTTCCCAAGTTCTTTACATATTCACCTTTCTTTACATATACATATGTAAGTGCATTTGTTGCGGGGATTCATAAATTTAATTCATACTCATGCACTTTTCATACTTTATAAAAAAATTAAGTCTTACAAGTTTTTTTTTTTATGTAAAGATAAAGAAAGGATAATCTTAATATAATTGTTTAAAATTAATATTATTTTCAATTAATATAATTGAATTAGTATGCAATGTTGGCCATTAATCGCTACTATCATAAATGGTTACTAAATTTATCTATTCTTCATAATGAATATGATAAAATAAAATAAAGTAATGCCCTCTAATTGTTGGTGCCCTAAGAAATTACTTAGTTTTCCTAGTCCTTAATCCCCCTCTTGCTCAAAGGGTGTAGTGCAACAACTAAATTGGTTCAAATGGGGTAGTCCAACCTCACACATACATAGATTTATCCTTTTGTTATCTAATCACTTCATTAAGTTTATTATAGATATCTAGGTATTCTAGTTCTTTCTGCAAATCATTATAGGTAGTTGCGATTTTGTGCAATAATCCCTAACAAAAATCAATTTTAGACTCATTGCGAGTAAACAAAATTGTAAAATTCTATTGTGCACGAGACCCAAAACCATATAGAGAAGGTCCAAACCGTACTATGCCCTAGATAGAGTTGTACGTTTTCACATTGGATTGTTTCTAGAAATAATTCTAAAGAAGCATTGCTAGACTTAGATTAGCCTTTCACCTAATATGCACACCCAGATCACTTTTGTACCACTTTGCGCAATTAATTACTTATCCTTTCTTATATTTTGTGCAATTGTCATATTGTTTCATCATAGTGCAAAGCATTAAATGTTTCTTCTAGATTGTATGACTAATGTCTATTGATTTATTTAGAATATTCAACCTCAACATATCTTACATCCTCACATAATAAATTTCATCCATATATTTCAATGGACATACCATCAAAACAAAACTATCATAATAATAACATAATTAATAAAATTGTTTTTCAATCAAACAAATTTAATATATACAATAGAGGGGGAAAATTATTGAAACGTTTTTTATTGAAAACAATTATTTTAAAATTGTTTTACCTTTAAAACAAGTTTTTTCAGTTATCTATATATTTTCATGCTATGTTTAGATAAATATCAATATGTTTTATATTTTCAAAAATTATAAACATATTTGTTAAGGTATAATTACGGTTTACTAATTTAGAGTACTAGGACTTGGTATCATTTATTCTATTTTCACTAACTTCTAAATGTGATTCATATTTTGCTTGGTAATAAATGCAATAACTAATTTAGAGTGTTCAAATTTAAAAACTAATTTAGTAAATGTAATTTTATTTAGTGCATTTAAATAATTACATAAGAAAATAAATAAATAGAAATGTAATTTGTATTTAATTTACATAGGAAAAAAATTACAAATATAATTTTATGAAAAAAATATAATTCTACTTTGTAGTTTCACTTACTTCACTTAAATAATTATGCTAGTAAATAATGCCCACATTACAAATATAATTTTATTAAAATTTAATATAATAAACTATACCTCTCTAGCACACTTTACATTGATTTTTATAAAATAAGTATGCTAGTAAATAATGCCGAGTATTCTCCTTTAAAATCAAAGCACTGAACGTGTGTAGAAAAGTTAGTTGTGAGCGAAGGATATTGCTGGATTAATGTGGGCAACAAAACTGGAGCGAAATTGTTTTACTTCAAATAAATATCTCATTTATACAGAGCAGGCCTCCACATTACATGACCATTGATTATACGCAAATAAATTAATATTCGACAAGTTCTGTATCCTATGAATTAAAATACCATACAACAAGTAATGAAAGAAGATGACAGCGGTCATGGAAGGGAGCTCATTTCAGAATTTAAAGAGATGCATTCATTCATTCATTCGGAAAGAGAGAGAGAGAGAGAGAGAGAGATTACACACAATACTTAGAAACATAATAACAACGGTGTCTGCACTGCAGATATCGTGGTCATAACAACAATGCTTTCAAACACCCTTTCTTTCTGTAGATCTTAAACAGCACTACAACAAGCATTGCATTTATTTATAATTATAAATATATACTAAAAAGCCTCCTTGAGAATAGTCATTTGTGACAAAGGCAAGCGAAGCATGTGCATCGAGGCCCACATTTGCAGTCATTTTCTTCTGCTACAACACTCTCGTACTAAGAATGGCTACAAAAACAAATTACAAATTAGAAATCATAAATATTTTCTCCAACGTCAGCGGTTCGAACCTCGAGAGAGAATTAAGTATTCATGAGAGAAAAAAACAGTACTAGACCTCATGTTGAAGCCTGTCTCGACTTGGAAGTCGTTGCGCTTCTTGCTGTGCCATGGACAAAATCAATAATTACTTACAAAACCAAAACCAAAACCAGTCGACAATATTAAAAATTAGAAAGGCAAGAAATTGTGATTGAAGACAACATACGTGCACTGGCTTTTGTCGGCACAGTCGCAGTTTCCACAGGTGGAAGACATGTTTGCAGGAAAGAAGTATTCTAGTCTTCAAACAAACACAAAATGCTTTGAAATGTTTCTTCTACCAAGCTTTGTATTTATAGGCAGAAGATAGTGGAGTGTGGACCTCTGTAAATGGTGTGGCCCTTTGTAATGCGGAGGGAATCTCTTTAATAAAAATCAAATCGGAAGAAGCGGTGACCACCAATGTAGGTAGGGCCCAGTCGCGCGCTCGCGGCGCAGCGAACGGTAAAATATCAATTTGGTTTGGAATATTGCGGTGCCCGAGGCCGAGTCCCCACCAGCTTTTGTCACATCAACAAAAAGGCTTGTTACCACAATACAGTGAGAGGGTTGAACGCATTTGCCATTACCTAGGTTTCCCAGATGGAAAAAGAATAGTTACCTAGGCACCTGTAATGACATGTTCCAACAAACGTTAAATTTTGAACAACACCTAAAATACTTCTCCAATTTGTACATAGGTCTCACCACCACTTTACATATACAACTATGTAATAATAAAGGGCCAATGATTTCATAATGTATTTGAAAGAGAAAACAAAATTAAGTATTGTTTAAATTATTGAGATTATATTATAGGAAAAATAAATTTGATGAGACGTGGAATACATTTGATGGTTGAATAAAATTAAAAATGCCTTGGAACTTTAATATTAGGATAAATATGTATTTAACTTTCAATATTCATTAACCATGAAATATTCTAGGCATTTAAAGCATAATAAAATGGTCGCCAAATTTACTTTACATTGTAAAATTAATATGCAAAAAGTAAATGAGTTTCAAATTTGAATTGTTATGGTCTACTTTGTAAGGAATAAAAGGGAAATAGACAAGGTTTCATTTTATCTTCAAACAAAATAATTAAATAAGCTTTTATTTATTTTTAAAATAATAAATACTACATTTGAGATTTTGACATGTAACATGGAAAATTTTTAATCTAATATATTAGAACTATATAATCTTTACATATAAAATATTAGTGTCATATTTTGAAACCATTTTTATATTCTTTTTCAACTTTAAATACAAAAATATATAGTCATAGTTTCCAATATAAAATATTTAACTCTATAAAAATGTTGGCATATCGGTGTGCATGACTAAGCAAGTTAGACAAGAAACATTGGGATGTACTTGAGCGGGGTTATAAAAAGTGAGACTGTTTTAGCAAGAGTACATTGTCAAAACAAGCATTGTCGAAAGAGTAAATTGTCGAATTTGAGTGTCTACACTCCTCATTAAAACTCAAAGAAAGAAGACCAAATATGAACACATAACAACTGCAACACCACAACACTAAACTTGAAAAAACACATTCTACTCTTATCAAAAGTGTTATTCAAGCATATAACTCAAACTTCGAGTGAATAGATAATTAGAGAAGGGGAATTATGCTCCATCCTTCTATATGTCCTCTAACCTCCAATTTGGCGCTATAAACTAGTCAAATCCCTAAAGATTTATAACCTTTGAAGTGCAACAACATCAACTCTGACATCACAAGTGGGATGAAATAATGAAATCTATTATTTTGACTCACATCAACTTCCTCACAAAATCAAAGTGTTGGTTTCCACCAAAAATATGCTCATAATTCATTATAAGTATTGTAGTCTTTTATTTTACCGAAACGACTTAAGGCACGCTCGCGCATCACCTAGACAAACCTAAGCGCTCACCCGAAGCACACAAGGGTACCATGTCCCTCTTTTATGGAATCTTTTTCAAGGAGCTGGCATGATAAACACACATACACACACACATTCCAGATCCATAATAATAATGCAAGGATAAACCATAAATAGATCTAGATCATAACCATATGCAAGAATAACTTATACAAGAATCAAGATTAGGTTTACCATACAAGAACCAGTCACAGATATGTCAACAACTAATATCCAACCACATAGATCCATTATATTAATTATTATAAAACACGAAAGAGGAATACATACATCACGGTGTCGCCATAGGTCATGCGCACCCATAACCAACAACATAACCTTACAAATATTCACGGATTACTAAAACCATGCAAATCAATACATATATATATAGGGGTGGGGACTTTCCCTTCACCACCTATGCATCTCAAAATAGGTTGCATGCTAAGAATAGCCATGCACGCCTCTGAAGATAAATACAAAAGCATGCAAACTCGCTAATAATAGATTATCTAATAATATAAATTATAGATCTAATCCTATTAATAGCCCAAAACTATGCATGTTGTTTGATCTTCCACTTGTCCAAAATAGCCTTTGCTTCGCTTCCAAGTCTTCATATTGATGCATGCCTCGCACTCAACATCTATATTTAGCCTATTGCCCAAAACAACTAAATCCTGAAGTCATACTTTCTGGGTGCGCCCTTTTACGCCATCCATCCGCGCACAACTACGTGCCCTATGTCTCCATGCACCCAATCCTTATGTGCCTTCAATACTTAGGTTGTAATTCATCAACCCAACATTACCCCACACTTGTTGCATTTACTCGCCCCGAAATGATGGGTAATCGTTCCTTATTACTCCATGGATAAAGAATAAGGAACAAAAGAATAATTGTATACAAAGAATGAAAGAATGCATGGGCGCTCTACCCTTCCGAAGGCATGATCAACTCGGATACTCACTTTAAATATTTACCTCTAACTCGTTCTAATCACTGAGCACCTTATTAGTTTTGTCAGGGATGTTTGCAAGTACCCCATCCATCTCATCCAGGGTCATGTTATCGCCCTCATTTTGTAATACTCTAAGGACATTTGTCGGACATGAGAGCATCCCTTCCATCACATCCATATGCCATGCGATGAGTTTCCCAATTTCTTTGATCTTCTCCTTGTGAGGGTCATGGGTTGTTGTAAGCGCATTACACTTTTCTACTACTAAAGTGAGCCTCTCCTCACACCCAAGTGTCTCATCTTGTTTCACTGCAAGGACTACATTATCTTCCACTAGAGTCCTTGTTTTGATTATTATCTTGAGATCTGCATAAATTTTTAACGCCAAATCTACCTTTTTCAATTCTTGCAATAAAGACTCATACCCACTTATCTTGTGTGCGATGGTTACCTTTGTCTTTTCTGCATGTGCCTCAACATCCTTTGGTTTTGGCATCCTTATTATACTTTCATCCATCACCATAAGGACCAGAGTGTGCAAATAATGTATGTCGAGAGGGAACCTCTCTGCCACTTTCTCTTTCAGATGTAGCCTTGCCTTCAAATTTTCATCACCTATCTTCTCTTCCATACTAAGTACCACTCGCTCCTTTGCCTCGCTTTCTCCTTTTCCCCTATAACGTAATTGATCTTTGTTTCTTTATCTTTTCTATCTTCTAACAAAACACGAATAGTTGTGGCTTTATCTATGTTTCTACACGCAACTTCTGCAAATACCTTTTTATGTGCATTATTTACTTGCTCATCGACATTTAAGTTGGCTTGACATGTTACATGGCGTGAATGTAGTACTTTCTTCATTCTCCTCGAGACACAAGATTATTCACACACATCAAAATCAGGCTCATCCATGTGAGTTTGCATACTCCATGATAGTTACTTACGGGTGTGTGTGGTTTCCATCTCTGAATCCATCAATTCCCATCCATAAAGGTCCTTGGGCTCCAAGTACTTTGGAACCTAGTGTGTATGATCTTGGTAGGATCATTGACATAACCTATTATAGGAGTTTCAAATATTTCTCCATCCTTCTCCTTTTTAGAGCACTCACCTTTTGGAACGTGCATGCCCACATCAAGTATTGGTCCCTCCCGGTGTGTGTATTAGTAGGCACACCAGATGGTTCACCCTTATCTTCACTCTTCTCTGCATCAATAGTGTCATCGACCTTTTCCTCTTCTTCCACCCTCCAAAGATCATGTCTCAATTCTTCCTCCTAGGGTTCCTCTACATCCTCAGTTTTAACCAAAGTCTTCTGCGCATTGTCCTTTGATTTCTCGCCCTCATCATCCTGAGTGGGGATGTACTTGCACCTTTTCTTTACTCGGTTCTACCTTCATAGGAGAGTTCCTAGGTGACCTCCTTGGTGGCTATGATGGCCCCGCACCCTAATTCCTTGTTCTCCTTAATACTCTCCTATATTGTTGGTCATAAGTGCCCCTTCGAACCTACAATGCATGTCTCCATTCCCACTTCCTCATCTTCCTTTGTCAATGGAGGGGTTGTCTCACACATTCTCTTTTCTCCTATAATGGGCTACCCTCCTTCTACCATATTTCAAATTGCCACTATTTTCTTTTAATTCTTCCTCTTCTTCTTCTTCATCACCATGGGGAAAAGTAGTCTCCTCCTGCAAGGTGCCCATAGTATGTTTCCCCTTTGGCAACTCAAGGAGCTTGAATTCATTTTCAATGTATTTTCCATTCTCCAACTTGGGCTTAAGGTAGATGTATACCTTAGCTGCTCCATCCTTCCCAATTTCCAAGCTCATAAAATTGATATTAATATCATCTGAAATCAACTTCTCAATATAAGAAGACTTACCTGGGTAAACATATGTCTTCCTGGAGTGTATGATAGTCAAATCCACCTTGTCTACATTAAAGATCAACCTTCATGTGTTTGAAAATATGTGTACTGATGCCTGAAAATAGTGTGTAGTGAAGGCATATGGGAGCTTGCACCAAGGGCTCCACTTTCCATCCTTCATGCCAAAACACCCTATGCAAAAATGTTGGTAAACGACAAACTAAACTTGTTTCTCCAATACCGAAGGAATATCCTTGGGTATTCTCCATTCATATTCAAATGCGCACACGTAAGCACTCATACCATAGTTTTTTCCTTTGCTTGTAGGGTCTGCTCATGGATCCATCACATGTATACTTCACAAATCTATCTGCAAGGGATCTCTTTTCCTCGAGGTATTGGAAAATTTTATCATTTGGCACATGGGGCACTCTAATATTTAAAAACATAATTGTGAAAAAGGATATCACTAAAACTTATCTCATCTCCTTAGTTTACCTCTGCAATGATGGTCTCAAAGAAGAAGCTAGAAAAAGTATAAACCACCCCTTTTATCATCTTCTTAATGAATGCGCACCATCTTTTGTTCACTTGTAACCAACGCTCTTGATTGTTTAACTTGGTAAGGAGGTGTGTTGTTGCTGAATTACTCAAGACTTTTTAACTTGCAAATATCCATCCCGCACTCCCTTTACATAAGATAGCACCTTCCCGGTTGCATATACCCCTTCATCATCGGTAAGATCACTCTTTTGATTTATGTGCCTGAGCTCCTCAACCCTATCAATATGCCAATCGGGGGCACAATAAGTCACATTCGTCGCCCAAAAACTAAAATAATTCCTCATGGACTCATGTCATCAACCATTGGTAAATATTTTTAGGCTTTCCAAAATAAGGGAGCTCATAGAGCTACAAACTCCCACACATGACAAGGTAATTTCTCACCTACATCGTCATAAACAACCATGTCATTCTCTATTTGCAACATTATTTTCACCACCAACATCTTTTCTAATCCATCCTTATTATCCTTAGTCCTATTATCAGAAGTCACTCACTTTACTCCTCCTAATGTGAGACTCCCAATCACAGCCCATGAATACACCTTCTGGATACTACATCTTTGAAAATCAAATTTCAGGGTTATCTTCAACCTCTGTTTCTACTTCCTTCTACTTTCGCCCCTTATAGTCACTCCAGGTGCTCACTTATGTGCCATAGTGATTATAAAAGAGTCTTCTTACAATCGATTTGGGCTCTGCAACTCTAACTTACATGCCCTAGCTTCAAACTTTTGTGCCCTAGCTCTTCTCTAAACCCTAACTTGTATATTTGCTTCCCCGCACGCATTTTCTTTACTCAAACACTCTCTCCAATGGAGTGCCAATCAATCTTGTGTATAAATTTTTCTGGTTTAGTCTCTTCACACAACTCTTTCATACTTTCTCATGTAACTCACTCGAATGCTTCTTCTTCATAACGCAGGTAAAAATGATTTTAGAACCCCATCTTTTATAACCTTTGTAAATTTTTCCTCATTTATTTCTCTCCACCTACCACTGTACCCAGCATTGAATGATGTTTTGTTCCTTTCCACGTTGTGTTTTCCGCACTTTTGATCATAACCTTATGGCACACCCGCTACTTTTTGGCCATATATTACCTTACGCATGCCTTTGTGTGCCAAAGTACCTATCCAATGTGCCTTAAACCAAGTAGTTTCCATTCTTTGCATGCATCCATTCATCTTCACGTGGTCTTTACGCATGAGAAATTTTTCTTTATTTGCACCCTTACTTCAAGCACTTTGTAAAATATCTCTCTATGCATACCCATCTTCTACAGAGTCTAGTGCCCACTTCCCTTTGACACTTTTTGATATTGATTTTGATACTATTGATCGTATTATGGACACTATTATGTTTTGTTTTGGTATGATGGTTAGATGTTAGATCATGGATTATTATTGATCTGGATTCAGTTATTATGCATGATGGTTACTAGAGACATTTTTTTTGCTCTCGTATATGAGGTTGATGATATTCAGCTTATTATTGCATTTGACATGGACATAATATGGATGTTGATTTGGACTTATGACATTGGATATTTTGGGTAGACCTAGTATGATAGATCATTGATGATGATATAGTTGATTTAATTAATTAAAAATGATAATGTTGTATTCTTGATATTGTCGTGATTCATATGATTAGATGATTTTGAAATGTTGTTTATATCATTTTGGATGTTCTGATATGGCCACGAGGCCGAAGGAGGTATTTGCATTTTGTAGGTTAAAAATCACAACAATGTCGGGGGACTGGAGACTAACCATATTGAAATTCCGAGTGAATTCAACAAGGTCACCATGGCAACTGTTATGTGTTTGTGTGTTGTGTTATGTTAGGATTTCCCATGGGGGATTTCCATTATTGTGACCATGGGATATATGTGTTTTATTTATGTGTTCCTTTTTAATTATTGTTGTATGTATTTTATTAGTAATGTGTTCCTTCTTTTAGTTAATTTTAATGTGGAAGATTAATGTGTGAAATCCTATAGTTAAACTTTTATTAAATTTAATTGGGACATGGGATGTAATTAATAAAGTTGTTGAATTTAAATGATAATGTTGGAAGAGTGTGTAAGTTAATATGTAAGAATGTGTAAGAAATTTGTAAGAGCATGTAAGGCAAATTTTGGAATGTTAAACACTTCATCTCCTTAGGAATTCGAAATTGTCCTTGGAGGCCAAATTTGGAGGCTTGTGGGACAAGTTAAACTTGTCCCACACCTCTTAAAATGATCCACCAACCATGCCTATGGTTTGGAGGTTAAATTTAGGCATTTTTAATGCTTTTTGAAGTGACAATTTGTAAGTTTTAATTGCACTTCCCTTACATATTTTTAATGCAGTCCTTTTGAAGTATGGGTCATTTTGGAGTGTGTAAGTCATTTTGTCATTTTTATTTATTGTGTTTTGGTGAGGATGTTGAATTTCCTCTTGGGGTTGAGGAAGAATGATGTGGCATCCCACAAGGATCCACATCATCCTCTCCTCTTCCCTCTCCTTTAAATTCAAAGCTTCTTGCTCATTTGAGGTTGTTGAAACTTTGTTATTTTCCTCTTGGGGGCATTTTTTTGTTGTTTTGGAGCTTGTTGTGGAGGAAGCTTGGAGTATTTTTGCATGCTTATACTTTGCTGGTTTTGGACTGCACTTTGACATTGTGGAAAGCTTGTGAGCTTGGAACAAACTCCATTATGGAGAGGTAGGCATCTTGAGCTGTGTTTTAAATGTTTTCCTTCTCTTGCATGCATGTTTAAATGGTGTTTGTGTTTTCCTGCTTGGGTAGATTGCTTAGGGTATGGTGTAGGAGAAGGCTATGGGGATTTCATATGGGGGCATAAGGGATTGCCAATGGCACTGTTTTATTATGGAGGGAGTTTTGGTTTGGGATCCACCTTGGAAAAGAAACTGCTTGCATTTCTTACTTTGGGGGCATAAGGGATAAACTTTGGGGGGCATAAGGAGGGGTTGGGAGATATAATGTTTATGGGATTTGATGTGTTTATGGTGGTATGATTTTGGGTGGATGCCCAATTCCAAATTGGAGGCATAAGGAGTTCCCCATAGTCCTTGCTCTTGTTTGGCTTGCTTGATCAAGCCTATGTGTTGTATGAATAATTTCAAATGCAGTTGGGAACTGCTGTCTTGTTTGGACTGTGTATTTTATTGTTTTATGCATGTGAAAAGAATGTTGCTTGTTGTTGTAGAAGCCATTGTTGCCATGAGTTGTCTCTCATTCTTTATTTCAATATGGTTGGGGCTCGGGGCCAATGAGGAAGGATGGCTTCTCCCTTCTCATTGGATGTCTTGGTTGGGTGGAGAGCATTTCCTTTCCCCCTTCCTTGTTGTGATAAAAAAAATGATGGAGAAACTAGCATGTTGTTGTTTGGAGAAAGAAGAAATTTACAGTTTGATAGTCCCTTTCTTTTGAGCAAATTCAATGTAACCTTTCCCACCTTGAGTGGATGAGATGTATAGTAATTGTAATGTGAAGTTATTGCATTGTAGATGGAAGTTGAATTTGAATTGAGAAATGTAAAGAATTATACTTGTTCTCTGTTTTTGGAAAGGAAATGTAAAGGATATTATAAGCATTGTATTTTGTATTTTGTAATCAAATTGGAAGAGTGATAAGTTGTAAAATTGTTATTGAAATATGAATAAAGGATGGAATTAGTTTTCAAAATTGTAATGTATACTGGATTTGAAATTGTTGTCAAGAGAATGAGATTTTTGTTTTGGAAAGGAATAAGAAACAATGTTGTATACTTTATGTATTGTATTTGAAAACAAATGGAAATTGATAAGTTGAAAGGATGTAATTGTTGATCATTAAAAGATTGCATTCCTTTCTCAAAAGTGTATTGCATATTAGATTTGGATTATTATTGAAGTTTGATCTCTGTTTGGAAAAGAAAGAATGTGTGGAAATGAAAGACAGTGTTGTATTCTTTGCAAAATGCATATTTGAATTGAAATCTGAACTGTAATCTAACTTAGAATTGAATAGAATATTTAATAAGCAAATATATGAGACCAATTAGAAACTTTGCATGCAAACTTAAAAGAAACAATTCACTGATTTAAAACTTCATTCTGGCAATCCATGTTTTATTAAAAATGAGCAGTTCGATCTTACATCAAATAATAAGATAAGAAACATTGAAATTTAGACTTATTAATACCTAAGGAACTCAAATTCACTATAACAGTCAAGAAATAACCTCCAAAACTTAATAAAATTCAATTCGGAGCTTGCATTACTCTTTCCCGTCTATTGCTGGAAAAATACAACCTTGAATAAATTGGACAAATCAACTTCACTAAAACACTCTAAACCCTCCCTAGACCAATCCTCCATGTCTGTTTGACATGTTGAGTGAAGGAGGAGTTCAAAATTTATCAAATTGAGAAGTTGGAAAACTGCCAGTTCACAAATTAAAATCCTACAGATCCTTTTCACATAATTGACCCTTAAAAACTTATCAAAATGTAAATTTTATATTTTTGTGCAAAGAGGGCATCAAGAGCTTTCCGAAAAGTCCTTGTTTTCCCAAAACGAGCTTCTAGCTCAAGTTATGGCACTTTGAAGTTTTTGTGCCTTGGTGGGAAAATTTGGGAAAATTTTCCCTAGCGGGCCCACAACCCAAAAATTTCCCATCAAATTGCCCTTAGGAAATTTTTCAAAAATTTGGCTTGGGAAAAATTTTCCATTTCGCTCTGCCGACTGCCTACCATTAGAGGCTACCACGTGTCCTCACAAGGCAGCAGCAGAGGCGCGGAAAATTTTGCCCTTTGAGATTTTTGAAAATTTTGGAAAAATTTTCCATTTCGCTCCGCCAGCCCGTAGCCAATCAAAGGCTACCACGTGTCCTCACAAGGCAGTGGCGGAGGCATGGAAACTTTTTGCCCTTTGATATTTTTGAAAATTTTGGAAAAATTTCTATTTCTCCCCACCGGCCCACGGCCAATCAGAGAGTGCCACGTGGCACTTGGGGTGGCGGCGGAGGTTCGGGAGAAATTTTGATTTTTGCCACATGGGGAAAAATTCCAAAAATGCCCCGCGACCCACCAACCCACCAAAGGGGTTTTCCCCTCCTCTTGACACGTGTCCCCCTTGGGGAAAATTTGATCCCAAAACTCCGTCGGACCATATCTTGAGTTCCCGAAGGAGTTAGGAGGACTTCTTTATATCACCGGAAAGGTGAGAAAATTTCCTATCCATTAGGAATAGTTTAAGGAAATTTTGAAAGTGTAATTATGAGAAAAATCCATTTGAAACTCTGAGCCTGTTAGAGTGGGTATGGGGGTAGATTTCTCCTTGAAACTAACTAAAACATGTAACCCTAAAATTTGAACCTTGTGAACTTGATATAAGTAAATAAAGGAAATTTGTGTTTTGGTAAATAGGTTTTGTTCTGGAACTTGTTAGTGGCAAATTGTTGTCTTGTAACTTGGTTGTGGACACTTCTAATAAAAAAAAATTATCCTATAATTTTCTAGCTAACCCTAGGTTGTTTCTTTGGTCTCAAGTGGTTGTTTAAACGGGAACTACATAGAGAACATTCAAACTTGGTCCATTTATCCTGTATATACTCTACCCCACACTAAAATTATGTGCAGTCCTCTGTGCATGAATTTAATAGATAGTAATCATCTTCTAGTGTGCAAGTACACTTATTACATGTTGGTTGTAGAATTTGATCTTTTGAAAACAAGCAACAATTAGGGGACAACACCTCTTCTCTTTATGGGAGAGGTTATCTTATCAAGAACAAAAGAGAAAAAGAAAAAATTATTTACAATATAAACATTGGTTCAACCTTTTGGTGGAGATTTTGATATTTTAGATGTCTTCCTCAAAAAGATTTTCAATACAGAAGAAAGAGGAAAAGTCATGACTGATATTCGAAATGAAGGTAGAAGAGCACTTTTAGACATATAGATAGCAGAGTAATATCCTATTGATGCTTAATAAAATAACAATATTTAAACTATGCATATAAAAACACAGGACATGTATGTATTAGACACAAAGTTCCAAATACACCTATCAACTGAAAGACACAAAGTTCTTTCTTAAATACACATAGCTTGATATGGATCAGATAAGGAACAGAAAGAGATAAAGCATGAGAGAGGGTGAAAACTTCTTCTATATTGAATAGTTCAATGTTCCTTTAGATCCGGATGTCCGAATCTTGATCCCTCACAATGATAAGAAAAGTTCTTTAAATAACCCTAAGAAACGGTTACAAAATCCTTTTCAGTTTCCTTTCTTTTAATCTTAAAGCTAATATCTAATTAAATATTACAAACTTTAATTTATCTCTTAATTTCGTAATACATGACTCAAGAGATAAAGCCACCCTAATTAGATATTTCTAAAATAAGAAAGGAAAATATAAACTAGGAGTCTAGACGCTAAGCAAAAGCACTTTTAGTCCCCTTCATTTTTAACACTTGATTTCTCGAATCACTTCAATGCTTCAGCTATGTCCATTACTCATGGAATTGTTGTATTAGCAATGGCATGATTCCAAATACCCAAACACTTCTCCATGTTTTTTTACCAAACTCTGCATTTTCTAAGAACTCTTGTTGGCATATGTGATAGCATCCTGTAGTGTGTAAATTTCTTTCATTTTCTCCTTAGATATGGTGTCCTGCTTGAACAAATTTTCTTTAACAAAATCCTTGAATTGAGATTTGATCTCTTGAATAGTGAATTTATCATTTGAATTCTCCTTGAATATTTGGCAATGTATATCCAAGAAGGAAGGCATGACATAGGCTTTAAAAGCTTCTCCTTTTTGTAACATATTCCTGAGTTCTCTAATGGCCTCTTCCAAAACCTTTATTTTCCAGTCAATATTGAAAACCCACTACTTGGACAGATTCAATTTTGCATCATCAAAAACCTTACTTGCCAAAAGGATTTGTATATCTATCTCACTCATCACTCTGAGATCTTGAATGCACTCACTCCACAATTTCAATTCCCTATCCAGACCACTGAGTGTTGTAGAGAACTTCAGTTGAATTCTAGCAATTTTCTCATATGCCTTGAATGTTTCTTCAATAAAATTCAGACTTGTAATTATCAAATCATCAACCATAGCTTCCATTTCCTTTCCATAGGTGGCATGTTTGTGAATGTATTTAATGGCTTGGACTTCATCACTGGACAGGATAACAAGAGGTGGGATGGAAGCTAGGGGAGTAGGATCAAGTACCTTATCTTCTGCCAATAAGGATTTGATGAAACTTGATAAAATTTGATTATGCTCTTCTAACTACTCTTGTGTTTGCTTCCCTTTTTCAACTCTTTTAATCACTTTAGATACAGTCTCCCTAAGATTATACACCTCACTTTCAAGTGTTGATTCACGAAGAGGGATTCTTGTCAACTCCAAGTCACCCATTGATAGGTCTTTTTCATCTTTTTCAACCTTGTGTTTTACAATTTCCATGAATTGTTGGCCTTGGGAGTCTGAAACTAGTCTTGATGTGACTTTGGCCTTTTTAATCAAAGGAGGAGTAGTACTAGAAGATTTCTGCAATGCATCAAACTTAGAAGCAATAGAAGCGGCATTTCTTTTCTTGCTTTCAAGAAATGGTTGTACCTAGGTAATTGAGGAACTAGAAGTAGAGAAATAGGCTCGAGTGTAGATTCACTCATGGCGCTCGTAGTTTGCACAATGCCCACTTCCAACACGAGAGTATCAGGTTTAAGTAGTGTTAGGAGATTCTTTAGCAGATACTTCTCTGATTTTGAAACCATTTTATCTGACTGATTCACCTTTACACTACTTTTTTCAAGTGTATTTTCCTTAGGCTTCTCTTGTTCTTTTCCTTGAATTTCATCATCATCATCCAAGTCCACAATTGTTTCCTTTATTTTAGCTTTCTTGGAGGAGGGCTCACTTTCTTGAATTACATCAACTACCTTATCATCCTTTTGGCTTTCCCCTTTTTGGTGTATACCAGAGTTGATGATTCAGAGGAGAAGGGATAGATTGTTCAAGTACCTCAGGAGCTAACATAGGTATTTCTTTCTATGGAGTAGGAGTATCTTTGGAAGTAGACCTGGATTTCCTTGCCCTGAACATCTTCATTTTTCTATCAAGCCAAAGTCTAGTTCTTACTAGGACAGGATTGTTGAGCTCCTTCAAATCATCTCTTTCCTTGACAAACCAATCAATGGTTTCAATAGGAGTGTGCTTGATTGTCCTTTCATACTCAAGAGATTGTATTTCCTCATCATCATCCTCCAATCCTTCAGAAACATCAAATATACCAAAATCTATGATTTTCTAGAGATAATATTTCATAGTACCTTCTCTAGGCTTCATAATCATCATCACAATCTGCCCATTAGTCTTCAATATCAGGGAGATGTTGATAACCCATTGTGAAATTGGAAGAAATGAACTCCTTAATGTCAAAGAAATATTTGGGTTTATAATAGTGGAGAGTGATAGGAGAAATTGTTCAGTCAACATTCTAAGCATCTAGGGCAGTCCTACAAGTGTAGTTACCCAAAGTGATTGGGAATTGAATACCTATAATCTTCTTGTCCCTACAGGTCCTATGCAATTTATCCAATTGTCTACAGACCTCCACCAAAGCCATCTTATCACTGCAGTACATGGGAAGCTTCGGGGTTTTCCCTCAAATCCAGCCAATCTTATATATGAAAACTTCTTGAATTGGGTGAAAAAGCTACCATAGACACTGATCAATTATTTTACATCATCAAAAAATATTTTAGCAATATCCCCTTCTAGCAATCTAACAATGTACATAGTGAATGCATCATTCACTCTCCTAAAATGATGATTGTTGACCTTCAGGTTAACTATGGATGATACATATAAATAGGAGCATCTTTCTTATCATCTATGGGGAGAAACCCAACCAATCTCTATAAGTTGTAATGGAGTACATCAGATAGGAGGTCATGTGGAAGGTTTGAGTTCTCTAAACATTTTCCAATTTCTCAGTCAGGCTATCACAAATGATTCCTTCCTAGTTCAAGTTTTTCTTACCTTCACATATGATATTGATGTAGGGGCACATCCAATAGTGAAACTCATTGGTGGAGGGAATTCCCATTATTCTAGCTAGCAGAGTAATGACATCCGACAATTCTTCATGGAAATCAACTCTAAACATTGTCTTGGGTAGCCTTGAGGCTCCTTTTTAGGGTTCTTGAACCAAGACTTGGCAACTCTGCTTTTGTACTTTTCACTGTCTTGATCAAAAAGGGCTTGCACCGGTCCTTGGTAAGAGTATTTAAATTTTCAACCATGGGAATTCTGAGAGCAATACAAATATAGTACTCAACAAGTCGAGCCACTACCTAACCTTGAGGATCAACAATTTCCTTTGTTTCTAAGTCAAAACTAGAACTGTAAGCTAATACCATGTCGGCACACTGAACTGAAATGGGAAATCCCCCTGCCTCTGTGATCCCACTGTCTTTGATCAATTGAGCCATAGGAGTAGGGTTTTGACAATTGATTTGAGCCCAAAAATCATCCAAGTCCAGGTGTTGAGCTTCACTATCACCGATGTTTGGTACAACCATCTCTAAGGAAGACAGGTGTTCGTGACCTTTAAAGTTGATCTTCATTTTAGGAAGGAGCAGAAGATTACTTGTGAGAGATTTCCTTAGTTCCTTGATCAACACCTCAATGTTTCACGGCTTCTCTTTACACCTGTAGAATTGAAAACAATGGAACAGACTTGACCACGGCTATGAATAGTGCAAAGGAGGGAAGCTCAAACGGTCAAATAGAAAATGCAAGTGAGGTGGTGAAAATGATCAATTACCCGAGTATTTATATGCATTTAAACTCAAGTAGGTCAGCGGGGGTGAAATAAATGAGGTAATTAATACTCCATGCCGACATTAAAACAATGAAAATCGGGTAAGGGGAACAAAAGTGCACAACTATCCCATGGGACATCGGGACAATAGGGATATGCAGAGCCTAAATAGCCACATTGAGTGGGAATCATCAAGAGTAGAATTGTAGGGAAATTGTAGTCAAGCAGCACTCGAGACACATGGGGCATAAAAATTTGAAAACCCGCAAAGAAGAGAAAATTGGTAAAGCCTAAAAATTCGACACAAACCGCCTTGGGACATTGGGACACCATTTCTCCAAAAATCCAAAAATACCAACAACAAAGGAAAATCAAGAATAATCAAGTGAAAGGAAAATTGGGGAACAGACGCCCAAAGAAACTTGGGACATGAGGGATAAAACAATCTAAAATACCCGCAAAACACTAAAAAAGCCTCAAAACTCAAAATATTGAAAATTGGCTAACTGTTTAGAACTAGCTCTTTCTTAGGAGACCTTCACAAGGGTATTTAGTAGTCACCTATATTGAAAACTCTGAAATTGGAGGGGAGAATTCACAACACTTGGGGAGGTGACAACATTACACAAAACACCGAACTAAATTGACAAAGCATAAAGAACGATGAAAGGAAAAACATAAAAGAATGCATTAAAATAAATCTAATCTAATGGAAATATTACCTTATTACAAACACCAAGAAGAATTATTTATATTAGGGCTTCATCCTACTCCCGTTGAAGTAATTGGGAAATTGTGTCCCATCCAGAGCCTATAACTAGAAAGCGATTGAATCAAGTATATAAGTCACAACATATTGTCCCAACCAATGCACTTGGAAAATTCCCCTGATGGCGCAAAAACTTTGAATCATAAAGAAGAACCATCTTTCCAACTTCAAGTTGCTAATTTTTAAGATGTTTATCATGTCATGCCTTCTCACCGCCTTTTCTATCTTCTAAATCCATTTGGCAATGGCACACCTCTCATCCAACGCATCGGTTTATCAATGTGCTCTTTAAGTGCTTGATCATCATCTAGACATCTCATGTGCACAATACACAAAGAAGGTAACATAAATTCCACGAGTAGGACAGCTTCCACACCAAACATTAGTTGAAAGCTTGTGGATTTGTTCAATCTTTTACAAGTTTTTGTATGCCCAAAGTACCGCAGAAAATTTTTCATCCCAATCCTTTCTTCCAACATCACAAATCTTAGTCACTTTATGTCCCAATATCTTAGTGAAAGATTCAGAAAATTCATTGGTGTGTGGGTGATAAAGTGTTGTTTTATGGTGTGCCACCATAAATTCTAGCCAATAAGATCCTAATAGCCTCATTAAGGAAATGAGTGCCCCTATCACTTTTCAAACTCAATGGGCATCCATATTTATTGATTATGTTCTCCCATAAAAACCTTGTTGTTGTAGATGTCATGTAATCCTTTGTAGTTGCCACTTCTGCCCACCTTGTAAGATAATTTATACAATTTATAATATAGCGTGATCCAGATCATGCACACGAGTGGGGAAATAGGACTCACAAAGTCAATTGCCCACTTTTCAAAAGGTTATGCACTAGAAATAGGCCTCAAAGTCATTTCATCCATATTCCCGGCTTTCCAAGGTGTGACAATGATAACACACCCGACATACTCTTTACAATCATTATACAAAGTGTTTCCCACCATAAACCATCCAAAAATATCTTCTCACTGCATGATCATCTCCAACATAATTTCCACTCATAATCCCACCATGAGCTTCCTCCATAATAGATTTGTGCTCATGCTCAAGTACACACCGTACAAAACCTCATCCCACCTAGTTTGTATAAATCTCCACTAATCGCATGTAAGGCGCGACATGTATGGAAAGAAATGTTTTCTCTATACTCTTCATGCCTTTAGGTGCCACGTTAGTCCGCAAAAATACAAAAATATATTATAAGTTAGAGGGTGCATGGTTCAATCTAAATATATGTGCATCCTTCATCATATCCTTAATGCTCTGCATGTCCTCACTCATCTTGGTGAATGTTTTACATGCTGTTATAACTACTGGAATGAAGGCAAACATGTTAAAATAAAATCTGATCTTAAAAGAATGTGTTGCTAACTTGGATTCTTGCATGCTGTGATTTATTGTATAGGACAAAGAATTATCAGTACTTGCGTGTTTGCTAATGTGACGACAAATGGTCGTATACTTGCTAAACTCTTGTTGCTGATTGACAGCACACTTTGAATCAATTTCATTGATCCAAAGTATGCTGAGGGCTTCTGGTGAATTCTGTGTCGATTCACACTTGAACCGAACCCGAGATTGTTATGAACGTGCAGCGCCCGATCGATTGCAGAGCAGCAAATGCACGTAAATGCCAACGACAGGGGTTCGATTCTTGAACCCTGTACTGTCGAACTTGGAACCTCGTGAGGCAAGAAATGCCTGACACGGGTGGCCTTGATACGTGATCCAAAGGACGGAACGTCCTGCTCTGCATTAACGTGAATGTCTGTAGGAAGGCAGATGGAGGTTGGGTTAGGAGTTGATTAGTGTTAGTGGTTAGTATGAATTAAAACCTAAACTAATCCTAAGTCCTAACATGCATCCTACACTACTATCCTAAGTGGATTTTTAAATTAAAAAAAAAAAAAAGGGGAAAATAAACCTAAGTTCTAATAACCTAAGGCTAAACTAAGACCTAGGTTGAACACTATATGCAACCTAAACTAATCCTAATCTAAAGGGGCGCGTAGACCCTTGGAGGGAAAGGATAAGGATGAAGGGGAGTATTTATTGGCATTAATTGGAAGGTCCATACGTGGACAGCGCCAGTTTTGGCGGGGCAGGTAAGAAATGGAGGCATCTATTTGGAGATAGAGCCAAATTCAATTTTGCATGGGAAATTTGAAATTTAGAGTTCGCCAACTCAAGTGGCAGTGGCGTGGAAAGCTAGGAAAAGGCAGAGCCTTAATTGCATTGATTGTTCTTGGTCCTCGCGACCAGTTCACCTTGGAAAGTGTATGAGGGAATTTTGATTTTCATTTGGTCGATTCGAGCCTTTGCAAAGTTGCTCTGCATTTGGTTTTTCTCGGTCCTCGGTTCAACCAACCACTTCTTGAATTCGACACTGTTTCGAGATTTTTAAGGCTGTTGCTAAGCCTGAAGAAGAAAGGAGTGCTGGGAAGTTTGTGCTGTCACTGTGGAAGGAAATAACGCGGCAAACGGATCCTTCTTCGAGTTTTGGAAAAGAGATTTCAGGCATGTTAAGCCCTTCTCTTTAAAAATTCTTGCTTTGTTTAAGTGTCTCATTAAAACAACCCTGCTCTTGGGTTTGGATTCTGTGATTGTTGTTGGGTCGATTTGATTTGGATTTCATCGATTCTTGCTTCTTTTTTTTGAAAATGATATGAAGAATCGTTTCTGGTTGCTTGTTTGATTTTTTTTTGCACGAATCAAGTTGGAAATAGATATTCTCTTTCTTTGTTCGTGTTGTGTGGAATGGAACAAGTCGAATTGCTTCTTTATTGTGTAATCTTTTCCTTGTTTGTGTGTGGAACTCGCCTTTCGCATTTAAAAAAAAAAAGAAGTGGAAATGCAGTCGTGTTATGTTGCTATGAATGGATTTCGTTGGCTCTTGTTGTCATTTTTGGAAATAATAAGAAACATTGTTTCCTCGCACGAGTTTAACCTGCCTTAGTATTTCTCGAATGGAATACCTTCCTGCATATTGGTTGTTGCCGTTAAATGGAAGTTAGAAACGGGTTCTTCTCCGTAAAATGCTTAATGTGAACTGTGCAGGCAGTGTGAATTATTTTATTACTGTGTGATTGTCTTTTGTCACATGAACTTTTGGGATAAGATGGTGAAGGTTCGTGAGCGGCTTGATGTCATTTCTATACTGAAGTTTCATTGAGGGAAATAAGATCTTTTGTTTGTTTACTACCTCATTGTTCGAAACTTAAAGGCATGACATTTCTTTTCGAGCTCTAAGGAATGGGTATTTTACGGTTTTAGTATCATATCAAGAGCTGGCAGACTGTGTGAGTTGTTTTCATGCTATGAAATTGCTCTTGTTATATGGTCTTTCGTGATATAATTGAACCGGATGTACGAGTTGCTTAAGGTCGTTTCTATACTGAAATTTCTTTAGAAAAGGAAATAGTTTCTTTCTCTCTCTCTGCTGTGTTGATTATGATGAATACAACGTTGTTTTTCTTTTGTATGAGTATACGAATTGCCTTGGAGAAAGAAATGATAACACGTTTTTGGCTGTTCTTTCCTTTCTTGCTTAAAAAGAAATAAGACTTTTCTCTTCCTTCTGCTTTTGGGATTATGAGGAAATGGTATTTTGTATTTTAAAGGAATGGGCATTAGAATTTTATATGAGTGTTTGTGAGAGTTGGAAAAGAAGTAGTTTTTCCTTCTGAACTCATAGAGAAATATACTGTTTCTTGCTAGGAAGGTATGATGATTAGTGGTGTTTACTAACGCTGATCGGTCTTGTAAGGTCGAACTGTTTTGGTGATTATGACTTAATCTTGGATTGCTGTACAAAGAATAAATGCATAGAAATTTTGTCTTGCTGTGTGGGATGTCTTGACTGTACTAGATCCATGTATTGACACCCTGTACGGTTTACTTTGCTAAAGGTAATGACATCTGCTTTTGCATTCTGAAAGTTTTGCATACTATTATGAACTTGGAAAATGGATTGAGTAGAATCATTTATTGGAAGGGAATCCTTCTTCTGCCTGCTGTTCTGACTTGGTGAGATTCATAGTCATGTGATTATTGGATTTGCGTAGGTAACAACAATGAATAATATGTTATTTTGAACGGGATACGTTCATAGATTTGGAAATCATGTGATTAATAGATCGCATGATTGATAATCATGTTTATCTGTTTATCATACAAAGAAAGAAATATGGTTTCTTTAAGTATGGTAAATATATGGTCTCGCATCCTTATATTGTTTGACCTAGATGAACATAATGTTGTACTAACTGCTTTCGGATTTTCATATGAGTCTCGATTCAAATGAAATATGAATATGGATGATGAATTCTTCCTGCTTTTCATTTAAAGCGGATTATAAATGAAACTACTCTCATCACGGAAAGTGAATTCTAATGGATTTTGTAAGTTTCACTCAATCTATTATCTTGATTTGTGTTTCGCTTGATTCCATTTTTAGAACAAATGCCATCCGGAAAGAAATTGGGTCATGGATGAATGACTGGAAAAATGATCTTTTCTTCTTTTATTCAATGAAATCTATAATTCGTTGGTAATAATCTTGTAGTGCTTAGATATGAGCGACTATATGCATTGTTGTTCGCTTTCTTGTCTGCGTGCTTGATTGCTTGATTCTAATATGATGCATGAACCGAAAGGAAAGTAAAGAGGTTTACATTTCAGCTTAGTTTCATCCTTGCATTTATTATTAATGAAAGGCGTGGAAAGGATAACAATGTTATATCAGCAGAAGCTATTTGTATTTTCTAACCTTGTAATTATTGTGAATTAAGACTTGTAATGGTTATGTGGAAACGGACAGCAGATTCCTTTGGCTGATTGTGATGATATTTTGATAGTTCAGTTGTTATGCTGATCTTCTTTTGTGCCTATTTCTTGAATGATGTTTAACTGTCGTTTCATAAAAGCAGGGTTCTTTTATTGAGACAGTTAGTTGAAGCACCTTATTTTAAGGATAAGTGCTTAATATGCTCACCTATCAAATCGACCTGCAATTCATTTTGCAGATGGAATTTGATTAGAATGAAGACTTGGCTGTTTTCTGATGCTTCTTGATTTGTTGATGATGTATTGTAATTGTTGCTTTTATTCCTCTTCGAGGAATTGTGAAAAGAAGAAAATATATTCTTCTGTCTATGAGTTGTATTGATGTTTTATGTAAACCATGCCCAATCAGCTGGATTGGCAAATGTACGGATTATGACATGAAATATTGAATACAATTACATGTGTGTTATTTTAATGATTATATCAGTTTGATTTTGTTGTCTAAATTGGAAATATAATGTTATTTCTTGATTTGGATTTGTTTATTCGTCCTTGGATGGATGTTAAATGGAAACTGATATCTATTCTTACCTAAATGCAACTTTTAAGTTGAAAAATGCAATTAGTTCATACTTGGGTAAAGATGAATTTTTAATTGACATTAAAAAGGATTAGGAAGAATATGATTCCATAATCGAAAGGTATTCAGGATTAGCTTAGGAGCTAAGGAATATCAATTAACTTTGGAATAATCGAACTTCGCTTTCGAACTCCATTAATGATCTCGTATGCTGAATTCAGAATAAAGGATATAGGATAAGTATATCCATAACTAATGGACCTTAACTATATAACGTTAAGGAGAACAAATGAATACATTTCTCAGAATTTAGACCTCGTATGAATGACGTCTAATAAGCTAGAATTCTGAATTTAGTTGCAGTTGGGAAAATCTTGGCTAAGTTTAATAGGTTAAACTTATCACGTCCGTCGGTACGGACTGCTTAATCCAATGATTAAGAAGAGAACCAAGTAGGGAAATGCAGCCCTTCGACACGAAGGAGAAGATGCATAGCAAGATAATGGACGGATTTAGTCCCTCTTAGCCCTATACAACTGTAACGGAAACGAGGATCAAGGGATCAGCGTGGATGCTGAAAGTTGATTTTAATTATTAAATCGTATCCTAAGCACTTGAGCAGGATGTGTATTCTCGATGGGAGAATTCTGTAGGACATTGGCATACGCCAGCTACAGCAAGGTGTCTCCATGAAGACGGGGTCTTCATGACGACACACTGTTGCAGCTGACATATTGCAATGCCCTCCCGAATTAAAACATCAAGAATACATAGGCTGAATGTGTAACTGTGGACAGGGGATAGGAGTATGATCTGGTATACGGAGTGACTCCGGAATACTAAAGATAACTAGACACACGGGGTCGTGGGGAAACGACACCGTATGTCTCTATCTTCTTTAGTTACCAGAGTGCCTTCCTATATTCGCTCATATTACTAATTGAAATTGGAAGTTTAAAACTCGACCTTAAACAAAGAGGACTCGGTAGGAACCAGAAAGACCATTCTAGATAACAGTGAAGTGAGGTGAAGGACGTATTCCGCTGATGTGTATCACATCCAGAATATGATCATGCAAAGCATGTGAAAATCTTTGGCCAAAGTATCGCAATTGCTGGTCATGCGTTGTCCTTATCACTTAATTTAAGATGCAGATGTCGATGAATATCAAGAATGATATTCGTATAGGCTTCTTAAATGGATCACTTCGATAACCGGAACGGTTATGAGAACAGTATATATAATATACTATGCATAAACGAACATGAAGGATCGGTTGTTGCCGAGTCATGAAATGAAGGATCGCTGAAACTCCGAGCCATGAAAATGGAAGATCGGCAGCCTCTCGAGTCATTTACAAGAAAGATATAGAATCTGTTATAAGATCAATGGCATTGAATGTGTGTTCCATATCAAATATGCGAACAGGGAACATTCGCTTTTAAAAAGAAATTGTGTGATCCAAACTGTGTGTTGTTTGGGCAGAGAACAATTATTAAAACTTGAACGTGTTTGAATTTTATAATTCATAACAGAGAACGTTATCAAAAAAAAAAAAAAAAAATCCCTTGTTCGTATCTTAAAATGGGGATGTTACATCTTGCATCGTAGTCAAGGTCGCAGCTCTTGACCTAATGAGTCCACGATATTAATAAGGTTTACATTTTCTTATCGAATGTAAAAATGGTCGACAAGAGGGAATGCCGCGAATAACCCATTACAGGTGGAGAAGCAAAGATCGCCCAAAAGTCGGATGAAATCCTCACGCCCTACTTGATACGAGGGATCGCTTTGACTCGCATCGAACAACAATCAATGGGCAATGAAGAGGAGGAGAATGAAGCTGAAATAAATGATCACCGCTCCCGTGGACAACATCAACGGAGGGAATCCGGTGTTGATGATGATAATAATGAAATTGCTCCTAATCCCCTCGAAAAAAAAAGGGCAAGATTAAGCAAATTGAACTTACAAATGATATAAAGAGAATAAGTCCTCCAAAGTTTGATGGAACAACTCTTGGAGACGGAGCCGAGAACTGCTCAAGAAATGGAGAAATACTTTGCAATAAGAAACTTCTCCGAAGAGACTAAAGCGATATGGGGAGCATATCACCTTTCTCATGAAGCATCATCATGGTGGGACAACCGTAAGGTTGAGCTAAATATTGTCGAATCGCATATAACTTGGGATCAATTTAAGGGTTATTTTAGGCAACGATGGCTGCCTCAACTCTATTTTGATAGGAAAATGACCGAATTTCAGAACTCGGTCGCAAGGAAGGTCGCTTATGACGGAATACTCGGGAAGGGTTTACTAAACTCCTTAAGTATGTGCCGCAGTACCAAGCTGACGAGAAGTTCAGAATACGGAAATTCATAATGGGACTGAATCCCATCATTGGTGGCGAAGTGGATGTCCACGGCCCAACCACCATGGATGGAGTTGTCAAAAGGCAATCGACAGAACAAAATCGAGGGCAATATCTGCTCACAGGGAAGAGATAAGGAAGAAGATTCCCAATCCTTCTTCGTCTCTTACACCAAAAAGGGGACCTTGGAAAAGGTTTGGTGCGAAAAACAAAATTGTTGTAGATAACAACAAGAAACCTGTGATGAACAGACTTAAATAATGTGCGGAAAACTTCACAAAAGTTAATGGCATCGACAAGTCCTATGGAAGCCGTAATGATAACTTCAAGGTCGGGTAACAAATTTGAGCCTAGAAAAGGGCCACCGGAGGATGCTTCAACCGTGGAAAGGACCACTATGCGAATCATCGTCCCCTCTCAAGAAGGATGATCGCGACAAAGCAAAGATAGATACACGCCGCAGTGGCTAATGCATGTCGAAAAGCAAGTGACGCCCATGAAGTTACGGTAAGTTATTCTAAGACACCCGTAGTTATACTTTTGATACTCGGAGCTACGTAATGTTTTATTTCTCGCTAAACTTGCTATGAAATTAAAAAGAAAGGCTGCAAGAATGGATAAAACATGGACAAAGGCATTATGGGAATAATGCTGTCCATACAAATAAATGTGCCTTTTTGGGGCAATTCTTGATCTCGCCTGGTTTCTCCACCGGTTGACTTGTATGTCACTCCTCTAGGATCATATGATATCATTATCGAGTTAACTCGTTGGCTGAACATAAGGCAAAGGTCGATCACATGAAAAACAAATCTGTTGCTTTGATGACCTCGCAGAAGCAAAGCTATTCAAGGTGTAAACGGGAAGTCAGCAGCTTAGGAAACCGATGCTATGCAACTAAAGAGGGCTAAAAACAGAGGCTGCACTTTGTATGCAGTAAAAATGACAGAAAATGCAGAAGAAGATAATGATTTCATGGAAAGATATCCATTGTTGAGGGATTTCCGTGATGTGTTTCCGGAGGAATTGCCAGGTCTTCCGCCCAAACGTGAGTTTGATTTCGCAATAGAAATCAAACCAGGAACGGAACCCATATCTAAGGCACCTTATAGAATGACTACCATTGAGTCGGGTAGAGTCAAGGCCCGCTTACAAGAACTTCTATCTAAGGGGCTGATCAGACCGAGCGTCTCACCTTGGGGAGCGCCGGTAATTTTTGTAAAGAAAAAGGATGGCACTTTGAGGTCAGGCATTGATTACAATCGTCCGAACAAAGCAACTATCAAAAATCGATACCCACTTCCTAGATTGATGATCTGCTTGATCGATGCGAGGAGCATCACTTATTCAAAAATAGATCTCGCGATCGTGGTACCATCACCGAGAATAAAGGAAGAAGATATTCATAAAACAACTTTTAGAATGAGGTACGGCATTATGAGTTCACTATGTTGCCTTTTGGTCTGACTAATGCACCCGCCTTCATGAATCTAATGAACAATATTTTTCAAGAATACTTAGACAAGTTTGTGCTTGATTTCTAGACGACATTCTTATATACTCTAAAATGTCAAGAGCACCAAGAACATCTCAGATAGTGCTGAAATCTTAAGAAAGAGGAAGTTGTATGGCAAACTCGTCCAAATGTTCCTTTTATGATGCGTATGCATTATTTGGGACACGTTATAAGCAAAAATGGGATAGCTTTTTGACCCTTCAAAGATCACAAATATAACGAGTGGCTCGCGCCTAAGAACGTGCACGTGAGGAGCTTCATGGGCTTGGCCGATATTATCGAAAGTTCATTAAGGACTTTTCAAAAATTGCTGCCCCAATCACTTCGCTGCAAAAGAAAGAAAAGAAATTTGTCTCGACAGATAAATGTGAATCTCGCTTTTTAAAAGTTAAAGGAACAGCTTAACTACAAAGACCTATTTTGACTATACCTGATCCAAATGGAGATTTTATGGTTGTAATCTGACGCCTCAGAGAAGGCCTCGAGGTATTCTATTACAGTATAAACCATGTCATCGCTTATGAAAGCAGAAAGCTTAAGTTACATGAATGTAAACTATGCTCCACACGATCTTGAGCTCACGCCATTGTTGTTCATGCACTTCAAATGTGGAGGCATTACCTTTAGCAAGCCCTTTGAGTTAAAAATGACCATCTAGGGGCTGAAGTATATTTTCACTCACCCAAATCAATGCAAGGCAAACGAAGAAGATGGTTAGAATTTCTGTCTCAAGATGATTTCGATATAAGCTACATTAAGGGCAAGGAAAATCGGGTAGTAGATGCTTTGAGTCGAAGGAAGCATATCTCTCGCTCTTATAACGTTAGAACTCGCTTTAAGGATGAGGTGAAAGATGCCTTGAATCGATCCTTATTTCCAAGCAAGTCAAATCAGCACTTGCTGCGCACTCGCAGACGCTCAAGTATAAGGGATTCCGCTTTTGATAATGAAGGAATTCTAAGAGGTTCAAAACAGGTGTATATACCGTGGCAAAATGACTTAAGAGGGAAATTGTTAATCAATTCCATAATTCACCTTTTCTCTGACACCGGCATTACAAAAATGCTCGCACGATCTTAAGCAAAGAATATTTCTAAGGGAATGAAAAAGGATGTGGCAGAGTTTGTAACACACGCTTGAATGTCAGCCGTGTTAAGGCGGAACATATGCACCCCACCCGATTATCAGATCCCCACACGATTCCGCAAAGATAAAAAAAGCAAGTGATAACGATGGATTTCGCTCAAGGATTGCCTATGTCAAGAAATAAGCATGACATTATCCTCGGTCAGAGTCGACAAATTGACCAAAGTGGCACACTTCATCACTGTAATTTGAAGGACGATGCACCAAAGCAAGAAGAAGATTTGTACATGAAATCTTCTGATTGCATGGAATACCGGAATTAATCATATCGACAGAGATCCGAGGATGACATCAAGGTTTTGGCAAACGCTTAATGCGGCCTTGGGGACTAAATTGAACTTCGCTTCGCATATCATCCGAAAATGGATGGACAGACCGAGAGAGTTAATCAGTGTTTTAGAGGACATGTTAAGGATGTATCGCATGGACCAGCAAAGATAAATGGGAGGAATACCTTCCGCTGGTAGAATTTGCTTACAATAACACCTATCATGCCTCTTTAAAAATGGCACCCTTTGAAGCATCAGATGGGAAGAAAATGCGTAACCCCCACACCGGGACAACGCTGAGGACAGAGGTAATTGGGCCGTAAATCCTTATGGAAATGGAACAAAAAATCAAAATGATTCGGGAACATCTAAAGGAGGCTGCCAATAGGCAAAAGAGTTATGCAGACTTGAAGTGGGTCGACAGCATTATAAACTGGGAGAGAAGGTCTTTCTTCTGGGTGAAGCCAAAAGAGCTCAATAACTTTTGCAAGGTCGCCAAGTCACCCACGCTATGTGGGACCTTTTGAAATTGTTGAAATAATCAACCCCGTAGCTTATCGCCTAGCATTACCTCCCGCTTTGTCTCAAATGCATGATGTTTTTCATATTTCTTTGCTTAAGAAATACGTGATGATTTATCACATGTGCTAAATCGAATTCCTCGCAGTCCAAGACCCAGTGAATAATCGTGGTTAAGCCCATTCGAGTGCTGGGAACTCGCCAACAGTACTTGAGAAATCGCGAAGTGAACCAATGTAAGGTCCAAAGGGGACCAGCTTCAAATAAGAAAGTGCAACTTGGGAGAATCTCAAGAAATGAGATCTACTTTTCCACACCTGTTTAATCGAATTTGAAATTCAAAGAACTGATAATTCTACCAAATTTAGACAATTATTAGTCTATTGTACAGAATTGTCTTAAAACGCTGTTTTTAAGAGTGAATCTGTTTTTGGTATGAACTTATGAATGAAAGGACAATAACTAGAACTTTGTCCTAGGAACTCCTTGATTTGTTTAATCCGATCATCGGACGATGATTCTTTAAGGAGGGAAGAATGTAACACTCTGATTTTGCATGTTATCTTGGTGAATGTTTTACATGTTGTTATAATCGCTGGAAATGAAGGCAAACATGTTAAGATAAACTCGATCTTAAAAGAATGTGTTGCTAACTTGGATTCTCGCATGCTGTGATTTATTGATAGACAACAATTATCAGACTTGCATGTTTGCTATAATGTGACGACAAATTGTCGTATACTTGCTAAACTCTCGTTATTGATTGATAAGACACTTTGAATCAATTTCATTGATCCAAAGTATGCCGAGGGCTTCTCGTGATTTCGTGATTTACACTTGAACCGAACCCGAGATTGTTATGAACGTGCAGCGCCTGATTGCAGGTATGAGCAGCTGGCACGTAAATGCCAACGACAGGGGTTCGATTCTTGAACCCCGCATGATCGCCGAACTTGGAACCTCGTGAGGCAAGAAATGCCTGACACGGGTGGCCTTGATACGTGATCCAAAGGACGGAACGTCCTGCTCTGCATTAACGTGAATGTCTGTAGGAAGGCAGAATGGAGGTTGGGTTAGGAGTTGATTAGTGTTAGTGGTTAGTATGAATTAAAAACCCTAAACTAATCCTAAGTCCTAACATGCATCCTACACTACTATCCTAAGTGGATTTTTAAATTAAAAAAAAAAAAGGGGAAAATAAAAACCTAAGGCTAAACTAAGACCTAGGTTGAACACTATATGCAACCTAAACTAATCCTAATCTAAAAAGGGCGCGCAGACCCTTGGAAGGAGAGGATAAGGATGGAGGGGAGTATTCATTGGCATTAATTGGAAGTCCATACGTGGATAACGCTAGCTTTTGGGGGCAGTAAGAAATGGAGGCATCTATTTGGAGATAGAGCCAAATTCGGTTTTGCATGGGAAATTTGAAATTTAGAGTTCGCCAACTCAAGTGGCAAGTGGCGTGGCGAAAGCTAGGAAAAGGCAGAGCCTTAATTGCATTGATTGTTCTCGGTCCTCGCGACCAGCTCGCCTTGGAAAGTGTATGAGGGAATTTTGATTTTCATTTGGTCGATTCGAGCTTTTGCAAAGTTGCTCGCATTTGGTTTTTCTCGCCTGGTCACCGAACCACTCTTGAATTTGACACTGCTTTTGAGATTTTTAAGGTCGTTGCTAAGCCCAAGAAGAAAGGAGGCCGGGAAGTTTGTGCTGCACCGTGGAAGGAAATAACGCTGCAAACGGATCCTTCTTCGAGTTTTGAAAAGAGATTTCGGCAGCATGTTAAGCCCTTCTCTTTAAAAATTCTTGCTTTGTTTAAGTGTCTCATTAAAACAACCCCGCTTCTTGGGTTTGGATTCGTGATTGTTGTTGGTCGATTTGATTTGGATTTCATCGATTCTTGCTTCTTTTTTTTTTTTGAAAATGATATGAAGAATCGCTTTCGTCAGCTTTCGCTTTGATTGTTTTTGCACGAATCAAGTTGGAACAGATATTCTCTTTCTTTGTTCGTGTTGTGTGGAATTGGAACAAGCTCTGTAATTGTTTCTTTATTGTGTAATCTTTTCCTTGCTGTTGTGTATGGAACTGTCCTTGCATTTAAAAAAAAAAAAGGAAGTGGAAATGCAGTCGTGTTATGCTGCTATGAATGGATTTCGTTGGCTCTTGTTGTCATTTTTGGAAATAATAAGAAACATTGTTTCTGGTTGCTGAGTTTAACTGTCTTAGTATTTCTCGAATGGAATACCTTCCTGTGTATTGGTTGTTGCCGTTAAATGGAAGTTAGAAACGGGTTCTTCTCCGTAAAATGCTTAATGTGAACTCGTACAGCAAAGTGTGTGTGTTTATTTTATTACCGTGTGATTGTCTTTTGTCACATGAACTTTTGGGATAAGATGGTGAAGGTTGTGTGAGCAGCTTGATGTCATTTCTGTACTGAAGTTTCATTGAGGGAAATAAGATCTTTTGTTTGTTTACTACCTGCTGTTCCGAAACTTAAAGGCATGACATTTCTTTTCGAGCTCTAAGGAATGGGTATTTTACGGTTTTAGTATTATATCAAGAGAGCCGGCAGATCAGGTGAGTTGTTTTCATTGCTATGAAATTGCTCTTGTTATATGGTCTTTCGTGATATAATTGAACCGGATGTATGAGTTGCTTAAGGTCGTTTCTATACTGAAATTTCTTTAGAAAAGGAAATAGTTTCTTTCTCTCTCTCTGCTGTGTTGATTATGATGAATACAGCGTTGTTTTTTTTTTGTATGAGTATATGAATTGCCTTGGAGAAAGAAATGATAACACATTTTTGGCTGTTCTTTCCTTTCTTGCTTAAAAAGAAATAAGACTTTTCTCTCCCTTCTGCTGTTTCGGGATTATGAGGAAATGGTATTTTGTATTTTAAAGGAATGGGCATTAGAATTTTATATGAGTGTTTGTGAGAGTTGGAAAAGAAGTAGTTTTTCCTTCTGAACTCATAGAGAAAATGAGGAAGGTATGATGATTAGTGGTGTTTACTAACGCTGATCGGTCTTGTAAGGTCGAACTATTTTTGTGATTATGACTTAATCTTGGATTGCTGTACAAAGAATAAATGCATGGAAATTTTGTCTTGCTGTGTGGGATGTCTTGACTGTACTAGATCCATGTATTGACACCCTGTACGGTTTACTTTGCTAAAGGTAATGACATCTGATTTTGCATTCTGAAGTTTTGCATACTATTATGAACTTGGAAAATGGATTGAGTAGAATCATTTATTGGAAGGGAATCCTTCTTCTGCCTGCTGTTCTGACTTGGTGAGATTCATAGTCATGTGATTATTGGATTTGCTGTAGGTAACAGCAATGAATAATATGTTATTTTGAACGGGATACGTTCATAGAATTTGGAAATCATGTGATTAATAGACTGCATGATTGTATAACTGTTATCTGTTTATCATACAGTGAAAGAAATATGGTTTCTTTAAGTATGGTAAATATATGGTCTGCATCCTTATATTGTTTGACCTAGGATGAACATAATGTTGTACTAACCTGTTTCGGATTTTCATATGAGTCTGATTCAAATGAAATAAGAATATGGATGATGAATTCTTCCCTGTTTTCATTTAAAGCGGATTATAAATGAAACTACTCTACTGCTGGAAAGTGAATTCTGAATGGATTTTGTAAGTTTCACTCTGAACTGTTATCTTGATTTGTGTTTCGTTTGGATTCCATTTTTAGAACAGCCATCTGGAAAGAAATTGGGTCATGGATGAATGACTGGGAAAAATGATCTTTTTTCTTCTTTATTCATTGAAATCTATAATTCGTGGTAATGAATCTTGTAGTGCTTAGATATGAGCGACTATATGCATTGCTGTTCGCTTTCTTGTCTGTGCTTGATTGCTTGGATTCTAATATGATGCATGAACTGAAAGGAAAATAAAGAGGTTTACATTTCAGCTTAGTTTCATCCTTGCATTTATTATTAATGAAAGGCGTGGAAAGGATAACAAGATGTTATATCAGCAAAGAAGCTATTTGTATTTTCTAACTTGTAATTATTGTGAATTAAGACTTGTAATGGTTATGTGGAAACGGGACAGCAGTCCTTTGGCTGATTGTGATGATATTTTGATAGTTCAGTTGTTATGCTGATCTTTCTTTTGTGCCTATTTCGTGATTGATGTTTAACTGTCGTTTCATAAAAGCAGGGTTCTTTTATTGAGACAAGCTTAGTCAAGCACCTTATTTTAAGGATAAGTGCTTAATATGCTCACCATCAATCGACCTGCAATTCATTTTGCAGATGGAATTTGATTAGAATGAAGACTTGGCTGTTTTCTGATGCTTCTTGATTTGTTGATGATGTATTGTAATTGTTGCTTTTATTCCTCTTCGAGGAATTGTGAAAAGAAGAAAATATATTCTTCTATCTATGAGTTGTATTGATGTTTTATGTAAACCATGCCCAATCAGCTGGATTGGCAAATGTACGATTATGACATGAAATATTGAATACAATTACATGTGTGATTTTAATGATTATATCGCTTGATTTTGTTGTCTAAATTGGAAATATAATGTTATTTCTTAATTTGGATTTGTTTCATTGTCCTCGATGGATGTTAAATGGAAACTCGATCTCTATTCTTACCTAAATGCAACTTTTAAGTTGAAAATGCAATTAGTTCATACTTGGGTAAAGATGAATTTTTAATTGACATTAAAAGGATTAGGAAGAATATGATTCCATAATCGAAAGGTATTCAGGATTAGCTTAGGAGCTAAGGAATATCAATTAACTTTGGAATAATCGAACTTCGCTTTCGAACTCCATTAATGATCTCGTATGCTGAATTCAGAATAAAGGATATAGGATAAGTATATCCATAACTAATGGACCTTAACTATATAACGTTAAGGAGAACAAATGAATACATTTCTCGGAATTTAGACCTCGTATGAATGACGTCTAATAAGCTAGAATTCTGAATTTAGTTGCAGTTGGGAAAATCTTGGCTAAGTTTAATAGGTTAAACTTATCACGTCCGTCGGTACGGACTGCTTAATCCAATGATTAAGAAGAGAACCAAGTAGGGAAATGCAGCCCTTCGACATGAAGGAGAAGATGCATAGCAAGATAATGGACGGATTTAGTCCCTCTTAGCCCTATACAAATCGTAAATGGAAACGAGGATCAAGGGATCAACGTGGATGCCGAAAGTTGATTTTAATTATTAAATCGTATCCTAAGCACTTGAGTATGATGTGTTTCGATGGGAGAATTCTCGAGACATTGGCATACGCCAGCCATAAAGAAGGTGTCTCCATGAAGACGGGGTCTTCATGACGACACACTGTCAGCAAATGACATATATGCAAATGCCCTCCCGAATTAAAACATCAAGAATACATAGGCAATGTGTAATCACAAGGGGGATAGGAGTATGATCTGGTATACGGAGTGACTCCGGAATACTAAAGATAACTAGACACACGGGGTCGTGGGGAAACGACACCGTATGTCTGCGTATCTTTAGTTACCAGGAGTGCCTTCCTATATTCGTTCATATTACTAATTGTAATTGGAAGTTTAAAACTGACCTTAAACAAAGAGGACTGGTAGGAACCAGGAAAGACCATTCTAGATAACAGGTGAAGTGAGGTGAAGGACGTATTCCGTTGATGTGTATCACATCCAGGAATATGATCATGCAAAGCATGTGAAAATCTTTGGCCAAAGTATCGCAATTGCTGGTTGCGTTGTCCTTATCACTTAATTTAAGATGCAGGATGTCAGATGAATATCAGTAACATATATTCAGATAGGCTTCTTAAATGGATCACTTCGATAACCGGAAACGGTTATGAGAACAGGTATATATAATATACTATGCATAAACGAACATGAAGGATCGGTTGTTGCCGAGTCATGAAATGAAGGATCGTTGAAACTCCGAGCCATGAAAATGGAAGATCGGCAGTTCCTCGAGTCATTTACAGCAGCATATAGAATCTGTTATAAGATTGAATGGCATTGAATGTGTGTTCCATATTGTAAATATGCGAACAGGGAACATTCGTTTTAAAAAGAAATTGTGTGATCCAAACTGTGTTGTTTGGGCAGAGAACAATTATTAAAACTTGAACGTGTGTTTGAATTTTATAATTCCAATACCTTCTCTAGGTTGGGCTAACATTGTACCAATGGCCATGCCGAGGTGTCCACATACACATGGAATGGTTTGGTCCATGAAGTAAAGCACAACATAGATGCAGAATTAAGCCTTTCTTTTAATGTCTCAAACGCATGTTGTTTTGACTCACCCCAATGGAAGTTTCCTTTACTCTTCAATAATTCCTCTAAGGGAACAGAAATCCTAACATAACCTTTGATAAAATTCCTGTAATAACCTGTGTGCCCCAAGAATCTGCTCACCTCACTCTGGTTAGTAGGTTCCTCTAAGCCCAAGATAACAACAACCTTAGCAGGATCTACCAACAAGCCTTCTTTATATATAATATGTCCCAACAGAGTCCCAAAGGGTGTAGCAAAAACACACTTCTTAATGTTTAGAGAGATTCTCAACTGTCGGCACCTCTCAAACATAAGTCTTAAATTATCACAATGATCATTTACTAGCCCATAAACTGTCTAATCATCCAAGTAAACTTGTAAAAAATTATGAATGAAGTCCTAAAATGCTTGCACAACATTGCGAAAAGATGGGTGACTCCACTACTTATTTAATTCTCCTTTGTATGGAGCAGGGAGCGAGAGCGGGATTTGCTAGAAAAGGAAATTTTGAAAGTAGGAAATGAGCGGGAATCTCCAACAAAGAAGACGGAGCATCATGATGAGCTAGTTCAAAACCCGTAAAGGATCACGTGATTATTGAGCCCAAGGACAACAAGGATAAGGATGGGGTGGTGAGCACGTGGGCGAACGTTTGGTCGGTAAAATTTTGGACAAGGGGATTTTGGAGGGCCTTGGAACCATCTAAAGAGAAAGGTAATTTATCCCTTAAAATTCTTGAGATTCTTATGGCTAGAACCAAAGCCTCCATGGAAGGTGCTTTATTTGCAAAGTGCCTAGGCTCTAGACCAAATATTGATTATTTTAGAGGATGGGTCAAGAGGAGATGGTCATCTAATGGTGCCATTGAAGTTTCAACATATGCAAATGGTTTCTTCTTAGTCTCTTTACCTAGTAAAGACCATGTGAAGATTTTGGTTGGAGGCCCATGGTTTATTGGAAAATCTCATGTGGTTGTTCAGAAATGGGAACCGGCCTTTAACCCTTATGTGACGTATGTTTCTGAGTTCCCGATCTGGGTCAACCTTCCAGGATTACCCCTGAATTTTGGGAGCCAAAGTCCTTATTGGCATTGCGAAAAGCTTGGGTAAGCTGATTTCTCTAGATCCAATCACTAAGGCTAAATCTAGACTTACTCATGCCAGATTTTGTGTCAATATGGGTCAAGATGCTATTCTAGAAAGTAATATCAAACTATTGACTTCTGAGGGAGTCTGGGTGTAGAGATTTGACTATGATCTGTCTCCCTTTGCTTGCAGAAAATGTAAGCTGGTGGGTCATGATCATAGAAATTGTCCTCTTGAAAAAAAAAATAGATCCCATTGTTAGTCCTCAAAGGACAACTAATAAGGAGGCTAAGGAATGGAGGTTGATTGGGAAAAATGGAAGAGTTGTAGAAGCTAAGGATCATCTTGATCATCTAGGAGGCTGTAAAAGAAGTGGAACCCTTGGATCATCTTAATACCCCTTGTAAGGAATTGGTTGTTTCTGGTTTTCAAGAAAATGTAAATGATTATGAAGATGAAAATGAAGATCTAGGTTTTGGAAGAGGTGGTTCTAGAAATAGAGGAAGTGGCTAGCCATGATTTGGAAGGTAATGTTTTTCTCTGCAAGTGGCCTGTGGACCTTTGTTGGATGAGGTTTTGTCTATTGGCCAGAGTTCCTTTGGCCAGAGACAAGAAGAAGCCCTCCCCATGTCTAATGTCTTTGGGATTTTAGTAGACTATGTTGTTGATACGTATGATATGGCAGCCTCTCCTAAGACTCCAGTAAGTAAATCTAAACCTGTTACTCGTAGTAATTCTAGAGCTGATATTGGTAAAGATTTAGCTCTTAAGGGTAGGAAGAGTAATAAGGAATTAAGGGAGACTAATTCTAGGAGGGAAGTGGATGCTGGTATTCAGAGTACTCTGGGGAATTTGTTTCCTCGTAATAAGAAATGTTAAATGATCCTTCTCTCTTGGAACATTAGGGGATTGAATAATCCCAGTAAACACATAATTGCTAAGGATCTTAGATTTAAAAACAAACCAGGATATTTTCATGCTTCAAGAAACCAAAATGAATATGGACAAATTTAAAGAGGTGGGTAGGTTTATTTGGAAAGAAAGTTGTTGGGAGGGGTGTAGCTCCTCGGGAGCCTTGGGAGGTGTTTTCACTTTGTGGGATCCTAGAATTGTGTAAGGTGTTATGATCCTTTCTTCCCCTGGTCATGTGGTCATGAGTTTCACGGAAATTGTCTCTAAAAAATCTTGGTATGTTTCTAATATTTATGTTCCCAATAAACTCAGTGAAAGAAGGAATTTTGGAGGGATCTTTTAAGTTTTAGACAACTGTTTAAAGATAAAGATTGGATTATTGGAGGAGATTTCAATACCCCCTTTCCCCTGGTGAAAAGAAGGGGGGATCAATCTCTTATTCTGAGAGTATGGAGGATTTAGTTGATTTCCTGACCAGTAATGGTCTGTTTGATTTAGAATTGGAGGGATCCAAGTTTACTTGGGAAAACAGGAGGATGGGACTTGAGCTCATCCAGATCAGATTGGACAGGTTTGTGGTGAGTCATCTTTGTATGATCAATCAACTATATTCTCTAAAAAATCTCCCCAGAATCGGATCGAGATCATAACCCCCTTCTTCTTGATTTGGGGATGAATCAATCTAAAAAATATAGACCCTTCAGATTTGAAAATATGTGGTTAGATCACCTAATATTTTCAACAGAATTCAAGAATGGTGGGACATTCAGGTTTTTGGGGTTGCTAGTTTCAGATTGTGTTTAAAACTAAAGCATATTAAAAGTAACCTTAAAATATGGAATAAGGAGACTTTTGGAAATATTTTCTAGGAAAAAGTAGAATTGTTGAGGATTTAAGAAATATTGAGGAACTTATGGAGAATGATGGTCTTAATACAGTTCTCAAGGATCAAGAACAAAAACTCATGTCTGAGTACCATGAGATCCTGGCTAAAGAAGAGGTTTATTGGAGACAAAAATCAAGGGTGAAATGGCTTAAGGAGGGTGATAGGAATACTAAATTTTTCCATTTCTCTACCACCTCCAGAGCTAATCTCCTTAAGATAAATGAGATAAGAAGTGAGAATGGTGAGATTTACTCGGAAAGTAAGGATATCAATATGACTATAATAAATTACTTCAAGGAGATTTTTAAGTAGGGGTAGAGGGTGGAGGAGTTGGTTCAGAATAAAGTCCTGGATCTTTTCCAGAATGTTATCACCCCCTTGAAAATAGATATCTCTTAAGGAGTCCTTCGAGAGGAGGAAATCCATTTTGTTGTCTTTGATATGGAACCGATAAATCTTCGGGCCAGATGGTTTCCCCACTTCTTCTTTCAAAAATTTTGGGAGGTGATAAAGCAAGAGGTCATTGAAATGGTCCAAGAATTCTTCAACAATGGTCATCTTCTAAGGCAAATGAATAATACCTTCCTGGTCCTAGTGCCGAAAATTGCTAGAGCTAAAGAAGTTAAGGATTTTAGACCAATAAGTCTTTGTAACACCAGTTATAAATTATTGACTAAAATCATAGTTGGTAGGATTAGAATGGTTATT
This sequence comes from Taxus wallichiana var. yunnanensis, assembly GCA_018340775.1. Taxonomy (NCBI): domain Eukaryota; kingdom Viridiplantae; phylum Streptophyta; class Pinopsida; order Cupressales; family Taxaceae; genus Taxus; species Taxus wallichiana. The sequence continues at coordinate 697,618,915 of CM031239.1, forward strand.
TCAAATTTCATCTCTGGAAATCAAGGGGATTTTGTTCCGGGAAGGAAAATCACTGACAACATTATTGTGATTCAAGAAGCCATCCATTCCATTGAAAGCTCTGGTAGATTAGCTATGTTTCTTAAGTTGGATATGCATAAAGCCTATGATAGGATTACATGGTCTTTCCTCCGGGCTATCTTGTTAAAGGTTGGTTTTGATAACATTCAGTAAATATGATAATGACCTGTATATCCACTGCTAGTTATTCGGTCTTGGTGAATGGTAAACCGGAGGGTTTTTTCCAAGCAGGTAGAGGTTTGAGACAAGGTGATCCTCTTTCGCCTTTCCTTTATGTTATAATGGCTGAATCTTTGAGTAGAATCATCAACATGCTATGCTTTCTAATTGTATCCAGGGTATTAAAATATCTAATGGTCTCCCCTCTATCTATCTCAATCAGTTTGTGGATGATAATTTTATGATGGGTAAGGCCTTTGTCCATGAAGCCTCCAATTTTAAGGTGGCTCTTAATGATTATGAATTGGTTTGGGACAGATGGTTAACTTCCATAAAAGTGTTGTTTTTTTCATCAATGTGGAGAATCGGTTCAAGCCAGATTAACATGCATCCTAGGGTGTAGGATTAAGCATTTTCTGGATTCTTATTTGGGTATGCCCCTGATCCAAAAGAAGCTTGACATTTTGGTTTGGAATGCTCTGCTGAAAAGAGTAAATAGTAAACTTTCATCTTGGAAAGGTCTCTTTCTTTCTCAGGCTGGTAAGATTCAATTGCTTCAAATCTCCCTTCAAGGTATTCCCATTTATGTGATGTCACTTTTCAAGCTCCCTGCTAAAATTATTGGGTCCTTGGAGAAAATCTAGAAGAGATTCCTTTGGATGGGTGTTGTGGAAAAGTTTAAATTCCCTCTTGTGGCTTGGGAAAATTCACTAAACCAAATCTTTGTGGGGGTTTGGGGTTAAAAAATATCTCACTTATGAATGAGGCCTTGATTGCCAAAGCTAGTTGGAGGATTGCTAGAGAGGAAGGTCTCTAGGTGGAAATCATAAAGAAGAAATATTTGTGGAATATAGGTAGAATGGAGTCCTTTTTCAATCAAGACAATCTTCCTAGAGGGTCTTCTTTTTGGAACTCTTTTGTGGCCTCTAAAGAAATCTTAACCAAAGGTACTTTGTGGGAGATAGGAAAAGGTAATAGAATCAGTTTCTGGTATGATAGTTGGATTGAGGATTTCCCTTAGCTAACCTAGCAATCTGGAAAAGGGTTTCTCAGTTCTATGAGGAAAAAGGAAAATTCTAGATAAGAGACTTCTAGATTCGGAGGATACTATCAGGTGGGAAACCATTGATCCTCCTCTAGAATTTTATGGATATATCCAACCCTTTTGGGTTCTCAACAAGAAATTAAGGGATTTCCATATCCCCATTTTTCAGACCAAGGAGGACTCCATTAAATGGAAAGAGGAAGATTCAAGAATTTTCTCGGTCAAATCTGCCTATATGTTAAATTTCAAGGATGATCTGCAAAAATACTATTGGGGTAAGCTTTGGGTGAAGGATATTATCCCTAAGGTTAATATCTTTTATTGGTTGGCATCCAAAATAGAATTCTGATTGTGGACAATCTCAAGAAAAGGGGAATGAAGCTACCCAATAGATGCTCTCTTTACAGGAAAGAGGAGGAAAATGTCAACCATCTTCTCCTTCACTACTCCTTCTCCCATGATTTTTTTGCTTCCATTCTGGATCTGTTCAATATCCAATGGATTTTTCCTTTGACTATTGAGGACTTGTTGTTTTCAATGGGAGAGTCCCTTCTGCTTTCCCATCTTGGTCTGGGCCTGGAATATTGCCCTCCCTCACTTTTTTTGGGGTTTATGGAAGGCTAGGAATGATTGTATCTTCTAGGACCAGAAATCTCTTCTCTTGAAAGTTAAAAGAAATTTTTTTGGCAAGCATCAAGGAAAATATCAAACTCTTTAAAGGTAAGGCAAAGAAACCCTTATGAAAGGGGAGCAGAAAGTTCTTGATAAGTTTGGCCTTGGACCGGTGGAATTACACAAACCTAGAAAGAGATCCATTTGGATCAGGCCTAAGGAAAATGTTGTTAAGATAAATTTTTATGGGGTGTCTAAAGGGAATCTAGGTCAAGATGGGGGAGGTGGAATTTTAAGAAACAATGAAGGTGAATGGTTGTTTGTTTATGCTAGGGTCGTTAGGATGGAAAACAAACAATATGGCGGAAGCTAGAGCTCTCCTTTGGGGGTTTTGTTGGCCAAAGAAAAAGGTTTCAAGGACATCCAGATTGAGGGTGATTCACTCATCATTATTAATTCTCTTAACAATAAGGGATCCATTAATTGGCCCTTAAGAAATATCCTCAATGATGTTAAGGAAACTTTAAATTTTTTTTAAAAGGTTTCTTTTAATCACACTTTGCATCAAGGAAATAAGTGTGCGGATAAGATGGATAATTATGGAGTTCATAGTCATGATTATAAGATCTAGTGTAAAGGAGATGATTTTCCCACAAACATTAATGAATTCATTATTAGAGATAGAGGGCACTAAGTTTGATGATGTTGGCACAAGTGATCTCTGGTACTATGACAACTTACATAAAAGATCTATTCCTCAAGTTTTGTTGGTGTGAAAGGGGGTCTGAATTTGAGAAGTGTTAGAAAATAGGGGAAGTTTGGTTTTGTGAAGATGGGTGGTGATAGAATCAAGGTTGAACCGGCTAGCTAGAACATTGAAGCTTTTAATTAGCATTTGTGGAACAAGCTTAAGATTGGGGGTTTCAGTAATTTCATTGCTAAATTACATGGTCATGACCCTTCCCTATCAAAGGAATTTGGAAGAGCTTGGAAAGAGGGAAATTTCAAGGTCAAAGGAATGGAAATTGAGGTTTCAGAGTCCACCATTTCCCTTGCGATGAAGATGAAAATGGACGAGCTCAAAAATTTAAGGATAGAACCCGCAGAGAGCATGAAATTGAGTTGTTCTTCGTGGGTAAGGAAAGGTGCTCTTTCTTTACTGATGGTATTTCTAGGTCATGTATCCTAGGAATATGGAGAGAAGTGTGCCTTCAAATCATGAAGTATATCACTCTAGAAGGAAAATACCAAAAAATATATACTCATCATATGACCCTTCTGAATATGTTTCGTCATAAGGTCATGGTGAGAATTCCTTTTTCTATTTATGTCTTTGAAAAATTCTTTGATGGCATTCTAGCAGGAGAAGGCAAAGATGCCTTTACATGAAGGGCTCATCCTCTTATTGTTTGAAAATGGGAAACCTATTTTGAACTCTTCCCCAAAGATAAGGTGGAGGAGGATGATCTTACTCTTGTGGAATGCCTTACTAAGATGAAGGCTAGGAAATGTAAAAATGTGGGGGAGGATTCTAAAAAGGAGAAGAGTGAGGAAGGTCGTGGTGAAGTGAGCACCTTGAGAAAGAGGGGTTGTGATGGAAATTTTAAGGGCTTTGAGGAGTGGAGTAGAAAGGTGTAGTATTTAGAGGGGGTGCTTCAGGCGATGGAGGAAACCAATGTTGGTCAAAGGGAAACCATGTTGGATGTCATTAATGTTTCAAAGAAAATTTTCTCAGCCCAAGTGAAGTCCAAACAAAAGGTTCTAGAGCTGGATTTTCAAGTCAAAAAGTTGAGTGATAGGTTGGAAGGGATGGAGGAAGGCACTAAAAGGAGGAATTTCAGCATCAGTAGTTCCAAGGATGAGCTGGAGGAAGACATGAATGACAAGGGTATTGAGGGTGCTTGTGATCAAAGAAAGTCATGCTGGAAGTAGTGAAGTTTTTCCTAAAAATTAGTTGGGTTTTTTGGACTATTGGAAGACTTTTGGTGAACTTTTGTAGTTTGATGTTTTAGGGCTGGTTTCTTTTCTCTGTTTTACTCTCTGTCCTTTTTTGGTTAAATTCTTGATCTTCATTGTCTGAGTTAAGCATGTTTAACTCCTTTAGAGGAATTTTTGTTTCTTTCTATCTCGTTGGTTCTTTTCCCTTCTTTTGTAAGGCCCCTAGGATTCGATCCCTATTTTTACCTTATCTAATAAAAAATGTGTGAAAAGACTACAGGAACATTCTTTAATCCAAAAGGCATAACTATGTATGCAAAACTTCCCCATTCCATGGTGAATTTTTTTCTCTTGGTCTTCCTTAGCAATGTGCACTGATGATATCCAAAAAATGCATAAGTGAAGGAGTAGATCTCACGCCCTACAATGCCCTCCAAAATCTCCTCTATAAACAAAGTGTGGGAAAGGGATCTATTACACATGCAGCATTCAACTCCCTATAATCCACACAAATTCTTATCCTTCCATCTTTCTTTATACTAATCACCATAGGGCTAACCCACTCTAACTCCTCAATGGGCTCAATGATCCCATATTTCAACATCTTATCAATTTCTTCCTTTACCTTGACGCGTAGATTAGGATTCATCTTGTAAGGCCTCTTCCTAACCGGGTATGCACCTTCCTTTAACTTGATCCTCATCTCACCCAAAGAGTGATGTACCCCTTTCAACTCATGGTAACTTATGTGAAATAAGTCCTGAAGTCACACAACAACTCAATTATCTTTGTGACCTCTAAGTCGGACCAATAATCACCACCGATGGATGCCTTTGGTTCTGCATATGTCCCAATGTTGACCTTATTTGTTTTCATAGGCTCATGATATGCACATGCCTACTCATCTGCATTGTCCAAGACCTCACGTGTACCCATAGTATGATCAACATCTAGATTCTCCACTTCTTCATCATCAATCATGTAGACCATTTTACCTTTTTCTTTTTCTAGGAAGGCACACCCAAATTTCTATTCATATATCCCTTTTTCTTCAAAGCGCACCTCCAGATCTGACTCACCTAGTAATTCCTAAATAAGCTCCTCAGCCTTTGCACTATCTCCCATAGTCAAGTGCTTCATAACCTATAATGCCTCATTCACTAGAGGTTTAGTAGAAAAATAGTCAAATGTCTAAATCATACATGTAGTCAATTATTTCCAATATCATGTCTCTCTATTCAACTCTATATAAACATACCATGTGTTCACACAACCACGCAAAGTGAAGTAAAACTTGTGCACCCATAGTGAAGTTGGTAAGGCCTTCGCCCCTCTATCCGAGTCTCTATACTTGAACATGATTTGAAGAAGAATCATTCCCATGAAATTTGTATGTCTTGGTAGGCGTATTGCTTGAAAAATCTAGTAGAGAAGGCAATTCTCACCTCTCACCATTCTAAAATACTATCTATGTGTGCGAGTCCACCAACGCATTGCTATCCCACAAGGTATAACCAGCATATCCATTCTTTCCACTTGATCTACCCACTGGCTTCCATAGTGAGCGAAAATACATCTGGATTTCCTTTGCCAATGTACCTTAGTACTTGGTTACTACTAAGAACCTAACATAATGCGGCCTACTTACATGAGTAACCACACTCTTCATCTCATGCAAAACCATTTCATAAGTCCCATGCACCTAGTTGTCACAAGAAACACTAGTTATATCACTCATAAATTGTGCATCATCATCTTGAATAACTCCTTACTTTGATGGCTCAAGTACTTCAGGATCTCTAATGGTACACACATAAATTTTGTTCAATTCCTCTTCACTCAAAGCTTCCACATAAGGTGTCTTTTTCCATCTCATCAAAAGGATGATCACGCGCTCTTCCTTATTCTCAAAACTAATATATCTTAAATGTTAAAGTGCAGATTAGTATAATTTGCATAACACCAAGGGTGCCCAAATAAAGCTGGAAAATTATCTCCTTTTGCAAGTACCAAGACCTCAAAGTCCCTAGTAAACTTGGCCCCTTTAATACTAATAGTAGCATCTTCAATACTCCAATGGTTGTGTCTTTAGTTATGTTCACCATACAAAACATGCTTGAAGATGGTGGTAATGGTGGCCTCCCCATCTGATTCCACACATCCAATGTGAGTACGTTCACTTCTACACCTGTATCAATCAGTATATTACTCAACATCCAACCATCAACAACTACATTCAAAGTGATTTCTTTGTCATAATCAAGATTGTGAGGAGGTAAGTTCACATGCAATATATGTCTCTCGTGCTCAACTCCAGCGTGTAATATCTCCTCCCTTAACCATTCCCCTAACAAAGTAATGTTGTTTTGTTGGCGTAGAAACTTACAAACCTCCTTTAGGTCATCAACATATTTTTGGGAAGCTCAGTTTTTTTTCTATTCCATCTTCTATGACTACTCCTTCAAGCATTATATTTGACCTGTAAGTTTCTAATGACCTCTATGTTCTCCCCGATAAACTTCCTTCGATGGGTAGTGTAACACTCAAAATTATAAGAGCTGGAAAATGAGGATTTTTTTTTAAACATAAAAACAAATTACATAGCTGTAATCATACATATTTATTTAATCAAATTCATTAAATCAAATTGGTTCTTTTGATCTATCTGATAACATCCATGTAAGCCATGTGCGGCTGAGAAGGGTGTATCTAGATCTCCACGATCTCCCTTCATCACTACTTCAAGTGACAATGCTTACTAGCATTTCGGCTCAACCTTTTAAAGGTCATGGGAACTATGTGAAAGTCCTTGGGTCTACCATGAAGCTAATTTCCCAACTTTGTATTCTAGTATCCGACCATTGTCTACCTCATTTTCAGTGTTCAACTTCCCATGATCAGGTTACAAACAATTTTTATTTTAATTGGAGGACTTAGGTGATCAGACAATGCACATCCATCAATGCATTACTTTGGCCAAAGTTATCCATCGTGTAGGTTATGGATAAACTCAAGACAACACACTAGTCTTATGAGTTTTAAGTCTTCCACCACCTCACAACTATCCCTTTCATAGCTATCTAGATCTTTATAGTTTGTTTTTATTTTATTTCCAATTTAACCTATCTTGCAAGAGTTTATATTGTAATAGATGCCAAAGGCCAACTAGGATCATTATGAGATAAGTACATTTGTTATGCTGAAATGTAACTATATCAAAGATTTCACATGTACTTATCCCTTAATAGGCCTAATAGATCTTTCCATCTATTTACCATCCCATTTAGTTTCTCATTTCTTGATGTTTGATTCTTTAACTTTAAATTACCTTTTCATAATGATACTCTTCCATTCTCTATACAACAGATTTACAATCTTAACATAATAATACCAAGTTTACTAAAAGGCTGAATTAAATATATACATTAATATATAAATATTTAATTATTCCCTTGATTAGCTACGCCACTAAATAGCTATTAAATTTAGAAATTAAAAGACAAATGATTGTTACAATAATTGTCCAATTATCGGCTTCATACATTGATTACTATCAAATAAATATATTTAACAATTTGTGAAAAGTAAGATTTCTCAACTCAAGTATTCATCATTTACTCATTTTGAGACATTATTACACACAAAGTAATTATCTCTTTATTAAAATCATAAATTACATATGTCATTAAGGTGAATTATATAATCTGGTATAATAACTCTCACATAGTGAGGTTTAAATATTTACAATGGGTCCAAGATCCCAATAAATTCAGTCAAAATTCTAGGATTTCATCCTTCTACAAATTGAAATCCTAGTATCTCATTTTGATCCATACTACGATAAAAATTCACAAAACATGAGTTTCCGCACATGCGAAAGTAACGGCTAATGGTCCTACAAGACTGGAGTAGTGGTATGATGTCAATTCAAAATGAATCGGCATGAATATTAACTCCATTTTCTCGATGCAATTAATTAGTAAAATAAGAAAGGATATACATGTTGTTTTATCAACAAGCATATGGTAATACAAATGAAAATGATTTACCCCCTGTTTCTATAAAGATACAACTATGGATGCATACAAATAGAACAACCAATCTCTATTTCAGCATAATCAAACCTTAATCACTCGACCTCAATTCAAATTATGACCACAAGAAAATCATACTTTATTTGGTATAGATTTTAATACTATTTCTCTTATCTTCCAAATCAACGAGCAATTTAACAAAAATTTTCAAAAATCATCATTACAAAAACTAATCAAAAATATTCTTTCTAGTTAATGAGCATCATCATATTTTCCAAAACATCATTACCAAGGAAATAAAACTTACTTCTTTTTATTCCTGAGCAAAATATCTACAAATTAGCACAAATATCACCAAATTTACATCATGTAAATAATATAGAAAGAGGACCACTCATCATGTAAACATACTCCATTTAGTAAAAGAACAATTATTTCTTCCTTTCATAAGATATCATTATATAAATCCCAATCATGCCACCAATTACTCCTTGGTGCATCCAACGGTCAAATCTTGGCTTTCATGCCCTTACCAAGACAAGTAATTTCTTTTTCATAGTTTTACAAAATCCATCATATTTCAAAATAGGTTAAATGCCTTTTTTTACATATAACAATTTCTATGTTGTAGTGTGAACATAAATATTATGTAAGTGATTATATTATCTAGGATAATATAATATGTGTTGTAATAATTAATTACATTATTGTAAATGTAATTATGAGTGGGTGAGTAAATATTGTTATGAGTTGTTGAGTAAACATCATTAACAATATTAGTTTTGTGAGAAAACAAAATCTCATAATAGCATGGAGTTGTTTTAGGAGTTATGTGTGGAGATATTTATGGAGATTATATCTCCTTAAATATAGGAACAACATCTCCTATTTTCAATATATATTGAGCAAGAATAAAGAGTAAGATTTCAAAATTTCTTTATGCAATTATGATATTAACTTTTCATTTAAAGAACCAAAGCTCTGGTTTGATCAAAAATTTCAGTTTTTCACTTTCATTTGGATCAGATCCGTCTCAAAAATAATTATATTTTCCGAGTTTCCAGATGTGGGTTTTTCTATAATTTTGTGTGCAGAATCACATGCTGGTCAAGAAACTACAGAAGAAATTTCAGAAGAACCCAGAACGTAGTTTGAAGAAATACGGATTTTACTATGCAGCTATCAAATTAAGCACATCAATTCTTTCACTAAAGTTTTCTCATTTTCAATAATGTTGAAATAACAATACAAGTTCTACTTGCTTGGAGGTTAAAAAGGTATTCAATATTTTTAAAGTACTTGATTCAATTTTGTATTTTTTTCTCAAGTTATTGTACAAAATAATGGAGAAACTAAATCCGATTGAAAAGTTTGAAGGACAAGATTTCCATACATGGCAATACTAAGATGCAATTACATTTAATAGAAAAGGATCTATGGGATGTGGTGAAGTCTAATTCAACTCCACCCACTTGAGGAAATGAATTGGCAAAATGGAATGTCAATAGATCGAAAGCCCTTCTAGGTCAAGTAGAAATTGGAAGTCTACTCAACTGATGAAGAACTTTCATGTCCTATGATGAGGATTTCCTATGGTAGACTCTTTTCTTGTTGAGGAAGGAGGCAATGGAAAGGAGGAAAATCAGCGTCTTCATTCACCAACGATATGTTTCACAGACATGTGGTGATATTTTTCATTTCCTGACACGTTATGTGGTGTGTTTATACACAAGGGGGTGAAACTATTTCATGTTTTGATTTTAATGTTTGGAAGGTAAAAATCAAGTCTACCTCCGAGTGTCTATTTGGTGTGGAAGAAGCATTTCGCATGACTCGGCGGGCCTTACATCATCTACGTACGGTCCTCTCGACTTTCGACGGTCCCTCATTTAATACATACTTCGGTGGAAGGTACTTCGTGGAAGGTGATCCGATGAAGATGTTCATACGACAAGGATGATCATTAGCGTGATCAGATAACTTCAAATCCATGGAGTTAGAATGAATACTTTACCGACAAGGTTGATGTTTCAGGAGCTCTTACCCCATGTTCACACTACATGTTAGGAATATCTATGTTGAGTGTGAACATAGAATATTACTGTAAGTGATTATATTATCTAGGATTATATGAAATGTGTTAATAATTAATTACATTATTGAAATGATTATGAGTGGGTGAGTAAATATTGTTATGAGTTGTTATAAATCATTAACAATATTAGTTTTGTGAAAAACAAAATCTCACGTATAATATCATGGAGTTGTTTTAGGAGTTATGTGTGGAGATATTTAAGGAGATTATATCTCCTTAAATATAGAACAACATCTTCTATTTAAATGGATAGTCATTAGCAAGAATAAAGAGTAAGATTTCAAATTTCTTTATGCAATTATGATATTAACTTTTCAACAACACACCCTCATTTATACATGATCTCGATTTAGATGTCCATAAAGATAAAATTTCCGGAAAAAACCCCATGTAAGAGCTTTGACATCCACAATTATCATTCAAGAGATCACAATAAGTTAACAATCAGACCTACATATAATAGCAAAAAAAGAAAAATACAAAACCCCAACCGGTTACATACCCATATCGATGGAGTTACCCAAATCGATTCATTTATGCAAATCGATTTGTATACCCAAATCAATTTGTTTACAGAAAACACACAACTAAATTCTAGTAAACCAAAATGAAAACCCACAAGCACAAATCGATTTTAAACACAGAAATTCACAAAACACTTTTCCTTCTTCTTGTACAATAAAAACCCAACTCTTTTCCTTTCAGGTACAATTTATCATAATGCAACGAAGGAATTTTTAACCTTTCTTCTACTTTATTTTGCAGATCAAAACCTAAAACCTTATCTCGTGTTTTTTCTCAAGGTTAAGTTAAAATCACACAAAGAAACTAAAAAGAATACAAAATCCATCAATTTCCTTTTCAAACTACATCTCCAAATGATTAAATCAAAATTTGTCCACAAATCCCTTGATTGCCATTAAAACATGAATATGTATTTCCTCATTTTTTTACCAATAATGCAGCAGAGAAAGGAGAATATATTCATGCACAAAGTAAACCCAGAATCTGCAACTTTCTACTCTTCCACTCTAACAAGTTGAATCCTTCTTTCCTCAAAACTCACGCAGATATTCCAAAAGGGAGAATGAAAAATAGACCAAGGAGAAATAATGAAAAAAATATAATGAAAGAGACTATAGTTGGGTGGCATATTGAAGAATTTTGGGCTTCCCAATGCTGGTATGTGTACTAGTGCATGCCACACACTTGTGCCATGTGAAGGTGTTTCACTTTTATGAAACCCATAAATTTCAATGTCTAAATAAAAACTTTTGGCTTACATGCCAAATCCCTCTAAAATATATATACTAATTAATATTTCATACACATTTTTTTTTACTTTAGTTGTTACCCAACTTAATGGTTAAGTAAAAATTAACCTTCATAATACAAGTCCACATATCTCCCACAATATATTACCATAATAATTAGTTGAATTTCCAGGTTTATATAAAACATTCCAATAACGAAAATCACCAAGTCCGTAAATCATAATTTAAATATTCTCATAAAGTTGGCTTAATATAGCTTAGTCAAATAAAACAGAGGCAATTATCATCACGGTCATGCAAAAGTCGAACAAAACAAAAGACAACCAAACCGAATAAAATAAAGTAACCGAAATACAAATAACCGAAAGATCCACAATCATTTATGAACCATTTTACCTACGATTAAGGCCTAATCACGTTTTAGGAAGGATCATCAAGGTGGGTGTGGGGTTATTCGTTCCGCAGTGTCATGCCGCACAGCAGAAGCTGTGGGTCATGACACGATGAACCAAATGAATTTTACACACAATGATGATCTCATCTAATCCTGATTAGACTTATCCGTAGTTAATTTAACTTACAAGAAATTTTTGGGATGTTACATACTCCACCCCTTAGAATAATCATCATCTCGATGATTTCAAGATAAATAGATAAACTAACCCATCATTCATTTGCTACATAAATATATTTCAAATCATCTTAGAATTTATAGCAATATTATTTTAGCCGAATCATAAAGGTCACAACAACCCTTGTTCATATAGAAAATCAGTCATATAATCTGCAGACATAACACATTACTACCTAAACGATAGATTTTCGAGTTTATTAACAAAAACTTCAATGAACTATTAACCAAAAATATCTTAGTCCCAATATTCAAATTGTAGGCTTATCTACGAGGATTTTCTTATCTACCAGGTTTACGAAAAACTGAATTTAGTACTTATACAAAGCATGTTCATAAAAATCACCAAACAAATGCGGAAAAGTAGTCTGGATATCTTCCGATTCTCCCAAGTGGCACTTTCTTTAGAATATTGGTCCCACTTTGGACCTACATTGTAAACCTCACGGTTCCTCAAGTGCAACTTCCGGGTTTCTAGTATCCTTATAGGATCAACCGTGATTACCCCCGGATCCGTAACCTACAATGAATCCTAATTAAGTACATCTGTTAAATCAGTACATATTTCTTGAGCAAGGATACATGAAATACATTGTGTAACTGGATAGAGTAGGAGGCAAAGTCTTGGCTTGTAAGCTACTATTCCAACAACCTCTAGGACTTCAAATGGTCCTACAAACCTAGGAGATAGTTTGGTGACTTTCTAAATGAAATAGAACTCTTTTTAGGTTTGACTCTAAGAAAAAATTTATCTCCCATGTTAAAATTTTTGTCAATTCTTTTTAAATCTGCATAACTTTTCTACCTATTTTCTTCTTCTTTCAATCTTTCTTGGATTAATTTAACCTATTTTTCCATTTCCAAAAGCATTTCTGGTCCAATCAATACTCTATCTTCAGGATTATCCCAACTTATAGGTGTTCTACACCTACGACCATATAAGGCCTCAAAAGGAGCCATCTGAATGGAAGAATGGTAAGTATTATTATAGGAAAATTCAACCAAGGGAAGATACTCTTCCCATTTTTATTGCTGATCCATGCAATACATTCTTAGTAAATATTCTAACACTTGATTTACTCTTTCGGTTTGACCATCAGTTTCAGGATGGTAGGCATAACTTATGTTCAATTTTGTCCCTAAGGCAACATAAAAAGTCTACCAAAATTTGGAATTTATCCTTGAGTCCCTATCTGAAATTATTACTTCTAGAACTCCATGTAATCAAAAAACTTCTTGCACAAATATTTTTTCTAGTATGGGTGAATTATCCGTTAAATTATCTTGCTATAAAATGTGCCACTTTAGTTAACTTGTCTACAACTACAAGTATAACATCATGTTTATTTTGGGACATAGGTAGACCTTGGATAAAATCCATACTTATAACTTACCACTTATATTCTGGCACATTGTGAGGATATAATAATCTGCTGGATGTCAATGTTCATCCTTTACTTGCCGACATTCCGGCATTATGAGACATAAAGAATCACATCATTTTCATCTTTTTCCGTAAGTATTGATTTTTGATGTCCGCCATCATCTTTGTTACTCCCAGGTGTCCCGAGTAGGGAGCATCATGAAATTTCTCATTTTATTTATGAGTTCTTTACCTTCCTGCACATATATTCTGCTATTATAACGCATATTCCCATCTGTTTCCACCTTGAAACCGTCATACCTTTTGTCCCTTGGATCTTTTTCTAGAGCTATTTTAACATGATTGTAGTAGGGGTCATTGGTTAACTCATTTTTAACCTCATCTTTAAATTAAATTCTTAATGTAATTATAGCAACAATATGTTTTCTGCGACTTAAAGCATCACCAATCTATTCTCTCTTCCCTTAATGTAATTTATATCAAATTCATAATTTGCTAGGAACTCCAACCATCTTCGCTGCCTTACATTTAGATTCAGGTGCGTAAAAATGTACTTGAGCCCAAGATGATCTGTTTTGAGTTCAAATGGTTTTCTAGCAAATAGTGCCTCCATACTGCAGCATAGTAGCAAAGGCATGAACAATCGGAGAAAGCTCAAGATCATGTGGTGCGTAATTTACTTCATGCACCCTCAACTTTCTACTTTCAAAAGCTACCACATGCCCATCTTGTAGTAGTACTCACCCAAACATTCCCCTAAAGCATCGGTTACCACCATGAAGTTCCCGTTTGGATCCATAATCTTCAACACTAGAGCACTTGTGAGTCTACCTTTTAACTCATTAAAGGATTCTTCACACTTATTGTCCCAAACAAATTTCTTACCCTTCTTTTGCAAAGAAGTGATAGGTCCTGCTAACCTAGAGAAGTCCTTTACGAACTTTCGATAGTAGCCTGCTAGACCCATAAAACTTCTCACTTCATGCACATCCTTTGGTGTTGGCCATTCCATGATGGCACTGATCTTCGAGGGGTCCACTGAGATTTCTTATTTATTTATTAAGTGGCCTAAGTATTGTACTTCGTATTGATAGAAAGCACACTTAGATAATTTTCCATATAATTTATGTTTTCTAAGAATTCCTAGCACAATCCTTAAATGTTCATCATGTTCTTCCTCATTCTTGGAGTATATTAATATATCATCGAGAAAGATAAGTACAAATTGGTCTAAGTATTCCCTAAACACGTTGTTCATTAAGTTCATGAAATCGGTAGGTGCATTTGTTAGACCAAAGGGAAAAACGGTAAACTTGTAATGCCCATACCTTGTTATAAAAGTAGTTTTATGGATATCTTCATCCTTGATTCACAATTGATGATAATCGGATCTAAGATCAATCTTGGAAAAAACTTTTGTGCCCCCCATTTGATAAAAATATCATTGATTCGAGGCAGGGGTACCGATTCTTCACTGTTACCTTTTTGAGCAATCGATAATCAATACAAAGTCTGAGGGTCCCATCCTTCTTTTCACGAAGATAACTGGTGCACCCCATGGTGATATACTTGGTCTAATCATACCCAAGGAAAAAAATTCATGTAATTGAGCTTTCAACTCAACTAATTCGGTTGTTGTCATTTTGTACGGTGCCTTGGAGATTGGTTCCATTGCTGGTTTGACCTCTATGGTGAAGTCAAATTCACGCTTAGGTGGAAGTCCTGGGCAACTCATTTGGAAACACATCTCTAAATTCCCTTAAGATGGGAAATGCTTCAATTTCAGGCTCAATTTCCTATCCTAAATTTGTTATTTTTACAACATATAGATGGCAGCCCTTCCACTTTGCCTTTTTTAGCTGCATGGCAGAAATCTACCTAGTGACAAACTCTCTTTTAACACCCTGAACACTTGCTGTTTTCTATAGATCATCGCAGCAGGTTACACATTTTCCTAAGCAATCCAAAGTTGCATTATGCTAACTTAACCAATTTATACCTATGACAATATCATAGGATCCAAGAGGTGCCACATATAGGTTTAATCTTGTCGTGAACTCAGGTAATTCTAGTGGTGCCTCAAACAAACACTGATTCACTCTATGTATAGCATTATTTCCATACTGTACAGTCCAAGTGTGTTCCATGTACCTAGCTCTTATCTTGAGTTTATCAACTAATTTACATGAAACAAAACATTTTTTTGAACCGGAATCAAATAAAATAGAAACAGGTTCTCCAAAAAGCTTACCTGAAGTTTCTATTGAGTCACTTGCTTTTCTCACTTGCTTATTATGGACTATAACATAAATCTTATGTTGTTGCCCCTCTTTATTTACTACAATAAACCCCTTCTGTGGTTATTCCATTGTCCTCTTTGTGGACAGTTGTTAGCAAAATGATCACCACCGCATTTAAAACATCCACCCAATGGTCCTTTTCTCTCAATCTTATTCTGGCTGAAACTTGTTCCTTGCCCATTTTTATTATTATTCACAACAGTTCTACCCGTTATTCCTCTTTTTTTGACAGGCCTGAACTTTTTGTTTCCCTTTTTCCATGTTGGTTTACTTGCGGTTGGTGCTTGAAACTTGTTATTTTTCCTTTTGCTTTCCTCTTTAGAGGCATAAATACTTCACAACTTTTTTCTTATTTGATAGCTTTTTCAAACATTGTTTCCATCAAGGTAGGTCCATGAACATCTACCTCACCACCAATACTAGGATTCAATCCCATTATAAATTTTCTCACTCTAAACTTCTCATCCTTTTTATACAAAGAACATATTTCAGCAATCGAGTGAAACGTTCCCAATATTCTCAGAATCGAGTACTTTCCTTGAGTAAGATTTTGGAATTCTTCCATATTTTGGTCAAAGTATAGCTGAGGTAGCCATCTTTGATGAAATTAGGCCTTGAACTACTCCTATGTGATCATACCATACTCAATTGCTAGTTCCATTTTCTAGCTATCCCACCAGGAAGATGCTTTATGGGAAAATTGGTAGGCTCCCCATACTGCTTTTGTCTCCTCGAAAAGTCCCTAATCTCAAAATAATTTTCCATTTCAGAGAGCCAAGTTTTAGCACCATCCCCAAGAGTTGTACCATCAAATTTAGGTGGGGATATTCTTTTAATGTCCCTTGCTAACTCAGCAGCCAACCTTGCTTTCTTATTTTCCCTTTCATTCAGGTGCTCAGGTTGATCATCATATTGCTCATCACCCTGATTCTCATCCCTACGATCCTCATTTTCTTCACCACCCTGACCTTGTTGTTCTAAGGCAACAACTCGGTTTGGTGTCATTCAAAAGGTTGAGGATTTCTTCTAACTTAGCAATCGTATTATCTCGGCACATCATCAATATTTACCCCACTGTCACTTGCCATACTAGCTCTTGTTTTCGGCCTAGCCATAGTTTCCTGTTTTATAAAAGAGGATACTTTTATTAGAACGTGTGTCCCATTAATGTCCAAGTGTCTGAGCCTCTGGCTCTGATACCAAAATGTAACACTCAAAATTACAAGAGCTGAAAATGACGATTGTTTTTTTTTAAACATAAAAACAAATTACACAACCGCAATCATCATGCATTTATTTAACCAAATTCATTAAATCAAATTGGTTCTTTTGATCTATCTGATAACATCCATGTAAGACATGTGCGGCGGAGAAGGGTGTATCTAGATCTCCACAATCTCCCTTCGTCACTACTTCAAGTGACAATGCTTACTAGCATTTCAGTTCAACCTTTTAAGGTCATGGGAACTATGTGAAAGTCATTGGGTCTACCACGAAGCTAATTTCCCAACTTTGTATTCTAGTATCCACCATTGTCTACCTCATGTTCGGTGTTGAACTTCCCATGATCACGTTATGATAATTTTTATTTTAATTGGAGGACTTAGGTGATCGACAATGCACACCATCAATGCATTACTTTCGCCAAAGTTATCCACCATGCGGAGTTACGGATAAAATCAAGATAACACACTAGTTTTATGAGTTTTAAGTCTTCCACCACCTCACAACTATCCCTTTCATAGTTATCTAGATCTTTATAGTTTGTTTTTATTTTATTTCCAATTCAACCTATCTTAAAAGAGTTTAGATTGTGATAGATGCCAAAGGCCAACTAGGATCATTATGAGATAAGTACATTCGTTATGCTGAAATGTAACTATATCTCGCATTCCGCATGTACTTATCCCTTAATATGCCTAATGGATCTTTCCATCTATTTACCATCCCATTTAGTTTCTCATTTCCTGATGTTTGATTCTTTAACTTTAAATTACCTTTTTATAATGATACTCTTCCATTCGCTATATACAACATGATTTACAATCTTAACATAATAATACCAAGTTTACTAAAGGCTGAATTAAATATATATATTAATATATAAATATTTAATTATTCCCTTGATTAGCTACGCCACTAAATAGCTATTAAATTTAGAAATTAAAAGACAAATGATTGTTACAATAATTATCCAATTATCGGCTTCATACATTGATTACTATCAAATAAATATATTTAACAATTTGTGAAAAGTAAGATTTCTCAACTCAAGTATTCAGCATTTACTCATTTTGAGACATTATTACACACAAAGTAATTATGTCTTTATTAAAATCATAAATTACATATGTTGTTAAGGTGAATTATATAACCGGTATAATAACTCTCCCATAGTGAGGTTTAAATATTTAGAATGGGTCCAAGATCTCAATAAATTCAGTCAAAATTATAGGATTCCATCCTTCTACAAATTGAAATCCAAGTATCTCATTTTGAGCCATGCTACGATAAAACTTCACAAAACATGAGTTTTCGCACATCCGAAAGTAACGACCGATGTGTTGGTTGGATATTTTGTTAGACCAAAATATGAGGTTCAACCACAATACATGGGATTGAATCCCTCCTCAAAGACAGGTGTGGCTACCTATTTATTACTAATCTAAAACACATAAGAAATAATATATACAATATCCACATTATTGTCACCATTGGGGTTGGGATACAATCCCGAAATCCATATCAACACGAAATGGAGATGTTATGACCTTAGGAATGGGATGGATTAGAAAGGGAACTTAACATAGATGAAAAAAATGGAAAGAGGATAAGAGGAACGTATTTTCTTTCAAGAAAACAGATCAAGAAATACTTATACGAGTTCTAGATAATGAGTGAAATATCCTAGGACGATTAAAATAATCAAGAATACTAAACAAAGAATAGCTCAAGATTTCAGATGTAAGAACAATCTCTCAAGATAGATGAATCCCACAACACAAAGTTTGTAAAATAACACATGTTTCTATTCTTCAATGATTAAAAAGAAAATACAAAGTTTTTCTTCTTCTTCACAATAGCTCTTAATATTCCAAAATTTCCCCTTTTAGGAATGCACAAGCATCCCTTATTTATAATAAAAAGAGAAGAGAGAAAATAGGATTAAATCCTAGAAAATAGTCATTCAATAAGAGTCCTATTTTGCTTGACTCTCACGCAAGAGAACAAGTCAAAATTTGCTTCCTATGTGACAAAACGGAAATGAAAAAGACATGTCAATTTCTGGAAGGAAATGACATGTAACATCATTGCTTATTCTGTTTCCTCATCCTTGTCTTCTTCCAATGACGCCTGCTTGTCTCAAAACTCTTGAAACTTATGCATTATGCCTTATATTTCAGCTTCATCTGGCGCACTAGAATAATCACTTAGAACCTCTGCAAGTTTCATGTGTGTCACTTGCATTGCCAGGAAGTTTCTTCAATATCTTATTAAGTTTTCTCAGTGATTCCAAAACATTATCAATCTTTATAAATTTATCAATGACGCTCAGATCAAAGACATCTTGGTTCTTGCTCAATTGATTCCTAAATTTTTTTATAGAAACCATCAGCAGGTAGAATGGTTGCGCCTTCATCCAATACTTTGGGAAATATCTTGAACAACTCTTCTTTGATATCGCTGGTGGTGTCAATCAATTGATCCCAAGATTCTCTTAACTTGCTGCAATCTTCACTAAGAATCTTTATCTTGAACCTAATAGCCTTGGTTGGGTGGAAGTGTTTATCCCCATGTGGAATGACTCCTTCTTCTACTAAGACCCGAGATGGAACTTGCTTCAAGCTGCATTGAGGTCCTCAAAAGTTAGTTCGAGGTTTCCACCTCTTGTGAAAATTCATCATTCATCTTGTCACCATCCTTTTTCATTTCTTCCAAGGATTTTTATACCTCTATTGTATCATCAATGACTTTCCTTCCCTAAAGGAGTAACCTCTAATCCATTCATCCACTTTTTCTCCCCTTCTCATTGATCTTCTCAATAACAAGGACAATCGATGAGAATTCGAACTTGATAGGAGTAGGAGTAGAAGATGATGGGTTTAGATCGAGAGGGCTTTAAGAGCTTAAGCAATACTTCAGTCAACCTGTTCCACTTTCTCTTTTAGCTCATCCATGCTCACCTTTGTTTCCTTCACTTTTGGCATAGCACATGCATGGCATCTTGTGCATCTTGTTGTGCCCCTTCTATTGTTACCTTTCCAAATCCAACCTTATAATCTTATAATCGAAGTTGTTATGTCCTCCTTGGTTTTGTTAGCCGCAAGAGTGGCAATCTCTCGCAAACTTATGCCCTAAGGCATCTATCAAACTCTTGAAACTATTTTGGGTTTCTTAGCATACTTGTAGGAGAAGCCTTTCGAGTGAACTAAAATCAAAGGTTGGTAGGGAAAATACCACCTTCCTCTTCCTTGGGGTCTAGTTGACCAACCATTGAGGTGCAACAGGAAGAAGTTTCTCCTATTGGAGGTGTCATGGTTTTATCTGGTATTTGTGTGGAGGAAGATTTTCATGGAGTCGTGATGACTACAAGTGTAGTGAATGTGGGAATAGACTCGGAAATAAAGGTGTGGAAGGAGGAGGAGGCGTTTCTATAGCCAACATAGGTTCAATAGAGAGAGGGGAGAGATCAAAGAAAATGCTGCCATGGCATGATGAGAGTGGCGTTGAAATATGTGATGATGAAGATTAAGAGAGAGAAGGTAAAGATCCCAGAGCTAAAGCTTAAGAAGCAAGAGAAATACTTACTTCCGACAAGCAATCAACAAAAGAAGAAATGAGAGGTTGAACAAACTCAACTTATGGGAGAATTCTGTTGTCTCTGCGGTTGAGGAGGAGAATTCAATACCTCAACACGTTTATGTGGGAGTAGATTATTCAGCCCCTACTTTTCTCTCTTGCTGACAAACTTAAATATTATTTGTCTTTTGGTAGGGATTTTATCTTTTTCCTTTTCTCCTTGGAGGGTCCCGCTTCTAGAGTAGCTATATTTGAAAAGATCTTTTCTTTATAACTCATTCCCAAGAAATGAGCCATGCCTTAGTGTGGACATGGATTTGAGTAGCTCTCTCGATGAGAGAAGCCTTTTCGTTAATGGACCAATCGATGGCTAGGAATCCAAGTATTTCTCCATCCCATCCGACTCTCATACCTAGGTTCCAAGACACTTTCATTATCCATGGTGCCTTTTAGGATATCAAAAAAATCTAATGCTTAGATTTCTTCAAGAGTCAATCTATTATTGTCTTTTCTCTTCGATGGCAACCTCATCCCGAAGATCAACCCATATGTCCTCTACATGGGGCACTTACATATACAAGGTTCCATACGACTTAAGGACTCCTCGAATATTAAATCCCTCTCTAAACTTCATATGCTTATTTAGTTTGTCCTAAAGTTCATGCACCACATTTTTGGCCTTCACCATGGTAGAACATGTGTACTTTCCAATGGAAATTGGGAAGGAGATAGCGGCTTTGTGTATGCTTTGTTGGAACTTGAGGAAATCCAACATTATCCTGACCAACTCCATAAGGATGAGTTTGTCACCTTGGAAACTGGGTAAATGGAAAGGAGTACCGTGGAACCTTACCACCCAAAGATAGGTAAACTTATTGAATTGCAAGAAGATGTAGCCCCATTTTTACACCTCCGCCCATGCCTCATTAGAAACTCTTCTCTTTCTCATCTCAGGGTCTAGCCTGCAAATATTTTCATAAAATAAGGCATCATTCACTCTCCTAAACTAATTTTCAGATCATTTTATTTTTCAGCTGAGGGAAGTATCGATATATGTGATTAGTTGTTTGGTTCCCTTTTGCATCCAACCCTAGAGTAGTTTCTCATACCTGTTGCTGCATAGGTGACGTACGATATCATGTAGAACTTGTTAGTAGAAAAAACCGCTTTCATTTGAGAGTATATCTCATCACTTATTAAGGTGCCCCAAGCAATCCCTTGATCATTCTTCTTTATGACAACCATGAGCTAATACATCCACCCTTGGAATTCTTTTGACTGGGAGCCCAAATAACTAGCTCAAGAGGGGTGATGATATCACTGACTTCAAGTATAAAATCACTTCTAGGGACCATCTTAGGAAACCTAGAAACAACTGGCTTGGCCTTGATCAAGAATTTCTTGTTCACGTGTTTGATGCAGTTCTTCTTGATCTTTGTCCCAAGATTTCTATGTTGACTTAAGATTTAAATCAACATATTTCGTAAAGTTAGGCAACTTTAGGAGTCATCAAGTAATCTCCATCTAATTTTACTATAAAATCTCCCCATATGCTTGATTTCTCACCGAGCGGAGACTCGAGTCATAGTGAGAAGCACATGCCGTGAATGAATTCGTGGCATCAAGGGTGATAATGGAAACCCTTCTACAAGTGGGATACCACTTCCGGCTATTGAATTCATCCATGAATTCTAAGAAGAATCCTCGATCCTTTTCTAGAATTCTTCCATGTCTATATCAAGCTCTGTCCCGCACATGTCATAATTGTAACTTATATAAGAAGAATCTTTCTTATGATATTTGTACTTCATCTTTCCGATTCTTATCTAACTTATCCTTAGATGGGCTAGGGTCCGACATGAGGAGTCTTGAAAATTCCTAGAAGAGCAATCGGAGTCTGGATGTTTTTTGACAATCCGAATGCAGACTTAAGACTTACTACTATTCGGTTTCAAACTCGAAAGCATTGCAAGCATCCTTTTGCCCATAGTGTATAGAGGGCCGAGAATGAATTCGGGGCATTGGGCTGATCCATGGGAATTCTAGAGAAATTACGGTCTTAAACCTCGACAGACTGATTGTGTGTGTCAGAAAATAGCTTTGTGTGTCAAACACCTTGAAAACCTAAAATAAGACTCAGAATTCGGATGATGTCGAGCAAGTGATAATATCTCGACACACTACGGAACTCAAAGAGTGTCGAACACTATCCAAGACCAAACACCGGCAGAGTTATTAGGATGTCATGCACACCGTAAAATCTGATACAAAGGTGAAATTTGGGGGATGTCAAGCACTGGAGAATCCCAAACAAAGGTGGAACTTGTATGATGTTGGACACCTGTAAAACCTGAAACAAATGCAATCATATTTCTACGATGTCAGGACATGAAAAATCCCCGCCATGTTGCTAGTTAGGAATTTTTTAACCCTTTTGAAAACTATAGGGTAACATCTATGGGAAAAAAACAAATACCCTAAGGGTGAATTTCAAACAAAAAGTTTCTATGGGAATGTAATAAAAATAAAGAAAAGTAACCCTAAACCCTAAACCAAGAAGGAAGAGAAAAGAAAAGGAAACTCCATTATGAACACCTCAAAAAAAGACCCAAAAAACATAAAAGCGAGAAAGAGGAGAGAAATATCTTCAATAAACTCAAAAATAATCGAAGACGGATCACGAAATCGATCAAGAAGCTCAATCAGGTTCGAGAGGAGGTAGAAGCATGCAC
Source organism: Taxus wallichiana var. yunnanensis (assembly GCA_018340775.1). Taxonomy (NCBI): domain Eukaryota; kingdom Viridiplantae; phylum Streptophyta; class Pinopsida; order Cupressales; family Taxaceae; genus Taxus; species Taxus wallichiana. The sequence goes on from CM031239.1 coordinate 697,641,979, forward strand.
AACATTCCAACGCATCAAAATCATACAAAGTAAAAATGATGTGGAAAACCACCTATTTATAAAACCCTAAAATTTATTACACATAACGCGACACATGTGCCAACTACCAGACAACTAGGCATTTATGACATGTCATCATGCTTGGAGTCCCCGAAAACCCGACACAAAGGATTTGGTTCATTTTAGGTTTCGGGTTTCAAGAAACATGAGGCATGAAGCATGAGATGTTGAGATGCTTCTGAGTTCCAAAACCCGACACACTGGCTTTGTTTCAGGTTGCGGGTTTCGGGGAACATGGAACATGAAACATGCGATAGGAAAAGCATGTTCCAATGCTTTAAACCTCTGAAAACCTGACACAAAGGACTTAGTAAATTCGGGTTTCGGGCTTCAGGAAACATGAGACATGATGCATGTAAAGAACATGTTTCCATGCAATGAAAGCCCAAAATCTCTCTCTCAAAGGGAAATTTAAGAGATTTTTCCAAAATTTAACTCTGGTTATATCAATTTCCAAAAATTACTTGTGAAAATAGGATCACGATCACTTACAATTATCTTTGGGGTTCCATGTAGCCTTTGAACTGTCTCCACAAAAAATAGTTGCGACTGTACTGGTTGCAAATGGATGTGATAGGGCACAAAAATGGGCATATTTTTGAGCCTATCCACAATAATTAAAATAACATTCTTACCCTCTGAACAAGGCAATCCGATGATGAAATCCATGGAGACCTCCTCCCATCTCTGGCTAGGAATTGGTAAGGGTTGCAACAGACCTGGTGTCTTAATTATTTCCCCTTTGTTCTATTGGCACACTAAACACTCTGATACAAACTTTTGTACATCCCCCTTGAGTCCTTCCCAAAAGAATTCTCTTTTTATTCTATGATATGTCTTCAAAAACCCACAGTGTCCTCCAATAGGTGAGGCATGTAGCTCGTGAGAATCTTATGCTTCAACTCGAATCTTTACTCAAGTATAACCTATCCTTGTACCATAGGGCATTACCTTTCCACTTAAATTTGTTAGATTTCATAGATCCTTGCTTGATATTCTATATTAGAGATTGTGTATCCTTATCTTGATTCCATTCCAATCATGCTTCATCCACCCAATCGGCCAACATGGACATTCCACATAGTAAGGCATCTCGGATGTATCCCTTCCTGACAACGCATCAACTACTACATTTTCTTTACCCTTTTTTATATGATTTCAAAATCATAACCCAACATTTTTTTACCCAATTTTGTTATTCCTCATATGATAACCTTTGCTCCAAAAAGTATTTGAGACTATCATGATCAGTTTTTACCTTGAAGTGTCTACCTAGGAGATAGGGCCTCCATTGCTTGACCGCATGAAGAATAGCCATCATTTCTTTCTCATGACAGAGAGTTTGAGCAGATCTTTTCCTTTGAATTGGTGACTCTCAAATGTAATTGGTCTTCCTTCCCGCATTAGAATCGCTCCCAAATCCCGATCCTGAAGCATCACATCCAATAATAAAGGTTGTTGAGAAGTTGGGAGTAGCCAAAATTGGGGTCTTTGTCATGGCTTCCTTCAAATGCTCAAAGGATTTAGTGGCTACGTCTGTCCAATGGAATACATCCTTCTTTAGCAATACAGTGAGTGGGGTTGCTATTCTACCATATCCCCACACAAATCTTCTGTAGTACCCTGTTAGTCCTAGGAACCCACGAAGATTTTTGAGATTTTTGGGCCTTGGCCATTCCACCATAGCTTTGATCTTCTAAGGATCAACTTTGACGCCTTCATGGGATACAATATGACCCAAGTACTCTACCTCTTGTACACCAAAAGAACATTTGGATGGCTTTGCATACAAAGTATGTTTCTCCAAAACTTCTAACACGTTATTTACATGTTGTAAGTGTTCTTCCCATGTCTTACTGTAAATCAATATGTCATCAAAGAAAACTAATACAAATTTCCTTAAAAATGGCCTAAAAATAGTGTTCATCAAGCTTTGAAAGGTTGAGGGCACATTTGTAAGACCAAAAGGCATTACCAAAAACTCATAATGGCCCTCATGAGTCCTGAAAGCCATTTTATGAACATCTTCCTCTTTTATCCTAATTTGATGGTACCTTGAACGAAGATCTAATTTTGTGAAATAAACAACACCATGCAATTCATCAAGTAAATCATCAATTACTGGAATAGGAAACTTATCTTTAATGGTGTACTTGTTGAGTTCTCGATAATCTAGACACATCCTCCATGTTTCATCCTTCTTACATACCATGACCACTAGTGAAGAATATGCACTCTGGCTATGCCTGATGATACTTGCCTTCAACATTTCCTCCACCATTTTCTCAATCTCACTTTTCTGGGAATATGGGTATCTGTATGGTCCGATGTTAGGTGTTTGGCTCTTTAGAATCAACTGAATGGCATGATCATGATCCCTAACTAGTGGTAGTCCCTTTGGAATTGCATCAAAAATAGATGAGTGAGCATCCACAATCTTCTAAAGATCGGGTGGCATTGAAGACTCTATATTTTGTACTTCTATGGAAAATAGCTTTGCTATAAAGCCATCCACTCCTTTTCTGAGAACCTTCTGCATCTGATGAGAGATAATAATCTATGGAGACTTAGCTACCATCCCATTTAATTGTATTTTCCTTCCATCTGAATGAAATCGCATGAACAATTCTTGGAAATTCATCTCTATAGTACCTAAGGTTGTGAGCCATTGGACCCCAAAACAATATCTGCCCCTCCCATAGAAATAGCAAACATAGGTGAGTCTAACATGTAGTCTCCCATGGAAAGCTTGATACTATGGCACTTTCCTATGCACTTGATTGTCCCACCATCCGCAATCATAACTTACATTTCTAGAGTTAGGTAAATAAAACAATTGAGGCGGGAAGCTAACTTATTATTTATGAAGTTATGAGTACTCCCGAGTCAATCAACACTGTCACCTTCCATTTTTTGAGATAGCCAATAACCTTGAGTGCTTGAGGAGTACTAATACCTGACAATGCATGGCAAGAAATTATAGGTTGGTGATCCTCTACTTCATCTTCTACTGGTTCCTCGGCCTCTCCTATAATTTCAGCTTCCTCATCATCCTCATTACCTCCATCAATATAGAACAACTTCTTCTCAACGCACATTTATGTCCCGGTCCATATTTGCTATCACAGTTAAAACATAATCCTTTTGCTCTCTTTTCTTCCATTTGTTGAGGAGTCAGTCTAATTGGCCTAACAAATGAAGGGGAAGAGATACTACGGTCTCTGGTGTTAATGAAAGGTGGCCTCCTACTACAAAGAACTTTTTCCTCTACACGACGTGCCATGATAATAGAATCAGAAAGCTTGATTGGATTAAACATACGTACCTCATGCTCGATGTGGTCCTTAAGACCCCCAAGAAACAGGTCATTCAGATTCTCTTCTGGAATATTCTCCACCCTTAAGGATAGGTTTTGGAATTGATGCACATAATCTTTGACTGATCTTGTTTTCCGTAACTTTGCTAATTGACTAAAGTAGTTCTCTGAAACACTGGAACTATAGTGCAATTGCAACTCCTCGGTAAAAACTATCCAAGTGACACCTAGACCATTTTTTTGCCTCTGAGCACATAACCAACGATACCAAACAAATTGGTCAAGTTCAAGATATAGGGATGTCAATGTCACCTTTTGTCCTGATGGTGTTTGATGTAACTCAAAGAAGTTCTCCATTTGATTTATCCAATTCAGGGGATCCTTACCATCAAATTTGCGCATATCCACTTTCGGCATCATGTTCCGTGGTTGCGAATAAGTTTGATTCTGATGGGACTGGAAAAGTGATCCAATATGGTTAGTTTGTCCATGATTTTGAACTGAAGGTCCTCCTTGGTTGATATGGGCTAGATTTGGGCCATACTGGTTACCCTTTACATGTTGCATGATATCATCCAACCGATGATTGATTTGGGCTATGTCTCCTTTAGAGGCCATCTCAGATTGTACATTTCACAACTCATACTCAAGTTGGCTCACCTTATGATCAACTGAGGTAAACCCTAGTGCTGAGGAATTTGTATTTACCCCTTCTAACTCCATCTCTTCAATCACTACCCCATCTTTATCTGGGGTTTTACCCGGAGTAACCAGATTCTTTTTTGCTCTTGTGGAAGGCCCCGCCATGATGTCAAACCTTAGGGTTTAGGGTTTCAATACAATTTCGGCCGAACAGAAAAAACATAGAAAATAATAATACTATTTTTTTGAGAGATTTCTGAAAATGTAAAGAACTTGAAATTTTTCCACAATTTACACCCTAGGGAGTGATTTTATGAAAAACCCTAAATTTGTAATAACTTTTGTAAAATAAATCAAAAAAGTTTGAAATTTTCAGGGAACCTTACTTGAAATTCTTTGCAACTCTAGTAAAAATATCTCCCACCAATTTTCTTTGGTTCACAATATGTGGTGGAAACAAAAATTAGGGTTTTGCCCTAATTTCGCCCAAATCGCAGCTCTGATACCACTTGTAATGAAATTACTTGTATAATTCAGATTAAGAGCAACAATAGAACACCAAATAACACAATATTTTAGAATAATGATCTCAATATGCAATTATAATAGCTTCGCCACTTCGAGGGGGCAACCTCTAAACCATATAATAAGACTCAAATGCTCAAATGATAATGAAATACTACCTATAATCCCTATATATACTATTCATATGCTATGGCCATCACCAAGGCTGACCTATTAAGCATGAGAAAGTATAAATGATATAATAAAATGATATGGTAAGCCACAAGTCGGCTACTCATATCCTAATACAAGTAATAGGTTAAGGGCGTAGCAGATTCGTAAGAAGAGAAAACAAACAAACAAAGAAAGAAAACACACAACAGAAAATAAATTATAATACAGTGCAAGAGAGAATCTTGCATTACTAGTGGAACAACTTCAAATGTTGGCCACTGAAAGGTAGAGGAAGCAACTCTCCATCAAGGTATGATAGATAGAAGTTATTTTCACCGTTCAACTGATGGATTTTGAAAGGACCTTTCCATAAAGAGTCAAACTTGCCATGCATCCCTTTCTGTTCCCTTCTCTTATCCCAGAGAAGTACTAGATCTCCAACTGGAAATCACGTTGCTTTGATTTCTTATCAAATATCCTTTTGACTTTGCTCTGATGGTCTGTAATGTGATCCACCACCTTGCTCTATTCTTCTTCTAGCCTAGCTAGGTACACTATCCTTTTTTCAATAGAACTTTGAAAAGTTTCATCCTCAATCGCTGCTTTAGCCAACCAGTAAGGTTGCAATTCTATGAGATAGGAATCTCAATATCAACTTCATACAACAATTGGAATGGAGACATTCCAATAGCCCACTTAGGAGTAATTTGATCTTCCCATAATGCATCATATAATGCTTTGTGCCATGTCCTCTCGATTCTCATCAACCATCTTTCGATTATGGTCACTGTGTTCTAATTCTTTGGATTCAAATTTCACCATTGCCTTGGGGGTAATAGTCAAATGAGTGAGCCAATGTGATTCCAAACCCATAACAAAATTCAGTCAACTCATGTGATGATAAATTGGAAGCGTTGTCAGCAAAAATCTTGTGAGGAATGCCGAATCTAACAATTATATTCTCTTTGAGAAAATGGAAAATAGCTTCGGAGGTAGCCTGTTTGATTGGAGCGGCTTCCACCCACTTGGTGAAATAGTCAGTGGCTGTGAGCACATAATTATGGCCAGCACTAGAGGTAGGGTTTAATACTCCAATGAAATTAATTCCCCATTGGCGAAAAGGTTCTTCAATTACTACAAAGCTTGAGGAAGAGCAGCCGGCTTTAGGGCGGCAACGAAATGTTGACAAGCTTCACACTTAACCACCCACTCGGATGAATCTCGAAAGAGAGTAGGCCAATAGTTCTGGCCCGTAAGATCTTGCAATTTATCACGAAACAAGAGAAATTTCCTCCGCATGCTAGATTGTGGAAGGATTCTAGCAACCTTATCTGCTGAGACTTATCAACACAACGTAGGAATACACCATCAATACCCTTCTTGTATATACCATTATCCCAAAGAATGTATCTTGCAGACCTTAATTTAACTATTCTCTTTTCTTTTTGGCTCAAATGTGGGGGACATTTGCCATAATTTAAAAAGAAAGCGATGTCTCGTGTACCATTCATCATCGGTTGTGCTTACAAAAAAAAGCACCATGGGCAATTCTCAAGAATTATGTTTAGTTTCTTCACATTCTCGTCTCGGACTTATTTTCTCGCAATCAATCGGCACAAGCCTCTTCCTCGTACCAACTTGGTAGGTCTGGTGTCCAAGTCATAGTCTTGGAATTTGGCTATCCAGTTACCCCGTTGACTACCCAACTCTTGTTGAGTCAAAATAGACTTAACTGTAGTATCAAGAACAAGAACGAGAGTGTGGGAACTCAACACATAATACCTGAAATGTTTCACTCCTCTCACCACTACATAAGCATGCTTTTCAATTTGTAACATCTTCAATTCATGTTCCTTTAGGGGGGATTTCATGAAAGCAATGGGAGCTTCGATTCCTTCTTCGTTCTCTTGCATCAGGATGGTTAATACTGTATGTGCGGAAGCGTAGCTATACATGATGAAATCCTTCTTGAAGTCTAGGCATACCGAATAAGAGCGTGAGCAATTTCCCATTTGACTTCTTTGAAAGCAAGCTTCCTTCAAGAATGGAGTCTTACCTTTCATCATCCTAAGGATATCCTTGGTTTTATCGGCAAAGTCGTCACAAATCTTCTTAGAAATTGACCTTTCTAAAAAGGAGAGCACCCCGCTTTGCTTGTGGGTAGGGTAAGGCTTTGGATGGCCTTCGCCTTTTATGGGTCGATCTTGGTTCCTTCTTTAGTCACAATATGACCCAAGAACTTTCCTTTTGTTACTCCAAACATGGAATTTTTATTATTTAATAAAATCCCATAACGCCCGTATCTTACGAGTACTGCTCCAGATGATCATAATGATCACTTCACTTTTTAGAGAAGACCGTCAAGTCATCCAAATACACAACTATGACCTTGCCCATCAAATCTCTGAAAGCTAAGTCCATAGCTCTTTGAAACATGGCTCGCATTAATCAAACCAAAAGGCATCCTCCTGTAAGCAAAGGTTCCCCATGGGGTGGTGAATGTCGTTTTATGTTGATCTTCAACAACTACCTCAACTTGATTATACCCTAAAAATCCGTCAAGCATGGATAACATTTCTGATCTAGTGACAGTCTATAATACTTGGTCCATGATGGGCAATGGATAATTGTCTTTCAATGAAGACTGATTGAGGATCCAAAAGTCAACACAAATCTGATTTCACCGCTTTTTTTTCTCGACAAGGACAAGATTAGCAACCAAGGTGGAATGATGGATTGGAAAGATAATCCTTGCGTCTAACATCTTCTAAATTTCAGCAAGGATAGTCCTTGAGATTTTTGGGTTGTAATGCCTTTACTTCTGTCTGTAGGGTTTAACCTCAGGCTTTAAAGGAATGTTATGTTACACATCCTTGGGCTTGAAAGATTTTAGATCCACATATGACCATGCTAGGACATCCATATATCTCTTCAAGAGTGAAGATAATATATCTTTTTCCTCTAGAGAACAACATTTACCGATGTTTACCATCCATGGTTGATCAATGGATCCCAGGTTAACTTGATCTACCTCTGACAAGGAAGCACCTTCAGCTTTCCTTTTATCCTGAATGAAATGGTCATGCTTGTCAAATAGACCTTCCAGAGAAACTAATCCCTTTGGAATCTTATTGCCTTTAAGATGGATGAATTCACCATCAATTTCTTGATATGAATTTGAGATGGACTCACGGAAAGCTGATTCTGATCCTTCAAAATAAAGCTCACTAAAATTATCATCTTTCTCAAGAAAAGACAATACCTATTGATCATCATTAAATACTTGCCAATGTGCTGAATTATTTGGAACACTTGGACGATACACAATCTCAATGGTATACGTGTCCTGTTTGAACTTTGGGTGAGGAAGGAGAAGAGATGTAGATATGGCTAAAGAATTATCTTTATCATTGTAATCTCTTAAGACTGCCTTAATGGAAAAATCATCAAAGCATTCTATGTTGTCCCAAACCTTGTTCCTGTAATGTCTTAGGCGATCATTTTTTACCTGATAGGTCCCCCTTACTTGATTCACAATCAACTCGGCATCTCCCTGTACTTTAAGATTTCAGATTCCTTTTTGTCTTGCCATTTCTAATCCTAATAACAAAGCTTCATATTTGGCTGTGTTATTAGTATTATCAAACTGCAACTTGAAAGCAAAGGGAAAAATCTCAAAATCTAGAGATATAAGAACCACGCCAGTACCTGAACCAGTAGTTGAAAAGCTCCCATTGAACTCAAGGGTCCAAACAGTGTTAGGATCTTCTTCTTTGACTTCTACAGAGGGCACCTCAGATGTCATGAAATAATTACCCAAGCCTGCATCTTCAAAGAGAATTTGAGCCTTGGGATCATCTGACTTAGTGACAAGGTACTTTGCCTGTGTTTTGGGGTGAAGGACACGAGGAACTCCATTTACTGGAATTTTAGCTTTGGTCCAATCCATGTTGATTTCTCCTCCAATATCTTTACAAAAACCTCTTCCTAAGAGAATACCATAAGCAGTTGGGATATCAGCAACCAGGATAGTCATTTTCACTCTCTTTTTAGGGAAGGAAACAAATGCAAATTGTGCATCCTTGATTTGGCCAATCAAGGGGACTTGTTTAGTTTCCATGGAATAACACCGCCCATAAGATTTAGTCAAGGTGAGTCCAAGGGCATGAGATAATTTTATGGGCATTGCGTTATCAGAGGCTCCTGAGTCAATTATGTAATTGTTGAGTTTAAAACCGTTTATAAGTAAGGACAAATAAAACGGTTCGATATTTCTTGAAGAAGCAGCAGAGGTCATATTACTCTGAGGTAAAGGCTGAGTGGGGCTAGGAAAATGTATTTTGAAGATAAAGGAATATTATCCTTGCTTTGAATGAATTTGGAAAGTTTCTCAAATTGCTCAGGGTTGGACTGCAGGTACTCAGCTTCCGACATTTGGATTTTGGTTTTCTTTGCATGATCAATAATTTCAAAGCAATATATGAGGGAATGATGGTGGGCTCAGTTCTAGTTGCACTGGTCTGAGCTGAGGTACTGGCCTTGAGGGAAGGAGAAAAAGAGTTAGAAGATGAAGTTACCTTTTTAGTTGTCTCCTTTTCAGTTTGCATTGAGATAGGAGAGCCTCTTTTAGCCATAACCACGGGAGCTTCTTTACTTTTCTCCTTAGAGCCTTCAACTAGCTTTCTGGGGTTCTAAGATTGGGATCGAGTGAAGAATGCAAATGATTGGCCATCATGCTCACCTTCGTCTTCCTTGTACTCCAAGTACCCAATGCTGGAGTCATCAATTGAATCGTCAAAAGACTCATTAGCATATCCTAAAGCTTCAAAAGCTTCATGAGAATATTAATCTTCGGCTCTTCACCCTCAACTATTTCAACTTGCAAGCGTTGATAGGAGGAGCTTCAATGACCATCCCGGTGGGAGCAAAGTGATCACCTCGATTCCTATCTCTTACGAGAGCACCATTGGCATTGTTGAAATTCCATCTAGGAATATCCCGATAAGGAATGTTGGTGCTTGTTGAGACATTTGCTTCTTTAAAGCGATCAAGTCATTGGCCATCTTCTGAATCATAGGATCAGTATTACTCTAAGAAGAACTCTGATTTTTAGGATTAGATGATTCTCTTCTGATATTTTTGGCAAGAATAAGATCATCTTCTATTTCAGTGGCCGTAGCTTGAGCGGTGGCCAAATCGGGATAATAGATCTTCTCAACAAGAAGCTCACATCAAGGGGTTGAGCGTTGATGAAGAAACACTTTTGATTTTCAAGAGTGGGAACGGCTAGCTCTGGAATCTTATGAATCATCTTGTTGAATTTGGCTATGAAATCCCGCATGGGTTCATAAGACTCCTTCTTCATGTGTGTAAGTTGTGCTAACAAGGCATGAGAGTCTTCAGCTAGTTTGAACCTTGCTTCGAATGTAGACAAAGCAGGTAGTCCATTTGGTAATGCATGCATTCAAAATATGGTAGAACCATTCTGCTACTACACCATGCAATGTCTCAATGAAGAGTCGAATAGAGACGTCTTCATGAGCAACTCCAAGAATGCCACATGCGATAAAGAATGAAGTGATGTGTTCATCAGGGTGCTTGCTTCCCATCACCGTTGAACTTAGGAATATTCTTACGTGACCCATGTGGTAGATCGTGCAATAGTGGAGTTAGGGAAAGAGGACCAATAGCCATACCCCAAGGCACAAGTTGTGCTGCCATTCTTCTGAATGAAGTGTATACAGAATCCAAGTATCAGACAAGAATAACGCACGGTAGGTTATAGAAACTTCTTGTTCTTGAAGAACCCGAGTTCTTCGGATAGGTGAATAACTTCTCACTCGGCTAGATGTAATACTGTTGGGTGAAAGTATGAAATTATGTTGTTGAAGAAAATCAAAGAATGAATCAGTTTCACCCCTGGCTCAGCTTGACCGAGTGAAGATCTTTCTCGCAGCTTGAATCTGAAAATAGATCTTTTTGAAAATAAGGTAAATACGAGTCGCCAGATACAAATAGGATAAGCTTAGTCTTATCAATCAGTATTCCCAAAGAGAGTCACCAAAATCAAGTTGGTTGGATATTTTGTCGACCAAAATATGAGGTTCAACCACAATACATGGGATTAAATCCATCCTCAAAGATAGGTAAGGTTGCTGTTTATTACTAATCTAAAACACAAGAAATAATATATATAATATCCACACTATTCTAATCATTAGGGTTGGGATATAATCTTGAAATCCATATCAACACAAAATGAAGATGTTACAACTTTAGGAATGGGATGGATTAGAAATGGAACTTATCATAGATGAAACAAAATGGAAAGAAAATAAGAGGAACGTATTTTCTTTCAAGCAAACACAGATCAAGAAATACTTATATGAGTTTTAGATAATGAGTGTAATATTCTAGGATGATTAAAATGATCAAGAATACTAAACAAAGAATAGCTCAAGATTTCGAACGTAAGAACAATCTCTCAAGATACATGAATCCAACAACACAAATTTTGTAAAATAACACCTGTTTCCATTCTTCAATGATTAAAAAAATAGAAAGTTTTTCTTCTTCTTCACAATAGCTCTTAATATTCCAAAAGTCCCCTTTTAGGAATGCACAAGCATCCCTTATTTATAATAAAAAGAGTAGAGAGAAAATAGGATTAAATCCTAGAAAATAGTCATTCAATAAGAGTCCTATTTTGCTTGACTCTCACGTAGGAGAACAAGTCAAAATTTGCTTCCTATGTGACAAAATGAAAATGAAAAAGACATGTCAATGTCTTGGAAGGAAATAACATGTAACATCATTGCTTATTCCATTTTCTCATCCTTGTCTTCTTCCAAATGACGCTTTGCTTATCTTAAAACTCTTGAAACTTCCAGATTATGCCTTGCATTTCAGCTTCATCTGGCACACTAGAATAATCACTTAGAACCTCTCAAGTTTCCTGTGTGTCACTTGCATTGCCAAGAAGTTTCTTCAATCTCTTATTAAGTTTTCTCAATGATTCCAAAACATTCTCAATCTTTATAAATTTAACAATGACACTCAGATCAAAGACGGAAGCTAGTTCTTGCTCGATTGATTCTTGAATTTGTTTATAGAAACCATCAACGAGTAGAATGGTTACGCCTTCATCCAATAATTTGGGAAGATCTTGAACACTCTTCTTCGATATTGTTGGTGGCATCAATCAATTGATCCTGGATTCTCTCAACTTATTGCAAGCTTCACCGAGAATCTTTATCTTGAACCTAATAGCCTTAGTTAGCTAGAAGTGTTTATCCCCATGTGGAATGACTCCTTCTTCTACTAAGACCCGAGATGGAACTTGCTTCAGTGCATTGAGGGCCTTCAAAGTTAGTTCGAGGTTTCCACCTCTTGTGAAAATTCATCATTCATCTTGTCACCATCCTTTTTCATCTCTTCCAAGGATTTTTATACCTCTATTGTATCATCAATGACTTTCCTTCCCTAAGGAGTAACCTCTGAATCCATTCATCCACCGTTTACCCCTTCTCATTGATCTTCTCAATAACATGCACTAATGAGAAGTCAAACCTGATAGGAGTAGGAGTAGAAGATGACGAGGTTGACTGAGAGGGATTTGAGAGCTTAAGCAATACTTCAACAATCGTTCCACTTTCTCTTTTAGCTCATCCTGCTCGCCTTGTTTACTTCAGCTTTTGGCATAGCACATTCATGGCATCTTGTGCATCTTGTTGTGCCCCTTCATTTGTTACCTTTCCAAATCCAACCTTATAATCTTATAATCAAAAGTTGTTATGTCCTCCTTGGTTTTGTGAGCCGCAGGAGTGGCAATCTCTGCAAACTTATGCCCTGAGGCATCTACTGAAACTCGTGAAATTATTTTGGGTTTCTTGCGTACTTGGCAGAGAAGCCTTGATTGAAATGAAATTGAAGGCTGGTAGGGGAACTACCACCTTCCTCTTCCTTGGAGTCTGGTCGACCAACCATTGAGGTACATCAAAAGAATTTTCTCCTATTAGAGGTGTCATGGTTGTATCTGTGGGTGGAGGAAGATTTTCTTGCAGAGTTGTGATGACTGCAAGTGTAGTGACTGTGGGAATAGACTCGGGGAAATGAAGGTGTGGAAGGAGGAGGCATTTCTATAGCCAACATAGGTCCAGCAGAGAGAGGGGAGAGATCAGAGAAAATGCTGGCCATGGCTGATGAGAGTGGTGTTGAAATATGTGATGATGAATATTAGGAGAGAGAGGTAAAGATCCCGTAGCTAAAGCTTAAGAAGCAAGAGAAAGACTTACTTCCATGAGAAATCAACAAAAGGAGAAATGAGAGGTTGAACAACCTCGACTTCTAGGAGAATTCCTCCTGTCTCTAATTGAGGAGGAGAATCCAATACCTCAATCAAGCCAGTGTGGGAGTAGATGATTCAGCCCCCTGCTTTTCACCTCTTCTGACAAACTTAAACTTTATTTGTCTTTTGTTAGGGATTTTATCTTTTTCCTTTTCTCCTTTGAAGGGTCCCGCTTCTAGAGTAGATATATTTAAAAATATCTTTTCTTTATAACTCATTCCCAAGAAATGAGCCATGCCTTAATGTGAACAAGGGTTTGAGCAGCGGCTCTCTCGGTGATAGAATCCTTTTCAAAGAACGGACCAATCAATGGTCGGGAATCCAAGTTGATCTCCATCTCGATTGCTTTCAAACCTAGGTTCAAGACACATTCATTATCCATGGTGCCTTATTGGATATCAACCAAATCTAATGCTTGGATTTCTTCAAGAGTCAATCTGCTATTGTCTTTTCTTCGAGGGAAACCTCATCCTAAAGATCAACCCGCATGTCCTCTCTACATGGGGTACATGCAGATACAAGGTTCCATACGACTTAAGGACTCCTCGAATATTGAATCCCTCTCTCTCAACTTCATATGCTTCTTTAGTTTTTCCTGAAGTTCATCGACCACATTCTTGGCCTTCACCACAGACCATGTGTACTTTCCAATGGAAATTGGGAAGGAGACAATGGCCTTGTGTCTACTTTGTTGGAACTTGTAGAAATCCAATAGTTGTTTGACCAACTCCATAAGGATGAGTTTGTCACCTAGAAACCTAGGAAAATAGAAAGGGTATAGTGGAACCTTACCACCCGGAGATAGGTAAACTTCTTTAATTGTAAGAAGATGCAACCCCATTTTGACACCTCCACCCATGCCTCATCAGAAACTCTTCTCTTTCTCAGCTCAGGGTCCAGCCTGCAAATATTTTCATAAAAGAAGGCATCATTCACTCTCCTAAACTGATCTTCAAATCCTTTTATTGTCAGCTAAGGGAAGTACCGATATATGTGATCAGTTGTTTAGTTCCCTTTTGCATCCAACCCTGGTAGTTTCTCATACTTGTTGTTGCATAGGTGACATACAACATCATGTAGAACTTGCCAGTAGACAAGACCGTTTTCATTTGAGAGTCTATCTCATCACTTATTAAGGTGCCCCAATCAATCCCTTGGTCATTCTTCTTTATGACGACCATGAACTGATACATCCACCCTTGGAATTCTTTTGACTCTGGGAGCCCAAATAACCGGCTCAATAGGGTGATGATATCACTGACTTCAAGTATAAAATCACTTCTAGGGACCGTCTTAGGAAACCTAGAAACAGCTGGCTTAGCCTTGATCAAGAATTTCTTGTTCACGTGCTTGATGTAGTCTTCTTGATCTTTGTCCCAAGATTTATGTGCTGACTTAAGATTTAAATCAACATATTCCGTAAAGTTAGGCAACTTTAGGATTTGATCGAAGTAATCTCCGTCTAATTTTACTATAGACTCTCCTGCTTGATTTCTCACTGAGTGGGAGGTTGAGTCATAGTGAGAAGCACATGCCAAAATGAATTCAGGGCATTGGGCTGATACTAGAAACCTTGCTCTAATGTGGAGACCACTACCGGCTATTGACTTCATCCATGAATTCTGAGAAGAATCCTCGATCCTTTTCCATAAGTCTTCCATGTCTATATTTCCGAGCTATGTGTCCCGGATGTCATAATTGCAACTTATATAAGAAGAAGAATTTGTCTTCTGATATTTGTAATTCATCTTTCCAGACTTATCTAACTTATCCTTAGATGGGCTAGGGTCCGACATGAGGATTCTTGAAAATTCCTGGAAGAGCAATCGGGTCTGGATGTTTGTTGGACAAGTGAACAGACCCGCCCTACTATTCGGGTTTTGAAACTTGCAAAGTAGCCTTGAAACCCGACAGACTAGATTGTGTGTGTCGGGAAATAGACCATGTCGAACACCTTGAAAAACCGAAAGATTGGCAGAATTTGGATGATGTCAAGCAGGTGATAATATCCGACACACTGCAAAACTCGAAGAGTGTCGAACACCGGTCAAGACCAAACACTGGTAGAGTTTGGAGGATGTCAGGCACACTACAAAACCCGATACAAAGGTGGAACTTGGGGATGTCAAGCACCTGGAGAATCCCGAAACAAAGGTGGAACTTGTATGATGTCGGACACCCTATAAAACCCAAAACAGATGCAATCGGATTTCTACGATGTCAGGACATGAAAAATCCCTGCCATGTTGCTAGTTAGGAATTTTTAACCCTTTTGAAAACTATAGGGTAACATCTATGGGAAAATAAACAAATACCCTAAGGGTGAATTCCAAACAAAAAGTTTCTATGGGAATGTAATAAAAACAAAGAAAAGTAACCCAAAACCCTAAACCAAGAAGGAAGAGAAAAGAAAAGGAAACTCCATTATGAACACCTCAAAAATAACCCAAAAAGCATAAAAGCATAAAGAGGAGAGAAATACCTTCAATAAACTCAAAAAATAATCAAAGACAGATCACGAAATCGATCAAGAAGCTCAATCGGGTTCGGAGGAGGTAGAAGCATGCACAACATTCCAACGCATCAAAATCATACAAAGTAAAAATGACATGGAAAACCACCTATTTATAAAACCCTAAAATTTATTACACATAGCTTGACACGTGTGCCAACTACCAAACAACTGGGCATTTATGACATGTCATCATGCTTGAGTCCCGAAAACTTGACACAAAGGATTTGGTTCATTTCGGGTTTCGGTTTCGGGAAACATGAGGCATGAAGCATGAGATGTTGAGATGCTTCTAAGTTCTGAAAACTTGACACACTAGCTTTGTTTCAGGTTGCAGGTTTCGAGGAACATGGAACATGAAACATGTGATAGGCAAAGCATGTTCCGATGCTTTGAACCTCCGAAAACCCAACACAAAGGACTTAGTCAATTCGGGTTTCGGTGCCGGGAAACATGAGACATGATGCATGTAAAGAACATGTTTTCATGCAGTGAAAGCCCGAAAACCCGAAAATATCTCTCAAAGGGAAATTTAAGAGATTTTTCCAAAATTTAACTGTGGTTATATCAATTTTAGCTAGAATCACTAAAATGAGACAACATAATGGACTGCAAGACTAGATTAGTGGTATGATGTCAATTCAAAATGAACGGCATGAATATTAACTCCATTTTTGATGCAATTAATTATCAAAATAAGAAAGGATATACATGTTTTATCAACAAGCATATGGTAATATAGCTGAAAATGATTTACCCCTGGTTTCTATAAAGATATAGCTATGGATGCATACAAATAGAACAACCAATCTCTATTTCAAAGATAATCAAACCGTAATCACTCAACCTTCAAAGATAATCAAACCGTAATCACTCAACCTCCGAATTCAAATTATGACCACAAGAAAATCATACTTTATTTGGTATAGATTTTAATACTATTTCTCTTATCTTCCAAATCAACGAGCAACTTAACAAAATTGTCCAAAATCATCATTACCAAAAACTAATCAAACATATTCTTTCTAGTTAATGAGCAGCTCATCATATTGTCCAAGAACATCATTACCAAGGAAATAAAACTTACTTCATTTCAGTCAATGAGCAGCTCTACAAATTAGCACAAATATCACCAAATTTACATCACTTTAACATGTTTTATTTGGTAAACGAACAACCCTAACAAAACAATATAGAAGAACCCCGATTACATCATGTAAACATACTCTATTTAGTAAAAGAACAACTAATTATTTCTTTCATAAGATATCATTATATAAATCCCAATCATGCCACCAATTACTCCTTGATGCATCCGGGTCAAGTTGTCCCAGCTTTCATGCCCTTACCAAGACAAGTAATTTCTTTTTAAAGTTTTACAAAATCCAAGTCATATTGTTAGGGCTGGAAGTTACAAGTTAAATTCCTTTTTTTACACATAACAACACACCCTCATTTATACATAATCTAATTTAGATGTCCATAAAGATAAAATTTCCGGAAAAATAGCCCCATGCAAGAGCTTTGACATCTACAATTATCATTCAAGAGATCACAATAAGTTAACAATCGACTCTGCATATAACAAAAAAAAGAAAAATACAAAACCCTAACCTATTACATACTCATATCGATGGAGTTACCCAAATCGAATCATTTATGCAAATCGATTTGTATACCCAAATCGATTCATTTATGCAAATCGATTTGTTTACGTAAAACACACAACTAAATTCCAGTAAACCAAAATGAAAACCCACAATCACAAATCAATTTTAAACACACAAATTCACAAAACGCTTTTCCTTCTTCTTGTACACAAGAAAAACCCAACTCTTTTCCTTTCGTGTACAATTTATCATAATGCAATGAAGGAATTTTTAACCTTTCTTATACTTTATTTTTCAGATCAAAACCCAAAACCCCATCTCGCATTTTTTCTAGGTTTAGTTAAAATCACATAAAGAAACTAAAAAGAATACAAAATCCATCAATTTCCTTTTCAAACTGCATCTCCAAATGATTAAATCAAAATTTGTCCACAAATCCCTTGATTGCCATTAAAAACAGAATGTGTATTTCCTCATTTTTTACCAATAATGCAATAGAGAAAGGAGAATATATTCATGCACAAGTAAACCTGAATAGGCAACTTTCTACTCTTCCAGCTCCAACAAGTTAAATCCTTCTTTCCTCAAAACTCACGCAGATATTCCAAAAGGGGAGAATGAAAAATAGACCAAGGAGAAATAACAGAAAAAAATATAATGAAAGAGACTATAGTTGGGCGGCATATTGAAGAATTTTGGGCTTCCCAATGTTGGTACGTGTACTAGTGCATGCCACACACTTGTGCCATGTGAAGGTGTTTCACTTTTATGAAACCCATAAATTTCAATGTCTAAATAAAAACTTTTGGCTTACATGCCAAATCCCTCTAAAATATATATATACTAATTAATATTTCAACATTTTTTTTACTTTAGTTGTTACCCAACTTAATGGTTAAGTAAAAATTAACCTTCATAATACAAGTCCACATATCTCCCACAATATATTACCATAATAATTAGTTGAATTTCCAGGTTTATATAAAACATTCCAATAACGAAAATCACCAAGTCCATAAATCATAATTTAAATATTCTCATAAAGTTGGCTTAATATAGCTTAGTCAAATAAAACAGAGGCAATTATCATCGCGGTCATGCAAAAGTTGAACAAAACAAAAGACGACCAAACCGAATAAAATAAAGTAACCGAAATACAAATAACCGAAATATCCACAATCATTTATGAATTGTTTTACCTACGATTAAGGCCTAATCACATTTTAGGAAGGATCATCAAGGTGGGTGCGGGGTTATTTGTTCCGCAGTGTCATGTCACGCAACAGAAGCTGTGGGTCATGACATGACAAACCAAATGAATTTTACACACAATGATGATCTTGTCTAATCCTGATTAGACTTATCCGTAGTTAATTTAACTTATAAGAAATTTTTGGGATGTTACAGGTGTAGGGTCTGGATACTTCGCATGTAATATTTCATGTTTTGTAATAACATGTTTTTTTGGAGTCTCATGAGCACATGCACCTCGGTGCATGTAGTAACCAACACCAAGATTATCTTAGGGTTAGGGGATAACTTCGACATCCATTGATCTTCCAAAACACGTTGTAATCTTACCATTCTCGCGCCCTTATTCTACTTGTGATGCTTGCTCATGTGCTCATATAAATCTGGGCATTCTTCAAATTTGTGGCCCTTTTTATACTAGGAGAAAATAATGTTCTAAGGGCATTCACACTTATAATGATAAGGGGATCTACATGTATAACATGTTCCTCATGGGAATTCACCTCTGTCACCGCCACAAGCTCACCTCTGAATCATCCACGTTAACCTCTACCTCTACCACCTCCATCAGAGTTCCCTTCATTGTGATTATAATTATGATGTTCACCTTATTCCTTGGATTTTTTTCCTCTCGACGCTCGTATGACCTACACCAATTTTAATGGCATCATGAATCCAATCAATCAATTTGTAATTATTTGTATCATGAGTGTTAGACTTAAAAATATTCCAATAACAGGAGATGTTCTTCCTTATCACGTCTTTGCAGCGAGGGGGCACCTACTTGAATCATGATCCAAATGACAGATCTCAAAATCTAGTAACATAGCATGCACCGATTTACGAGGACAACTATCCTTAGTATGTCCTTCCACCTCACAATATGTACACCAAATACCACTGTGCGTCTCATGAGTTGAATTAGGCTGATAATTTCTCTAACTATTTTTCCATAGATGTAATCTAAGATTCCAAAAATGGGCTAACTCCAATGTCCACACTCCCAACTACCTCAGCGCACAAAGCTACCTCAAGTGCCTTGCATGGATCTATAAAAGTCTTGTGTGAGAGCCCTCCTAAAAGGTTTGATCAAGCCTCCAACAAACCATTGAGCATGTTGACTGGGTGAATATCATAAGACAACTTTTATAGCAAAGTTTTCAAGCATGCATCAAACTCCCTAATGATCTCAACCATGCCCTGCTTAATATCCTTCAGCGCATTGATGCTCTTCTCTATTCAAAGCCGTATATGGAACTTTGCTAAGAAAGAATCACACAAACAGGTATAGTCTACATAAGTATGGTTCGAATCATATTTCTTATACCAACTATGTGCGCACCTTGCAAAGTAGTAAAGAAACCGACTTACCTTACGCTATGGATCTGTAATCCCCTTAGTTTGTCATAATATCTCACGATATGCACGTGCTCACCGCATCTTTAATTCCTCTTTATTCTGGTAGGTGAAGAGACATTTCGTAATAAAATTTTTGGGGTTGGTGCAGACCGTGCCCACCGATCCGTAGAACCTATATTACCTCCAGGTATTCCCTCCACCTCCATTACCACAAGATCCACTAGATCCTCTAGATCCTAAACCACCAAATTCTCCTAACCCCCCCAAAGTGGGCACTAGACCAAAGGATATACTACTTAGTGTCCCAATAGTTGTGCTAAACCGAACTCCCATGGTGTGTGAAGTTGTGCTACTCCTAGATGTAATACCAACATTCTCGCATGACCACGATCTATGCCGATGACGTGCCGAAAAATATACCTCCAACTAGACCCATAAATAACAAAGATGACGTTTATGTCGCCATATATGGGTGCACTATCTCGATTAACTCTTGAATTTAAGGAAGAATGAAATATACCTGTCATACCAAAACACCTACACTATCATGATTCTCAATAATTATCTCGAAAATGGAACACTAAGCGCAAGGGATAGGTTTCCAAGTGGGATCGGATGCATGCTCACGGTTCTTATTCTTTCCTCGACACGTGCTCTCATGTAAAGCCAAAGAGGGTTCTCTTCCATACTTACCCAAATGGGGGAGTTCCAGAATGCTCTGCTCCATGTCTTCCACATGAGCTCTAAATCCTTCATGAGTCATCTCTCTCCACAACACCATTCATTCTACAATATCATGTTGCTTCTCCAAGTCCCTCTCATGCACTTCATTAAACTTAAGCCGCATTTCTTCTCTCTTCCTTTCTACCGCCATGTCCACCATCTTTCACCATGCCTCGCTCTTGCCCCGTGCACGGGGATTTAGCTAGCCATAGGTCGCGCTTTGAATCCAAGGTCATAATCAAGATCTTAATCACTATAGGGATATCATGCAAATAAGATCCCCTAGGTTCACGTAAGAACTAGAACTCAAAGAACCACTAGACAGAATAAGTAGAAACATCGTACTCCAAGTTGTAACTCTACAAAACACAACTCCACCAATGATCCACAAAGATGTGTCCAAATCAAATCGGCATCATTCAAATTTTGGTAGTCTTCCCGCATCCAAACAAGTGCTCTATAACTCCAATTCTTCTTTGATGTGTATGTTACCACCACTCATATAGCTTTCTATAAGGAAATATGAAAAGAATGTCTCATAGAGCTCATGATACGATGATTTTGTTCAACCCACGTGCTTGCATGAAATTTAGGTCCATTGTTAAATATGTGATCAAACTCTTCCTCTAAATTCTTTACCTAATCTTCAATATTGGCCAAAGTCAACCGATACATTTTCATCATGCAACATCCTTAAACAACTTGAAAAGAGGTCTCGACAATGGAACCAAAATGTAGTCTTTTATTTTACCAAACAACCCAAGGCACGTTGGCACATCACCCAAGAAAACCTAAGCGCTCACTCGAAGCGTGCACCAGGTCCCTCTTTTACGGATACTTTGTCAAGGAGTTAACATGATAAACACACATATAGATATATTCCAAATCCATAATAACAATGTAAGGATAAACCATAAAAATCTAGATCATAACCATATGCAAGAATAACTTATACAAGAATCAAGATTAGGTTTACCATGCAAGAACCAGTTACAGATACTTCAACAACTAATATCCAACCACATAGATCCATTGTATTAATTACTGTAAAACACAAAAGCTGAATACATAAAAACAAGTGTCATCATAGGTCATGCGCACCCATAACCAGCAGCATAACCCTACAAATATTCACGGATTACTAAAACCATACAAATCTATACATATATATATATATAGGGGGGGAGTTTACCTTCACCACCTATGCATCCTCAAAATAGGTTGCGTATGTAAGAATAGCCATGCATGCCTTTCGAGATAAATACCAAAGCATGCATGTCGTTTAAACTATAGATTGTCTATTAATATAAACTATAGATCTAATCCTAGTAATATCCCAAAACTATGCATGTCATTTGATCTTCCACTTGTCCAAAATAGTCTTTGCTTCGCTTCCAAGTCTTCATACACCGATGTGTGCCCCATCTCAACATTTATATTTAGCCTATTACGCAACCAAAATGGCTAAATCCCTAAGTTATACTTTCCCAGCGCGCCCTTTTTGCCATCCCTCTGCGCCCAATTCCTATGTGCCTTCAATACTTAGGTTGTAATTCATTAGCCCAACAATCCCCAATTTTCCCATTTTCAATACAAACTCATAGTAGAGATGTCAAAACAAGAATTTGAAACTTCCAATAAAATCAAATTTTAGATGTCATGAAATAAAGTGGTCATATGATAATTTTGTCCAATATATGCAAAATTTATGTCAATTTGAAGTTTCACTCCGTGTTCACACGAAATTCAATGCAAGGAGACTTGAATCTTCTAATAAAATTCTATGCAAGAAACTCGAACCTTGAACAAGTAACCTTTATGCTTGGCAATACCTTCACAATATTCCTTTTACCAACTCCTCTAAGCATGTGAATAAGATCTTTTCTCTCAAGGCAATGTAAGATCTCTATTTTGACTGCAGGCAAACCATTAAATAAACAAAACAACAATAATAAATAACCAGCTTGTAATATCACTCACCACAATTGTAATATCATGCCCCAAAAAGATAAATAGGAGCCACACTCTCCTTTTGGCATTAGAACAAGACAAATAAAATTTAAAGAATTATTTTCATGACACCCAACAAGAATTTTCGGTGCACCTAGGTAGTTTCAACAACATTTTCAGACATTTTAGCACCATTTTAATACTTACATTGTTGTTTTTTATAGTTTTTGAAAAAATTCAACCTTCTTTTTATAAAAAAACACTTCACCTAAAATAAATGTTAACCATAATTCATATCAACCATCACATAGAAATTTGACACATCGATGAAGAATGGATGGATTGGATTATGTATCATGGATCCATAGCCAACCTAATAGGATATTATAATGAAGAGCATTTATTATATTATGAAATGTGGTGAGAAACATTTTAGGGTTAAATAGAACATCCAAAGTAATTTTTCCAACTATAGATCATAGGATGTTATCGAATCCTTCAACAAAAATAGTGTTCTTATCAATAATGCTCATGGATGGACCCATTTATTAGAGAAAGGAACTAGAGAAAACATTCAATGCAAGCCCATTATTAATTAGTACAATTTTAATTAAAAATCCGTGATTTATTTTTAACAGGTTGACATTGATCTTTTGTATCCTTAAGAGGTAATTATGTAGGACCAAAAGTAATTTAGTAATATATATGCTTTTAAATGTGTGCATGATAAGCCCTATAACCTATATACAACCCTAATCCCTATATAGATGGCGTCGATTGGGGTCCTATAGCCTATATATGCTCATAGAGAGAGTTCGGTTTGGACTTTGGATAGATAATAGAATAGATAAGATAAGGGCCCTTCGGATCCCCACCGTCCTCTAAGAATAGAGTATACTACCAATATATATGGGTAGAAAGGGAACAAAAAAAAGATAGATATGGAGTAGTATAAGAGCCTTGACCCATCATGGGGTCAAGAGAATCAACAGTATCTCTTGCCCCTCCCTAGATATATTAAGAAAAGGAATATGGTTGTGTCTTTGGTAGGAAAGTAATAGATTGTAATAACTCGTATAGAATGTCCTTGTAGAAAATTGATTACTTCCGTAATTCCAAAATAGATATATTAGTAGGTGTATTAATTAATTCATCCAATATGTCATAATTGATTAATAGAGTACTAGATCCATAAGTAGGAGAAGAAGGTGCAAAAGGAAGAGGCTAATTAAACCCAATGTGTAGCCTTCCTCATCTTGTATTGACAAATTAGTGGACCACAAATCCCAATATAAGCTTAGGGAAAATGTTGGGGGTGGGATGTTATCTAGAACAATCTTCATATCAAAGGGGAGGCAAGGAAAAGAATGCATACAAATCCTTTTACATCTAGAGTAGTAATATGGATGACCTTAGATTGAACATTAATGCATTTAGGGGTAGATTGAGAATGTACAAAAATGAGTATAAAGACATGTACTATTGGAGGGTTCTTTTCTTTCAAGTTGGGGAGAGGCATGGGTTTGGTTAAAGGGATTATTCCATCTAAAGGATGGTAGCCTAAACTAGCTCGAGGAAATGAACCTTATACTTTATGTAAATAATATTAAATATTTTTATTGAAGATGGATAATCCATAGTGAATAAATAGATATAGACGAAGGGAAGAGAATCCTAGAAGTAGGATGGTGCATGGATTGATAGATATATTTGATACATTGAAAACCTTAATGGGAACTAGGGTTGGATATAGAAGTCCCGATTTGGGATAGGTTGACCTAAGAAAAATGGGTTAAGGATTCAATTAATAAATGGGTTCACCAAATGATTTTCCCAAAAAATAATATTATATTCAAATTACTAATTAAGCATTAAGCTGTCTTATTTGAAAAATACATTTAAAGTACTAAAAGATATATCAATTAGAACACATGTGCTAAATATAGATAGATCTAGATGTATTAAAATATAGATTAATTAGAACACGTGTGCTAAATATAAATAGATCTAGATGTACTAAAATATAGATCAATTAGAACACGTGCTAAATATAGATAGATCTAGATGAACAAGAGTGTACTTAAATTTTTGATTGGCGTGGAAACCGATTTGAGTATGACAGGGGATGAATTGGTTAGAAATATTTTATATATGTTTTATCACTAGTTATTGAATTATACTATGCTCGGGGACATAACCATTTTGCACATGTTCGGATCATTTAATAGTCTGGTTTGGGTTACTGCAACTAAAGCTTTGTAACTTCTAAGACCTTTGAAAACAACTAGTTTATGGCTCACAATGAAAATATTAGGTCTCAATCATGTATAAAACCCTATGAAATCAACCACATTTAATGAAACCTTTATATTTGATAAAAACTAGGATGTAGAAATATTAGCAATTAGGTTGAAATGCAATATGTATGCTCCCACGTTGGCACTACTCGAAGAGGCCTCGATCCGCACGTAGTTCACCACCAAGATATACAACATAGGATGGTATGTATGCAACTATATTTGATAATTTGAACAACTAATAATTACTTTATATCGATTCGGCTTTGTGGGCTCTTAATTTAGGAATTTTGACTATTGAACGTAGAATAGAGTGTTTCATATTTGTATAGGGTGTGATCCCAATGTTTTCGCTTTCTTTAAGGAAGATCAAGAGAGATTTTTTTTCCTCTTAGTGAATTGTGCTTGGGGAATGCAAGGTGAGTTCTAAGGAGTAAATTAGTGTCTTATATTTGCTTATATTTAGGGCTCTGTGTAAATAATTCACATTAAGGTTAACCTATAGTGGAGATACCAACTCAAACAAGATGTACAATTTAGAATAGTTAAGTTGGATGCACACAGTGTGGAGATACCAACTCAAACAAGATGTACAATTTAGAATAGTTAAGTTGGATGCACACAATTGAAAACACCAATTTAGGGTTAAAAGGGCCCAAAAAAGCAAATTACTAAAATAGTGGGAAAATAGTGTTTTTGACTTTTTGAGAATATAAGAGATTGTTAAAGGGGAAATAAATAATAGATGTGTAATTTTTTAATTGATTGGTGAGATTGTTATACGAATGTGTGCGTGAGGGATACCTAGGCTCTTCGCCATTCGAAAGAACATCCCAAACATTTTTGAAGTGAATGCAAAGATATAGAGGTGGAAGGGAGAGTTGTTTGTATCTGTCATGAGGGTAAAAAAGTATATATAACATGGTTCCAGAACATCGAATTTTTAATTGGAAACGGCCGTATTTATTAGAAATTAAAAAATTATGGAGATAACTTAAAAGATCATTTCGAAACCACACTTGAATGTTTCAAGAAAGATAAGTAGATTTGCTTCAAAAACATATGCAGCATTCATACTGTGCCGTTTTAGAGTCGCAGCGTGCAAGGTAGACCATCAGAAACAAACGAGAAGGGAGGTCATTTCAGAAAAAGAGATGCATCCATTCATTCAGAAATAGAGAGAGAGAGAGATTACACACTACTTAGAAACATAATAACAACGGTGTCTGCACTGCAGATATCGCGGTCATAATAATAATAATAATGCATGCTTGCTTTCTTTCTTTCTGTAGATCCTAAACAGCACTACAATAAGCATTGCATTTATTTATAATTATAAAGCTGCTTGTTTAGAAAAGTCATTTGTGACAGGGGCAAGTGGAGCATGTGCATCCAGGCCCGCATTTGCAGTCATTTTCTTCTGCTGAAACACTCTCGTACTCAGAGTGGCTGCAAAAACAAAAATTAAAAGTTAAAAATCTTTTCTCCAACGTCAGCGGTTCGAACCTCAAGAGAGGCGCAAAAACCAATAAGTACTTCTGAGAGACAAAAACAGTACTAGACCTCATGTTGAAGCCAGTCTATAATTCCGTCCATCTGGAAGCCGTTGCGCTTCTTGCTGTGCCATGGATAAAATCAATAATTACTTACACAAAACCAAAACCAAAACCAAAACCAAAACAAGCCGACAATATTAAAAATTAGAAACGCAAGAAATTGTGATTGAAGACAACATACGTGCACTGGCTTTTGTCGGCACAGTCGCAGTTTCCGCAGGTGGAAGACATGTTTGCAGGAAAGAAGAAGAAGCTGAATATTGTGATCACGAAATACTCTTCAAACAAACACAAAATGCTTTGAAATGTTAGTTCTGTGAAGCTTGTATTTATAGGCAGAAGATGCTTAGCGGAGTGTGAACCGCTGTAAATGGTGTTGAGAATCAAATTGCATTATTAATTCATTTCATGAGCATGACAGGCACAGGGAATCTTGATATTAATAAAATAAATCAGATTGTGTAAGTAGGTACTCGGAAACTAGGGAATGGTAGTGAAAGAAGCGAGCGAGGTACTATTGCTATTGCTATTGCTACGCTACAACAATATCAATTTCTTTGGAATCTCGCAGACTCCAGTCATACTTTTTACCCCACGATAATAAGTACAATCGTGGCACTTGCCCATTGCCCAGTGCCCATATACTTATTCCAATGCTTAGGTACCTACCTAGACGCGGCCCTGCGCTGACCATTAGATGATAGAGAGGTGACGCACTTAATAACCATAATTATTTCAACTGACAAGTGACAAAGACAATTCTTTTTCTACAAACCGACCCCAACCTCCCGTTCAAAATTGAGCCCGTCACAGCCCTTCCCAAGGCCTCGAACCCGTCACGGTTGGTAAAAATTTGCATGTAAAAAAGTTAAAATGTAAAAACCATTTAACAATATAGAAGTGCAAGTTACTTCTAAAATTCACAAATGAAGGGCATTGATGAAAATTGCTTGTCAATAATTTGTGTGAAATTTTTAAATCTTAAAAATATTTTTGACGACTTTTATAAATAATCACTCTTCAATTTTCTTGGTGTGACTCACAAATACATTAGATAAGACGTATTAAGCAATTATCAAAAGTTTTAAAATATTAAATATATTACTACTATAGAAAAAGTATAAGGGTGAGGAAAATATTGGGGAGAATCTACATGAAAATATTTTTCATTTCAACCAAGAACATATGGAACATGTGTCATTTTTGTAATAGACACCTATAATTTGGTCTACGCAACTTTATTATTAAAATTGCACTAACTATCCCAATACCCACTAATTGACTACACTATGCTAGTGAATTACCTTATCTAACCTCTTCTAAACCCCTAAATCATGCTAACACCCTTCTAAATGGCTTCTACAAGTCATTATCCTATTAATTAGCCTATTTGAGGATAATTAAACCTTTGTTGACTTTCTAAAAGGAGACTTAGCTTTCCAAATGTCAATTTCACCTTTCTAATTTGAGTTTCACTTGAGTTTGGTCTTTTGGAACTTAGTCCCACATGAGTCCAAAACATCCCTTTCTTCCTCCTAGAATTGGAAACCTATAAATACAAGCATACCCCTCCCCTTTTTGTTAAGAACACTCCTCCATTTTTAGACTAGCTTATGCCATTTCTAGATTTTAGTAGTTTTCATTGTTATTTGAGCTATTTGATTTACTATTGCATCTTTCACTCAAAGCATTGGGTAAATAGAGAGAACCATTTGGCCTTGTAGCCATTAATGGGGAGACTCTACTCTCAAGATTCTTGAGGATCAAACAAGCATAACTAATTGCTAGGATCTTTAATAGGTTCATCTTTCATAGCTTTCATGGAGTAGAGAAATATCTAGATATGCTAGGGTTTGAATGTTTATTTCAAGTTTATATATGCATGCAAAGAGATAGTTTCTTTTTTAGCTCTAATCTGATGGTTCATTGTTGAAGTTTGGCAAGCTTTGAAGCTTTCTTGAGTGTTCTAAGATTCATCCCATAGCTACACCAACTTACACATGAATACATTTGTCAATAGTTAGAGAAAAATGAGGTGTGGTGCAAGTTGCTTTTACAACGTCAACGCTTGTGATTTTGGAAAGTTAGATTACAAATCAATTTAAGGGGTTTTTGTTACACGTCTTAGGACACTTTTGAGATAGGGACATGTGGTGGGCTCTCGACATACCAGTCGGGTCGATGCGATAGAGTTGAATTTAAGAACCAAAAACATGGCCAATATATTAAGTGGATTCGCTCCATCTTTATAGACCATTATCTAAGGTCATTCTCGACACTTTCTCGAGTAACAACATATGTCAAACACAAGAGTTTATCTTGTGGTTTTGTGGTCGATACTACTTGCTAAACATTCCATGTTTATAACATTAATTGTTCTTGAAGCATTATCATGTACACATATCTATATTGTGCAATATTTTCATGATCATCGCTCTTTTGTCGACTTCATAACTTTTAGGAAAGTCATTGATATGTTTGAACACTATGGTAATTTTTGTGGCATGAAAAACTATGGTAAAGTTACATCGTGGGGGATCAATGGCTAATTTTTGTGGCATGGAAAACTATGGAATAGTTGTCCTTCAAGGATCAGTCTATATATTTTGACAAGATGCATCCATAGATATTTGTGACTTTTTTTTAGCTAAGGGGAAAAACCATAATAGACCATTTCAAGGAGGGGAAGAGATGTGTGCGCGAACTTCGGCTTTGTGCCCCATGAAATTTATTCAATTGATACACAAGGTGGACGGATGCAATGATCACAGGGTTCCTACTAAGGACGAACTTATCCAACTCGAAATATGTGATGAATAGAGTCGTGGTGCTCATCTTTAAGGATTGTAAGGATAGTGACAGAAGACCACATGCTTTCAAATCATTACAATGATAAGATGATTGGTTAATGGTGAAATAAGATATTTGATGTGATTGTTGTCATGACGGTCAAGATGTTAACAATAGAAAGGCCACAAGTGCAAGGCATTCAAAGGTTCCTTTTCAGGTGCACCATCAAGGGAGGCTAGATGATACACTCCCGACCCATACTATATGGACCGATCCAATCGGGGAAAACTTCCACGCCATCTTGTTTATATGCTAAGGATATATGGACTTGGATTTAGAGGATAGAGGTGGTGAAGATGCACTAGGGGGAAGTGTGCAAGATAAGACTTTTGAATTTTTAGTAGAGAGGAGACCCTTAGCATGACGATGTGGATAGAGATAACATGCATTGAAGGGAATGATGTCTTTCATCCTAGGATGATGAAAGCTTCGATGTTGATTGATTGAGTATATGGTAAACAAGGAGGATGTGGAACCTTTGACAAAGGATCCATTGAAAATATAGATGAGATATGAGAGGATGATTAATGAGGAGGGGGAGATGACGAAGTTTTGGTTTTTCCTTTTCTTCGTGTATGATGATTTATGATTCGTGTAGGTGGGTGAACTGTAATGATTTGAGACGAAGGACCTTCAATGGAAGGTGATGAGAAGATGTATGAGGAAGGTTTTCCAAGATCTGATTGAGGATGACCCCTTTGTCCTAAAGATGGCGATGATGATATTATCAGTGACTTGGGTGTATATATTTACGAGATTGAGAGACCTTCAATGGAAGGTGTGGACATTGATGAGATTGAGAGACCTTCAATGGAGGTTGTTAAAGACATGTGTGAAAAAGGTTTAATAATACGAGATTAAGGATGTCCCCCTTGTCTCGAAAAACGCTGTTGAGGACACCGAAAAGGCCGGAGGTATAAATAGTACTAATGATGGCTTAGGATGGTCTTCTTCTGGGAGAAGATCATTGATAAAGAAGATTCGTTGAATTATGGCTTTAAGCACTTTACAACTCTTTGTGTTATGACCTAGGCTTCTATGGTAGGCACATGTTTTATCTTGATCGCATAAGGTGGGTTTTCGGTATGTGGACTGGGTGTTTTGATAGGTGATAATGTAATGAGAGAGGGATGTATAAGCCTTTCGAGGATATCAATGTAAGTCTCTTTTGGGGGATTTGGATTAATATATTTGATTTTGATTTTGATTTTGATTTACAAGAACGCTTAGTAGGACATGTCTTATTTTTGGATGTGGGTGGATGGGTGGATGTTGTATGGTGTTGGAACATCATAGGGATGTTTTGAGGTTGATAAGAAAGAGGATGCAACCCAAGGAAGGGATAGGATGTGGGATTGATAAAATTGATGAAGGATGAGGTCCCAAAATAGACGAGGGACGGTTGAGGGATGAGATATGGTACGACTATGTGATATGATATTGAGATAAAGGATGGGGCCCCAAAATGGATGATGAATATGGAGTTGTAGAATATTTGGATTTTGATAAAGGGGGTCCCAAAATGGATGGTAAGGTTGAGACCCTAGATGATGTGCATTTTGATTTTGTAATGTTTTCTTTAGATAGAGGAGATGGTCTTACGACAGATGATGAGGGTGAGGTCATGGATATGATGGGATTTGATTGTATAGTGTTTGATTTAGGACAAGGTTCCAAACTGGATGACAAGTGAGGAGCCAAGAAAAGGATTGGATATGCTTCATATGAGGGAGATGTTATCTCCAGACATAATTGAGGTGGGTTACTTTCATGTGGGCTACCCAAGTATTCGATTGGTTTGAAATATGGTTGGACGTCAAGATCTTTGATTGTAAGTGCCTCCTTTATAATGGTCTCGAGGTCAAGTCTAAAGGATGTAAGGAGGTCATGGGTGACTGGATAGTAGACAAAAGTGACATTGATGCGTGAGGACTACCGAAAAGAAGATCCAGGGATTATGAGTCTTCTAGGGGCAACACTAGTGATGAAGGGGTATCCTTGTGGGGAAGATCTTGCATCATAGTGTTGATGACATGACTCAAGGATGTGCGATATCTATGTGAACCGAATCTATTGAGGGTGTTTGATCGTAAAGATAAGAAACAAAGACGTGTGCGGTGGTCTCAATCAATTCACATGAATTTCTAGGGGAATCGATGAGAGATGTGTAGATTGGGGATTGAGATGGTCTTCTTCAAGGGCTTGGATGTCTAATTTTCTGGACATGGTGAAGGATTTGTCAAAAGTATGGAATGTGTGGATCTAGAGGGTAGATGAGATGTGATGGACATGCAATCAAGAAAACAACTTGATCAACTTTGATTGGGGTAGTGAGAAGGTCAATTGATTGATAATGATTTTTCATCTAGTGATGAAGTCAATAATGGATTCATTTTTAGATTTGTTTGATGGTAGAGAGGTCGAAATGGTGATTTTATGAGTGACATTGATAGAGAAGTGTTTGAGAAACAACAGGGCTAAATGTGTGAAAGATAATAAAGAGTGATAAGGGAGTGAATTTTACCAATCTAAGGCACGTCCGTCGTTGATATGGGAAAGGTTCTAAGCATGAGATCTTGATCGTGGATGATGAGATAACATGAGTGTCTAAAGGCCAATATGTGTTATTGAGGATTCTCCTGGCCATGGAACATGGCAAATTCAAGAAATTCCCAACGCGAAGGATAGGTATTTTACAAAGAATAATGGATGGATGGGTTCACAAACTTGATATAAGTGAGGACATGTTTAGCTCCCATGGTAGTGGATCCCAAATTTTCTAATTTGTTTAATAGAGCTTGCATGTGATCATTTTTGGGATTAGACACAAGGGAATTAACATGTGAGTGTGGATGAGCATGCAATTGATTTGATTGATGATGATGGAGAGTAGGATGGTTATGTTGTAGATGGGTTTGATGTGGGGGTTGATAAGGGGTAGTATGAGAAGTCCGATTTCAAAGTAGGTCATGATAAAGGGATGTGAGGAGATATGTAGAGATGTTGGATAGAATATTGTTGTTAGATGAGAGGGGTTGATTGGGCCTAAGTAGGGATGTGTGTATGGATTTGGGATGTTTAAGGTATTGAAAGAGGTATTGAAGTTGAGATAGGTTTATTGGATAAAAGATGGGGATATTAATATTCGATGAGATTGCATGAAGGAGGGGATGTGTCAAGGATAGATTGAGGGGATACACTTACCATGGGTTAAGGAGTGATAATTTGGAAGTAATCTAGACTTGAAGGGTGTCTCAGTAGGGTTGTTGGATGGGATTATTGTAGGGTTGTAGGAATGGTTGAAAGGTAGAGGGCCCGCATGAGGGACAAAATGTGATCTAGATGGATTTAGGAATATGCAAGAGCTAAATTAAGTTGAGTGAGACATGATAGGTTGATGATGTAGAGAAGGATTAGATCTTGTGTAAGGGATGTTTTGAGATTGATTGGGATGAAAAGTTGTAGATGAATATGATTGTAAAAAAGCATAATGGGTAAAAGAGTATGCTATTATGAAGGGTTGATCCATATTAAATGATATTTAACCGACTATGAAACAACAAAACCCTACGAGAGCTACAAATGAAATAGACAAGTCAAGCAAAATTATTTTAATTATCTTGATTTAGAATTTAGATGTGTAGGAAGAAGATCAGAGGGAACCTAATGATATGGTCGTTCTAAAGGTTGGTTTCAAGTTTGTTAAAGGCTGGAGTCCTCAATATACCTTAAGGTACATGGGCTTGAATCTATGCTAAGTTTATTATGTGGCCAAAACATTGTGGCGGATTTCCTATTGGGTGATGAAATCCCAAGTCAATCCACCTGGGTAGGAATGTTTTGATACGATTTTGTATTGAATGTGGTTTGGTTGTGTGTGGGGAGATTAAGTGAATGCAATCTATTGACCTCCTAATTAAACTATATAATCAAGGATGAGAGGTTAGTTTTAAGCCTAAAACAAAGATTGATTTTGATGAGGACATAAAGCAAGAATGTAATGCTTTTGAAAGAAAAAGAAAGGAAAGATATGTACCTGTAAAATGCTTCCTGTTTTTAATTTTTAAATTTTTAAAATTTTTTTAGCACAACTACAATGCGAAAATAAGCTCCCATAGTAGAAACCTACAAGGGTTAGATGAAAACAGAAGGCAAAAGTGAAAATGGATGTTAGAGGTTAATCTGGATAAGTAATAAAAAAACAATCTACATAGATCGTCGACGCTTCACAGAATTTGTTGGTGATTCAACTAGATCATTAGTGATTGTAGAGAAGAAGACCGAAAGGTAAAAGTTAAGAATTTAGAATGAAAGAAAAGGAAAAGGTCCCACCAAGCATGCCGAAATGTACTAGCAAATTTTTACTTTTCTAACTTTAACTTAATGGAATGAATAATAAAAAAATGATCTCGAAAGATGACATGGTTTACCGATACCCATGATGATGAATATTGATGTTGATGGTTGATTTGACGTCAAATATCCGAATGAGTGCACAATTTCTTCCTTCCAATGGGATAGATCACCTGCAATGCACAAACACTCAAAAAAAGATAGGATTAGGTAGATATATGGCGGATTTCTGACAAAGGCTAGTCCCCGGAATTCAATGGACTTCCTTACAAGGATGTCAATCTGTATTCAAGAAACCAATCTGATAACACCGAGATAAAATAATGAAATGACGATATAACCAACAATGCAAAGGAAAAGGGACTGACACGGTCCATGGCTATATGATAGTCTGATGGTGATACCTGATCCAAAGGGGGTCTAGGAATTACAAAATGGCTCAA
Source organism: Taxus wallichiana var. yunnanensis (assembly GCA_018340775.1). Classification (NCBI taxonomy): domain Eukaryota; kingdom Viridiplantae; phylum Streptophyta; class Pinopsida; order Cupressales; family Taxaceae; genus Taxus; species Taxus wallichiana. The sequence continues at coordinate 697,675,926 of CM031239.1, forward strand.
ATGAGCAAGGATGTAGATAGATGTGTACTCACAAAGGTGAGCAAGATGATAGATTTGATTTAGATAACTGATAGAGTTCTAAAGATGGATCAAAGGAGCTTGATATGACTAGACAAACACCTCCAAAGGTAAAGTGGTATTAAGTGATGGGATCTAGATATCTAAAAAGCAAGATTAGAGATTAAATGATCTAACAAACAAGGCTCATCTGTGATTGAGGTTGATCGTCTACGATTGTTGTTGAAATGTGCAAGCTAATAATAAACGCGATAATATCGATTAAAGCTTGTAAATAATGCAAAAGGAAAGACACTTACCTTTTATAAGCTGAGAGGATGATATTACCTGAGAAAGGGAGATTATAGATGTAAGAAGATTGTTGAGCTAATTCTTGGACGTTGTGATGAGATTCACAGTGAAGAAGATATTATTGATGTCTTAAATGTTGTTGGGATGATCTCTGACTCATGTGATGTGGCTAAAATACAAAGAAAATGCAATGTAAAGTCTCGAAGAGCGAGCAACATGAAGAAAACTCAAGCAATGTCCTAGCCAGTTATAAGCTAACCCCAAATGGAGGCCTGAAACTCGTTTATATAGGGTCACTTTGCTGACTAGGAGAATCACCAAATGATTGGTAGAATTGCCGATGATCTGGGTTTTACAGAGAAAAGGTTGAAACTGCTTCTCGAATCAAGGTTTTTGTTTTTTTTTAAGGGTGTGTATTTTTAAGAGGTTATGTGGGTTAGGGAGGTTGTTAAATGGTTAAGAAGTTGTTGATTTTGTTTTTGTTTTATTTGATTTTGGTTTCTAAGTGGTTTGGGTGGTTTTAAGAGGAATAAAATAGGATTTTACAGTTGTAGAATGATATTTATGGGGAGTAAATATAATGTGGGAGAAATAAGACTTAGGATAAGGGTTTAATAGATAATATGATAGTGATGTGATAATGTTGAGGGGCGTTAGTGAACACAAGCATGGGGAATGTCTACAACTCTTTTTTTAATTGAAGGATATTTGTTAATTCGTATTAATTGTTAACAATTTAGCCTACGTGCTAACTTTAACTCTTTTTCTTGATACAAATTTTGGGGTGTGCTCTCATACCACTTATTTTTTTAATATGCTTGACTCTATACTTTAATTTCTTAGTAATATAAATTTATTTTCAATCTAAAATATATCTATAACTAGCAATTGTACATGAAATGTACAGAAACATTGAAGGGGATCTTTTGAAGGAGTCAAATTCGAGGGAGAGAACAACAAGAGAGGAAGAGGGGTAAAGAAGAAGGGGTTAGAGGGTGGAGAAGTCGAAGGTGGAAAAAATGGAAAGGAGAAACAATTTGAAACTTTACCATCCAAGAACGACACGGAAAATATGTCATAGCGCAATTGCGAGAGTTATTATGTTGTGAAAGGAATTTGGTTTTATTTCAACATTACGTGGTCATACCCATATTATTTGGGCCTGTAATTTTTGAAGCCACAAAGCTCGAGCTTTTGTTCCCGGTAACCCATGTTCAAAATAAATATGAATGAATGCAAAACTATATAAATCGCTTTTATAAAAAAGTTAAAATAATCTCAAAACACATTATGTCAAATTTTTGACATACTTGTAGTCAGTTAAAATATATAATTTTTATTATGGATAGAAATGTCGGGGAAAATACAAAATACATGTAGAAGTATATATTTGGGTGATGATAGCGCATCGATAGATATCCTTGAATCCTCAATGATTCACCTATATTTTCATTATGAATATGGAGTGTGGAAAGATTACGCCCTACACATGTAAAACAAATTCCTTGAAATTAAAGATAGTGATATATTTGAGAATAGATTTTGTTAAAAAGAGTAGAACAAAATTTGGATGTGGAGCCATGCAAAACACTCCAAAAATAAAGGGATTTTTTTCCAAAGCAATCGGCCTCTGCAGATCGTAAACAATAAGAAACTTTGTTATTAATGGATTCACCCAACCAAGATGCCATTAAAAGGTAGCCTCTTCCGAGTTAGACAATATTGTCTACACTATAAAAATCACCATCATTTTAGCTTATTAGATAGAATGTTCCCTAAGAAATAACTTTGAATATGGAAGAACCGGATCCATATTTATACCCGAACTCACGGACTCCACCACCTTTGTTTCCTTGCCAGGAGATGTCTTTGCAAGTGAAAGAGGCGTTGGGATCGTAGATGGTGTCCTCTTGTTGCTTATACTTGATCGACTTGTTGGAGATGTCATTGCCGATGTTGGAGGGGTTCTAGTAGGCTCAAAGAGCATTGGAGACATACCCATCAAAATGGAAGGCATTTTGAAGGCGACCCTCGAAGGCCTCAAGTCGCCCTTTCACAACATGTTAAAAAGACATTTTCCATATTTTCCGCCACTTCCAAGTTTGGTATTCTAGAAAATATGCGATGATTTTACGTCGATAGGGCGTGTCAAAACCAAAACCTCCCTCCTCCTTATATAATTTAAAGTAAGGAAAAATTTTAGACAAACTTTATGAAAATAAAAATTATACAAATAACAATATATAAAGAATTGACTATAACAATTTATATATTCATTTTTAAAAAAATCTATTTATAATTAATAATAATTTTTGATACAAATAACAATCTACCCTATTTTAATATTCAAAGGATCTCATAAAGAGGGGCAAATATAAATCTCAATAAACAATATATACATTACAATTTAAAAAATCATTTTAATAAATTAAATCTAAATACATGATGCTTTCAATGTTTCCATGGAGATGAATAGTCGTTGAAGTGTGAATGGTTGAAATTAATTAATAATTTTGATGACAATGCATGATAAAGTGTAATAGAAATTGTTTTCACAAAATTTTAATCAAAATACTTAATTTTATATTATATAATTTTAAGTAATAAAAATATTGAAAATGTATAAATATATCAACATAAATATTATTTCAAGAGTTAAATAATTATTTTTAAATCATATATAATTTAACAAAACCACATAAAATGAATAAAAGAACACTGCTCTGAGTATATATTTCCACATTAATACAAGTTAGTTTTGTCGACTATTACATAAATGCAATAAGTCGAGTTATGCAATAAGTTAGAGCCACGATATGGGAAAGACACATTCATCAAAATAAATACGAGTTTTATGTCACGAGCATCATAATGGTAAAAATCCTCAAAGAATACTATGTTGACATTTGGGTGACAAATTAATGGTGGCTTAACGATTCCTCTACGATATGGAGTGTCGAAGTGGAGATAACGCATTCACGTGGATCATTTTCCACCGTAAGATGTCAACGCATGTACGATGCCCATATATGTGTTTTGAAATGTGTCAGTCTTGGCTAGCCTACATCCACTAACAATCTGACTATGCACACATTCGACATAATTATATAGACATATCGGCCTAAAGTAGCCTCTTCGAGCTAGAAAATATTGTCTGCGTCATCAAAATCACCATCCTCCTAGCTTATGAGATAGAATGTTACCTAAGAAAGAACTTTGGTTGTGGAAGAATTGGATCCATATTTATACCCAAACTCACATACTCCACCACCTTCATTTCCTTGCTAGGATTTTGGAGATGTCTTTGCAAGTGAAAGAGGCATTGGGATCGTAGATGGTGTCCTCTTGTTGCTTGTACCTAATCGACCCGGTGGAGATGTCATTGTCAATATTGAGGGGTTCCCAGTAGGCTCAAAGAGCATCGCAGACATCCCCATCGAAATGGAAGGAATTTTGAAGATGACCTCGAAGACCTCAAGTCTAATGGCAAAGAGAGAATTATTTATTCAATGTGTGAGTAAAACAAAGGACAAGAGGAAATATAAAGCCCCTGAAACAGCTTACACAGCAGGATGCTTACTCCTTAATCGTATGTGTGTAGGATGTAGGATTGTATTAATTAAGCTAACATTCCCCCTTAATACATTGTTCCTACATATGTACCCCTAAACAAATCAAACTTCACCTTGCCAAGAGGCTTGGTAAGAATATCTCGCAACTTTGAAAATCGGTAAAGGTAAAGTACTAGAGCTGAATTTGGTGGTTTAAGACCTATTCACGAAAGTAGTGACATTCGACCTCAATATGCTTTGTTCGTTCATGAAAAACAGATTCTTCATAAGCTTCAACACACCTTGATTGTTGCAATGAATGATGGGAGGTTTCTCTTCAGGAATCCCTATATCTGCAAGAATGTGACGTAACCAAATGACTTCGCACATAGCTCCTCGTGCGGCGCAAAGATTCACCTCAGTGGATGAGAGAGCAACAACAATTTGCTTCTTGCTAATCCACGAGATAGGTCTAGATCCGAGATGAAAAACATATCCTGAAGTGGATTTCTGTCATCAACAGATCCTGCATAGTCCAAGTCTATATATCCTTGTAAGAAGAACTGAGTGTTCTTCTGATACTACACTCAAATTCAATTGTACCTCGAACATATCTCAACACATGCTTTGATGCTATCCAATGACATTTCTTTGGCTCTGCGCATAAATCTGGCAAGATAGCTCACTGCAAAGCAAAGATATGGCATGGTATAAGTCAAGTAAATGAGACTCCCCACAAGCTACATAGTGAGTGCCATCTACTGTGGTGAATCCTGGAATCTAGATAATTGCAAACCTTTTTCCATAGGTGTGGACATCGGTTTACAATCTGACATTCCATACTTCTCCAGGAGAGTCTTGGCATATTTCATCCGGGAGATGAAGATATGATTCTTCTTCTACCATATCTCTAAGCCAAGACAAAGAGTGAAGTAGCCCCAATTCAGTCATGTCAAAGGATTTCTTTAGATCATTCTTTACATCATCCATAAGATTGTCGAACTTCATGTGATCACAAGATCGTCTATGTACAAAACTAGAATAACAATCTTTGTTCCTACCTTCGATATAAAAATTTGTATCCGAGGGTCTACGAGTGAATCCATGCTTTGCAGATCATCAATTATTATATACCATGCCCTAGGTGTTTGTTTGAGTCCATAAAGTGACTTTATTAGACGACATACCTTGTGTGGTTGATGCTCATCTACAAACCCTTCGAGTTGGGCCATGTATACTTCTTCTTTGAGATCATCGTTTAGAAAAACACTCTTAACATCCATTTTTGAAGTTTCCATCCATTTTTTGCTTTCTAGTGCATAGACAACTCGATGGTTTTTATCTTCACAATGGGTGCAAAGGTCTTGTCATAGTCAATTCCTTCTTGCTTTGAGCATAACCCTTTGCAACAAGTCGTGCTTTGTGTTTGTCGATTGAACCATTTGCAGCCAATGGATTTCTTACCTAGAGGCGGATCAACAAGTTCCCACGTCTAATTCTAAAGTAGGGAATCATATTCAGCATCCATAGCCGGTTTCCACTGTGGTTGGTCTAATGCCTCACAAATAGTGTTAGGTTCGGTGCTATCAACAACTAAACTCATGAGTGTAAAATTTACCTCATGTTTGGCTTGACTTCGTGTTCTGACTCCCGTAGAAGTGCCTGGAAGTGATTTTAGGTGTGCATCCCTAATAGTATTCTGGACCCATTTCGGATGTTGGTGTTGTTGTTACTGATGTGAAGATGTGTTTTCCAGTGTGCCTAGATCAACAAACAAGTCTCCACTCAGCTCTTCTTCTCTCTGAGAAGAATCATCTTGCCCATCATCTGGATGTGTGAGCAATCTATGTGACGAGGTCGGTACTGGATCTCCATTGTGTGGTAGGGAGTCAAAGGATGACTCATCACACACCACATCTCGACTCTTGTAGATCTTCTTCATCTCAGGATCCATGAGACGATATGCCTTTGAGATAGTACTATACCCCAAGAAAAGACATGGTAGTGTCTTTGGATCGATCTTCTTCCTTTTCTCATCTGGAACATGCATATATGCAGTACAACCAAAAACTCTCAAATGATGAATAGAAGGTTTACGACCAGTCCATACCTCTTCTCGGTGTCCTGTTTTGCAATATCTTCGTGGGTTCTGGTTGAGTAGATACACCGCTTGTTTTCGCTTCGCCCAAAATTGATCCTCCAACTTGGCGGAGAGCATACAACGAGCCATCTCCATGACAGTCTTGTTTTGTCGCTCGAAATCCCATTCTGTTGGGGAGTGTAGGGTGTAGTCGATGTTCTTGAATGCCATGCCGCCTGTATGCTAAGAACTTCTTTGATATAAATTCCCTCCCTCAATCTGAGTGGAGGAGAAGGAGAGGCTTCTGGATTGCCCGGTGGCGTGCTAGTAAAGGTTTGGAAATTGGCAAATGCCTCACTCTTCTTCTGGAGAAAATATACCCACATTTTCCGTGAGTAATCATCAATGATGAGCTGGAAGTATTCAAAACCTTGGAAGCTAGCTGGCAGGGGTCCACACAGATCGGTATGTACAACCTGAAGATGCTCCATAGAATGATAAGAGCTCTGTTTGAACGGACCTCTGTGTTGTTTGCCCACAAGACATCCCGAGCAAATAGGTAAGGAATGGGAGAGTGGAGGAATCCCTCTTACCATTTCCTTGGCACTGAGCTAATGCAGAGCCCTGCAGAAAGATGACCATATCAAAAGTGCCATAGTGCAGTGGACTCTGCCGTTGAAGTAGAGAGAGCAATGTTAGATGAAGTGACCGCATCTAGTGTAAATATACGGCCCTTCGTAATCTGCTCGAGCAATAACCGAGTCTCCACTGGAAATGATGCAGGACTTGACCCCTTTCTCAACAAAGAATTCAACCTGCATTCAATGATTAAGAAGTTGACTCACAGATAAGAGATTTGAGGTCAAACCTAGAACATATAGCACCTTCGTGAGTGTACATCTTCGTGTCCCAAGAGGAATGATGACATCACCAATCCCCACCGCAATATACTCCTGATTATCTGCGATGGTGATCCGATCTCCAGTGGGCCTGGTCACTCAAGGTATGGAACAACTTCTTATTTCCAGTCATGTGTTTGTAGCGCCCAAATCAATCAACCAGACACTTTCTGATGGCTGCGAAGTCTGTGAGACTAGGACAATGTCCAAATGAGTTGTGTCTGGAACCTCTTCATCGGAGGTGGCATCCTGCTAAGCAACAATATGACCCTTCTGCCTCTGATTACGAGCACACCATTGGGATTTCTTGGAATATCCTTGGCCAGAAGTGCTCTCTTCACCAGAGTTTCCATACTTGCGACCGTTGTAATAACAGTTCGTAGTTGTGTGCATATCTCGTGGAGCAAATGTGGCATCCGCCTTGTTGTTCTCACCGCTTCGGTGGCCGGCCGAGAAGGTTGCTATTGTGGATGTTGCTTCTGATTCTAGGGGGCTGACTGCCCTTTCCGAGGCTTGTTGCTATGCTTTTGCCTTGTGATGAGAGCCTTGTCTTCGAAGGCTTCTTGAACATTCTCGAATTGCTCTTCCTTCCCGGTTTGGACACTCGATCACCACGTTGACCATCACTCAACAAGACTGAATTATTTATTCAATGCGTGAGTAAAACAACGAACATGAGGAAATATAAAGCCCTAGGAACAGCTACACAGCAGGGATGGTTACTCCTTAACTGTATGCATGTAGGATGTAGGATTGTATTAATTAAGCTAACAAAGTCACCCTTTTAAGACATGTTAAAAATACATTTTCCATATTTTCTTTGCTGCCAAGTTCAATATTTCAAAAATATGTGATGTTTTTATGTCGATAGGGCATGTCACAACAAAAACCTCCCTCTCCCCTTATATAATTTAAAATAACAAAACTTTTTATACAAACTTTATGAAAAGAAAAATATACAAATAACAATATATAAAGAATTGACTATAACGCTTTATATATTCAAGTTTTTTATAAATTATTTATAATCAATAATAATTTTTGATACAAATAACAATCTACCTTATTCTAATATTCAAAGAATCTCATAAAAGGGGCAATGTAAATCTCAATAAACAATATATACATTATGGTTTTAAAAATCATTTTAATAAATTAAATCCAAGTACCGATGTTTTCAATGTTTCCACGAAGATGAATATTCGTTGAAGCATGAATGGTTGAAATTAATTAATAAATGTGATGGCAATGCATGATAAAGTGTAATAGAAATTGTTTTCATAAAATTTTAATCAAAGTACTTAATTTTATGTTATATAATTTTAAGTGATAAAAATATTGAAAATATATAAATATATCAACATAAATATTATTTCAAGAGTTAAATAATTATTTTTAAATCATATATAATTCAACAGAACCACATAAAATGAATAAAAGAACACCGCTCCGAGTATATATTTCCACAATAATACAAGTTACTTTTGTCAACTAATACATAAATATCGTGATTTTCTTAACCAATTTTAAGTATTCTAAACTCCACAAATTGATTAAATTCTGATTATTATGCATCCATAGAAGTGTGGAAAACTTGTGTAGCAAATAAATAATCAAAAATCAAAACATTCAGATAACAAACAAGATTGTTTACGGGGTTCAGAAATTCCTACGTCCCCGGGTTCAGATTGAACTGATCCATTAATAATATTGAAATGTAAGTACAATAACTCTTACAAACAACCAATAATGAATCAAAACCTGCAAATGAGCTGATCAATGTCCCAAGAACTCTGAAAATAGCAGAAAACCCCAAGAACGATCCGTGGCTCCTACAGTGTTTTCAATGTGATCTCCCTGCAACTGTGTTAGAAAAACACCTACAAATGGAGATTTAAAAACATTCTATGAAAAAAATCATATATCTGAGATCATCTCTGAATTCTGAACACTTTTCATGTTTACACCAAGTCACAATTCGGACCAGAAGTGCATTGAAATTCGTGTTTTCCAACTAGTTGTCTTGTAGATCCCTGTTAAAAACTGCATTCAAAGCTTCCAAAAATAGGTTAAAACTCAACAAAAAATATCAAATCTTACATCGTTGGAATCGTCTCAGAATTTCCTTCATTTCATCTTTTTACTCCGAGTTCCCATTCTGAGTGCAAGGCCTTCAAAAATGGCGTTTTCTAAAAACTGCCTCCTTATCCTCCTTTACACACTGCCTACCCCTTTATAAAGTTAAAGCGACCCATTTTATAATCCGCCCAAGCCTCTAGGTGAGTTGGTTGGTGGATGGGTCTTGGGGCGATGAGGTCGGGGGTCAAATCCCACCTCCTATCATTTTGGCGGAGCTTTTGCATTTTGGGGAAATCCCCATTCCCACATTGAATTTAGTTTTTAATGGGATTTAAATCCCAAATCCTTTTAAATTTTTAATGGGATTAAATCCCACATACCACCATTTTTTTGGGCACATAATATTGGCGGGTTGTTTATTTGATATTTTGATTTAAATTAATTTCCACGGCATTGTTTGATTGGTCATGAGATATGTGCATTAACCGCCCCATGTTGTTTGCTTTTTATCCACACATAGCTTCCACACCTTTGACCTCCACTTCCATGTGGAAACATTCCATGTTGTTTAATGCCCCAATGGTTTGGTTATCCCAGTTTAATGTGGTGAGTTGTTGTTGACACTAATGTATAAACATTAATATATATATATGGTTTGGCATATATGTGTGGCATTTGGAAATGGACTTACCAAGATAATATATATAAATTTACGAAAATGCCAATAATGTATGAAAATAATTAACTAATCGGTCAAAGTATATAATGACATTCCAAATGAAATATGTCGATAAATACCACTTTTCGACCCTCGATAGGAAAATCGATCGAAATTCGATGAGTGGTGGCAAGCCACGTGGTGGCTTGTGGACCCACCACGTTGGCGATAATACCATAGTCCACACGGCGGCGGGCTCCCCTCCGTAATAAAAGTTGAGCCTCTTGTTCCCGTGCACCATTTTTACGCTCGTCGAAGACCGGTGATCGAAAACCAACAAACAACTCCCTTTTTCCTTTTTGCCATGTGTCGCAGTGCGATTGGTCCATATTGACCACCAGTTGACTAGAGTTGACTTTCTCGTTGACCGAACTTTGACCGAACATAACTAGAGCTCCCGATGTCCGTTTGTTGCGTTCTCACAGTCGTTGGAAAGCTCTCGAGATGATCTTCTACACTAACACCATTTAGGGATGTTTAGGGAACTTTCAAAAATGATCCCCTGATCACACCTCCCCACTGAGAAAGGCTTTTTGTCCACAAAAAGTTGTGTATCAACCCACAAAAACATGCTATCTCTTCCTGCATTGCACAAACACATACAAGAACCCAAAATAACATTATAGGTTAAATAAATGCAAATAGTTGATTAGCTAGTCACATAACCGATCAGATAATAACACCCAATTAAGCTAGTGTTCAACTGAAATGCTGCAACCCTGTCAACTCTACACACAACTGTGAACTATCATACCCCACTGTAATGCCATCACAAATAACTGACCAGATAATAACACCCATTCTATTACGGAAAGCTAGTGTTCAACTGTCACTTTGTGATACGGCCGATTACCAAAAATTACAATTCCATAACACAGATCAGTATACAAGACATCTAAACTACCCACAATTAGGCTAGTGCCCACTGCCCATCTGAAACTGTAACAACTGCAAGTATTCACTATCAGAATATAATAGACTATCAACGCCCAAAAATAGCTATAGTCAACAACTGAATCAACATGAATATGCCAAAACATTGTATCGCCATCACAAATAATAAGTCAGATAATAACACCCATCTATAACAGAAGCTAGTGTTCAACTGACACTTTGTGATTATGCTGATTACAATTTGCAAGTTTCAAATTTAGACATGCTACTGATGCCTATCCCTGCATAGTGTTTTCAACAATGGAACTACCAACCAATATGAGAAAACAAAACATGAGTATGATGAACCTATCACTCAAATCTTCTCTTCAGTTGTTTCCATTCATTTTCAAAGCTTAAATATCAACTTAGGAACAAATCCTTATCAATCAACAGGAATCCCTAAAATATAGCTCTGAAAAACATTTTTGCTTGCCTACTATCAACAATTTACTGTAGTGCAAATATAAAGTTGAGGAGTGTTTTTCCCAACCAATCACTTGGGTTTTTCCGTTTTGGTTGTTTTACCTTCTCAATACCAAAATGAGTTTTAGTTAGGTTTAGCACTGTTGGTTTTACAATATTGTTCTTTTTAACAACTTTCCAATTTTGTTGTTTAGAAACAAACCAACAAACCTTAACATCATGACCATTCCTATTACAATGGGAACAAAATTTAACTTCCCTATTTTTAGGAGTCTTACCCATTTTACCATTCTCAAAACTCTGTCTACGAGAATGATTCCCCTGTTTAGGAGAGGTAACATTCTTGCCATTTCTCACCTTTCCTTGGTGAGATTGGTCTTTAGCACCTGCCTTATCATTCACAAAAGGCATTAACTTCTTAATCAAATTTTTCCTCTTCCAACAATATGCAACAGAATGATTAGTACCTTCACAAAATGTGCAAGGGAAAGCATATTTCTACCTACCAAAGCTATATTGTTCCAACTGAAAGAGTGTATTAGAAGTTTTAGGATTTGATTTTCCCTTAGTGCTATTTTTAGTGTAAGTGGAAGGAGGTGGAATCTGATTACCTCTTTTACCTATTTTCTTACACCTTTCATTGTTCCTCCTGATGGCGGAATCCTGCAATTCTAGTGGCATAGTAGATCCTTGGCTGTTGGAAGCTTGTCTTCCTTCAGCTGCTTTGGAACTTTCTCCAATTTCCATTTTCCCACTAGAATAACCCAAACCTGCAAACCGAGGCTGATCCTCTACCTGTATTGGGTTAGCATCACCTTGTCCATTTTTACCAAGGCCCTTTCCATTAAATCCCATCTTAACCATTAGCTTAGACCCAATTCCCTTAGTGTGTTTTTCAAACTGACCCAAAGGAATATCTGAAACTGAATGAGAGGAAGAATTAAAATGTGAACAACTTACAGTGCATTCTTTCATAGTACCTACATCTGATTTGGAAGGCATTTCCTTCTTGTGTTCACCTTGTTGCAGCTTTTCCAAGAGGGCATCCTTGGTCCGTATTTCTTCCTGCAACTCTTTAACAAAGCCCATCAACTTCTTGCTCTCTTCAAGCATCTTGTTAACATACTCCTCTTTCTTGGTTATAGAGGATTGTGGCTCAGATTTTAACCGCACTATTTCCTCTTCCAAGGAATAAAAATTATCTCTCAAGAAAGAGTTTTCTTCTTGGAGTTGGCGGTTTATGGCTTCAAGCTCATCCAGTTGCTCCTGTTTGGATGACTTGCCCATGATTCCCGGTTCCTGCAAACACAACCTGTACTTCCAAAACTACACACTGCAAAAGAAGATTAACAAGCCCCAAAATGTCTACACACTGAAGACTGAAATCAATATTGAAACTGAAGCCAAATTTCCAAACACAATTAGAAGCTAATCCGGCAATCTAACTACTCTGATACCAAACTTGATCTGAAAACGTGTGTTGTATTTTTTCACTTTTAAAAGTTTCCAAAGATCGTGATTTTCTTAACCAATTTTAAGTATTCTAAACTCCAAAATTGATTAAATTCTGATTATTATGCATCCATAGAAGTGTGGAAAACTTGTGTAGCAAATAAATAATCAAAAAACTGAAAACATTCAGATAACAAACAAGATTGTTTACGGGGTTCGGAAATTCCTACGTCCCCGGGTTCGATTGAACCGATCCATTAATAATATTGAAATGTAAGTACAATAACTCTTACAAACAACCAATAATGAATCAAAACCTGCAAATGAGCTGATCAATGTCCCAAGAACTCTGAAAAATAGCAGAAACTGTCCCAAGAACGATCCGTGGCTCCTACAGTGTTTTCACAATGTGATCTCCCTGCAACTGTGTTAGAAAAAAACCTACAAATGGAGATTTAAAAACATTCTATGAAAAAAATCATATATCTGAGATCATCTCTGAATTCTGAACACTTTTCATGTTTACACCAAGTCACAATTCGGACCAGAAGTGCATTGAAATTCGTGTTTTCCAACTAGCTATCTTGTAGATCCCTGTTAAAAACTGCATTCAAAGCTTCCAAAAATAGGTTAAAACTCAACAAAAAATATCAAATCTTACATCGTTGGAATCGTCTCAGAATTTCCTTCATTTCATCTTTTTACTCCGAGTTCCCAATCTGAGTGCAAGGCCTTCAAAATGGCATTTTCTAAAAACTGCCTCCTTATCCTCCTTTGCACAGACCTGCCTCCCCTTGTATAAGTTGAAGCGACCCATTTTATAATCCGCCCAAGCCTCTAGGCGAGTTGGTTGGGGATTGGTCTTGGGGACCCATGATGAGGTTATGGGGGATCAAATCCCACCTCCTACATTTTTTTGCCGGGTTTTTTCTCATGTGGGTTATGGGATTAATTCCCATTTGATTTGCGGATTTGCATGGTTTAAATGGGGATTAAATCCCAAATTTTATTTTAATGGCATAACCATTTTAATGGATGGAATTTGAATCCCATTAGGCCATTTTAGTTATATTAGGGTATAATTTGGCCACATTTGGGTGGCATTGCCCATTTTGAAATGTGGGTAAGGTTTAATTTAAATCCACGCCACCATGTGTGCCAACCATAATCCTTTCCCCCAAGTGGGCCACGCAGGCATAACCGCCCCAAATGGTTCACCTGGTTCATGGTGATTTTCCACATGGAAACTAAAATAATGGATATGTGGGCATTGGGATGAATATGTGGGTTTAATACTAATGTATAAACATTAATATATATATAATGGGTTTGGCATATATGTGTGGCATTTGGAAATGGACTTACCAAGTAATATAATTTCGACCCATACAATGTGGTATGAAATAATTAACTTTCGGTCATAATGAAATATGGCATAAATACCACTTGTCGTCCCTCGATAGGAAAATCGAGCGAATTCGATGAGTGGTGGCAAGCCACGTGGTGGCTTGTGGACCCACCACGTTGGCGATAATACCATAGTCCACACAGCGGCCGGGCTCCCCTCCGTAATAAAAGTTGAGCCTGTTCCCCATGCACCATTTTTACGCTCGTCGAAGACCGGTGATCGAAAACCAACAAACAACTCCCTTTTTCCTTTTCGCCACGTGTCGCAGTGCGATTGGTCCAATATTGACCAGTTGACCAGAGTTGACTTTCTCGTTTCGAACTTTGACCGGACATAACTAGAGCTCCCGATGTCCGTTTGTCACGTTCTCATAGTCGTTGGAAAGCTCTCGAGATGATCTTCTACACTGACACATGGTTTAGGGATGTTTAGGGAACTTTTTCAAAAATGATCCCCTGATCACACCTCCCCACTGAGAAAGGCTTTTTGTCCACAAAAAGTTGTGTATCAACCCACAAAAAATGCTATCTCTTCCTGCATTGCACAAACACATACAAGAACCCAAAATAACATTATAGGTTAAATAAATGCAAATAGTTGATTAGCTAGTCACATAACCGATCAGATAATAACACCCAATTAAGCTAGTGTTCAACTGAAATGTTGTAACCCTGTCAACTCTACGCACAACTGTGAACTGTCATACCCCACTATAATGCCATCACAAATAATTGACTAGATAATAACACCCATTCTATTACGGAAAGCTAGTGTTCAACTGTCACTTTGTGATACGACCGATTACCAAAAATTACAATTCCATAACACAGATCAGTATACAAGACATCTAAACTGCCCACAATTAGGCTAGTGCCCACTGCCCATCTAAAACTGTAACAACTACAAGTATTCACTATCAGAATATAATAGACTATCAACGCCCAAAAATAGCTATAGTCAACAACTGAATCAACATGAATATGCCAAAACATTGTATCGCCATCACAAATAATAAGTCAGATAATAACACCCATCTATAATGGAAGCTAGTGTTCAACTGACACTTTGTGATTATGCTGATTACAACTGCAAGTTTCAAATTTAGACATGCTACTGATGCCTATCCCTGCATAGTGTTTTCAACAATGGAACTACCAACCAATATGAGAAAACAAAACATGAGTATGATGAACCTATCACTCAAATCTTCTCTTCAGTTGTTTCCATTCATTTTCAAAGCTTAAATATCAACTTAGGAACAAATCCTTATCAATCAACAGGAATCCCTAAAATATAGCTCTGAAAAAATTTGCTTGCCTACTATCAACAATTTACTGTAGTGCAAATATAAAGTTGAGGAGTGTTTTTCCAAACCAATCACTTGGGTTTTTCCATTTTGGTTGTTTTACCTTCTCAGTACCAAAATGAGTTTTAGTTAGGTTTAGCACTGTTGGTTTTACAATATTGTTCTTTTTAACAACTTTCCAATTTTGTTGTTTAGAAACAAACCAACAAACCTTAACATCATGACCATTCCTATTACAATGGGAACAAAATTTAACTTCCCTATTTTTAGGAGTCTTACCCATTTTACCATTCTCAGAACTCTGTCTACTGAGAATGATTCCCTATTTAGGAGAGGTAACATTCTTGCCATTTCTCACCTTTCCTTGTGAGATTGGTCTTTAGCACTGCTTATCATTCACAAAAGGCATTAACTTCTTAATCAAATTTTTCCTCTTCCAACAATATGCAACAGAATGATTAGTACCTTCACAAAATGTGCAAGGGAAAGCATATTTTTGCCTACCAAAGCTATATTGTTCCAACTGAAAGAGTGTATTAGAAGTTTTAGGATTTGATTTTCCCTTAGTGCTATTTTTAGTGTAAGTGGAAGGAGGTGGAATCTGATTACCTCTTTTACCTATTTTCTTACACCTTTCATTGTTCCTCCTGATGGCGGAATCCTGCAATTCTAGTGGCATAGATCCTTGGCTGTTGGAAGCTTGTCTTCCTTCAGCTGCTTTGGAACTTTCTCCAATTTCCATTTTCCCACTAGAATAACCCAAACCTGCAAACCGAGGCTGATCCTCTACCTGTATTGGGTTAGCATCACCTTGTCCATTTTTACCAAGGCCCTTTCCATTAAATCCCATCTTAACCATTAGCTTAGACCCAATTCCCTTAGTGTGTTTTTCAAACTGACCCAAAGGAATATCTAAAACTGAATGAGAGGAAGAATTAAAATGTGAACAACTTACAGTGCATTCTTCTATCATAGTTCCTGCATCTGATTTGGAAGGCATTTCCTTCTTGTGTTCACCTTGTTGCAGCTTTTCCAAGAGGGCATCCTTGGTCCGTATTTCTTCCTGCAACTCTTTAACAAAGCCCATCAACTTCTTGCTCTCTTCAAGCATCTTGTTGACATACTCCTCTTTCTTGGTTATAGAGGATTGTGGCTCAGATTTTAACCGCACTATTTCCTCTTCCAAGGAATAAAAATTATCTCTCAAGAAAGAGTTTTCTTCTTGGAGTTGGCGGTTTATGGCTTCAAGCTCATCCAGTTGCTCCTGTTTGGATGACTTGCCCATGATTCCTGTTCTGCAAACACAACCTGTACTTCCAAAACTACACATTGCAAAAGAAGATTAACAAGCCCCAAAATGTCTACACACTGAAAACTAAAATCAATATTGAAACTGAAGCCAAATTTCCAAACACAATTAGAAGCTAATCCGGCAATCTAACTGCTCTGATACCAAACTTGATCTGAAAACGTGTGTTGTATTTTTTTCACTTTTAAAAGTTTCCAAAGATCGTGATTTTCTTAACCAATTTTAAGTATTCTAAACTCCACAAATTGATTAAATTCTGATTATTATGCATCCATAGAAGTGCGGAAAACTTGTGTAGCAAATAAATAATCGAAAAAAACTGAAAACACATTCAGATAACAAACAAGATTGTTTACGGGGTTCGAAATTCCTACGTCCCGGGTTCAGATTGAACCGATCCATTAATAATATTGAAATGTAAGTACAATAACTCTTACAAACAACCAATAATGAATCACAACCTGCAAATGAGCTGATCAATGTCCCAAGAACTCTGAAAAATAGCAGAAACTGTCCCAAGAATGATCCGTGGCTCCTACAGTGTTTTCACAATGTGATCTCCCTACAACTGTGTTAGAAAAACACCTACAAATGGAGATTTAAAAACATTATATGAAAAAAATCATATATCTGAGATCATCTCTGAATTTGAACACTTTTCATGTTTACACCAAGTCACAATTCGGACCAGAAGTGCATTGAAATTCGTGTTTTCCAACTAGTTGTCTTGTAGATCCCTGTTAAAAACTGCATTCAAAGCTTCCAAAAAGGTTAAAACTCAACAAAAAATATCAAATCTTACATTTTTGGAATCATCTCATAATTTCCTTCATTTCATCTTTTTACTCCGAGTTCCCATTCTGAGTGCAAGGCCTTCAAAAATGGCATTTTCTAAAAACTGCCTCCTCCTCTTCCTTTACACAGACCTGCTCCCTTGTATAAGTTGAAGCGACCCATTTTATAATCCGCCCAAGCCTCTAGGCGAGTTGGTTGGCGGATGGGTCTTGGGGCGATGAGGTCGGGGGATCAAATCCCACCTCCTATTTTTGCGCGGTTTTTTTTTGCATGATATAAATCCCATGCAGTGGAGATTTGCATGTTTAAATGGGATTAATCCCAAATTTTAATTTAAACGTGGGTTGTATTTTTATTAGGATTTGTTTTTGAAAAATCCCATGGATGGCATTTGAAATGGCCCATAATGTGGCAGCTATTTATATTCCCATGTTAATGGGTGGCTTTAAGCTTTATTTTTGCCAAGGTTTCCACGGGATTATTGTTTAATGGTCAAAAGACCACATGGCTTAACCAAACCCTTCATTCACGTGGGTTTGGCTTCCTGTTGATCCTTCTTCCACATGTGGAACCTTATGACCATTGATGGGATGTTGAATAATGTGGCAATTAGTAAATTTGTATGGTTTGATACTAATGTATAAACATTAATATATATACATTTGGCATATATGTGTGGCATTTGGAAAATTACCAAGATAATATAATTTCACCCATGTATGTGGTATATGAAATAATTAACTCGAAATATGGCATAAATATATATTCCACTTGTCATCCCTCGATAGGAAAATCGAACGAATTCGATGAGTGGTGGCAAGCCACGTGGTGGCTTGTGGACCCACCACGTTGGCGATAATACCATAGTCCACACGGCGGCGGCTCTCCCCCCGTAATAAAAGTTGAGCCTCTTGTTCCCGTGCACCATTTTTACGCTCGTCAAGACCGGTGATCGAAAACCAACAAACAACTCCCTTTTTTTCCTTTTCGCCACGTGTCACAAGGCATGCGATTGGTCCAATATTGACTAGTTGACTAGAGTTGACTTTCTCGTTGACCGAACTTTGACCAGACATAACTAGAGCTCCCGATGTCCGTTTGTTCTCACATTCTCAAGTCTCCTCGAATGGAAAGCTCTCGAGATCAATTCATAACCTCTCATGGATGCCTCTTGAAATTTCCCCATCTTATAAGTGGTGCCACTACCAAAGTATGAGGAAGGAGGCCATGTTGACACTATATTATAGAATAAATAGATGGCATATTCACTTGGAATTACATCCATTCACTTGAATAAGAAAAAGATAATTAAGGCACATGGTTTCCCTGAGAGAGGAAGTATTTTACAATGAGACCAGGTGGATGAGATAATGTGTTGTGCCTCCATCCACAAACCCATGTTTGGTAATAATAGTAATGCTCATAGAGAATGACATTACTAAGCTCTTTCATAAAAGTCGATAAAGAAGTCCAAATTGGATGCTCAATTTGATACTTGTTTGAAATATAATTTGAACATCCAATCACCCTTTATGTCCACGAAAAGATTATGTTGGTATGAGGGAATGGAATTTGAGCTGGTTAGGTGATGAAAATGATATCATCGCCGTCAAACAATGAATGTCTTCGCATCGGAAGAATTGATGGGAGGGGCAAGGAGGAGACCAACTCTTGGGAAATTCAATTATGTGCGCGCTCCTCTCAAATTTGTATAAAGATATGTCCATCGATGAGCTCACGCCGCCATTTCTGCATTGTTGAGCTCTAAATCGCATTTCAACTTTAAGAGGAGAAATGACATACTCAAAAATTTGTTATGTCAACCCATGCATGAAATGTAAATCTAGTAAGATTTCAACGCATCTAGGAGGAGGAATGCAAATCGGTTTGATTTTTGACTATTACTGATCTACCTAGTGTCTAATCTCAAAGTACTAAACTCTTTGACGTAATTTTTTTTAAAAAAAAAAAAAAAAAAAAAACTATTTATTTTTCAATCTAAAATATATCTATAAAAATTCAAAAAAATCCATTTCAGCGTTTACTTTGAAAATGTTTCTTTTTTACTTTAACCTTCAATTATAAAGGTTCACTGTAACAATTGCTATCACAAAGATACCCTCTAAAGCAAGATGAATTTAAAAATACCAAGGCCAAGAAAAACATTCTAAAAACAAGACGAGGGTTAAAACCAAGAAAATTTTAAGACCTCACAAACATGGAAGGGGTTAAACTTGAGTTAATTTGTTAGTTTGTTTCATGTAATAATTAGAGTTGGGGTTAGTAAAGTAAACATTATTTATATGATTAATATTTATTTATCCATTGATTTGCAGGAGAGATATTATTTTATTTCTCAAAACCTACGGTTTATATGTTAAAATGGTGGTAGAATGGTTTGGTAAGCCAATTGTCATGTAAATTCTGATGTACTCTGAAGATAAAAACAACGAGTCTTCCTTTTAAAAAAAAAACGTTTCAAGAGAAGCATGGGTTATTTATGTTCCAGTTAAAAATTATAGAGACAAAGATCTCATTTAATAGAAAGCTAATTCATTGAGGGAAACAAGGTGGCAATTGGCATACAGTAAATGCAGATTGTGGTAAATGCTTTTAAAGACCCTTTTCTGCCTCCTTGAGAATTGCATTATTAACGCATTTCATGACCATGACATTGACAGGCATGCAAATGGACACAGCGCAATCAGTGAGGGAATCTCCGTAATGAAAAATCAGATTGTGAAATCAATTAGGTACGATAGCTTTAGCCGGGCATCCTCTTCATAAATAATACCTAGGTATTCGCAGTTGTAGACATTTTTGGTTTATCCCCAACCCATTTGTACTGCATAACATTTTGATTATGTCATGTACTTGCGACAAAAAAGAAAAGCCATTGTTTAACTAGATTATTCCATTATGATGATGCCCTCATGATATTAAATCTGAAGATACACAAAAGCAATTTTGGTAGTATTCTTTGGATGTGGGGAAGAAAGTTTCACGTATTTATTAAATATTTTCACTTATATATATTGTTAAATAAAAATATAAAAAAATAACGGCTTATTTTAACCATTCTCCATATGGAACACATACGTAGAGAACATAAAATATTTGCGAATGTTATACAACTAAAAATACGAAAAAGTTTAAACGGCGCGTCAATTTGAAACCGCGTCATCAAACGCGACCTTACGACTATGCAGTTTTTTGTTCTAGCGGTTATAATGTCAAGATTAAACGAGTGTGGTCCACGCGATTATTACATTGATTTAACCATTTTGATGCTCTCTTTTTCTATCTAGTGAAGGACAAACCAAACAAGACCATGATATGGCAAATTGTGAGGAAGGTTATATTTTTTTTAGGGTTGGCGCTAGATGTATTTGCTCTTTGTTTTTAGCTTGGAAATTGTGTTAGAAAACTGGACCCATTGAATAGTCATAAGGTGGGTCACCCAATTCGAATATTTCATTTTCCCTCCATCATTGAAAGAAAAATTATAAATACATTGTTTGTTGAAGCATTAAAATTATGGTGTGGAAATGCATTCAAGTGTATTTAAGTAGGTCCAATCAAATATTACAATCAAGAAATGGTAGTGTATTTGAGAATGTTTTTTTTTGTTGATAGGAGTTGTTCCATTGGTGGTGGTGATGTTTAATCAATTACACAAACATTTTAGTCGAAATTCGATACACCCCTTCAAGGCCAATTGAATTTTTGAGAATTGCATAATGAGAGATAATTTGCTTACCCAATGATGAATCCAACCATGCGATTCTCTAGGATAAATTCTATTAACATCTTTGCAATTTGATAGTTGTGATGTTTCATGGGCATTAGGGTATTGTTTCAAAGGAATTAGTTAATTTCCATTAAATTATATTGTAAACATGATGACAAAATTATTAAAAATTAAAATTTATTTATGGAGAAATCAACGAAAATCTAAAAATGGAAAGAAGTAACTTGTAAGAAATTATGAAACCTCATTTCTTTTTTATTACGTATATGAAGTTTATTATGCAATGAAAGTATAATAGAAAATCATTTTAGAAATGCAAAAAGTCCAAATGTCATTTTCCTGGTGAGTGTCACTTGTCTAAAGAACAACCCAGTGACAGGCTTTACTATGCAACCGAAAAACATTTGTTGTGGAAGACAATGGAGAGAGGTGTGCACATGTAGTTGGTCCCAAATCAGATACCTAATGTCTTCAATACGCACTAGTGGAATTTGTGAATCTAAGGCAAAGAAGGCCCTTCTAACTCGAAATGGTGTGATAGATCGATCGGCAAGGATGACTGCTCAAGGCTCCAATCAATATCGAGCTCAAGCTGGGAATGCTAGGATCATGGGTTATTAAGTAATTCGGCGTGATTCGATCTATGGGTTGTGGAATACGTGGAAAATGACCTGGATAGTTTCGTGTATGTCTCCAGATAAGGTCATATGGTGGGTAATGAATACAATCGACTCTACGGATGATTCTCTGGCCTAGTCCAGAACTCTCTAGCTTTGTTAGCCGCTATATCTAGTAAGGATAATTGTTCGATGATGGTGGGTGGAAGTGGGGTAGATCTGAATACTAATATGCGTAGGCCAGTGTCTATGTCTAATTGACTTATGGATTCGTTAGGTTGTGGGATTTGTGGATCACAACCGTAGACTCTTGGTTGTTGTGGTCCTGCTATGGTCATGTACGAAATCAAGTCCTAATCCCTAGTATCCAATAATCATATGCTTTCTCAGCTTCTATATTTAGGATCAATAACTACACGATCTTCTCAGAGTACCTCACAGGTGTTCTTGCAACCTGATTCTTAGGCCGGTATCTATATCTAGAAGAGTGTCTCCTGCATCTGGCTATGGGACCAAAGGATCACAACCAAAGGTTTGTTCTCTTTCGAACCCTTCTACAGTCATGTGTATGTTTTCCTAGGGTAATCTGTAGTTCGGTTGATTTGACCAAAACGTGTGTGCTTGGTCGTCTTCTATATTTAATCCCCTCAACTGAGAGCTGATCTGTCGTAAATCTGTTGTTGTTTGGAAGATTTGTATTCTAAGGTTCTGGTCTATGTCAACTATTGCCGTGACGAGATTGGGTTGAGGCACAATTGGCTCAAATACGTATTCCCTGGGCTCCCTGGGTCCCGTGATTGTCATACAAAACAATAATGTAAATCTAACTGCAACAAAAAAATTTTAACTACGTGGAATAAATCTAGAACATATATATAATTTCTATTTTTGTATTTTCTGAGAAACTTTAAGAATTTAAGAAAGCAGCTATTTAAACGTATCTAGAATTTGACAACTAAGATAAAACTTAAAACAAACAAAATAACCGAGTGTAGTTATTTGTCTGTGTAATTTGTAGATCTATTCTAAATAATGAAATAACTTGCTTAATCTATTTGCCAGACTCTCGATCCTACCTCAGAAGTGAGGAATGAATCATAGTTTCTCAGAAACTATCAATCCCCACAGCTTCCCTGGCAATATCGAAAGTAAACTTAACTGAAAAGAAGTGATTATCTACTCTATTTGATATATTTCTAACTTTAGAACTTTGAAAGCTAGAACCTGGATTCTGCAGAAATGGTGGCGAATCCAATGGTGTGTGTGATCTTGTCCCCTCAAAGCAGTGATCTCCTCGCTTCCTTCGTGTTCACGTGAATCCAGAAAAGCGTGTAATGCTAGCATCAACAGAAGTAGATATTGGGACAAAGGTAGCTCAGAATGCAGACTGAATATAATGCGAGTAGGAGAGGGATAGCACAAGAGTACAGAGCTTGGCTTATGCAATTCCTAGTGGGATTTATTGTGAGTCATGCAACATAAAGCGTCCAGAACCTGAAACTATCCTGTTTTGAGGAGCAAAACCTGCAACTTTAATGGCTTCCTAAGCTATTCTACTCCAATGGATTGGGTGAAATAACAACACTTCCTGCACAAGATGGATATGTGGCTTACCAACAGCTGAACAATGCTAACTAAACATGCAAAGAATTGAAACTATGGCTTCTAAGCAAAATAATAGACTGAACTATTGAAAATGAGAGTATGAGAAGTGAATGAGGGGCAGACCATTTGTTTGAGCACAAGCCATTTATTTATAGCTTTTCATTCACCCAAAGATCAAAACCAAACTGAACTCTAAAACTATAAACAATGGCCAAACACTATTCCAGGGGACCAAAAACATAAATGCAAGCCCAAGTCGGCAAAAAAAGCTGGTGAATCATTGATTTTTACGTGAGTCGCGTTAAAAACACTTTCTGGAAAATGTAAAGGACCGCCGCTCTGAGCAGGGCGGCGGTTACAGGACCGCCGCCCGATCGATCGGGCGGTCACGGACCGCGCGCCTACGCAGGGGCGGCGGTTTCACACCAAGAGCAAAAGGCCAAGAAAAGAGGGGAAAAGGGAAAAACAAAGCACGCGGGGCTAAGCGGGCATGCGGGATGTTAACGCACACTTGGAGATCTTTTCCGATCCCGAACACCTTGCGAGGAGACCTGTATCATCATTGGGGCACTTGTCACGTTGTTCCGGCAGTACAATACCTTACAATTTTGGGTACGTACATATTGCCCCCTCGAGAAGCGTTTTAGCCATGGAAGAGGCGTAAAACGGTGGGTCCGAGTATGGCAGTCCCGAAATGGGAAGTTAGAAGTTATACCTGATACGTCCGTGTGTTGAAATGACGCCATCCAAAATTCCCGCTACCTGCAAAATGAAAAGAGAACTCAAGTGCAGATAGATACAATAGTTTGAAAAATAAACGCTAAGATAACAGGGAATGAGAACGTACCATTTGTGCGAGGATAGGAACTTACCTCCATCAGCGCTCCAAACCTGTGAAAAAGTCATTTTAAAATGAAACAGAGTGCTATATATATGAAAGTGGGCCCATTTTCCTATTCATTTGCGCGAGTTGATTTGATTGATTTTGAGCTCTGGGACCCACGGTGACGGTTTCTTGCGTGAGTAGAGTCAAAACGTCCGTGACGAGATAGCGATCATGCCTCCACGTGCGGAACATCGACCCGCGAGATCACAGGTTAGTTTTCTTCAGTTTTTCCTTTTTCCCCCCTTAATTTTGAAATGTTAAAATCTTTGTCATGGGGGGATCATTTTTGAAAATGCTAGTGTCAAAAGGTCCACCTAGGGGGCGCCTACTGGGTAGGCTTTGTTTTAGGTAAAATGGTCATTTTTTGCACTTTTTAGGCTTTTAGTTTAAAACCCGCGTGGGTTTTCGACCACGACCGCCGCCCCGCCTGGGCGGTTACATGACCGCCACCCCTGCTCAGGGGGCGGTTACATGACCGCCGCCCTTAATGCGGCCCTGGTTACAAAACCGCCCCCTGCTGGGCGGCGGTTTTTTGCATGTTTGCATGCAATGCAAAAGAACCTCTTTTTTGAGATTGTGTTTGTATTTTTAGCATTTCTACGTGCTTTTTATGACTTTCTCTAGTATTACTTGATGCTAACTTGCTTTGTTTTGTGTGTTTTTGGGTGTATGCAGTCGAGAGAGGAGTACATCCGATGGAGTAGAGAGAGGGAGTGTGATTGGCTCCTGGGTATTAGATGCCCTCTCACAGGATGAGGAGGACACACTTCAGCGGGCCGGGATACTACGCATCTCACGCGTGCCCCATGTTACACCATCTAGTCACATTCTTTGTGACCTATTCTCATACTGGGATGCAGATCGGAACACCTTCCGATTGCCAGGGGTCCGTGGTGAGTGGACCATTACATTGGAGGATGTCTATCGTATTCTGGGGGTCCCGATCATCGGGAGACGACTCACCCTAGAGACAGCAGGCTCACGGGCACAGATTGCACAGTGGGCCACATATATGGGAGATGCAGTCATCTCCACGGGGTCGAAGAAGGGGGTGAGAGTTCGATCTATTCCTTCTTTGCCCATCCCCTTACTTCGCCAGGCCATCATGGGGATCCTTGCCTCGAGATTGATCGGGGACAAGGGAGGGGACACATTATTATACTGCTGGGCCCCCATTATTGCACACAGATAGAGGGGCATGGTCGGAAATATGCCTGGGGGCAGACATTCTTGGGACTACCTACCATGACTTATACAGGGTAGTCCATTTACAGGGGCAGTCATTGAGCCACCCGACTCTAGTCATGAGTTGGGTCTATGAGCATTTCATCCCCTATGGCAGGGGTGTGGAGGTGGCAGATCCTGGAGCTGTGAGGGCAGCCAGATGGATAGACATGTCGGTGCTTAGAGCACCTCATCAGCCAGTTGCCTCCCTGACTACTGCCGACATGGAGGCCACACCATATCAGACTATGGCGGGCATATGGGGTGAGGAGACTCTTACCTTGATCTCCTGCTCCACGACAGGGCAGCTTATTGACAGAGTGGGACGTGTGGAGATGCACCCCTTTGGCCGAGTTCCTCAGCAGTTTGGCTTACCATACACGGATATGCTTCCCCCAGTGGCGCCAGTCTACAGATCAGTTCGTGAGGCCAGAGGGGGGCCTAGAGGCCGAGGTTGGACAGTGGTTACTCCTGGCATTCCCATTGCAGCCAGGAGGATAGTACGTGCTAGAGGGAGAGCCAGTGCGCCTCAGGCACCTTTGCTTCAGATTGTCATGGGGTCCCGCCATAGCAGCGATGATGACCCTATTGATATTGACTCCGAGTCTGAGGAGTTCACAGAGGGAGGAACAGAGGAGGAGACCGATGATAGCGATCCTGAGTGGCATGACACTCAGGATATTATGCAGGCAGAGAGGGCCGAGCAGAGCGCAGAGAGGGTGACTCTGTTTCAGAGGAGCCACTCTCCCATGGCCATGGTAGAGAGGATGAGTCCGTTGCGGGGCGATACGTTGCTCCACCACAGAGCAGCCCTCACCAGCAAAGCATGCATCCGCGGCAGGTGCCGGCCCCAGCGACCCATCCTGAGGCCTGGTGATCCGAGTAAGTTACCCTTTCTCCCTTTTAATGTTTGCTTGTAGGCTCTCCTTAGTTGCAATCTTGTATTCCTAATTTCTTGTTTGGTTTCTAACTTGTTTTCTCCTTTGTTTGCAGAGACTGTTGATGAGTGGCGGGATTTGATCCACAGGGTATGTACTGATTCCCTGATGATCCCCATGGATAGGACCCGCAGAGAGCTGTCCGTAGACGCTGGGGAGCCTTCAGCAGCCTGGTAGGCATACCGACGTCTTTGCTCCAGTCTGGCATGTGGCCAGGATGGTATCGACCCTTCGCACCGAGCTAGCGGGGTACAGGACGGCTGAGCGTCTTATGAGGAGCCATTCTCGTGGTGAGACTGCGGCTGCTCCTCGGGACCCTGAGCCCTCCGTACATTCAGAGCGCCAACTGTAGCCGAGTCCTAGGCATGGGCGTGCACCTTCGGAGGGGTCACGTAGGGATTGAGAGGCCACTTGGCTCTCGTAGATTTTGTACTATATATTCTTTGTATATCCCGGGCTCTTTGAGCATTTTGACCATGCTTAGTGCATGATGGCATTGTATATAAACATTGATCATTTATATATACGTATTTATTTTGGATCAAAATCTTGGCACTCATGGTTTCCTTTCTATTTCCAGTTTCCCTATGTATACTACGATGTATGTTTATATGCTTTCTAGAATGTATGCAATGGAGAACAAATGATGTAAATGTTTTTATTTCCTTTTGTGTTTCATGATGCTGATATATGGTGATGTAGATATAATGTGATTTTGAATCTTAGCTTCTGTAAGCAATTTTGGATACCTCATGTTTGTTTTGCAAAGTGATGAATACAAACCAGTATGATGAATAGATAAACTTGCCCCACTCCTAACTCCACGCAACTAGTAAGATGCGAGGGCTTATCACCAAGAGTCAAGAAGGGCACAAGTTATGAAATGTGCTAAAATGATAGTGATGAAAGATAGACAAAGCTTTGGTGGAACCAAATTGGAAGCTACAAGCTTACTCTACCCGAGTGACTTCATAGTTTAGAATGCAACTTACTTTGCGGTTTATCTAGACTTAGATCCGTAGATGGCCACATAGTAGACAAAATCTGGGTTTTTAGGATTTTAACTCTCTTGGAATTTTGAACATCTGATTCATTTATTTTTGACTCAAAGTTTCAAAGTTTGAATTGTTTGTGTATGACCATTTGCATTTATTTGTCAAGAGGACCCCCTACACTTTGCCCCATGCTACTAGTAAGAAGCGTGGGTTTAACACCGTGGGCAAAGCATAGGTGAGTAAGGGCATTTCCATCCTTTCCCAACCCTACGTCACTAGTAAGAGACGCAAGCTCATCACCAAAGGTTGGTGGGGCAAGGAAATGTGTAA
Source organism: Taxus wallichiana var. yunnanensis (assembly GCA_018340775.1). Taxonomy (NCBI): domain Eukaryota; kingdom Viridiplantae; phylum Streptophyta; class Pinopsida; order Cupressales; family Taxaceae; genus Taxus; species Taxus wallichiana. The sequence goes on from CM031239.1 coordinate 697,703,537, forward strand.
AATTAAAATTTTCTGTTTGATCAACGTTTGACTTGTTTCTTGAGTAAAACGTCAGTATGTGCTTATTTCCAAAGAGACATATATATGGGATAGATGTGACACCATGAAGCTTCTAGAATAGACCATAGGCAAGACACCTATCCTAAGAAGAAACTAAAAGTGAGAACAAGCCCGCAGATCTTGGTATGGTTACCGTTTAAGACTTTGTCATATCTAGCTTTATTTGATAAAATGATTCCGAGATAATTTGATGACATCATGAAAATGGAGAGGTACGATTAAAGAGTTTATGCCAACAACATCATGAGTTTGTAATGAATTGCTTTGAGAATAGATTCCTTGATCACAATTTGTGTACAAAACAAATGGACAACATGATCCTAATCTGTATGAAAATGCAATGTAGATAGTTATATAAGTAGTGCTAGCTGCTTATGCGTAGAACCGCTTGAGGTGCAGGGAATTGACTGTTTCACCAAATTCCTCACCTTCTAGCGTACATAAGAGGTATGCACCATTTCCATAGTCCTTCATGACTCGGTATGGGCCCAACCATTTGGGCCGAATTTTCCTTCCTTCGCCGGTCTTCTTGTCGATCCGGCTGTCTAGCCTTAGAACTAGATCACCTTCGTATATGTCACGTTCATAGACCTTCTTGTTGTACTTGCCAACACATCCGGTCAAAGATAAACTCTATGTCATTGTTCAAAGATCTAACCTAGTTTCATCTAGGCTTTCTAGTTGGGAAAGACGTGCTTCTCTCGTAAGCGCTTCATCCGTAATCCTTGTAATGAAATGCGGAGACTGGTATTTCAACCTCGAGTGGGAGAACTCGCCTCCCCCCGAACACTAGTGAGAAAGGAGTTGCTCCCGTTGGTGTTCTTATTGAGGTTCGTGGGCCCACAAGGCCGGATATAACTTCAAATGCCAATCTCGTTTGTTTTCTTTTTTTCGCTTTAAGGAGAATGGCTTTCAGGGTCTTGTTTGTCGCTTCACCTGTCCGTTGGCTTGGCGAGGGTAATACAAGGAAGCCGTATGATGGTTATCTTAAATTTATTGCATAGCTTCGCGAACCTCTTCATTCTTAAAAGAAGTTCCATTATCTGAGAGATCTCGAGTGTGTATTTCTACTTCTTCCGGGAACTTAACGAGGACCCTAATTTCAATATTTTTGGTTCATCCTCCGTTCCATGATGTTAACATCAATTGTTTCTTCGATTAAAGAGGCATTACCTTCTTCAAACTCGTGGGGGAAGAGGTAAATCCAAATCGTCCCCACTTTCTACCGTGTATACGCTAGGTTCCATTATGGGATTTCCACAGTAAGAAGATGAATGTGGGATTAAGGACAAATCTATCATATGATAGGAGAGATGTAGTGCCGCATAGGCATTTAAGTAATCCAAAGTGGCCATATCACTATCAACATGGTCTAGGATAGTAGATTCATTTTTGTTTAAAAGAGAATTTGTCGTTGTCTTTATCAATGGTTCATCACGAAGGGATACTATGAAACGGGTATCCTCTAACTTATTGCTTGGAGTAAAACGTGATGCGGAAGTTGCTATTGAATCAGCGAGAAGATTTTCTTCTCGCGGGATTGTTTCAATTGATATGAAGTCAAATTCCTTGCTTAAATCTAATACAACTTTTTTGTAAAGCTGTAAATGCTCGGCTTTGGTTTCATATATCTCAGAGACTTGGTTTGCTACCAATTGTGAGTCTCCTAATACTCTGATGTTATTAATACCGATCCTCTTGGCTAAAATGAGGCCAAGGAGGAGGGCTTCGTATTCAGCGCCATTGTTTGTACATTCAAAATTGAGTTTGAAGGCGAATGGTAGGACCTTTCCTTCAGGGGAAGTAAAGATTACACCAGCCCCCGCTCCATAATGGCATTTAGCTCCATCAAAATGGAGAGTCCAATATTTAGCTGGGAATATGGATGTTGGGATATTTGTTGTGTTTGCGCATTCTACTTCCACCATACAGAGATCCTCAGCTAGAAGAGAACCAACACCTAGGGAATTTCCCATGCCCACAGAATCAAATGGTAGGAACATTGGTAGATCCTGTTCTAGTAATTCAACGATTTTTGCAGTAGTTCCTAATGATACCATTTCTACAATGTTAGCCTCATCTTTTGAGGCTGGGATTGTCTTGACTAGATTCATAGTCTCAAGATCCGTTGTAGGTACCAACTTCTCCTCTGGTTTTGCGTCAGTGGGTTTATTAAGTTGGTTTGTTGGAAGTTCAAATTCCGAGTGCACACCTGGTCTTTTCTTTAAGTCAGCTAGGTGTATATCGAAAGGTTTTGGATCACCTTTGGCTACAAACACCTTTCCTAGATGCAAGAATCTTACTTCTTGGAATAACGTAGAAGGGATTGCCTTCATTCGGTGTATCCATGGTCAGCCGAGGATCATATTATAATTAGTTTCCCGATCTATAATATAAAACTCAGTCAGGATTGTTTTGGGTCCTAAGGTGACCGGTAGTATTATAGTTCCAATCGAAGTGGCTTTAAGGCTATCATAGCCTCTCAATGTATTTCGAGTGGTGGAACAGTTTGTTTCCCCATATCCTAATTTTTGAAGGAAAGAGAAGGGGACTATGTTAACTACGGCCCCATCATCAACCATTTCTCATTTTACGTAGTTATTATAAACCCATACTTGTAAGTGTAAGGTTGGATCGCCTCGGCGCAATCTCAGCATCTGTAGGCATTTTACTTATTTCGAATATGAATTCGACATCCTTGTCCGGCTGCCCTGGAGGATGAACATCAAAGTCTACATGATTTACCTGTGTTTCAGGAGGTGGAGTGATGTTAATTAAATGACCTAAACCTAATGCTTCTAAAAGAGCAGCCCTGTGAGCAGGAGAGTTTTTTAGTAAGTCTAAAAATGAAATGTGTGAGAAGGTTTTTGTTAGGTCGTTAATTAAATCATAGGCACCCACGGGTTTTTCTACTATTTGTTGACTCTTATCTATTTCTGGCAGGTGACTTGGGCTTGGTTGAGAGAAATATTCTCGTGTTCTTGTTATAGCTTCGATAGGTAGTTCAACGTCTAGTTCTACTAAACTGACTATCTTGGGTCTCGGCTGATTTCCTAATTGTGGCGCAACTGATGGATTTAGTGAAGTCGAGGCTTCATGATCATTGTTTCCCGTCATTGCACCCTTGTTCGTCCCAGTTGGATTTAGTCTATTATTATCATGATTTGGGAGTGGATCGTTAAAGATCTTGAGGGGAGCATTCTGAGGGGAAACTGCCCCTGCGAGCGTGCTTGGTGGTGGTGACACGGATCTCGCAAAAAAAATCATGAAGAACCGCTTTGTTCTTCTGGCAAACGTTGCATGAATTTATTGTAGTCACGACACGTTCTAGTATCATGACCTCGAATTTTGTGGAAACCACAATATGAATTGGGATTGTAATTCCTGGTTTGTTGGTTTGGTGTATATTGTGGCCTAAAACTCTGATCAAACTGTTGCCTATTAGGATTAAAGTTTTGCATTTGTTGTTTCTGGCTTTGATTTTGGTTTTGATAACCAAATGAGTTTTGGCTTGGCCCTTGTATGGGATTTCACCGTTGTTGTTGTTGTTGTGGATGGTTAAAATCCACTGTATTGATTGTCGGGGTAAAGTTGTTGTTTCGTTGGTTGTTTGTTTGTGATGGAGTATTGACAACATTTACCTTCTTGGGCTGGTCGGTTACTCCATCTGTTGTTACACCCCGATTTTTGTTAAGGATTTTAGGTCCTTGATTGACATTTGCGTGGTGGGATAATTTGTAGTGTTCTGATTGGGGGTGATTAACCTCCCGTTTGCTCCATATGTCTTACGACCACTATCAATCGCTTGATCTATTCAAGAGCACTCTCTAGTACTTCATCGTAAGTTCGTAATGGGAACTTCTGGACTTCTTCCTTCACTTCTCTGCTAAGAGAATGAAGGAATAAATCACATAGTTCCATTTGATCCATGTTTGGCGCACTTGCCGAGGAATAAAGGACTGTACGCCACCTTTGGATGAAATGGGCGACAGATTCGTTGTGTTCTTGTTTGATGTGTAAGAACTCCCTGATTCCTGTTCTTAACAGTTTGTTCATGTCAAATGCCTTAATGAACTCTGATACGAGTTGTTTAAATGAATGGATGGAAGCCTCAGGTATTCTATAATACCAATCAAGAGCGATGCCTTCCAAAGTTTTGGGGAATATTTTAGCAACAACCCCATCCCAAGGGAGTAGTTCTCGTATGGCTGTAGCGTAAGCTTTGATATGCACATTTGGATCTCCCTCACCTTTGTACTTGGGTAAATCAGGAAGGGGTCTTGAAGCATGACGCTTCGTATGGCGAAGTCTAAGGGCTCTTTCAAATATTCTGAATAAGTCCCTATCGCATAGGTTTCGACCATTGATGGTGGTTGCTTGAGGGAGTGGTGGTGGGATGGGTTGTTGATATGGCGCAGCGTATGCGTTGGTAGGGGCATAAGGAAACACCTGTGTTTGAGCAAGCATGCCGGGAGAGGAGAACATATCTCCTTGTGGTGATTTGGAGTACATGTTTAAGTATGACGGGGTATTGTCCAGGAATGGATTGTTTGATACTAGACCGGGAGGAATGGTGTTAGAGATGATGGGCCTAGTTGGCATTTGTTGTGGATACTGAGGAGGCATGCCTAACGTGCCTACTCCTGTGAGGAGATCTACTTGGCTAGGATGGTGTGGAGGATTGGAACCCCCTGTTTGCATGAATTGTGAATTTTGACTTGCTTGGGCAAGTTCTAACCCTCTCACTTTTTCTACTAACGTTGAAATGACTTCATTTGGTGAAGTCACGATATTCTGCCTTGGTGGCGTTTGTTGTATACCATGGTTTTGTATAGGCATGTGATATCCTGCTATGAACTGATCGCTATCTTGCCAAGTTTCTCCGAGAGTATTTCCTATATGCAATGGTATAGAGGTATTTTCTTGAAAAGAGACCTCGGGTTGCGTTTGTAAACCTCCTACAGGTGGGTATATACCCTGAGAGCGCTGTTCACTCCTAGGATAACGTATTGACTGTTCATCATCTAAGACCAGGTATGGGTCTGATTGTCTACTAATTTGTGGTCTAAGTAGCATCTGAGGAGATGATCCAGATTCTCCGGTGAACGTCATATTATTCGAGCCTGAAGGCTCTGTTTGTTGTTTTTGAGGGGGTTGATCTAACTCCTCAGTTTGAAAAGATGAATTATATCTGATTCTTGGAGTTTGTGTTGACAACTGATTAGTTGAGTAGTTGTCACCCCATACCGAGAGTGAGGGTGATGATTGTCTATTCTGTTGGGCGTAGTATGCCTCAAGACCCAAGAGGGGTCTGCCATATGCATCGAATCCCGACATATTCGGGGGGTATATGAATACCCGCAGAATAATGGGAGAGAGCGAAAATGATTCGTGAAAGCTAATGAGGCGAGAAGATGAAAAGTAAACTAAACTTGAAAGAAAACGTAATACTATGACTCCGGACGAGAAAGTAGGAAGTTCACGAAATTTTGTTTGTTTCACAGGAAGTTCACATCACGCACTTTTTTCACTAATTTTGTTTGTTTGAGGTACGGTGAAATAGTTGTTTGTTTCACGTAATTTCACCAATTTTGTACACCGGAAAAGTGACAAGCGAGCGTGGGAATCTACAGGTAACTCTTCCACGTACCCGACCTCCCGAGGTCGTGCCGAGACAGCCAATGGGGATGGAATATGCGTGGGATGTAGAAAACTAGTTAGGCAATCTAATGTCTTCAATACGCACTAGTGGAATTTGTGAATCTAAGGCAAAGAAGGCCCTTCTAACTCTGAATTGGTGTGATAGATCGATCGGCAAGGATGACTGCTCGAAGGCTCCAATCAATATCGAGCTCTGGCGTGATTCGATCTATGGGTTGTGGAATACGTGGAAAATGACCTGGGATAGTTTCGTGTATGTCTCCAGATAAGGTCATATGGTGGGTAATGAATACAATCGACTCTACGGACGATTCTCTGGCCTAGTCCAGAATTCTCTAGCTTTGTTAGCCGCTATATCTAGTAAGGATAACTATTCGACGATGGTGGGTGGAAGTGGGGTAGATCTGAATACTAATATGCGTAGGCCAGTGTCTATGTCTGATTGACTTATGGATTCGTTAGGTTGCAGGATTTGTGGATCACAACCGTAGACTCTTGGTTGTTGCGGTCCTGCTATGGTCATGTACGAAATCAAGTCCTAATCCCTAGTATCCAATAATCATATGCTTTCTCAGCTTCTATATTTAGGATCAATAACTGCGCGATCTTCTCAGAGTACCTCACAGTGTTCTTGCAACCTGGATTCTTAGGCTGGTATCTATATCTAGAAGAGTGTCTCCTGCATCTGGCTGTGGGACCAAAGGATCACAACCAAAGGTTTGTTCTCTTTCAACCCTTCTACAGTCATGTGTATGTTTTCCTAGGGTAATCTGTAGTTCGGTTGATTTGACCAAAACGTGTGTGCTTGGTCATCTTCTATATTTAATCCCCTCAACTAAGAGCTGATCTATCGTAAATCTGTTGTTGTTTGGAAGATTTGTATTCTAAGGTTCTGGTCTATGTCAACTATTGCCGTGACGAGATTGGGTTGAGGCACAATTGGCTCAAATACGTATTCCCTGGGCTCCCTGGGTCCCGTGATTGTCATACAAAACAATAATGTAAATCTAACTGCAACAAAGAAAATTTTAACTACGTGGAATAAATCTAGAACATATATATAATTTCTATTTTTGTATTTTCTGAGAAACTTTAAGAATTTAAGAAAGCAACTATTTAAACGTATCTAGAATTTGACAACTAAGATAAAACTTAAAACAAACAAAATAACCGAGTGTAGTTATTTGTCTGTGTAATTTGTAGATCTATTCTAAATAATGAAATAACTTGCTTAATCTATTTGCCAGACTCTCGATCCTACCTCAGAAGTGAGGAATGAATCATAGTTTCTCAGAAACTATCAATCCCCACAGCTTCCCTGGCAATATCGAAAGTAAACTTAACTGAAAAGAAGTGATTATCTACTCTATTTGATATATTTCTAACTTTAGAACTTTGAAAGCTAGAACCTGATTCTGCAATAATGGCGAATCCAATGGTGTGTGTGATCTTGTCCCCTCAAAGCAGATCTCCTCGCATTCCTTCGTGTTCACGTGAATCCAGAAAAGCGTGTAATGCTAGCATCAACAGAAGTAGATATTGGGACAAAGGTAGCTCAGAATGCAAACTGAATATAATGCGAGTAGGAGAGGGATAGCGCAAGAGTACAGAGCTTGGCTTATGCAATTCCTAGCGGGATTTATTGTGAGTCATGCAACATAAAGCGTCCAGAACCTGAAACTATCCTGTTTTGAGGAGCAAAACCTATAACTTTAATGGCTTCCTAAGCTATTCTACTCCAATGGATTGGGTGAAATAACAACACTGCCTGCACAAGATGGATATGTGGCTTACCAACAGCTGAACAATGCTAACTAAACATGCAAAGAATTGAAACTATGGCTTCTAAGCAAAATAATAGACTGAACTATTGAAAATGAGAGTATGAGAAGTGAATGAGGGGCAGACCATTTGTTTGAGCACAAGCCATTTATTTATAGCTTTTCATTCACCCAAAGATCAAAACCAAACTGAACTCTAAAACTATAAACAATGGCCAAACACTATTCCAGGGGACCAAAAACATAAATGCAAGCCCAAGTCGGTAAAAAAGTGGTGAATCATTGATTTTTACGTGAGTCGCGTTAAATTAAAGTTTGGGTGAGTAAATAGATGGAATTTACTCAAATTTAGGGAAAAAGAAAAGCGAGAGGGAAAGTTGCATGAAGGAGAATAAATGCGGGATGAAGGAGAGGAGTTATACCAAAAACTGGTGTCTACATTTGCCCCTTTTTGTGGAGTGGTTTGCATGATAGCAAGCCACGAGACAAAAACAAAAAGGATTGGATGAAGTCATGTGTCCGAGGATGGATAAAGACATGACCAAAGGCAAGATGCCCCAAGCAAAAATAATCGTAATAACAATGAAAAATATGGCGGTGATTCCAATATCACATCGGTAGAGGACAATTGTGGTCTCAACGAAGATGGGCGACAATGTTCTATGGACTAGTGAGTGGGTGGAGACCACTGCAATATGGATGTAAATCAAAATGACCAATGGGTCATGGGAAAACACCAAAATATGCACAACTAAATGTGAAATCCTTCGTACATGAGGAGTCGAGTGAAAAATCATGTGTCCAAAAAGGGATTAGGATGAATAATAATGGTGCCTCTAAAGACAGGCTCAATATAAAAGGTGGATATGTAAATAAAAATTCCCAAGGGGAATACTCATAAATGTGGAGATGATGAGCGAAAGGATAAAAGGCGAGATAGAATGCTCTAAGAGGAGGGTAAATATGATTTTGAATACATGTTTTATAGGAAAGATTCATAAGTGAGGGAAAATTAGTAGGTGAAAAAGACAAAGCAAATCTCACTTCTTCTGGTAAGTTGGATAAGAAGTCAAGCTACTTTTGCGACAAAACAAAAGCAGAGAAAACAATCATGGAAGAGAACAAGATCGAGATAGGTGGTGGCCGTTATGATATCCTCCAAGGAAAAACATTTCATAGAAAGATGTGATGAGGTATATGTATGATGATGTCTCCTTGAGACGGTCGACAAGAATGGGAGAGACAACACCGCTCTCGAAAGGAGAAGAGATAAAATTCATAGAGAAGAGGAAGAGGACATTGAATGGAGTAGAGAGTAGGCGTGGTGGGGAGGAGAGAAAAATTGAAAGATCACAAAGGGGATGAGATGTAATAGGACGAAGAAACCATCATCCATGGATAAAGAGGAGTGTGAATTGTGCTTAATTGTGATGGAAAGAAGAGGAAGAGAATAATAGAGAAGGAAGATAAGAGAGGAGAGAAGATAGATGAAAGCACATAGGAGGGAGAAATATAGGTAATATTAAGGAAGGTGGGAAAAGATAAGAGGAGAAGAAATAGGGATGGTGTGATGGGCTTGGAGAAAAGAAAAATAGAGAAAGAGAGTAAGAGAAGAAGGGAAGGAGGAAGAACAACATAAGGAAGAAGATGAGATGAGAAGAGGGAAGAGATTAGAGGAGATAGTGAACACATAGAAGAGAAACAGAGATGTGCCATAGTAAAGAAGCAACATATATAATAAAGAGGGGAGATGGTGGAAGAAAGAAATGATGAAGGACAAAGAAGAAGAGGACAAGAAAATGATAGAGAGCATATGGTGAAGGAGCAAGGAAAAGTAAAAGGGAAAGAGAAGAGAGAAGAGGACAGAGTCGAGGGTGAAAACGGAAGAAAGATGTGCAATATGAAAGTAGTGGAAACCAAGAAATAGACAATATGATTATGAGAAGAGCAAGAAAATTCAAGAGTGAAGGAGACAAAGGATGAAAGATGGAGAAGGATATAAGAGATAGGGATGATAGGGGAAGAAGGAAAAAACAAGAAGAAGACAAGAAAATGACAGAAGAGAGGTTAAAGGGAGATGGAGATCAAAAATGAAGAGAGAGAAAGAATGGATCACGAAAGAGATGACAGAGCTGAGAAAAGGAAGAGGTGAAGAATATTAGAGAAGGATGATAGGATAGATGAACAAGAAGACGTGAGGAGGGTAGGGGATAACATCAGGAAAAAGGAAGAGAAGGATGGAAAGATGAAGGGGATGAAGAAGATGAAGAAGTTAAAGAAGACGAAAGAGGAGTAGAATAGAGAAGATAAAGAAAGAAACAACGAGGAGCCGGGAGGATCAGAAAGAGATGAGAGAATGGAAAAGTAATTGATCCATAATGATGGAATAAGGTAGGGGTGGTGGTAAAAAAGAGGTTTGGTAGTAGGAAGGTGGAAATAATAGGGAAAGAAGAGATGATAGAGAAAACGAAGTGGATTGAACCAAGGTGTTAGGAATAATAACCGTAAAGAATATGAAATGACCACATGGAAATCCATGTGGAGAATGGGATGATAAAACATATGGGACAAAACTGGTGAGTCAGGTTATTAATGGGGAAGTAAGAAGGAAATGTGAGGTAAAATAGGGAAAAGAAGCGAAGATGATACAAAGGAAGTGAAATAAGATGAGGATCAAAAAGGAGGAGAGGACAATGGAGGAAATTATGTAGAAGGAAGGAAACAAAAATGGGAGATATGAAGTGAAGAGTGAGCATTATAAGGAATGTAAAGAGAATATTGAGGGAGGAATGACACGAATTGAAAAAGATGCGTAATTGATGATGAGAAAATAGGGAGAGGGTGTATGATGAAGACAGTAGAGATATTGAAGAAGGTGAAGGGAAGATGGAAAGGCAATGCCAGCGAAGGGATGTTAGGAGAAATCCTTCGATAATGATCGAGGGCACACAAAAAAAAAAGGAAGGAAGAGAAAATGGAGGAGGTAAAAAGGAGTGAACAGGACGTGTAGAATGGGGATGAATGAATTTTAGGAGAAGTCCACCGATAATTATTAGCGCGAAAATGGAAGATGATGATGAAATAATGTAAGAGGAATATTAACAATAATGGTGGGTAAACGAGGTGTAGATATGTGGGAGAACTCGAGAAGGTGGAGTGGAAAGAGTAAAGAAAGGAGGGATAATGATTTGTGTGGAGATGACAATGAGGACATGATGTAATGGATGAGGATGTGGATAAAGAAGGAAGTAAAGATGAAGGAACGAGACATAGTAAGAAATGGTATGAAGTGGTTAAATTATATTTAAAAATGAGGGATGATGGGGATGATATTTGGGGAAGTCTAAGATATTTTTTGTGAGGAAGAAAGAAAAGGGAAGAGTATGTGTTTATGGGGAATGAAGAGAAAATGTTGATGGTGGGAATGTGGAGTGATGGGGAAAGGTAAGGAGACAGATCATCCCTAAGAGAGACTCTTAAGTAAGATCGCCATGCCGCAGAATGGTTAAGTAGGATCGCCAAGCCGAAGAAGAAGAAGAATGATGAAAAGAAGCGGATGGTTAGAAATATTGATGGTAAGAGTGTATGAAAAAATGGACTAAAGGGGAACCCTCAAGTACATTTTCCATACTACAAAAGTGCGTAAGTAAAGTGATCGAGGAGAAGATGGATACTAAGACGATAATAAGGAAAGAAGGAAACAAAGGAGTATAACATAAATGGATGGAGGAATGTATGCGGTGTAGGATGGAGAGTGTGAGGGGAATCCTTAATTAGGATTCCCATGTTGTGAGAGTGATGATGACGCTAGAGTGTTAAACAAAAGTTATGGAGCGAGGAAGACATTTCTAGTGATGATTTTCATTTGATGGAATGGAAAATGGTGAAGGAGTTTCTACAACGGCAGGATCTTAGGAAAGGGATATATTTCAATTAAGAAGCCTGAGCAAAATGGGTGATTAAGTAAGATCATCAAGCCAAAATTTGAAATAATGAAAGGGAAATGAAATGATAAAACAGATGCCAGTAAAAGGATATTAGAGGAAAAACACAACAATAATTATCCGAGGAGGATGGGTGAAGGATCAAAGAAACAATGGAGAAGGACAAAGTGGGTGAGAAGAGCAACAGAGAATGAGATGGGGTGAATTTTAGGAGAAAATTGGGTCGACAAAGGAGACTAGGAGGAAGGAATGGTCAATAGATGCAATTATGAATGAGACCTTGTCCAGAATGACAGTCTACTTTGAGTAGGATTTTTGTGCTGCATGGGTAGTTACGTAGATGTGCCAAGTTGGGGATGAAAATCTTGGAATGGTGAAGAAGATGATGTCTGCACTAAGTGATAGACAAGAATAAGAGCGATGAGAAGGGTAATGGGTGGATAATTTGTGAGAAGAGAAGGACGATGTGAGAGGATGGATGGAGAAAGGTCACATTGGTCATGGTGGGGGATGAGGAGTGTTGGATAATGAATACTACTTAAGATATATCCTTAAGTAGAATTCACAAACTGCAACAGATCAAGTAGAATTCCCAAACCGAATAGTGCATTAAAGAGAGTGTTTAGAAATAGTAATTGATTTCATGATTTTATGGATGATGCTAATAAGGGACATCCTTAAGAGTAAATATATGGATGCAGATTTATGATTTGAAATTTGATTTCAAAGAATGCGATTGTGATAAAAGATGACTTTGATGAGATGAGTGTCACATGACCATAACAAGGGGCATGCAAGAAAAATGTACTTCAACTAGATGAGGTAAACAAAAAAGGTACCACTCAGGCATTGACTTACGATTGATAACATGTGTCAACACATAACCAATGACAGTTGATTATACCAAAAGACCCTGAAGGAGATATAAATGAAATATTCTCATCAACCTAATGTTGACATGACAAGGGGGTTTGAGATGTATCTTGTATGCGGGAAGAGGGTTCTCCAAAGGTGGTGTTCCTTAAGTCTATGCCCCAGCTATGGGAAAGGGGAAGAGTAATAATAGAAGAAAGTTGATCAATGTGGGAAGCTTTCTGGGAATGCTTATAAAAGGAAGGTTGGTCAAAGTGGGAAGTCTTCCAAATGCCATAACAAAATATTATCCATCCTTTAAGGGTATGGTCTACTATATACTTAATATGGATGGCAAGAATAATATATATGATAGCCGTCCTTCGAGGGATCAGTCTATTTCTTATGACTTTGATTTGCATGCTTTTCTTTTTATTTTCCTTTTTCTCTCTCTCTCTTTTTTTGCGCATGAACAATTTTCCTTCGAGGGATCAATCTAATTTTGATAACTTTGATTTTGATTTTTCATGCAAGAATTTTATCTTTACATGGGGAGAGTCAGGGAATAGCTAAGTAGACCACTTAGGAGGGGATGATGATTATACAAGAGACACCCATGGACCCTTTACATGACTGCAATAGGAGAATGAAAGGGTGATGGATGTAATGATTATGGGGTTCTCACCAATGGGAGAACTTATCCATAACAAATATGCTATGAGTATAGTTTGGTAATCATATTCAAGGTCATATCAAAGCAGTGACGGTAGACCACATAATTGATATCATTACCATGATAGAAAAAAGGGGCTAATGGTGGAGAAATGGTCTAAAGATATGACTATGCTCATAGGTGCATGTACTAACAATAGAATGGCCGTAAGTGCAATGCATTAAGAGGTTAAATTTCCGGTTTACCATCAAGGGAAGCCAAGTGATAAGCTCCAGACCCATACTTATGTGTGATAATATACGGTCCGATCTAGGGAGCTAATTTTCCCATTGGCTCCTTTATTATTCAAGATAAGAGTTTGATAGGATGGGATATAATGAGATAGATGATGAAAGATAAAAAAACTATGTTTAAGGAAGTGAAAATATATCGTCCCTAACGAGATGAGCGAGATGGCCCCGGGGAGGGAAGAAATGACCACAACGATGAGTTTAAGATGAAAGTGAAAGATTAGATAAGATGTCACAAAATAGATAAGATGGAATCTATGTGTTGCCTTTAAAAGTGAATAAGCAAGAAAAGATATGCATCCTAGCGAGACGAAACATGGCCATAAGGGTGGGCTTACAATAAAAATATGGTGCCTCCAAGAGAGACACAATCATGGCCACAAAGGTGGACTTTGGTGAAAAATATGGTCCCTCAATGGAAGGACAAACATGGCCACAACAGTGGGCTTAAGATGAAAATAAATGGTCCCCTAAGGGATAGACACATATGGCCATAAAAGTGGGCTTAAAATGAGATGAAGATTTGGATGAGGTTAGTTTAGATTGGATGGATTTGGATGAGATAAATAAAACAATGTCAAGGATTAAAGCCCCCAACATCAAAGGGGGTTTTTAGATACAAAATGAGTTAATATAAATGATATGCTCAAGGACGAGGGAAGGATACTCCCCAATGAAAGAGATTATATCACCGTAGGTAAATTGTATGTGGATGAATTAAAGAGATTGGATGGATAACTTTAGATTTGGATTAGGTAGATGAGTTGGGGATCATAGGAAAACAATGTTGATGAACAAGGAGGAACTTCTATACAGGAATAACATGCAAAGGAGAGATGTTAATGGAGGATGGAGGAGAAGACTTAGAGACTTCGATAGATGTGGAGTTAATTAGTAGATAAAATGGTAGAGGGAAAATCCTCAAAAAGGTTGTCTCTTTCAATGAGATCATGGATGATAATTCTGAAGGGCCTTACAACATTTAGTGCCATGACCCGGGCATGATGGTAGGCACAAATGAGGTGGGGATCAAACCACGACGACTTCTTACTATTTGGGTTAAATGCCTTGACAGGTGGGAGTGTGATGGTGGAAATTTGTAATAAGTGTTGAAGGGCTTCTGCATAAGATTCAATTGATATGTTCATATATGTATTTTCTTTGGACTCTTTAGACTTGGATTGGGATGCAAATACTTGGGATGTGGTTGTCTGAGCTATCTTGGAGGATTGTGTCATGTTGTTCCACAATTTTGATCATGTTTTAGTGACACTTGAAGGTTTAGAGGAAGATTTGAATCTTGAAGGAATGTTGGATGCTTTTGATTTTTGTTGGTGGAGTGATTGTGATGCCTTAGATGGAGATTGATGTTATCCCAAAATAGATGATGTATATTTGGTATTTGTTGGAGAAATTTCTATCTTATTTTGGGGAGGCACAAGAGATCGTTGTGGAAGTGTACCAAGGTTCTTGGATTTTGTTTGCGAATGAGCATTATTGGAAGAGATGAAAATTATTTAAGCCGAGAGGATCTAAAGGTTGTGTTGTAATTGATACGGTGGAAGGTTTGGTATTTTCATGATGATGTCCAGGTGAAGGTTGGTTTGATGTAGAAGTATCTATAGATGAGATAGGAGGGCATCTAAAGTTCTATAAGTTGAAGTGCTTTCCAATATTCTTCAAATGATGTGGAAGAAGAGGATGATGTGGTCACGTTCACCCTAGTTGATGTGATTGGCATGGGTAGAAACGTGGAAAGAGGAACTGGGATATAATCTATAGATGGCATGATAGGTAAAGGTGAAATAGATGTGGATGGGGGAGTCGTAGGAAACCCGATGGATGGGGATGTAGAAATATGAGTTGTATTTGTTGTGGATGGGGAAGGATGTTCCCCCTAAATGAGGAAATTGTCTTCCTTAAT
This sequence comes from Taxus wallichiana var. yunnanensis, assembly GCA_018340775.1. Classification (NCBI taxonomy): domain Eukaryota; kingdom Viridiplantae; phylum Streptophyta; class Pinopsida; order Cupressales; family Taxaceae; genus Taxus; species Taxus wallichiana. The sequence continues at coordinate 697,718,722 of CM031239.1, forward strand.
AAGGTCATGGATGATGGTCTGAAAGGCCCTACACTGCTCAATATTGTGGCCTGGAACATGATGGTAAGCGTAAATGCAATTGGGATTGAACCATGGAGGTTTCCTATGATAAGGATCACAATGTCTAATGGGAGGAAGCATGATCGCAGAAGTTTGTAATAAGTGTTGGAAGATTTCCGTATATGATCCAACTAATGTGCTAGAAGATGCCTTGTAAGCTATCTTGGATGTTTGGGGAAAAACCTGAGTATATTGATGTTTTGGTGACTTAAGTTCATTTTTTATTTTGGTTGGTGATTCAGGGTCACGTGGATCGGACGAGTCGTCACTTGAATAATTTTCATGGATAATGAAGGATCCTCTTTAGACAAATATTTATTTAAAGGTGACATGGTTGTGGAAGTTTGTGAAGAATGAGGGGAAATTTGCATTTGGATAGATGAGGTCAAAAGTGTAGATGTTTAAGTGTAAGGAATAGATTGGTTTGGTTTGGGAAGGATCTATCCTTCCTTAATGAAGTCATAAAGCAATGGCTTGAAATGCTCCGTAATGTCCAATATTATGTCCAATGGTACGATGATATGCACAAACAAGGTTGGAATTAAACCATGATGGCTTCTTTCTATTTAGGTCAAAGGCCCTAATAGGTAGAAGTGTGATTGCATAAATTTGTAATAAGTGTCGGAAGACCTCCGTACATGATTCAACCAAAGCGTTAGGAGGTGCTTTGTCTGTGTGGAATCTCTTGCTCTTTGGAGAAGAAGTGGATGTTTGAGATAATTCAGATGTTGAGGACAAATTTCGAGCATGTTTATATCTTGATGGTTAGAAGGCAGTTGTGGTTTTCATAGTGTTGGATGATTTCGGTTTTAGTTGAAGGGGTGTGGGGTTGGATTGTTTAGAAGAAGGAATATTAATTTCCTATATAAGGGATTTTGAGGCAATACTTAAGAGGTTGCGTCCTTGGGAGGAACGACAATAATTTCTATCGGAGGATCCAGAGGTGGTACTGATAGAGGTGTAGGAAGGAGTATTTGTTCGTTGGAATCTAAGGAAGGTGGAAATTGATTTGGTTGCACTAATGAGATAGAATTATTATTTGAAGTTTAATTCAATTGAAGTTCTTTCAAAGGTTCTTCAAATGATGTAGGAGGGGAGGACGATGTGGATGTGGTCTCAATGACTGATGTGGTAGGTGTAAGAACTGGGAATGGATCTATGGTTGGTATTATGGGTAAAGATGGAATAGATGTGGATGATGGAGTGGATGAGGTATATTTAGGTGTGGAATCAATGGTGGATGTGGGTATGGGTATTGAAAAAGGTGCTAGATGTACAATATTAATTGAATAAGAATCAAAATCGTGTGGTGTGGAAGGTAGAAATGGATTTTCCGATGGTGGATTTGGGAATATTTGTTGGAATATATCCAGGAGTTGAGATTGAATTGATTGGGAGGTTGTGTAATGTTGGGAAGTAGGGACATAGTAGGATGGATGAGATTGTTGTAGTACATGAAGTGTGGTAAATGAAGCAAGTGTGGCATTGGCATAAGGTGATGGGGATAAAGTAAGACTCACGTGGTTGAGAACTAAAGTTATGGTGAAAGTATGTGTAAAGGGGGCTATACGAAAACAAACACGAGGTATTGATTGTGCTTGTCCTGAAGAGTAGCAATAATTGATGTGATATAAAAGGAATGATAAACATATCATACCAAGCCAAGAACACATATGCAATCAAACACCACGATCAATAAGATGAAATCAATTCACCAAAATAACTTTACATAAAACCTTTGCAAATAAACTATATGTGTAAAGGAAAGTTTACGCAAACACGAGGTATTGATTGTGACATGCGAGAGTAGCATAATTGATGTGATGAATATGATAAACATATCATTGCCAAGCCAAGAACACATATACGATCAAACACCATATAAGATGAAATCAATTCACCAAAATATTTACATAAAACCTTTGCAAATAAATGAGCAACAATATCATATATTATTATGGAACTCAATGCAATACAATGAGAATGGGCCTTGCTTTAATAGGTAAGGAATAACAATCTAAGAACCATTCAAGGTCATAGATCAAGCCATAAATCAAGGAAATAACTAGTCATCAAAGAACTAGTCAAGACCATAGATTTAGGAGAGAACTAGACATCAAGGATCTAGTCAATACCATAGATCAAGGAAAGAACTAGTCAATACCATAGATCAAGGAAAGAACTATACCTAACAACTAGATAATATTGCCTAATATCTAAATAAGATAAAGAAATATCCACACACATAAGTGGGTGAGGATAAATACAATAAAGGTAAATAAAGTACCTAGGTGAACATGAGCTAAGGTAAATACCTACTCTAACATGATAGGCATGGAGGTTGTAGTTATGGTTGGTGTGTGTGTAGGATAGATATAAGATGGTCTTGGTTGTACAACACAAGGAGTGGATAGATAAGGATATGAGGAAGCTTGGTATGTTAAAGTTGGAGGAGATGTTTGATAGGATTCTTGAGGTTGGATTAACATATTTGATTGTTGGTACATACAAGAAGTGTGAATGTTGGTAAATTGTGGTGATTGGATGGGTATTCTGGATGAAGCAGGGATAAAGTTGATATGACATAATGTAGGTGTAATACGATCCATCAATTGAATGGATTGACATGATTGAGGGTTTTAAGAGATTTCTGACACATGAAATCATAGACAGGGCTAGAGGAAGGCTCAAAAGTCCCTAAAGGAGCATGAGGTAAAGGTGCTTTAGATATGGCATTGATTAAAAATGGCTAAATCAAGTCTTGAATGTGGTAGAAAATGTCAAAAATACAATATTCACTGAAGCTGAGGAATGCAAGAGACCAGAATGGGCTAGTCGCATATCACTGGAAAAGGTGGGAATCTTGATTTTTATTTGGGTTTTGGCAAAGTAGACTATATTTTAAGTGGTCCATTTTTTCAGTATATATCAGAGTAGTTGTAATGTTAAAGAATAAGGATCAATATATTATATTGGTTTTCTGAGATCACATAATGAAAAAAATATGACAATTTTCATATCGATATATCGTATCATGTGAGGAAATAAGGTCAGTATTAGATTACAAACTAGCTACAAAATTTATTGAATAATATGTTTTTGCATCAATTTGTGGACATCTTAGAGTATTGTCTTGCACATGTGAGGTTTGATGCATTTTGAAATTATTTATCTTGCACTCTTGTATCTATGATGTAATAAGGGGGAAAATGTTGGGAAAGAAGGTTATTACACGATTGTAAATGTGAGTTAACCACATAGGGGTAACTGGTAGGTAGAAGTATTTACTTTTAGAGTGGCTTTGTTGGGGGCTTACAATAGCCGTGTATAATAGAAAATGGTTGGATTTTTTTAACAGTGCTTTGGATACTTTAGATATCTAAGGTATAGGGTCTAAATTAGTAATTTTTTTGTATTATAGCTTGGTAATTCTCTTTTTCTCAAAGAATATATGTAGATTATAGGCTAAGAAGTCACAATACGTAGGGGAGCAAGTCAATTTCAGATTCTAGGTGATCATAGATCAAGAAGTGACAAAAGTGAGACATCTTGTCAATTTGTATCAAGAATGTCTCTTGATCATACATTGAGGACCAAATCAATTTCATACCCTACTAATAACTGATCATAGATCGAGATGCCACAATCCAAAAAACTTGTTAACTTGTACAATTTTTACTGATAATGTACGTTGATCATAAGATCACAATATTTACAAAAGAAAATCAATTTATTATCTACTCACAATCGATCAAAGATCAGAAATTACAACTCAGAATTATCTTGTTAGTTTGATGTATGTTGATCATAGGTTGAGAAGTGACAAGGTTTAGAGAAACAAATCAATTTCATACACTAGTAGCAGAGTTGATCATAGATGAAAATTCACAATCCAAATTGGTGTGTGATGTGTCGATCATAGGTTTAGAAACAAAAATATTTAGGGAAGAAAATCAATTTCATACTCTACTTACAGACCAATCAATAACATTTTGTTAATTCGTATCAAGAATGTGCAATGGCCATAAATCAAGAAGTTTTGGAATGCAGGGAAGTAAACCCATTTCATACTGTATTCATTGCCAATCAAGAAACCACTAACCAAAACATCTTATCTACTCACTATTATTCAAGAAGACACTATCCAAAACATCTTACCATGTGTTGATCACAAGTACAGAGGCCAAATTATTCAGGGAAGTAAAAATATTTCATACTCTCATCACAAATTGATCGAGTAGTCATCATCCACTTCTCTACATTTTAGCAAGAAAAGCTCCAAGTACAACAATCACTGCAAATAATGAAGGCACAATCTCCTTAGAATCATACAAAAACTATTTCCACCCAAACCCCGAACTACTTTAATCTATTAACTAATTATAGTTTTTGTGGGTATTGACATTTTTTTGTAAATTCATCTGTTAAGATGTTCTTCTAGATCATACCACAAAGACATGCTAGAAATAATGTCTAATAGAGAAGAGAAAGAAGAAGAAATTATAACAATAAACCATAGTACTAGTTGGGAGAAAAGAGACACTTATTGGAAGTGGTTCCATCTACTACGCATGATGATAGAGGGAAAAAGTGGTTCACCCAAAATAGAAATGTTTAAAAAATCTCATAATTGATAATTTCAGCCATCAAACTTCTCTACCTTGTATTTGTTTTCTTATGCCATTGTTGTAGCTCCCACTCAATCAGAAGACCCTCTGTGAGTAAATCTGTCAACACATAAAACCCTCAAAAAAATCTTTGATACTCGTTGTTGGGGTTAGCACAAGGTTGTATAGATAATATATCAAATCTAAGTATACATGCAATAAAAGCGGATATTCTACCAGAAGAAATATACAAAACAAGTGATATAAATCAACACCAAATTTAATGTGGTTCACCCAATGTGGGCTACATCCACCAAGAAATAAGCCAATCTATTATCCAAAGCTTTCATAAGATATACAATGAATATTTACAACCTTCCTCATCTCTCAGATGTACAATACTTTATTTCTCTCAAGCTTCTCCTTCTTCTCCAAGAATTATCTCTCACAATTATTCTCACAATAATCATTAACACACTTCTAAACCCTAGCTTTCATGCTTATATAGGCACATACAAACTTAGGGCACTTAACCATGTAATTACAATTAGTAGATCTGCTTTAATGCTAAAATTAGATCTAATTCTCGAGAGTTAAATAAAATACTCCCGTTTAGGTAACCGATGTCGGTTAGCCCTAACCAATGTCAGTCATAGGTGACCGATGCCGATCCCTCCATAACTAATGCTAGTTATTGTGCTTTCCTGCAAGTTTAATATAACATGCTAATATAAAGTAATTGGGCTCCACGAATCAACAATCTCCCACTTGGAGATAAATTACTTCACTATACCTATATAATGTCTTTCTTAGATCCTTTCCTTAGCTTTGTTTCTTCCTCTTCAAGTCTCAAACTCGAAGACTAACAAAAGTGGAGTGTAGCTTCAACTTCTCTTTTACAAATGGCTTCGTTAGCATATCTGCAAGGTTTTCACTCGTATGAATCTTCTCCAGTTTTAGCTTCCCATCCTCCAATACCTTCCATATGAAGTGATACCTCAACTGAATGTGTTTTGTTCTAGAATGAAACATTGAGTTCTTTTCTAAATGAATTACACTATGACTGTCACTAAATAATTTAGAATCATATTTCTCCTTTCCCAACTCTTCCATGAACCTGTTTATCCATATCATCTCTTTTCTAGCCTTTGTAGATGCAACATACTCTTCCTCTATAGTAGACAAAGCCACAACCTTCTGCAATCTTGAAATATAGCTAATTGTCGTTCCCCTACATCAGTGAAAATGTATCCAAGAATGCTCCTTCTACCATCTAGATCTCTAGCCATATCTCGAATCAACATAGCCACATAAAGAAATATGATAAATTTATGCTAGATGTCCCTCTCAAATACCCGAGAATCCATTGGACTGATTTCCAATGCTTCTTACTTGAATTAAACATAAATCTACTCACAACTCCCATTGCATGTACAATGTTTGGTCTAGTACAAACCATAGTATACATGATACTCCCAACTGCTGAAGCATATGGTACTTGTGTCATGTATTTGACCTCCTCATGTGATGAAGGACACTAATATTTACTCAATTTGAAGTGTCCAGCCATAGGTGTACTCACCGGTTTTGAATCTTGCATGTTAAACCTTTCCAACACCTTATTGATATAAGCCTCTTGAGACAAATGCAATTTATTTTTCTTCCTGTCTCTGTGTATTTACATGCCAAGGATTCTTTTTTAGATCATAAATCCTTCATAAAAATGTGTGAGCTAGCTTTCCCTTAAGCTCACCAATGTCCTACATACTAGATCATATAATAAGCATATCATCCACATACCGTAACAAAATAATATAACTTCCATTTTCAAGCTTCTTGAAATAAACACAATGATTAAATTCACATCTCAAGTAACCATACTCATGCATGGAACTATCAAACCTCATGTACCATTTCCTTGGAGTTTTCTTGAGCCCATATAGACTCTTTTTCAACCTCGCACACTAATTTCTCCTTACCCTTGATTTCATACCTAGGCGATTCTTTGCATATAAATATCTTCATCTAAATCACCATGAAGGAAAGTTGTCTTCACATCTAGTTGCTCTAAATGCAAATCATGTACTACAACTAAACTCAATACAATATGTATGGAAGTCATTTTAACAACAAGAGAAAATATTTCACCAAAGTCAATACCTACTTTTTGTGTAAATCCCTTTACTACAAGCCTTTCAGATCTTTTCTATCCACCTTATTCTTCCTTGATCCTGTAAACCCACTTGTTCTACAATGTCCTCTTACATGCTGGACAACTTAACCAAATCCCAAGTCTGGTTTTTTTCCAAGGAGTCCATCTCCTCATCCATGCCATGCTCCCACTACACGTGGGTCTTATCCTGCATTGCTTCTTCAAAATTTCTGGTTCACCATTATCAGTCAATAATAAATAATATAGAGGTGTAAATCTTTCTAGATTTTTAATTACCCTTTATGACCTTCTCACAGAAGTTTGGGGTACCGGAGGCTCATTCTGGACCTCCTGGACATTTGTTTCCAATTCTTATAGTGGTGATGCCAACACTGTAATGATGATCAAATTTGTTAAATGATGTCGATTTGTCTCTTCTGAATCGATACTAGTTCAACTGACCGATGTCGGTCAAGATCCAACCTATCGCTTCTATGTGTAACCTCAGGTATGAATTTTTAATTTGAGAGTTCATTTTCATTCACAAACTTCTCAACTAGTTCATCCTTGGTACCAAAATTTGATCCCTGTACATTATCTTTTCAATCCATTTAATGTCACGACTCTTAATAATTTTATAATTCTCTAAATCACAAAAATGGAATCTGAAATCACCAGATCCATAACCAATGAATGTGCATCTCTTGGATTTTTCATCCAACTTTTTCCTATTTTCCTTATCAATATGCACAAAAGCTTCTGAACTAAAAATTTAAGAAAAGAAAGATCTACCTCTTTTCCCATCCAAGCTTCTGTGGTATTCCTCCATCTAGTGAACTTGAAGGCCCATGGTTAATCAAATAAACTATTATATCAATTGCTTCTACCCAAAATTGTAAGGAAATCCAACATGTATCCTCATACTTCTAGCACATTCCATGATTGTCCTATTCATTCTTTCTACAACACCATTCTCTTGTGGTGTTCTTAGAACCATCCTTTCTCTACGTATTCCATTCACTGAACAATAATCATTGAAAGCCTTGCTACAGTATTCACCACCATTGTCATATCTAAGGCACTTTAACTTTGAATTTGATTCATTCTCAACAAGGGCTTTCCATTTTTAAAATTATCAAAAACATCGATTTAATTTTTAATACAATAAACCCATACCTTTCTTGTAGCATCATTAATGAAAGTAACATAAACACTAAGATCCTCCATGAGAAACTACATGGGATGGTCCCCACACATCTAAGTGTACAAACTCCAATTTTGCTCATTTTTAGTTACCTCAACTTTGATAAATCTCACTCTCTTTTACTTTCCAAAGATACAATGCTCACAAAATCAAGATCTAAATTTTTCAAATCGATAACTTACCCTCACCTTTAAAGATCTACATTCCTTTTTGACCCATATGGCCCAACCGATTATTCCACATGCATGCATCTCGAATCAAGTAGATAACATAGAAAAACAATCAAGAACACATGTAGATAAATATAACTTTCCTACATTCTTACTTGTGATGCCCGCTAAAATAACCCACTTGAGACCCAAGAAACAACCTAGGATCGCTTAGGAAAATTATGGAATAATTTTTTTGATTAGAAGTGTCAACAACTAACTAGGTCAGTAAGGCAACAACATCACTAGCAAGTTCTAGAACAATTCTAATTTACTATAACATACTTATCTTTTATTTATAATAACATGAGGTCACAAGGTCCAAATTTTAGGGTAAGAAGTTTTCTTAGGTTCGGAGGGTAAATTTATCACCACACCCACTCTCTAATAGACTCACAGTTTCAACTTTATTTTTCTCACACTTCATGCATTCAAAATTTCCCTAAATAATTCTCATTGGATAGGAAATTTTCTCACCTTTCCGATCATATAAAGAAGTCCTCCTAACTCCTTATAAAACTCAAGTTATGGGCCCGATGGGCCTTGGGGTGAAAATTTTCCCTAAGAGTGGGCCTGTGGGCCTGTGGATGAAAAATTGCCCAAAGGGGCGGGTTAACGGGTTTCCAACACGTTGCAAATTATTCCAGAGTAAGGGGAGAAAATTCTAATTTGCACCCGCGCTTCTTTACACCACTAGGGACACGTGTCGCGTTTCGAGCCCAAGCGGGGAAAGAATGAGGGAAGGGCGGGGTGGCGGAGGTGATTGGGGAATCTAGCCAAAGGGAGGGAAAATGGAGAAGTTTGACACATGGGCCCACGTCTCCATGGAAGGGATCTCACCAAGGTGAGGGCGGGAGTGTGGGGTTGCGGGGGTTTTTAATAAAATATTCCAAAAGAGGGTTTTTCAAATAAGACAAAGTTTGTGAGGGTTTCTAACCCTCCACCGTAACGTGACAACCTTTGATTATTGTGAATTTCTCTTAGGGAAAATTTAAAATTTTCTAAAAATTTTCCAAAACTTTTCTAAGGTTTTAGGAAAATTTCTAGGTCATACCTGCATTGGAAAATTTTCCCAAATTTTCCCGAAGGAAGGAAAACTTTAGAACACCATAACTTTTACTAGAAAGCTCGGTTTTAGGAAAACAAGGACCTTTTGAAAGCTCTCAATGCCCTCTTTATACAGGGGAATCATACATTTTATATTTTAATAAATTTTAAGGGGTAAAATCCATGAAAACTTTCTGCAAGATTTAAAAAAGCCAACTTGTAAATTTTAACTTATAAATTTGGTTCAATTTGATCTTCTCCTTCACTCAACATGCCAAAAAAACATGGAGAACTATTCTAGGAAGGATTTAGGATGTATTTGGAAGGTGATTTTGCTTGATTGATTCCAATTTGAATTTTTTCCAACAATTGAATGAAAAAGAAGATATATAAGGTTTGGGCCCGATTTTGCAATGTTTTAAATTATTTCCTTAAGTGTTTCTATAAAATTGAGTTCATTGATGTCATAACATGCTAAATTTTAACATTTCAATGTTGATTATTAATTGTAGGTTCGAATCATGTGCATTTCAATTAAAATATTTGTCGAAGATTTACAAATGAGATCCATTTCTAGAGAATTTGTTTATCAATTTCATCATTCAAGTGTGGAAATTAATTTCTATTCTAGTCCAATGCATTTAGTTGTTTTAATAAAACCATTTAAAAGCTAAAATGCAAAGTCTAATTTCCAATTTTAACATATTTTCAAAAGGACAAAGTAATACAATTCCTTCATACATGTTTCTTCCTTTTCCATTCTTCCAAACAGGATTTCAATCACAATCTGATATTCCAATTTAAATCAACAATGTAAATGATGAAAGGTGTTGCGAATCTCGTATTGATTTTGAAAGAAATACATCTTTACATTTTTCCAATCCTTGAAGGTAATTAGCATATTTCACTTTCTTTCTTTTAAATGTACAGAACAAAATATAAATATCTTTCACATTTCGAATAAGTAACTTTCATAACCAATTACAAAAATCTATCCTTCACAAAAATATTACAATTTCATCCACTTCAAGTGGGAAAGGTTACAATAAAATATATTTCACAAGGGACAGTCAAAAGTCTTTCTTCTCTGCTCCAGAACAACAACATGTAAAGTTCCTTTTTCTTCCAATTTGATCACAACAAAAGTGGGGGAAAGGCAACGCTCTCCACCCAACCAAGACATCCAATGAAAGGAGAAGCCATCCTTCATCATTGGCCCTCGAGCCCCAACCATAATGCAATAAGAAATGTATATCAACCCATGGCAACAACAAGCTTCCACAACACACAACATTCTTTCAACATGCACATTTTAATTCAAAAACACAGTTCAACACAAGACAACAATTTACAACTACATTGAAAACATTCAAACAAAACTTAGGCTTCATCATGCAAGCCAAAGGAGCAAGAACTATGGGGGAAGCTACTTATGCCTCCCAATGGGAATTGGGCATCCACTTGTAACAAACCGCCGCCATAAAAAATCACCACACATATCCTTATGCCCCCACAAAGTAAGAAATGCAAGCTATTTCTTTTTTAATGGTGGATCCCAAACCCAAACTCCCTCCACAAGAATTCTGCTTTTACCACCGACATTCCCTTATGCCCCCACATGAATTCCACATAGACTTCTCCTACACCATCCCTATGGAAGTCTACTCAAACAACAAAAAAACAAACACATTCACCATTCACACATACACAAAAAGAAATAACAACATAAAAGAAGAGCTAAGCTCCTACCTCTCCATGGTAGCTTTTGTTTCCAAACAACAAGCTTTAATGCCAAAATACAGTCCCAAAACAATAACCAAAAAGCATGCAAATTTTCCAAACTCCTTCCAAAAGCAAGAGCTCCAAGCACAAGAAAATTCACCCCAAGGAAGCATGCAAAATGATTCAACAACCCAAAACAAGCAAAGAGTTTGAATTTTATAGAAGAGGGAAGAGAAGAGGATGATGTGGATCCATGTAGGATGCCACATCACACATCCTCAACTCCAACACAAAAGACAAATTTAAATCTCCAAGGCACAATAAAGAGGTGGGTGAAAATATGACAAATTAACTTACACACTCCAAAAGCCCACACCCAAAGGACTCTGAATTAAATAAACATAAGAAGAGTGCAATAAAAACATGCAACATGATTAATAAAAATGCATTAAAAAGGTCTAAAAACAACCTTCCAACAATAGGTATGGTTGGTAAATAAACTTAAGAGGTATGAGACAAATTTTACTTGTCCCACAAGCCTCCAAAATAGCCTCTAAGGACAAATTCAAATTTCAAAGGAGGTGGAGTGTTTCATAATCCAAAATTTGACTTACACAACTCTTACACATACTTACACATCCCTTACATATTTAATACAAAGAGCCAACAACTTCCATTATTACTTTCTTATATCCAAATTTAATTAATTAACTTTTAACCATATGTTTTCTCACATTAACCTTCCACAACTTAATTAAATAAAGAAAGGGACACATCACTAATAAAATACATACAAACAATAATAAAAGGAAACACATTAATAAAATGCACAAAGCCCATGGTCACATTTAAAGGTGATCCCCCCATGGGAATCCCTAACAACAATCAAACACAAACACAATAAAACAAGTTGCCATGGTGACCTTGTTGAATTCATCTAGAATTCCAATGTGGTTGGTCTCCAATCCCCCGATGTTTGTTGTGATATTTTTTAACTGCAAAACACAAATACTCCTTTGGCCTCGTGGCCATATCAAACATCCAACATGATATAAATATAATAAAAAAATCAACTATACATATGAATCACAAAACATCAAGGTAATAAACAATATCACTTACAACTTATATCAACAACTATACCATCATCATATAATGTCCATTTTCTAGGTCTACTAAAATATCAATGAAATCACATATCCGACAACATTCATAATACATCCACGTCAAAATAGTATATCATCATCCACATATGAAGTTTCTCTAATAATCATCATGCATCATAACTAAATCAAGATCACAATAATCCATGATCAAATATCTAACATCATACTAAATCTAAACTATAATAATGTCCATAATATAATCAACAATATCAAGATTAGTATCAAAGGTTCCAAAGGGAAGTGGGCACTACATCCCCTCCCCTTAGGGTGTCTCAAATAGTCCTCCCTGAAGTCACTGGAAAAAATGTTTCGAAATTTTCCTAATGTGTAATTGAACTCAGTAAAAAGTAGCATCCTCCCATGTAGATGCAAATTCATCATATCCGTCCCACCGCACCCGAACTCGATCAACCTCTCTCTCGCTTAAGGCCTGGGGTCCTATGATCTAGAATGCTTTGCTGTACCCAAATTTGTTCTTCTTTTCATTCCGAGCAGCATCAAAGATATGGCATGAAGCTTGAAGACATATAGATCGTGATGTGTGTCATTTTGTATCTAGGGATGTGATCTAACTGACACTCAGATTGTGGAGAGATGAATAGCACTCAAATAGGACTTGATCTTTCCTAATTGTTTTAGGTTGTGCCTTTCAACCAAGGTAAGAGGACCTATTTTATAACCCTTAAATGGTGAAGGAGATGAAAATATCCCTCAATTTGTGCAAATAGTATGGAAAGGGCCTTGGGAAAATATGATCAACACTCCAAATATGACTTTCACAAGTTGTCACTCCCAGATTATGGAGATATTTTCAATGCAAGGCAAGGGTTACTGAAGACATTATATGATCTTGATTTGCTTTGTGCATTTTTGTAAATGGATTATATTCTTTTGTTGACACACAATGCAATGTAGGGGTAGTATGGGGTAGGATTAGTTATTTTGAATGAATTTTTGGTGGGATATTTTAGACAAGACTAACCAAAATTTGCCAAATTCTTTGAGGACCTTTGTAAGAAATTTGTAAGACCTAAACAACAAAATGCTTCAAAGGGGTTAAGGTACTCCTTCAACCAAGATATGTGCACTAAATGGAGGCCCAGATCTGCACTCTTCCACACAATCTTTGACAACCTACCATAAAATCTTGAAGCAGATGAACCAACAAAGCATCCAGAAACCTCTATTTTATCATGACCTAAGGTGCACCCAAAGGTTTACAAACAATCTCTAAATTCAAGGAAGGTAAAGTGATTTTAAATCTATTTATCTCTTTATCAGATGAAAGCTCTTCTGAATGTGAGATTACAAATGCCACTAAACTATCAACAAGAAATGAGACCATGTATGATCAAGAGAGATTTTAAATACAAGATTGTAATAGGAGAAAGAAACACAAATTGAAAACATTTTGAAACATAAGTGCATGCAAATTTTTCCAAGAGACAACACAAAATAATCTAGAATGACCAAATTTATCAACAGGGGAATGTTATAAGAACAATCTTAGAGCTTGTTGATGGCTTTACAACTGAAACCAACTCAACATGATACAAATATGATGCAAAAAGGAATTAGAAATGGTTCTCAGGTGGTTTCTCAGAGAATGGGCTTCTTCCCATATTTTCCCATGAAATTCTAAGTTTCTCCGACCTTTTGCATGTCAAAAAACATGCATTATATAACTTTTTATTACATTTGATCCTTCTTTCCCAAGAAAAGAATATGCCTAGCATCAAGTTTGTTACAAAATTCCAACATGATTCGCAGATAGGGACGTTTAACATATTTGCAACAAAAGTTGCCAGGTGTTTCAAAAAGGTGAATCATTACAAATCCTTCATCATTATCCATTGTGGAGGCACGTTTTTCATCCTCAAAGCATGCAGAACCCCTTTCATTTCATCATTTCATCCTTATCCCTCCAAAATTTGATTCTACAACTTCTTGATTTGATATTTCACGTTTTGATGGGCTGGGGAAAAAATTATTTCAAAAACACCTCAAATCTATAAATTGATCCCTAAAACCACTTGCATTGGTCCTTACAGGCACAAATGACATGAATTCACCAAAAATTCGATGAAAATTGATGCAAAATTCACATCTCCAAGCTTCCTAGAGCAAAAATGGTGGCCAAAATGAAAAATACATAGTTACCATTGATTTTCCCTTTCTCCCTTTAATCTGAGCCCTCCACGTGTCAAAATGTGATTGGGAATGGATTTGGGATCACTTTTTGACTTTTTAATATTTTTGGAAAAATGTAAAATTTCAAAATTCTCTGCCCCTCCGCCCTTGAGATTTGGTGTTGACACGTGGCAAAAGGTGGGCCCCATTGGAATCGTGGCTCAATTATGCACATTTCCACCTTTTTTGGAAATTTGAAAATTTTCACTTTTTTCCCTACATTTTAAGGTTTTCATAGGCCTACACCTATATCTCTCTGCCCCGACACGTGTCACCTTCTCTATCGCTAAGGATCTGTAGGCTCATTTCACATTTTAACTCCTTTTTTCGCCAAGGGAAAATTTCCCACTTTTCTTCAAAGGGCCCACCACCCGCTCTTTGCTCTGAAGCCACCACATGTCTCCCTTTACTTCATTGTAGACCCACGACCCTTTCCTCAACCCTTTTCCCTTTTCACCAAAAGGTAAAAATTTCTAAGTCCCCCACCATCCTTCTATCCCGCCTTTGAATGAGAGCATGACACGTGTCCTCCTGTGGGACATGCGCGAGTCAGCAAGGAAATTTTGAATTTTTTCCAAAAAAAAAAAAATGTTAAGTTTTCAAAGAAACCCACCAATCCTTGTCCAACCAAAAATGGCCACGTAGGGAGGAGATTTTTGAGTTTAAATTTGACGGAAAAGGACACCCTGATGACCAGTACCGTAAAAACATAGAATTTTCAGAGATGCTCGAATTCAAGTTTTTTTCTTCATGGGTGAAGGATTTTTTGGTCAAAAACAAATGGAAAGTAATTTTAGGCAATTTTCAACCATGGGGATAGATTTTTTAGGGAAAATATGCATGAAACGAACAACTTCGAGCTCCAAAGGCCGAGAAAGATGGAAAAATGATAGAGGCTTGTGGATTTGGAAATTTAGGGCACAAAACAAGGCATACATGTATTTTTCTTTCAAATTGGGGTAAAATAATAAGTTTATGAGTATTTCAAAGCATTCAATGGGGAAAGTTGCATATTACCAAATTCGAAGAAAAATGTTTTAGAGCATACAAACCAAAGGAAAATTTAGGTCAAAAAAACTTGCAAGCTCAAAATGGGCACTAACATCGCTCCTGCTTGGGATGGGCACCCCCAAAGTGAGTGCCACAAGAACAAAAGTAGAACAAGTGTCAAAATAATCCATTTAGCAAAGGAGTCATGAGACAAAGCCACCAAAACTAACTGAGAAACCGACCAAAAATGGCTGCCACACACCAAGGCAAACCAAGAACCACCAAAACACCAAAAACAGAGCAAAAGCCAAACACTATACACTGTACAAGTTGGTGCATACCTCAAATTTGGGGATTAATCCAAGAAATGCTTTAGATGCCTACCATTAATAGGTAGTTCAAGCAATTCCCCATCTAAATCTTTGAGAAAAAAGGTATTCTCACCAATTCTGATATCAATGGAGTAAGGGCCCATCTACAATGCATCAAATTTACCATGTTTTCCCTTATCTTTATTTGTGTTGTCCCACAAGAAAACTAGATCTCTAATATTGAAGGCCCTAGAGTGACCTTCCTATCAAACAACCTTTTTAACTTCTCTCAAATCTGCATGCCTTGGTGGGATGCTCTTCTCTTCATCTAGCTCCACAATCTGATTAATCCTTGCTTCATATGGATCGACCTCCGATCTTCAAGTTGTTGAACAAATTGAAATGAAGATAATTGTAGATGTAAGGGCAACAGAGCTTGAGTTCCACATACCAACTCAAATGGTCTCTTACTAGTAGCTTTATTTTGGTAGTAATTCTATCACCCAAACCGTAATTTTCAATTATTCACCCCATTTTCTCTTGTTCAACTCCAAGGTTCTCCTAATGATCTTCAACAAGTTCTTATTGCTGACTCAAATTGTCCATTCCTTGGGGATTATAGTTTGAAGAATAAGTCGATTGGTTCCATACTCCTTGCACATTGCCATCAAAGGTTTAGCTCAAACACATGGCATTATCAGCCATAATCTTTGCACACCAAATATGCATATGATATTATTCAACAAGAATTCCATAACAACTTGGTGTGTTACCTTCTTAGTGGGGATTGCCTCTACCCACTTGGTGAAGTAATCTATGGCTACAAAGATCCACTTATGTCTAGCACTATAAGGGTTTGAAATTTCACCAATGAAGTCCATCCCCCATTGTTTGAAAGGAGCTTCAATGATACAGCAGTGCAAAGGAAGGGAGCCTAAGACTTTCATTCTTCCAGAGAAATGCTTTGGCAACTCTCACATTTTCTAACCAAAGATGGTTGCATCTTTGAAGAGAGTAGGCCAAAAATAACTAGCTCTCAAAACTTTGTGCACTCGTAACCATTCCAACAAAGTGTCCTCCACAAACTCCCCATGGAAATCAGCAAGTACTTTGGGAGCTTCATCTTTAGTTATACATTTCAAGAGGACACCTTCAAGGTTCTTCCAAGCCGACAAAGTCAATGATGACATATTTTGAGAAGCCAACTTGAGGTCTCTTTTCTAATTTTTATTTAAATGATCAGACAAAATAGGCGTATGAGGTAAAATATTATATCCTTGTACCACTCAAACTCACAAATTTCTCAAGAACATCTTCCCTTTCTTTCGTACTTCATTCACTTCCACAGTCTACAATTTTCTCTCACCATGAGCTTTGGCAAGACCCAAAGCTCTTACCAACTTTGTGGTTTAGATGTCCATGTCATACACCCGTAGTTTGTTCACCCACACCTATATCTTTTGCTTGAGATCTCCATCTCTGATAAGATGTCTTTACCATGGTGTGGGGAACATAAGCAACAAATTTTGAACTTAAGATATAAGGCCCGAAAACCTTTGTTGCTTTCACCAAGGCAAATGCTTGTTTTTCCATGATTATGTACTTTAACTTAGCATCTTGTAAAGCCTTGTTAAAGAAGGCAATAGGCCTCTCATCCCCATATTCATCCTTTTGGAGTAAAATAGATGCAATAGTATTTTCAAGTAAAGAGAAGATTTGGAAAGGATTCTTGTAATTCAAGCTCAAGTAAGACAGTGCATCTTTCAATGCCTCTTTGATTCCTTCAAAACCCCGTATAACAACCTCCTCCCATTTGATAACTTGATCTTTCTTTAACATGCATGTAATAGGAAGAGTCAATTCAACAAAATTAGACACAAACCTTCTAATGAAGTTGATCTTTCCCAAAGAAGGATCAATGCCCTTCTTTGTTCTTGAATTAGAACATTGTTGATTGTTTCTAATCTCTCGTGGTCAATCATGACACAAGCCTTTGAAACAATATGACCAAGCAACTTAGCCTTTTGCACCCCAAAATGACACTTCTTTGGATTGAGAGAAATGCCATATTCTCTACATCTGATCAACATTCTTTCCAAGTGCTGCAAGTGATCTTTTCTACTCCTTGAAAACACAGTCACATCATCCTGATAAACTGCAATGAAGTCATTTATGTAACCAACAAAAGCAACATCCATTGCTCTTTTGAAGGTAGCTCCAACATTCATGAGACCAAAATGCATTCTCACATAAACATATGTTCCCCAAGGAGTGGTAAAGGCAGTTTTAAATCTTTTGAATCCTTGACAACAACTTGATTGTAGCTTGAGAGAAACCATCCAAGGTGGATAAAAATTTAGATCCAAATACTAACTACAACATGTTCTTCATGTTTGGAAAAGGATAATTGTCTTTCAATGAAGCTCTATTCAGATTTATGAAGTCTACACAAAGTCTGATATCTCCATTTTTCTTTTGACTCGGCACAACATTGTAACCCAAGATGACTACCTTGTGGGCTGAATGATCCCCCCTCTTTCAGCTTTCTTCAATTCATCTTGCATTTTCATGGAGAGGAGTGGATTAATTGGCCTTTGCTTCTGTTTGAATGGTTTGGCACCTTTCTCAAGAGGGATCTCATGTTGGAATAAGTCTTCTCTATATGCTTTTAGCTCTGAATATGACTAGGCAAGATAGTCTTGATATTGTTTCAACAATTGGAGGTAGGACTGTTTTTCTTCCTTGCTTAAACTGCTGCCCAACCAAAATTTTCTTGGTTTATCACTAGTTCCCAAGTTATGCTCTTCCACATCCCTTGAGGCAGATATGTTTCTATTGATGATGTAATCAACATTGCTAAAATTTGACTCAAGAGCAACAAGACCTCTAGGAATGGTGTTAGTTTTCAATTGGATAATATCCTTTCCAAACAAAGTCTCTCTTCCTTCAATCACACATACCATTGGTTCCCAATCAATATTTTGATCTACAAACTCACCTTGATTTTGTAAGAACCTTTACACTTGAGCATCATCATTAAACACTTGCAATGCTTGATGTCAGTCAGGACACTGGCCTAGTTAACACTTCAACATTATACTCACAAAGAAGGTGAAATGGTGCAATCTCCAAATCTTGACCCCAACACTGCCAACTTGTCAAAGAAGCAACATTTAAACTTCTCATGGTGCACAATATTAAAGGAATCAAATATCTCAATTAGATCCCAAACTACATGCTTATACTGCTTCATCCACTAATTTTTTTGTAGCATACCATTTTCTTATTTGTTTGACAACTAGCTCAAATATCCTTAGCAATGATGTCCTCGACACCATACTTCCATGTAATTATCAGATCCAACAACAAGGCTTCATACTCATTAATGTTGTTAGTACATTCAAAATTAAGCTTGAAGGAAAAATAAATTCTTCCAAGCTAGGAGACATATGAATTATACCAAAGCACCATTTCCAAATTTGGAGCAAGCTCCATCAAATAATAAGGTCCAAGGAGAAATTACCTGTTCAAGACATTTTGACTGATCCATCTTGTGTTATTTTTCATTAGCAAACCCAATAAAATTATCAACATCAACATTAACAAATAATACTTCATAGGAAGCATTGTTTGGATCCTCAATTAGATGTAACATCTTCTTTTCTCCATAGAGCTTGACAATGCTGCCTTCAATGGGAATGGTGGAAAAATACATATCCATTTGACACTCCCTCCAACACTTGCAGCCCACTTTCTTAACAATAACATACCCCATTTGGCAGGGCAATCAACAATCACAACATCCAATTTTAAATTCCTCCCGGATAAGATGCAAGCTGCACCACCAAACCCTTCACACAACCAACTACCATCACTTCTCTTGAATCCATGAAAATACAATTTCCATAGGCTCTGTCAATTTGATATCCAACTCATTCATGAATTCTAGAGGAATGACATTACATGATGCACCGAATCAAACATACAATTGTGAAGTAGTCTATCCTTTATGATCAAAGTTGTAAATAATGGATCAACATTCAATCGGGAATCGACCAAGGATTTCCCCAAGTATACCTCGGGTGTTTCTCCAAGATCCTCTACTTCTGGTGGTGTTTCAAGGTCTAGCAATGATCTAGAGGAGAAGTTTCAACAACATTTACATTTCTGCTTGGGGTACTCTTCTCCTCTTTCAATCCCAAGTACTCAAATGCTCTCTTCTTATGCTCAGGAATCCTAAGCAACTCAATGATTGGAAAACTCACTTTGATTTGGCTCAATACTTGGGCTATGTCATAGGGAACATTCTTTGGAAAGGAAACATTGGAATGGAGACAAGTAGATTCATTAGATGGCATGGGATTCTTGGCAGCTTGGGCATGAGGAGGACTGCAATTTTTACTTGGGACAACAGAGCTTTTGACATGTGTTTCTCTTATAGGATCTTCTTTAGGAATGCTTGTGAGAAAGGGTGTTTTAGGTTTGGCCTAAGGCTCACTCCCTTAACAACTTTGCTTCTAGTGTTATAGTATTTCTCTTGAGCTATAACAACATTCATCAACAATTGTCTATCTTCCTTCAAAGGGATACCACCATCATACTTCTTAATCATCAAATCTCTTAAGTATTCAAATTCATTGTTAGGAATTTCAAAAGTCGGCACTACATCAACTTCAAGAGTATGAGGGGGAAGAAAGACTCGCACTGCGTTTGATGCAATCCCAAAAAGTCACAAACTTGTCCTTGCAATTATTACCTCAGTTGATGTTGCTCCTCCTTGTGAGCTTGAAGAACAACCCACCATGCAGATATCATCATTAGTACCATCATCATTATTAGCTTCACCTTCTTGCTAGTCCACTTCACACGGAGGATGGGGCAACAAACACCTATCACACCAATCAATATCAAGAACTTCCTTAATAACAACAACCATAACAGCTTAGAGGATCATGTAACACTCTTCCTTCATGTGCTTAAGGATGTCTATTTGCAGACCCCATGGGTCATTTCCCTCTATCATCTGACCTTTGATCACCTTTAGATGATTGGAAAATATTTCATTGTTTTTTGATCTTGGCTGACCTTGTGAAGTCTTCCCAATTCCTTTCTCAACTCTTGCCAACTTGTATGAGATTTCTTTGACAACCCCCGCCAAAGTTTTCACAACCTCCTCCAAATCAGCACCTCTTGCTAGCTTGAGGTTTTTCGTGGTTTATCAACTTTACACCATCTCTCTTGAGAGGTTTCCCAATCACTTTGATATTGTTTTCAATTTGAAGTGCCATAGTGAAATCTTGCCTTAGATTGGTAGGGTTCTTGTCTCTTAAGTAATAGGCTGCCTTTTTATCAATGCATCCGCATATTTGCTTAAACAAGACTCATCACAAGGCCTCGACTAACAAACAACCTTCTCAAAGTTTTGTTAAGCATTGTGTTGAAGTCATGGAATGATTCATTGGGATTCTTCTTGATATTTTCAAATTTAGAAAAGAGAAATTTAGGATCACTTGTCACCATATCGCAACCTAAATGCATTCTTAATTTCAGTCCATGAATCAATAGAATTATCGTGTAGAGCCTTGTAACAATCCTCGCATCCTCTTCTAGTGTATGAATGAACAATTTGACATACACATCTTCAAACTCTATTTCAAAATCCTCCATCATGTTAACAAAAAGTTTGAGATGCTGATCACCAGTTATTGCATTGTTACCTTGGAATGTTGGCAACCTATTTCCGACATCTTGTGGGACAACATTTTGGTAACCATCCATTCCTCTAAAATCTATAGGACCAAAGGTGTTAACAACAAATGGAGGTCTAGGCTGAGGCATATTGTTTGGTGGAGGTGATCTTGGGGTGACACAAGTTGATGAGGAGTGCAGGTATTTGGGGCTCAAAATGTGATTCACAAGACCGGTATCATCTAAGTGCTAATTTTAATGGAAAGTTTTCTTTGAATTGAAATACAGAGGTGTAGATCAAGAAGGAACTTACTGTGCACAAATGTAAGGACCTTCACTAATTGAAGTAAACAAGTTTATGAGAGGATTGTTTGAATCGGAATCACCGGAAGAAGAGTGATAATCCTCTACCAAAGGCTGATCTCTCTCACCAATGGATATATCTTTTCCCGATGTCCGACCTTTAACAACCTTCCAAAATCTTCTCCCTTCTAACTCGAGTTCCCTAAATCTAAAGAAAACTTCTTAATAGAGTCTCTAATGAAGAGATATCTTCTTCCTTCAAGTTTTATAGAGATTGGCAACACACAAAAAAATGACAGTAAAGGTAAGACACCGGTATTTATCAAGATCAAAACAACATGGATTCACCATTAAGAACTTTCACCCTAGTTATGCAAATGCACTAAAATACTTTGTCAAATACCTATAAGCACCGAAAATCTTGCCAAACCTTATAGATCGACCTTCCTTTCCTTGAATTTATCAATCAAAAATGCAAATGAAGTTCAACAACTCACTGAAACCGATAAAATTGTAGGGAGAACTTCTATCTTCACTTAATCCCTACAAATCTGATTATAAAATGATGTTCCAACAATGTATTTGCATGTAAAATTTGTAAGGGCATTACTGTGGTTTGATATGCATTCAAATATCTCAAATATGTATGCACATGGATCAGATTAAACTAAGAAAATATCAAAATTAGAACACTACTCTTCATTCTAGCCTTATAAATCGACTTAAGATGATACTCAGATTTGTAATTGCACATAAATCATATAAGAAGTATTACTAGGATCCAAATATCAATAATGTCCTCAAAATAGTGCCAAAAACTGTTGGTACCCAAATTTATTCTCCTTTTCAGTCCCGAGCAAGATCATAGATATGGCATGAATCTTGAAGACAAATAGATTGTGATGTGTGTTGTTTTGTAGCCGGGGATGTGATCTAACTAGCACTCAGATTTGTGGAGAGATGGATAACACTCAAATAGGACTTGATTTTGTCCTAACTGTTTTAGGTTGTTCCTTTCAACCAAGGTAAGAGGACCTATTTTGTAACCCTCAAATGGTGAAGGAGATGAAAATATCCCTCAATTTGTGTAAATAGTATGGAAAGGGCCTTGGGAAAATATGATCAACACTCCAAATCTAACTTTCACAAGTTGTCACTCCCAGATTATGGAGATATTTTCAATGCAAGGCAAGGGTTACTGAAGACATTGTATGATCTTGATTTGCTTTGTGCATTTTTGTAAATGGATTGTATTCTTTTGTTGATACACAATGCAATGTAGGGGTAGTATGGGGTAGGATTAGTTATTTTGAATGAATTTTTGGTGGGAGATTTTAGACAAGACTAACCAAAATTTGCCAAATTCTTTGAGGACCTTTGCAAGAAATTTGTAAGACCTAAACAATAGAATGCTTCAAAGGGGTTAAGGTACTCCTTCAACCAGGATATGTGCACCAAATGGAGGCCCAGATTTGTACTCTTCCACACAATCTTTGAAAACCTACCATAAAATCTTGAAGTAAATGAACCAACAAAGCATCCAGAAACCTCTATTTTATCATGACCTAAGGTGCACCCAAAGGTTTACAAACAATCTCTAAATTCAAGGAAGGTAAAGTGATTTTAAATCTATTTATCTCTTTATCGATAAAATCTCTCTTCGAATGTGAGATTGCAAATGCCACTAAAATATCAATAAGAAATGAGACCATGTATGATCAAGAGAGATTTTGAATACAAGACTACAACAGAGCAAGAAACACAAATTGAAAACATTTTAAAACATAAGTGCATGCAAATTTTGCCAAGAGACAACACAAAATAATCTAGAATGACCAAATTTATTAGTAGGGGAATGTTATAAGAACAATCTTAGAGCTTGTTGATGGCTTTACAACTGAAACCAACTCAACATGATACAAATATGATGCAAAAAGGAATTAGAAATGGTTCTCAGGTGGTTTCTCAGAGAATGGGATTCTTCCCATATTTTCCCGTGAAATTCTAAGTTTCTCCGACCTTTTGCATGTCAAAAACATGCATTATATAACTTTTCATTACATTTGATCCTTCTTTCCCAAGAAAAGAATATGCCAAGCATCAAGTTTGTTACAAAATTCCAACATGATTCGCAAATAGGGACGTTTAACATATTTGTAACAAAAGTTGCCAGGTGTTCTTTCAAAAGGTGAATCATTACAAAACCTTCATCATTATCCATTGTGGGGCATGTTTTTCATCTCCAAAGCATGTAGGCCCCTTTCATTTCATCATTTAATCCTTATCCATCCAAAATTTGATTTCTGAACTTCTTGATTTGATATTTGACGCTTTGGACGGGATGGGGCAAAAATTATTCAAAAACACCTCAAATCTGCAAATTGATCCCTAAAACCACTTGCATTGGTCCTCGCAGCACAAATGACATGAATTCACTAAAAATTCAATGAAAATTGATGCAAAATTCACATCTCCAAGCTTCTTGAGCAAAAATGGTAGCCAAAATGAAAAATGCATAGCTACTATCGATCTAACCTTTCTCCCTTTAATATGTGCCCTCCATGTGTCAAAATGTAATTAGGAATGGATTTGGGATCACTTTTGACTTTTTAATATTTTTGGAAAAATGTAAAATTTCGACATTTTCTCCACCCTCCGCCCTTGAGATTTGGTGTCGACACGTGGCAAAAAGGTGGGCCCCATTGGAATCATGGCTCAATTCTACACATTTCCATCAAGCTTTAAAATTTGGAAAATTTTCACTTTTTTCCTCACAGCCCACACCTCCTCTCTCGTCCTTGACATGTGTCACCTTCTATATCGCCGAGGATCCATGTGCTCATTTCACATTTTCTCACCTTTTTGATGATCTAAAGAAGTCCTCCTAACTCCTTATAAAACTCAAGTTATGGGTCGACGGCCTTGGGGTGAAAATTTCCCCAAGAGCGGGCCCGTGGGCCTGTGGATGAAAAATTGCCTAAAGGGGTGGGTCATGGCGGGTTGTGGGGTGACGTTGTAAATTATTCCAAAAAGGGGAGAAAATTCTAATTTGTGCCCGCACCTTCCCGTGACCGCTGCCAGGGACACGTGTCGCGCTCCGAGCCCAAGTGGGGAAAGAATGAGGGAAGGGTGAGGTGGTGGAGGTGATTGGGGAATCTAGCCAAAGGGAGGGAAAAGGAGAAGCTTGATGCATGGGCCTCGTGCATCTATGGAAGTGATCTCACTAAGGCGAGGGTGGGAGTGTGGGGCCATGGGGGTTTTTAATAAAATATTCCAAAAGACAAATATTTCAAAAAAGACAAATTTTGTGAGGGTTTCCACCCTCTCCCGCATGTACCACATGGTAGCCTCTAAATGGCTGCAAGGTGGTGGGGAAAATTTAAAAATTTGCCAAAATTTTATCTAAGGTTTTAGGAAAATTTCGGTCATGGGCCCACCAGGGAAAAATTTCCCAAATTTTCCCGCAAAGAAAAACTTCATAAGGCCATAACTTTTGCTAGAAAGCTTAGTTTTGGAAAAACGAGGACTTTCTCAAAAACAAAGTTCTCAATGCCCTCTTTGCAGAGGAATCATAAATTTTATATTTTAATAAAGTTTAAGGGGTAAAATCCATGAAAAATTTATATAGGATTTTAAAAAGCCAACTTGTAAATTTAAACTTATAAATTTAGTTCAATTTGATCTTCTCCTTCACTCAACATGCCAAAAAGACATGGAGAACTATTCTAGGAAGGATTTAGGATGCATTTGGAAGGTAATTTTGTTTGATTGACTTCCAATTTGAATTTTTTCCAACAATTGACAAAAAAGACTATATAAAGGTTTGGGCCCGATTTTGCAATGTTTTAAATTATTTCCTTAAGTGTTTCTGTCAAATTGAGTTCATTGATGTCATAGCATGCTAAATTTTAACATTTCAATGTTGATTATTAATTGCAGGTTCGAATTGTGCATTTTAATTAAAATATTTTCCAGTTTTAAATTTACAACAGAGATCCATTTCTAGAAAATCTGTTTATCAATTTCATCATTCAAGTGTGGAAATTAATTTCTATTCTAGTCCAAGGCATTTAGTTGTTTATAAACAAATCATTTAAAAGCTAAATTGTAAAGTCTGATTTCCAATTTTAACATATTTTCAAAAGGACAAAGTAATACAATTCCTTCATACGTGTTTCTTCCTTTTCCATTTTTCCAAACAGGGATTTCAATCACAATCTGATATTCCAATTTAAATCAACAATGCAAATGAGGAAAGGTCTTGCAATCCTTTATTGATTCTAAAAGAAATACATCTTTACATTTTTCCATTCCTTGAATGCAATTAGCAGATTTCACTTTCTTTCTTTCAAATGTATAGAACATAATATAAATATCTTTCACATTTCGAATAAATAACTTTCATAACCAATTACAAACATATTTCCTTCACAAAAATATTACAATTTCATCCACTTCAAGTGGGGAAAGGTTACAATAAAATATATTTCACAAGGGACATTTAAAATTCTTTCTTCTCTCTCCCTGCAACAGAGTAGCATGCAAAGTTCCTTTTCTTCCAACAAAAGTTGAGGAAAGGCAATGCTCTCCACCCAACCAAGAAATCTAATGAAAGGAGAAGCCATCCTTCATCATTGGTCCTTGAGCCCCAACCAAAATGCAATAAGAAACATATATCAACCCATGGCAACAATAGGCTTCCACAATACACAATATTCTTACAACATGCACATTTTAATTCAAAAACACAAGAGATTCAACACAAGACAACAATTTACATTTTGCATTGAAAAATTCAATCAAAACTCAGGCTTCATCATGCAAGCCAAAGGAGCAAGAACAATGGGGAAGTTGCTTATGCCTCCCAATGGGAATTGGGCATCCACCTGTAAAAAACCACCAATAAAACTCACCACACATATCCTTATGCCCCACAATCAATCCCTCCTTATGCCCCACACAATCCCTCCTTATGCCCCCCACAAAGTAAGAAATGCAAGCTATTTCTTTTCCATGGTGGATCCCAAACCCAAACTCCCTCCACAAGAATTCTGATGCCACTGGCATTCCCTTATGCCCCCCACATGAATTCCCCATAGCCTTCTCCTACACCATCCCTATGGCAGTCTACCCAAATAACCAAAAAACACACAAACACATTCACCATTCACACATACACAAAAAGAAATAACAGCATAAAAGAAGAGCTAAAATCCTACCTCTACATGATATATTTCATTTCCAAACAGCAAGATTCAATGCCAAAATATAGTCCCAAAACAACAAATAAGCATGCAAATTCTCCAAACTCCATCCAAAAGAAAGAGCTCCAATCACAAGAAAATTCTCCCCAGGAAGCATGCAAAATGATTCAACAACCCAAAACAAGCAAAAGTTTGAATTTTATAGAAGAGGGAAGAGAAAAGGATGTTGTGGATCCATGTAGGATGCCACATCACACATCCTCAACCAACACAAAAGACAAATTTCAACCTCCAAGGCACAATAAAGAGGTGGGTAAAAATATGACAAATTAACTTACACACTCCAAAAGCCCACACCCAAAGGACTGAATTAAATAAATTGTAAGAAGAGTGCAATAAAAACATGCAACATGATTACTAAAAATGCATTAAAAAGGTCTAAAAACAACCTTCCAACCATATGTATGGTTGGTAAATAAAATGATGAGGTATGGGAACAATTTTACTTTTCCCACGAACCTCTAAAAATAGCCTCTAAGGACAAATTTGAATTTCCAAGGAGATGGATTGTTTCATACTCCAAATCTGACTTACACAACTCTTTCATATACTTACACATCACTTACATATTTAAGGCAAAAACCAACAACTTCCATTATTACTTTCTTATATCAAAATTTAATTAATTAACTTTTAACCATATGTTTTCTCACATTAATTCTCCACAACTTAATTAAATAAAGAAAGGGACACATCACTAATAAAATACATACAAACAATAATAAAAGGAAACACAAAGAATAAAATGCACAAAGCCCATGGTCACATTTAAAGGTAATCTCCCATGGGAATCCCTAACAAAAATCAAACACAAACACAATAAAACAAGTTGCCATGGTGACCTTGTTGAATTCATCTAGAATTCCAATGTGGCTGGTCTCCAATCCCCTGATGTTTGTTGTGATATTTTTTTAACCTACAAAACACAAATACCTCCTTCACCTAGTGGCCATATCAAAACATCCAACATGATATAAATATAATCACAAAATCAACTATACATATGAATCAAAACACATCAAGGCAATTAAGAATATCACTTACAACTTATATCAACAACTATATTATCATCATATAATGTCCATTTTCTAGGTCTACTCACAATATCCGTAAATCACATATCCAAACAAAATTCATAATATATCCACGTCAAAATAGTATATCATCATCCATATATGAAGTGTCTCTAATAATCATCATGCATCATGACTAAATCAAGATCACAATAATCCATGATCAAATATCTAACATCATACTAAATCAAAACTATAATAATGTCCATAATGTAATCAACAATGATCAAGATCGATATCAAAAGGTGTCAAAGGGAAGTGGGCACTACATCCCCTACCCTTAGACTCAACTTCCTCCTGGAAGTCATTGGAACAAATGTGGAAATTGAACTCGTAACAAATTAGCATCCTCCCGTGCAAATGTTCAGCCTCGTCATATTTGTCCCATCGCACTCAACTCGATCAACCTCTCTACCTCGAAGGCCTAGGGTCCTACGATCTAGGATGTTGTTGGTACCCAATTTTTTCTCCTTTTCGAGTCCTGAGAAGCATCGAGAGATATGGTATGAATCTTGAAGAAAAATATATCGTGATGTGTGTCATTTTGTAACCGTGGATGTGATCTAACTGGCACTTAGATTTGTGAAGAGATGGATAACACTCAAATAGGACTTGATATTTTCCTAACTGTCTTAGGTTGTTGCCTTTCAACCAAGGTAAGAGGACCTATTTTTAACCCTTAAATGGTGAAGGAGATGAAAATATCCCTCAATTTGTGCAAATAGTATGGAAAGGACCTTGGGAAAATATGATCAACACTCCAAATATGACTTTCACAAGTTGTCACTCCCATATTATGAAGATAATTTCAATGCAAGGAAAGGGTTACTAAAGACATTGTGTGATCCTAATTTGCTTTGTGAATTTTTGTAAATGGATTGTATTATTTTGTTAATACACAATGCAATGCAGGGGTAGTATGGGGTAGGATTAGTTATTTTGAATTATTTTTTTGGTGGGAGATTTTAGACAAGACTAACCAAAATTTGCCAAATTCTTTGAGGACCTTTGCAAGAAATTTGTAAGACCTAAACAATAGAATGCTTCAAAGAGGTTAAGATACTCCTTCAACCAGGATATGTGCACCAAATGGAGGCCCAGATTTGTAATGTTCCACACAATATTTGAAAAGCTACCATAAAATCTTGAAGTAAATGAACCAACAAAGCATCCGAAACCTCTATTTTATCATGACCTAAGGTGCACCCAAAGGTTTACAAATAATCTCTAAATTTAAGGAAGGTAAAGTGATTTTAAATCTATTTATCTCTTTATCAAATTGAAAGCTCTTCTAAATGTGAGATTGAAAATGCCACTAAAATATCAATAAGAAATGAGACCGTGTATGATCAAGAGAGAGATTTTGAATACAAGATTGCAATAGGAGCAAGAAACACAAATTGAAAACATTTTGAAACATAAGTGCATGCAAATTTTTCCAAGAGACAACAAAAAATAAACTAGAATGATCAAATTTATCATGTAGGGAATGTTATAAGAACAATCTTAGAGCTTGTTGATGGCTTTACAACTGAAACCAACTCAACATGATACAAATATGACGCAAAAAGGAATTAGAAATGGTTCTCAGGTAGTTTTTCAGAGAATGGGCTTCTTCCCATATTTTCCCATGAAATTCTAAGTTTCTCTGACCTTTTGCATCTCAAAAACATGCATTATATAAATTTTCATTACATTTGATCCTTCTTTCCCAAGAAAAGAATATGCCAAGCATCAAGTTTGTTACAAAATTCCAACATGATTCGCAGATAGGGACGTTTAACATATTTGCAACAAAAGTTGCCAGGTGTTTCAAAAAAGGTGAATCATTACAAAACCTTCATCATTATCCATTGTGGAGGCACGTTTTTCATCTCCAAAGCATGTAGGCCCCTTTCATTTCATCATTTCATCCTTATCCCTCCAAAATTTGATTCTGCAACTTCTTGATTTGATATTTCACGTTTTAGACGGGTTGGGGCAAAAATTATTTCAAAAACACCTCAAATCTACAAATTGATCCCTAAAACCACTTGCATTGGTCCTTGTAGGCACAAACGACATGAATTCACCAAAAATTCGATGAAAATTGATGCAAAATTTGCATCTCCAAGCTTCCTGGAGCAAAAATGGCGGCCAAAATGAAAAATGCACAGTTACCGTTGATTTTCCCTTTCTCCCTTTAATATGAGCCCTCCACGTGTCAAAATGCGATTGGGAATGGATTTGGGATCACTTTTTGACTTTTTAACATTTTTGGAAAAATGTAAAATTTTGACATTTTTGTCTCCGCTCCTCCGCCCTTGAGATTTGGTGCTGACACATGGAAAAAGGTGGGCCCCATTGGAATCATGCGGCTCAATTCTACACATTTCCACCTTTTTGGAATTTTGGAATTTTTCACTTTTTTCCCCATAGGCCCGTACCTCCGTCTCTATCCTTGACACGTGTCACCTTCTCTATCGCTGAGGATCCATGGGCTCATTTCACATTTTAACTCCCTTTTTCGCTAAGGGAAAATTTCCCACTTTTCCTCTAGCGGACCACCGACCCGCTTTATGCTCTCGAAGTCACCACATGTCTCCCTTTGCTTCATTGTGGACCTACGGCCCTTTCCTCAACCCTTTTCCCTTTTCAAAAAAAGGTAAAATTTTCTAAGTCCCCCGCCATCCTTCAATCCCACCTTCGAATGAGAGCATGACACGTGTCCTCCTCTGGGACCTGCGGAGTTGTGGGGGAAATTTTGAATTTTTACCAAAAATAAAAATACTTTTAGTTTTCAAAGAAACCCATCGATCCTTGTCCAACCACAAATGGCCACGTAGGAGGAGATTTTGAGTTTAAATTTGATGGGCAAAGGACACCCGTATGACCGTAAAAAACATAGAATTTGCTAGAGATGCCCGAATTCAATTTTTTCTTCGTGGATGGAGAATTTTTTGGTCAAAAAACAAATGGAAAGTAATTTTAGGAAATTTTTGACCATGAGGATAGATTTTTTAGGGAAAATATTCATGAAATGAACAACTTCGAGCTCCAAAGGCCGGGAAAGATGGAAAAAATGATAGAGGCCCCAAATTGGGGCAAAATAATAAGTTTATGAGCATTTCAAAGCATTCAATGGGGAAATTTACAGATCACCAATTTCAAAGAAAAATGTTTTAGAGCATGCAAACCAAAGGAAAATTTAGGTCAAAAACTTGAAGGCTCAAAATGGCTACTAACAGATGTGAACGGGCTCCACCATCACCTTCCCCTGATCCTTCACCTACAATGATGTCCAATCTAGCACATGAGAAGGATTTGCAATATATCTCCTAAGAACTGAAACATGAAACACATCATGTATGCAAGACAAGTCTGGTGGCAATGCTAGATGGTAGGCCAAGGGCCAATACACTCCAAGATCTCAAAAGGACCAATGAATCTAGGAGCTAACTTAGAACGTTTTCCATAACGGATAGGGATCTTGTGTGGCCCGACACGAAGAAACACCTTCATGCTCACATCAAAACTATGATCGATATTATGTTGGTTTGCATACTTCTTCTACATGTCTTGTGCCTCTTGCAATCTCTACCTGATCAACACCACCCACCGCTCCATATCCCGCAACAAATCTGGTCCAAGAGAAACCCTATCCTCTAAAGATGTCCCAGCCTAAGAGGTGTCCCGTACTCTCTACCATACAAATCCTGAAAGAAGCCATGCCTATGGAAATTTGAAAGCTATTATTGTAGGAAAACTCCACTAAGTACAGGTACTCCTCCCATTTAGACTACTGATCCATCACATACATTCTAAGCATGTCCTCTAAAATATGATTCACCTACTCAGTCTGTCCATATGTCTTAGGGTGATATGCTATGCTAAAGTTGATTCTTGTCCCGAGGACATACTGCATGGTAGTCTAGAAATGGGAAGTGTACAAAGGATCATGGTCACAAATAATCTTCCATGAAATCCTATGCAACTTGACAATCTCATCCAAATATACCTATGCCACTGCTCTAGCTATATAAGTGGTTTTCACTGGAGAAAAGTGAGCCACTTTTGTCAATTTATAAACCGTGACCATAATGGTGTCATGGTGATATCTTGACATCGGTAGCCCAACAATGAAGTCCATGGAAATGGTGTCCCACTTCCATTCCGGTATAGCATGAGGGAAAAGAAGGCCAACTGGATGCTGATGCTCGAACTTAACTCTCTGGCACTCTAAACATCATGATATGAATCAGTGCCATGTCTTGACGAAGTCCTCTCTAATTATACAACTATCGTAAGGTGGCGTGCATCTTCTTCACCTCGAAATGGGCTGAATAGGGTGCATGATGTGCCTCTGTCAAGATGTCCTACCTCAAGCCTCCATCTCTGGGAACATAAATTTGACCTCTGTGCCTGAGAAGACCATCTACCTCTAATGAGAAACCATCAAACTTCCCTTCAAGGGGTCTCGAGGCTTGATCTCTACTCGAACTGCAATGTAGAAGTTGTTAAGAGGAAGCTACTGAAGAATCCTGCTCTACAAATTTGTGCTCACTGAGGTGGCCATAGCCACATGTCTCCATCTACTGAGAGCATCTGCTACCACATTATCCTTCCCCTTCACATGCTCTATCTCCATATCATACTCACAAAGTAACTCCATCCAACACCACTGATGAGCGTTGAGATTGGGCTGCGTGAAGAGGTGATGAAGACTCAAGTGATCTGTCTTGAGTGTGAATCTCTTGCCAAGAAGAAAGTTCCTCCATCAAACTAAAGTATGCATAACTGCCGCAAGCTCAAGATCATGAGTCGGATAATTAAGATCGTAATCCTTGAGTTTGCGAGAATTAAAAGCCAATACTCTACCCTCCTGCATCAACACACCTCCAATCCCTGCTAAAGAAGCATCTGTGTAAACGAAAAACTCACCCTGTGGATCCGGTACTACAAGAATAGGTGCTTTAGTGAGACATTCCTTCGAAGTCCTCAAGGCTTGCTCACATCATCTGTATGACCAAACAAACTTCTTCCCTTTCCTCTCGAAGGGAATTTATGGGGTATACAATCCAAGAGAAGTCCTCAACAAATCTCCAAGTAATCTACTAATCCCATGAAGCTGCGCACCTCGCCACCGTAGTGGGTGTTGGCTAATCCATGTTGGCTCTAATCTTGGAAGGATCGATGGCGATACCTTCCCCAGAAATGATATGACCTAAATACTACACCTCTGTCTGAAATAATGCACACTTCTCCAAGTTCCCGTAAAGTTGTTGCTCCCGAAGACACTGAAGAACCTGAAAAGGTTCCCCTCGTGCTCCTCACGCGTACATGAGTAAATCAAAATGTCATCAAGGAAGATGAGCATGAAGCGATCTAAGAAGGTCCTGAATACCCCATTCATCAAACTCATGAACATGCGGGGCATTAGTCAAACCAAAAGGCACCACTGTGAACTCATAGTGCACATATCTCGTAGGGAAGGAGGTCTTATGAATGTCCGCCTCTAAAATTCTCAGCTGATGGTAGCCTAACTTAAGATCAATCTTAGATAAAACCATGGCTCCCTTCATTTGATCAAACAATTCTTGATACGTGGAAAGGGATAACGATTCTTGATCATTACCTTGTTCAAATAGCGGTAATCAATACACAACCGCAAGGATCCATCCTTCTTCTTCACAAAGATCACCGGTACACCCAAAGGGGATACACTAGGATGGATAAGGCCTTTCTCCAAAAGGCCCTCAAGTTGCAACTTGAGCTCACAGAGCTCTGGGGTGGTCATCCGATAAGGTGAATGTGAGATAGGCTATACTCCAGGAACTAGATCTATATGAAAATCAATCTCACATGGGGGTGGTAACCCAAGTAGCTCCCTTGGAAAGAAATCAGCAAAATCTCTCAAAATGGGATGATCACCTAGCGATGGTCCACTAAACCCATCCTCTAATCTATCACTAACTATAACAGCATACATCTGACAACCCCATCGCACACACCGCTTAAGCTACATAACAGAGATGGTGTGAATAGAAATGGGTCTCCTGACCCCTGAAATCACCAACTCAACTCCCAAATCATCTACATAAGATATAGTCTTGTGGTAACAATCCATCCTAGCCATGTGTGCAGATAACAAATCCATACCCAAAATGACTCGATATGAGCCCAAAGGAAGGATACAGAGATCTCGAGGTAGTGGTGAAAGGTCCCAAATCCACTACACACTCCTTAACTAAGGAGTCTATAGAGATATTGGCTCCAGAAGCCATCTCAACATCCCAACTATGACCTTACCTAACTACCACCAGCCTTCATCGCTCTACTAAATATGGTGCAATGAAAGAATCAGAGGAACCATAATCAAACAATACAGATGTATGAATACCACCAATGCTACATGTAGTCTCAATGATCAGACTCGATGCTCTCGCTGGTAGTTCTCAACCATTGCATAAATCTTGTGGTTGTGTCCCATGTCACCAACAATCAGCTTTGATATCTATGTCTTACCCTTGTTATTAGGGTTATGTGGGCAGTCTCTCCAAAAGTGTCCAGTAGACACCACAAAGAAAACATCCACCGATCCTCCCCAATGAGTAGCACCTTCCGGTGAGGTGCCCTGAAGTCTGTGGCATGGATCCCGATGATCCGACTATGGTCCTTTGAGGTCTCTACCGGCGGGCTCCCATTGATTGAGCTCTAGGTCCACCCTTGTGTCCCGATGGAACCCCTAAGAGGAGGCCCCATACTTCGACCTCTCTGTGCATCATCTCTCTATAGAGGTCTATGAGGTGGGAGGGACTGCTACTTTGCTACTACCACTATGGTCTAAATGATGATGACTAAGCCACCCCGTCCACCACGAGAAAGGGTACCGACCCCTCGATCTACTATCCCGCATTTGCCGTAAATTGCTCCAGACTTGGTCTCTAGCCTCGTTGGGTCTTCCTCGAGTCTCCCTTGCTATATAGGCTTTCTCGATGACCTTAGCTAATGTCTC
Organism: Taxus wallichiana var. yunnanensis; assembly: GCA_018340775.1. Classification (NCBI taxonomy): domain Eukaryota; kingdom Viridiplantae; phylum Streptophyta; class Pinopsida; order Cupressales; family Taxaceae; genus Taxus; species Taxus wallichiana. Next base: position 697,753,702 of record CM031239.1, read on the forward strand.
GTGGATAATGGATCCACACCGCACCTCCAATATCTAAATTCGGCCCCAAATGAACCCGTGAATTTGCACCGCTCATCCCGTATATACTCAACATACTAGAGTAGATCCAAAATCTACTCTCATACTTTCTGCTACTAAAAGAGATGTTTGTTAAAGGTCATGAAACTCATCTATCCACTATTATAGAACCTCCGTGAAAATATTTTCTCTTGAATCTCTCCTCAAATAGCTCCCGGTCACTATCTCGAATCAACATGGAGCTTCGCTCTCTCCTCCCTCCACCATACTCCCGCTCCATCCCTCGGTAGATGGATCACAACACAATATTTCATGTTGCTAGAATAAGGAAAAAACTTAAAGCAACCGCTCAAGCTCACTAGCCAGGCCTCTTCCTAAAATCCACCCGTGTCACCCAAGTAATGTGATGGCTGAAGCTTCAGGATCTCCCTGATGTGATCTGTAACTTTGGTTTGATGACCTCTTGGTCTCTACACACATTCATCCCTAAGCCTAGGGCTCCGAGACCTCTCTCTATGCTCTAAAACTTGGTCACCATATCCCCTTAGAGGTGACTCTTCTTTGCTAACTCCGTATGGGAGTTCTCTCCTCTATGCTCCTCGTTGGGTCGAGGAGATACCTAACCCTCAATGGAAGGGGCTCTATCATGGTTGGCTGCATGTCCTCCTCCTAATCCTCTGCATAGAGCGGCATTAACATCCTAAAGAGTCTACAAAATTTGGGGTAGGATGGCTACTACACCACGATCCAAAGTGCCGACAAGTCTCGAGTTTATGTAAAAATCCCTCGCCCCGTCTCCGCACCTCCTACACGACTCAAAGTGAGATTTAGTTTATTTTTTTAAGTTTTACTCGCTTTTCCATGTTTATTAAAATATTACAATTTCTATACTAAGTTGTTTTCCAGATTTTAAAAAAAAAAGGTGCTAAGTTTAAGTTCATGTCCCAAGTTTTTTCTAGTGTTCCCAATGGTTCAAGATTTTGAACCACTGCTCTCTAATACCAAGCGTGATGCCCGCTAAAATAACCCACTTGAGACCCAAGAAACAACCTAGGATCAGTTAGGAAAATTATGGAATAATTTTTTTGATTAGAAGTGTCAATGCAACCAGTTTGTAAGGAAACAAATGTCACTAGCAAGTTCTAGAACAATTCTAATTTACTAGAACATACTTTTCTTTTATTTATAATAACCAGAGGTCACAAGGTCCAAATTTTAGGGTTAGAAGTTTCAGTTAGGTTCAGAGGGTAAATTTATCACCACACCCTCTCTCTAACAGGCTCAAAGTTTCAACTTGATTTTTCTCACACTTCACACATTCAAAATTTCCCTAAATCATTTCCATTGGATATGAAATTTTATCACCTTTTTGATGATATAAAGAAGTCCTCCTAACTCCTTATAAAACTCAAGTTATGGGCCGGTGGGCCTTGGGGTGAAAATTTTCCCCAAGAGCGGGCTTGTGGGCCCAATTAAAAAAATTTCCCAAAGGGACGGGCGGGTTACGGGGTGATGTTGCAAATTATTCCAGCATGGGGGGGGAAAATTCTAATTTGTGCCCACGCCTCCGCCGCAGCACCGCCCAGGACACGTGTCGTGTTCCGAGCCCAAGCGGGAAAGAATGAGGGAAGGGCGGGGCAGGGAGGTGATTGGGGAATCTCGCCAAAGGGAGGGAAAAGGATAAGTTTGACACATGGGCCCATGTGTCTATGGAAGGGATCTCACCAAGACAAGGGCGGGAGTGCGGGGCCATGGGGGTTTTTAATAAAATATTCCAAAAGACAAAAATTTCAAAAAGAGAAATTTTGTGAGGGTTTTCACCCCTCCACCATGCCATGTGGTAGCCTCTCGATTAGATGCACGGTAGTTTTAGGAAAATTTAAAATTTTCAAAAAAATTTCTAAGGTTTTTAGGGAAATTTTCGGACCGTAGGCCCGTGAGTGAAAAAATTCCCAAATTTTCCCACCAAGGAAAACTTCAAGGCCATAACTTTTGCTAGAAAGCTCAGTTTTGGGAAAACGAGGACTTTCTGGAAAGATCTCGATGCCCTCTTTGCATAGAATAATAAATTTTATATTTTAAAAAATTTTAAGGGATAAAATCTATAAAAACTTTCTCTGCAAGCTTTTAAAAAGCCAACTGGTAAATTTTAACTTATAAATTTGGTTCAATTTGATCTTCTCCTTCACTCAACATGCCAAACAGATATGGAGAACTATTCTAGGAAGGATTTAGGATGCATTTGGAAGGTAATTTTGTTTGATTGACTTCAATTTGAATTTTTCCAACAATTGATGGAAAAAGACTGTGAAAAAGGTTTGGGCCCGATTTCGCAATGTTTTAAATTATTTCCTTAAGTGTTTTTGTCAAATTGAGTTCATTGATGTCATAGCATGCTAAATTTTAACATTTCAATGTTGATTATTAATTGTAGGTTCGAACTGTGCATTTTAATTAAAATATTTTCTAGTTTTAAATTTACAATAGAGATCAATTTTGAGAAGATCTGTTTAACAATTTCATCATTCAAGTGTGGAAATTAATTTCTATTCTAGTCCAATACATTTGGTTGTTTTAATCAAACCATTTAAAACATAAAATGTAAACTCTGATTTCCAATTTTAACATATTTTCAAAAGGACAAAGTAATACAATTCCTTCATACGTGTTTCTTCCTTTTCCATTTTTCCAAACAGGATTTCAATCACAATCTGATATTCCAATTTAAATTAACAATGTAAATGAGGAAAGGTCTTGCAATCCTTTATTGATTCTAAAAGAAATACATCTTTACATTTTTCCATTCCTTGAATGCAATTAGCAGATTTCACTTTCTTTCTTTCAAATGTACAAACATAATATAAATCTCTGTCACATTTCGAATAAATAACTTTCATAACCAATTACAAACATATTTCCTTCACAAAAATATTACAATTTCATCCACTTCAAGTGGGAAAGGTTACAATAAAATATATTTCACAAGGGACATTTAAAATTCTTTCTTCTCTCTCCGAACACAACATGCAAAGTTCCTTTTCTTCCAATTTGATCACAACAAAAGTTGGGGAAAGGCAACACTCTCCACCCAACCAAGAAATCCAATGAAATGAGAAGCCATCCTTCATCATTGGCCCTCGAGCCCCAACCACAATGCAATAAGAAATGTATATCAACCCATGGCAACAATAGGCTTCCACAACACACAACATTCTTTCAACATGCATATTTTAATTCAAAAACACAGTTCAACACAAGACAACAATTTATAACTGCATTGAAAACATTCAAACAAAACTCAGGCTTCATCATGCAAGCCAAATGAGCAAGAACTATGGGGGAAGCTGCTTATGCCTCCCAATGGGAATTAGGCATCCACCTGTAACAAACCGCCAATAAAACTCACCACACATATCCTTATGCCCCCCACAATCACTCCTTATGCCCCCACAAAAATAATAAATGCAAGCTATTTCTTTTCCATGGTGGATCCCAAACCCAAACTCCTCCACAAGAATTCTGATGTCATTGACATTCCCTTATGCCCCCACATGAATTCCTCATATCCTTCTCCTACACCATCCCTATGGTAGTCTACCCAAACAACCAACAAACACATAAACACATTCACCATTCACACATACACAAAAAGAAATAACAACATAAAAGAAGAGTTAAGCTCCTACCTCTCCATGGTAGCTTTTGTTTCCAAAAAGCAAGCTTCAATGCTAAAATATAGTCCCAAAATAACAACCAACAAGCATGTAAATTCTCCAAACTCCTTCCAAAAGCAAGAGCTCCAATCACAAGAAAATTCACCCCAAGGAAGCATGCAAAATGATTCAACAACCCAAAACAAGCAAAGAGTTTGAATTTTATAGAAGAGGGAAGAGAAGAGGATGATGTGGATCCATGTAGGATGCCACATCACACATCCTCAACTCCAACACAAAATACAAATTTCATTCTCCAAAGCACAATAAAGAGGTGGGTGAAAATATGACAAATTAACTTACACACTCCAAAAGCCCACACCCCAAAGGACTAAATTAAATAAACTGTAAGAAGAGTGCAATAAAAACATGCAACATGATTAATAAAAATGCATTAAAAAGGTCTAAAAACAACCTTCCAACCATAGGTATGGTTGGTAAATAAACTTAAGAGGTATGGGACAAGTTTTACTTGTCCCACAAGCCTCCAAGGACAAATTCAAATTTCAAAGGAGGTGGAGTGTTTCATACTCCAAAATATAACTTACACAACTCTTACACATACTTACACATCACTTACATATTTAAGGCAAAAGCCAACAACTCCCAATATTACTTTCTTATATCCAAATTTAATTAATTAACTTTTAACCATATGTTTTCTCACATTAATTCTCCACAACTTAATTAAATAAAAGAAAGGGACACATCACTAATAAAATACATACAAACAATAATATAAGGAAACACATTAATAAAATGCACAAATCCCATGGTCACATTTAAAGGAGATCCCCCCATGGGAATCCCTAACAACAATCAAACACAAACACAATAAAACAAGTTGCCATGGTGACCTTGTTTAATTCATCTAGAATTCCAATGTGGTTGGTCTCTAATCCCCCGATGTTTGTTGTAATATTTTTTTAACCTAAAACACAAATACCTCCTTTGGCCTCATGGCCATATCGTAACATCTAACATGATAAAAATATAATCACAAAATCAACTATACATATGAATCACAACACATCAAGGTAATCATAAATATCACTTACAACTTATATCAACAACTATACCATCATCATATAATGTCCATTTTCTAGGTATACTCATGCAATATATAGAAATCACATATCCGAACAACATTCATAATATATCCACGTCAAAATAGTATATCATCATCCACATATGAAGTGTCTCTAATAATCATCATGCATCATAACTAAATAAAGATCACAATAATCCATGATCAAATATCTAACATCATACTAAATCAAAACTATAATAATATCCATAATGTAATCAATAGTATCAAGATCAGTATCAAAAGGTGTCAAAGGGAAGTGGGCACTACACTTACCTCTTGCACACAACAAAAGCACCATTGGTGACTTTTTAAGAGTCTCTTGTGAATGTAACCATACAACCAACTTCACCTAGTTTGCATGTAGAAATAAGATTCCTCTTGAGGCTTGGCACATGCCTCACATATTTCAATACCCATATATTTCCATTCTATAATTTTAGATGAAATTACCCTTTACTTCCTAGTGATACCGCAAGGTTCATCATCACCCAAATAAACATGCCCAAAATTTCCTGGACATAATTTATGAAATAACCCTTATAAGGGGTTGCATGGAAAGAATATCCATAATCTAAAACCCATGATTCTATTCTATTATCTAAAGAAAGAATTAGAGCATCTTGCATTACCTCTGCTGCAATATTTTCTTTGTTATTTGACTCTTTACCTTTGTCTTGGTGTTGGTTCTCTCTATCCTTTGATCAACAATATTTTTTTGCATGTCCTTTCTTTACACATTTCCAACAAGTAATTCCCTTACCTCTGGATTTAGATCTACCATCCCTTGACTTTGATTTCTCATTATTATTACTCTTGGATCTCTCCTTCTATCTGCCTCTGCTTTCTACATTCAAATAATTCCCAAATGATGATTCCTCTATACTGTTCTGAAAATTTCTTCAATAAAGATTATACTAACCACATCATCAAACTTAAAAATATTATTAGTAGATGTTGTATTACTAACAACCATTACCAAGTTATCCCAACTATCGACAAATAACATAAGAATAAAAGTGCTTTCATGTCATCATCAAAGAGAATATCAACCGATTTTAACTGATTTATAAAAGATCAAAATCATTCAAATGACTAGATGCACATCCACCTTCATGCATCTTAGAATTAAATATTTTATTCATCAAATAAAATTTATTTGAAGCACTAAGTTTTTCATATAAATTAGCAAGAGATTTCATTAACTCTCCCGTAGAAGTAGCTTATGTAATATTGGAAGCCACGAGATCTTTCCGGATCAATCTTATAGATCCCAAAGCCTTTTTTCAATAATCTTCCATTATTCATTAGTCATCTTTGTAGGTATAGATTTTTCATCTAATGGTAAGTATAAATCTCTTTGATACAAATAATCCTCAATCTTCATCTTCCATAATTGATAATTTTGGTCGCACAAAATTCTCTACCTTGTATTTGTTTTCTTTTGTCATTCTGTTGTAGCTCTACTCAATCGAAGACCCTTTGTGAGTAAATCTATCAACACATAAAACCCTCAAAAAAATATTTGATACCAGTTGTTGGGGTTAGCACAAGGTTGTATAGATAATATATCAGATCTAAGCATACATGCAATAAAAGTGGATATTCTACCAGAAGAAATATACAAAACAAGAGATATAAATCAACACTAGATTTAACGTGGTTCACCCAGTGTGGGCTACATCCACCAAGAAACAAGCCAATCTATTATCCAAAGCTTTCAAGATATAAAATGAATATTTACAATCTTCCACACCTCTCAGATGTATAATACTTTATTTCTCTCAAGCTTCTCCTTCTTCTCCAAGAATTCTCTCTCTCACAATTATTCTCACAATAATCATTAACACACACTTCTAAACCCTAGCTTTCATGTTTATATAAGCACATAAAAACTTAGGAACTTATCCATGTAATTACAATCAATAGATCTGTTTTAATGTTAAAATTAGATCTAATTCCCCATAGTTAAATAAAACACTCCCATATAGGTAACCAACGCCGATTAGCCCTAATTGATGTCAGTTCCTCCTTTCCTGACCAATGTTGGTCATAGGTGACTGATGTCGAGTACCTCCATAATCGATGTCGGTTCCTTCCTTTCCCGACCGATACCGGTCATAGGTTAGCGATGTCGGTCCCTCCATAATTGATGTCGATTACTATGCTTTCTTACAAGTTTAATATAGCATACTAATTTGAAGTAATTAAGTGCATTACAATTCAAAATTCCCTTCTACAATGGAAAATAAAGGGAATAACCAATAGAAATTTACCAAAATTACAAAATCAAAGCTTCAAACTTTAGTCCAACACCATTTAAATACAAATGGCACAATCTTATTGGAAGCATTGAAAATATGTAATTGATAGTGTGAAGACAATATCCTTGCCTTCGAAGATAATAATTGATTTGTTCAAAAAATGATGCAATTTTTTCCCCTAATTTTATCCTTTCTTCTTTATTCTCTTATTAATTTAAATAGCAATTGCATGTAGGATTGTGCGATGGGGACGCCGAAAGGGAATGGTGGGGGTAGTTATAATTGTGAATTTCATCCCACGTGTGTAACAAAATTCTTTGAAATTAGAATAAAGCAACATTGAAAGCAAGTGTAGAGATATATGTAGTAGTAAATAAAAATTATTACAATTTTCAATACAATAGAGGAGCACACAAGCGTGTAAGTTGAAAAGAGTAGGGGAAGATAGAATGAATAATTTTGTAGTAGCAGTGTGGAAAACTATAGACTTCTCAAATGTTCTTCCTCTTATTTTATTTTGAGGAGGTTACATGAGAGGGAAATTCTAGAGAAGCATTCAAATGAGAAGGGAGGAGAGATGTGAAGGTCTTGTATTGAGGGAACTCTGGACAGTGTGGTGAATGTAAGCTCAGGATGTTCTGAAGAGCCTATATCTACTATTGCTTTTGGTAATGTAAGGCCTTGAGATTTGTGGATTGTGAGGGCCCAGGCCATTTTAAAGGAAGTTGTTTGTGGTTCCCTCTAGAGATTGGTTGCATGGGGATATGAGTGGGGCTATTAGGATTCTAGGGAGGACCTATGTATCTGTCGAATTGGATGATTACAAAAAGGGGAAGGGTTGGAGGAAATGAAGATGAGGAGTAGAAAATGCCTAAAATAGTCCCTATGGAGCCGTTAACAAGTCCAACATAAACCCATATATTTGTGGTTAACATTACTCTTTGTTATCTACAAAGTAGTACTTTGTGTTCTAGTTTTTCTTCATCAACTTCCACTGTGTAATTGATTCTAGTAACCTCAACATGTGCAAAATCCATTGGAGTGTTAAGTGATATGAGCATGCATAGATTGTGTTGATCAAAAAAATTATTTTTTACAGACAAACGAGGACTTACAAGGAAAGGAGTAATTTCATTCTTTGTCATCTAGGAGTTTGTATGTTTGAGGAGTGTTTTCTAGTCTTCAACAGGGGATGCCATCTCGATGTTTAACAGAGATGCGAAAATATATTTGGGTGTCATATGAACCTTGTTACCTGAAGATTGTAGTAAGCATGACACATCTTGTGAAGATGAACTAAAGGTTTTCTCCATAAGAGTGTCTAGAATACATTGGAACATCATCGACACAAGAGAGCTAGCCAAGGTCACCAATGAGAATGATGGATCTGTTACCAAATGTGCAGGACTTGAAATGTGGGAATGCTTTGCGAAGCCGATAGTCAACCTTGGCAAGGAGCTTGGGCCCTATGAAGCTCATCTCGTCAATCAAAATGTAGCGAACATCCTTTAGGGATTGTTGAAGGGAGGATAGAGACAAACCATCGAGCGGTTTCAATTCCTTAACTAGAATACGTAATGTGGCATGTACAGTTGAAGCTGAAATGTTGAAAGTAATGAATCCTATTGGAGCAAGAACTAGAAGGGAGATACTTTTGAGAGCTTGGTGAAGGTATTACGAACAAAAATAATGTTTATAAGGTAATATTTACCAGTGCTTGCAGTACCTTGGATTATCATCTTCATAGGAGTAAAATGTAAGTTTTACTTGTAATGATTTAGAATTGTATCGAAATCCTACCTTTATTCCTCTAAGAAATTTGTTTCTACAGAAGAGGAAGTATGCATGTTGAAAGGTATAGTTGTATTTGATTTGCACATTTCAATGAAAGAAGGGCCACTTTCTTACAATACAACAAGAATAACATTGTGGTGCCAATTGTGATTCAGATCAAAGTCTCGATGGCCTAACATGTTGAGGGTGTGAAGGGCCATGGGATTGGTAGGATGGAGTTCGGATAAAATCTCCCATTCATCTTGCAATGGAGAAGGCCCTAGGATTTCATCTTCATTTTCATATTCTTTTGAGGAAGATGATTCATTTATAGTAGAGGCTCACATGACATGCCAAGGGTGGTAAATTTATTTCATCAAAATCCAATTAGAAATGACTTGCTTTGGGGTGCTTATAATATCAGTGGGGATGTTATGGAAAGGTTTGTAGATGAGGAGCTCGCTCTAGCAAAAAAATTAAGAGGGGGAATCATTTCGGGGGATTGAATAGAATCTGGGTGACACATGTACAATGACATATGTTGTTCTTTGTTTCCATTTGACACCCACACGTAGCTTGTTATAAGTCCAACTTCTAGCAGCCTCAATAAGGGGAACACATTCCATAGTGGAGGCCACCTCATGTATATGTCGGAAAAGTTTGTTGGAATGTTGTCGCATCGATGTTTCAGAGATGCGACGTAGAATTTTCTTTCCAACGTTTAGGGTAGTAAAAGATTGGTTATAAAGAACAAGAGGCAACTTCTACGACATGTTTCTTGGGTGCTCATGCCATGGTTGACAACACTATCTAAAAGCATTTTACTAACGTAACCTTAGTTGGTTGATCAGGATTGGAGGTCAAGAAAATCCTTGAGAGCATTTGATGGTACGATCTAGAACATTGTTCTACCTTGGAAGCATATTTAGAAATATATTTTGATACGCACGTTTAGAGAGCACAGACTAAAAATTAAGATTGGATCTCCAAATATTAGACATTGTGGGGTTGTGGATGTTTAATCTTTCATCATTTCTTGCTAGAATGTATTGGACCTTGTGTGCATCATCAATGAAAAGGGATGATTGTCCACGTACTTCCCAAGGTGCTTTGTAGCGGTAATGCAAACCACTTGTTGTCTTTCGGAGACATGTTTGTTTAGTGAATTTGGTATATAGGTTGCACATGATTCAAAATTTCCTCAAGGTCATAAAGAGGGTCAAACGTGAATTACTATGTTGTGTTGAATAAGCATGGATCTTTGTGGAGGGGTCAATGAACATAGTCGACTTGAAAGAAATGGGACAAGGGTTCCATGCGGAAACAAATTTTTCGAAGTAGTGCCTAACATGGTCCACAAAGGACATGTCTCTCCAAGAAATAGTGTCAACATTTGGGGCTTTAGGAATCCAAAGGAAACCATGAATGTGTGTAGATCCTTTGTGTTTTCATTCATACCTAGAAAAAATATGAGAATGTAAGGTAAAGGTATGTGTAAGAGGAAATGAAGAAAGAGACAAGTCTTACCTGTACCAATAGTTTGTTGCCCCTAGGTATTTTTACAAGACTTCCTCATGGAATATTGTGAATCTCAAGTGTAAGAATGCCAAAACATGGTGAGGGTTGGAAGAAATGTTATGGTTCCTCCACCTTTGCACCTCTCGAGGATCTATAGGGCTGGTACTAGGCATTACACTATGGAGGTCTGGCCATTTGGTGTCAGCAGCACTTAAAGTGAAGAACAATGTTGGTGTTCCAAGTTGTTCGATCATGTCTGAAACTTCGCCTCTACTTTTTGACCAAAAATATATTGTTCTGTAGAGAGTGGTGCTGAATCTCATAAGATTATCTATGAGGAAAATATTAGGATTATCTTGAAGGTGTTGACGAAGCTCTCCTATAGTTTGTGGAATGTTCTGGATAATATCATGTCTTATGAATACGAAGGTATATCCTAGATATGACGGCGCATGATAAGATTTTACAAGTAATATATGAGCCTAGGGTGGCGACCAAATAAGTTGTCATAGTAACGGATCAAATACAATAAATATTCATAAAGTTCGACATCTTTCATACGAGGCTTTGGTTGAACATAGTAGCACACTGTGGGAAAAAAGTTGGAAATGTCATTGAAAGAAAACCTTCAATGTTGTACTCATTAACGAGGAGATACTAATTTTAGGACAAGACAAGGATGATGGAGGACCATTTGTTTGAAGCAAACAAGAAGCGTTGTATTTCCTCTTATTCAAGTACATGTATTAGGAAAAATCGGAACAAAGGATGATGTAATGGTTTATGTACTCATGATGTAAATTCCTCAACACCAAACAACGAGGGGATATCTTCTTAAAGGGGTGTTATCGATTTGAATAGTTTGCAAGATGAAAGAGACATTGGTTATTTCAGGTGGTAAGGAGGACAAAGCATCATAGTCAATGAGAACATCATTGTAGTATGGATCGTATGCTATTTTGAATTATAGTGCCTCCCATATGCAGGTCATACAGACATAGAAATCATACATTTTTGGTTTCACCCCTTTCTTTGTAAGAGCAAGATGTCCAGTTCCCCAAGATGACGAGGAAGGAATTTGACAATAGATTTAATGTTTTGTGGGAAGCTGATAGTGTGGCTCTGTGTATTTTTATTTCCCTCCACGTGCCTGGCTAACCTGTATAATAGGATTGAATCTTGCTATAATCATTTCCTCCACCTGTGTAAGGCATTTGAGAACCTTAGGTTGATGGCCTGGATCCATGTTGTTCCATGTAGAGAAGTAGTTACCATTTTTTCAAACAAACATTTGTTACACACTTACTTATATTTACTCATTTTATATAGCATTCCTGGGTAGTTTTCCATATAGATGGAACAAGTATTCATTTTCTCCATGTTATCTATCCTTTTATGGAAATTACTTTGTGCTTCCAAAAATGATGGAACCGAAAGTGGTATTTTTGGGTAAGATGCCAAGGAGAAATGTTGAATACTTTGAAGAGGGGTTTTATTCAAAGCATGTGCATCATATGAGAGAGGGTAAGAGGGGCCATGTATTTGAGGGAAATAAAAGGTAAATTGTTTATGGGGTATGGTGGTGTCATAGATATTGTTGACCGAAGTGGAAGAGGAGGAGCCACATGGGACACCTGCAATCTGGGAAAGAAATATAGTTGGGGAAGGCAACATTTGTTCCTTAGATAGGTTCTATAAAATAGAACATGGGAATAGAAAATGCCCCACCCCCATATAAGGCATGGGAGATGGCTGGATAGGGGTCCTTGGCCTCTCCATGAATTGTCTTTGGAACTCACTTAGAAAGAGCCGCATGCAAGGATGCCAAAATTTGTTATGGTTTCTTCATTTTTATAAAAGGGAAAACATGTAAAAGGTAATATGGATGAGGGGAAATAAAAAGGGACTTTTGAGATCGATGAAAATATTGAAGATAAGATCGGGGTGGGGGGATCTAACTACAAGTAGATGGGAGGGATTCACACATCTATAGATAGGGGCAGGTCCCTATCTATATAGGCTCCGGAGAAGTCATTAATTTGGCTCTCATAGTCACTTTAGCCTCCTTCTTTATCCCGCTCGGGGGACTTTTCTTTCTATTGGCATTGGCGGGCATAACCGCACACTCACACGGTCTTTGCCGAGAGATAGGAGCATTCGGTGGAACCGGTGAACTACACTTCTCACTCATGGATGTGTGGGACAGAGGGCTCGTGGTACCTGCTGCCTACCCTTCCGCTTTGGGAACCGTGTGAACGGAGAGTGGGCAGAAGGGATGGAGGTCCTCATACGGACGGATACAATGGAATGGGCAAGATTTTTCTCATCTTTGACTTTAAGCTCAAACTCAGACCTCGATCTTCAAGGGTTATCCGATGGTACGCACAGGTACTCGCAATGTGGCGGATCTCGATATCATCAGTTCATCCCCTGTCTGATGAACTCAAGGTGGAGTCTCCTAGCAGTGACACGTTTAGAAGAGCACGTGTGAAGGGCCCTCTAGTAGTACAATCAATTTGATAAGGCAAAGAGTGAATGGCATGAAAGAAGAGATGGAATTCGAGCTTCTCCGCCCTATATATCTATATCCACCGCCGTCGCTCACTGGTTATAGGTTCTATAGAAATGATAGGTTCTATAGAATAGAAATTAGAAATGCCCCGCCCCCCCCCTCCATATAGATGGGGGAGATAGGCAGATAGGGGTCCTCGGCCTCCCCATATCTATATCTAGATAGGCCCCGGGGCCTCCCCCTCCAGATATATACGTGATACAACTGATATCATGCTAGATCTAGGTGGAGATAGATGAAACAGATATGGGATATGGGATCAGATCAGATCAGATTCATTATATACCCAAATAGTGAAATTTAATTAATGCCATAATTGGCCATTGCATGATCGACCGATGCTAGAAGAACTCTGAACTATATAGAATTCAATTTCTAGGAGAGGGTGGAGCCCTCTATACTCTATAAGTGGAGGCCAGATCAATATAGAGAGAGGGCATATAGAATACAGATCTGATAAGGAATGAAATGAAAGAATGAGTTTACGTGACCTTCTCAAAGCGCTAGATGCCTTTCGAGCCTAATATCTATGACGATGTTGCTCATTTATTCACAATCTATTTCTTGAATAATATTCACACAATGTCCGAATGGTGGTGACATACCCTTCAAATTTGGAAAGGACTTCAAGAGGAAACATATGAAAGTCATCAAGTTTTTATGTGCTATTGTTCTCGATGGCTGAGTAAAGAACGGAAAAAACTATGTATTTAATTATCTGCATTCATGTAAGTTAAAATACCAAAGCGTATGGATGAAACCTTTTAAAAATATTTTTTCCTTGTAAAGGATGAAGTAAATCGAATTGTCCACATGCACAATGTTAACAAATGAGGAAATATGTATAAAACTAACCACAAAAACTTTCATTTATAATCATATATGGAGGGATACAAAAAAATTGCATTGGAGTTCGAGCTTAGTGGTGGACCATAGGTGGTATACATAAAGATAATATTTTTTACAATATCCTCTGGTGAAGTATATATGCCAAAGAACACGCTACATCATTGTTATAAAAGGGAAAACATGTAAAAGGTAAGTATGGATGAGGGAAATAAAAAGGGACTACTTGCAAAAGGATCTTCAGTGCAAAATCAAATTGTTGAACATTCATATGTTGGAGTATGTAGGGCATATCATGTTTTCTTTGACTTTAGAATAACACATTTCAAATTCATTTTTCCTTGTATGTTTCTTTTTTATCGAAATAGTGAAAGCAAAGACACAACCTATGATTTGATCAAAAATATCATGTATGGGGTCATGATCAATCGAAAGTAACTACAAGTTTTCAGCTTGTAATCCCCATTATATTTTCTATAGCCTCATCAAAAGTAGTAATGCCTATGAGCTCACCTATAGCATCTTTCAAGTCCATTCTTAGAGAGTACCTATAATTACAATGTTGTACATGAATATTGCATTTGTTGCAAAACCATTCATCATTTTCTTGCTCCTGCACCTTTTTCCTACATTGTTTGTCACCTATCATTCTTGGGCATGCCATGTAAAAGAAATTTTCCATGTTAATGTTTGACACCTCAACTTCAACTGTTGCCCACTCATTATTTTTGATATTTCCCATTCATAGAACTCCGATAAAGTAATGTTAGCAATCATATTCTCATGGAGGTCCAACTTTCTTGTTGGTTACTGACGGACATGGAATATGTGAATGAGGTGAAGCTATCCATTCACGGAGATCCACAATATCTATAATATGAGGGTTGATAAAGCACCTAGAAGCTGAAATGGTGTCGACTATGGTGCCATTGAAATTTGTAACATTTCTCGCTTTTAGTGCCAAGATTGGTATGTATATAATCGAGAGTATCTCCTGACAACTCTTGGTAAAGGTATTCTAAAATTTTTCCCCATAAGGTGATGGAGATGCTAAACCTAGACATGTCTCACATCCGTAATGTTCTATTAACGACCTTTGACTTATCTCTGTGGAGAATGGTAGAGCAAGGTGAAATGGCCATAACAACACCAATCACATCCACTAAAGTAACTTGCAGGTGGCTGATGGTATATATTTTATTTATATGAAATAGAAGTGATGTATAGGAACTTCATCTTGTAGGCCACTTACAGATTCACAATAGAGTAGGGTTGTATAAAAATTTCATGCGAGTTTTTAAAATGGTTGTAAGCAAAATTTTCCTTACCCACTCTGCCATTTGATATATTGTACAACTTTCCATTCTCTATCTATGCATAAAATTTGTTTGCAACCTCATTGAAAGAAGTGACCTTTATCTCCCCCCTTGCTTTCCACAAAATCAAAGGCAAAAAGATGCCACTTCCCCTTGTATTTTGATATTCTTAAAGGGTCGTCTTACCTAGAGCGTTGAATTTTAATTTCCCTGTTCCTTATCGTTGTATTCATAGTGGAAATATATGTATCAATCTTTACACTATTTGATGGGCTATAGTTTGGATAGGGAGGTGTATTTGGAGACATCCGGTGTTTACAGAGACAGAGTGTATCACATGCGATCTTTCCTCGTAATATGTTTCTAGGAGTAGAAACCAACGTTCCTTCTTTGAGGGTGGGTTGATACAATGCTTTCCATCTCATTGACCAGAATGGTCCTATAATAAAAAGGAAGACACCGAACAATTAAAATTCTAAAAATAAAATTGTCGTAACTCAAGAAAAACAAAGATGCAACTTACAACTCATTATTAAACATCCTACAAGCATATTTCTCGGAGAATGAAAATGGAGCCTTCTTAATATATTTTCTTGGACATGGTTTTTAAATTTTGAGGGAAGTAAGGTGGGATGAACATTCTCTCCATTAGATAAGTCGATGTGATGCTAAATTATAGAGTTAAATTCTGAGCGAAGGGGGGACAAGTTCAACAATTACAGTCTCAAGTATATATGGGGTGATCCTTCAATGATTTTTATAATCCCTCCTTCTATCAAGTTTTTTTCCATCATGTCAAAATATATCTTACCCCTAACAAACATTGCAAAGCTAAGGCACAAATCCACAAATTTCAGTGTCACCTAAAATGTCCAAAAGGGGAAAGATAAAAACCTAGAATTATAGATATAGCTTCAAACACACAAGAACAATTCACAACAATGCAATCGAGACCGAAAAGGCACCCATGTGCCACAACACCGAAAAAATAGGAAAGCATTTCTTTGTAAAGTGGATAATAGACAATATAACTACAATGTTAACATTAACTAAAAATCTAGACAATGACAAAAACAATTTCAGTTCCATCCGGACATTTGTGTTAACATTACAATATCCAATAGGAAAATAATGTTATAATAATTATTTACACTCTAAATTTAGGAAGTCTAGTTTGAGAAGGTTGCGAATTAGGAAGCTCTTTTACGTGTTTATCGAAGGATTATTGATATATTAGGTACTCTTATTAAAAATAAGTGATATATCAAAAAATTATTGATATATTAGAAATGTAGTTAAAAGTTGATTTTGTGGATCGAGATGTTGTTGAAGAAGAGGGAAGCTCATACAAAGACTCCACCGTTAATGATATAGAAGCACATGGTCTATGTGCCACCCTCTTAAATCTAACAATGCAACGTATTATTTTTAAATTTTACAAAGCAGTCTCTCCCATAGATTATTTAGCTTTTCAATGTATTAAAAGGCGGGAAAAATATTAGTCAATTTAAGTCTTTTAATAAGAGATGAAGTGGAAATATTTCCCAATGCCATTAATAAGTAACATATATGTTTTTAATTGGTCAAAAGGAATATGTATGTACAACATATTTTATTTAGGTAGATTTATTTGAAGGCCCCAAAAAACTTCAATGCACAAAGTCAAACAATTTAATATACAAATAGTTTTCAAGTTGATATATAGTGGTATTTTAAAAAGGTTCTACAATATCATAAAGATTTTATTATAAATATAATGTGAAACAATTAAATTAGACCAAGTTTTAAAACTATCATATGTAAAGTACTAAGATTTGAAAACTCACTATTTAACACTTGAAAAAACTTCTTACAATATAAATATGCAAGAAAATATGAAAATAGTAGTAACTTGTTCCATTTTAATATTAAATCACAAGTATTGGATTAATTTTAAAATTATGAGGTTCATTCATACTAATAACTATTTGTATATCCAAAAATAAGAATTTATATAATTTTCCTTTACAAGTAACAAATCCCGCTTACAATTCTAGGATCTTAAGCAATTGGAGAGGCCTAAAAGAGACACAAAATAAGACACTTTGATTAAAACATTTTATTAAATCATAAATTTTCATTCATGAAAATTACATAGAATAAGAAAACTTTTAGATGATTATTTTTCCCAAATCATGTAATTTGTTATACCGTTTCTAGTATTAGGTACACTTTTTCAACATTAGTATCTATTTGAGGAATGAGTTAGACCTATTGTGATGAAAAATTAGCACCCTAAGATATTTGGTTATGGATCCCTACTTTTTGCTAACATTGGACCATCTCTCAAGTTGTGGGACTTACAAACTTGAGATGGTCCTCCGAAGAAGGCCGACTTCCTCTTCCTAATCCTACTACTACAACTATTCCTAAATGCAAAAAACACCTAACTAAGCCTATCCTAACACTTCCAAGGAGACAGGGAGAGAGAGAGAGAGTGCATGAAAAATGGAAATCCTACACTAAGGGGTGATAACACCAAGAAAAGGGGTTGCTAGACAATATTCCCAGCCTGCAAATGGAGAAGGATGAACTTGGAGATAACACACATCTCCTATCACACTCACTATACATTCCATTCCATCTCATTCATCCACAACATACTGCATATCTTGTTCACACTTACTCTTACTTATGCTCTTACATGTACACTTTATTACACATGCTTGATATGTATCTTGTATGTCATTATCTTTTCCATATACACATGCATGTTCACTTTCTTTCTATTTGTGATCGCAGATTCTACAAATCGATACATGCAACATGGATGCTTGGTGTAATATCTATTACAAGTCGTCGCACGGCTGCCTCCTAGGGGAATCCACTTTCATACACTACATGTGTTATTGTTTCATTTTTCATAGCACATTATTATCACATTATACATGCTTTGACATAATTTTTATCTCCTAACATGCTAACGGATGCTTCATGTGTAGCATTTGCTTTGCAGTCTATTTGCCACCATGGTTGCTTGTTACATTGATTGACATTTTCTTCTCTTGTTTTCTATTGTATGCCATTGTTTACTGGATTCACCCTTTGTCTCAAGTGAACATTATCTGATTTTTTCCATCTCGACCTTCATTGTCTTGTAACATCGTGAGTGATGTCCCATGTTTGAAACCTACTTTTCGTGGTCTACTTTGTCTTCTTGCATGTTTACATTATCTTCTTGCATATTAGCTTACACATTGTCTACCTTTTTGCTAGCTTACATATTACATGCGTGTTTTTTTGGATAACACTAACACTTGTCTCCTAGCCACTTTATTTGTGTGTGCCTTGGTTTCCACTGAAGACTCCCTCCCCCCCGTAAGACATCAATTTTAGCACAAGTGGGTCACCCAATTTTGAGATGCATACTCCTTAGCTACATTGTATGCATCCTAAATGAGTAGGGCCATCATTTGGATGAATCAATCACCCCATACAACAATCTATAGTCATCACACAACACGCTTTAGTACTTTTACAACACATTCATCACCACAACAACAACCTAGATCCTGACTTGGGTCCTTAGCACAAGACATACACCAACGCCCAAACCCAGATAGTTACATCTGGGTGCCCTTGACCCTTCCTAGATGCCTGTGACTAGGGGGTAGTTACACAAAAAAATTTAGGGCAACACAATCTAAAACACTTCACACATCAGCTTTTACAGGGCATACAGTCCTTAGCACTCAACATACATATTGTACATAACATTTTCTACTTTTGTACTTTGGATTGGAATTGGTCGAACCATATCAGATTTTTACGCATCATCTGTAGTGGTGTTCTACGTTTCAAGAATTAGTTAAAGGTTTGAGGAGAACACCATAATTTTCTCCCTACACTTCTTCCAGTTCTTGGTGTGAGATCGCTCAAAACTCATAGTCGATGCAATCGGCGTGAGATTGCTTGAAAAAATCGGTCCTCTACATCATCATCGGATCCTTTCTACACTCTTTTCCCATCACGGATCAGATGCACATGTTCCTTTTTCACATTTTCACATTTTACATACTTTCTTACATATTTTTTACTCATATACATGCATATTTGACTACTTGTTCATTCTTCTCTTTTACAAGTCCGTCCTTATGGGAAGCATGAGTCAACATCATCCAACATCAACAACATAAAAGCATCAATCACATCAACATCGAAAATAGCAATAGGTATAAAGGTGACACCTACACATGCATTTTTGCCCTAGGGTCATCATCATTATCATCAATTTTTGTACTTTCTCCTCTCTAGTTTCAACACTCCATGGTTTTCCTTATCTCTCAACACACTTTTTCCATTGATCTACATGGTTATCGTGTATGCATATCTTATCTACTTTAGGTAATCGATCATTCATTCAATTACATAAAGTGGGGAAAATGTAGAAACAAAATTACACACTTTGGGTATCTATCTAGTCCTAATTACATACTAATATTCAAATGATTCCTAAGTAAGAAAAGTACTAACTAAACCATGTCCTTCACCATATTTTCTTTCTTTTTATTTTCACTTTTGGTCTTATAGTCTTTCTATCTTAGTTTGTCTTTTCACACCTCAAAATTTCTCATCTTGGACATTAGTGCCCATCCTATCCCTTCCAAGGCGTCCTTGACCTCTTTGTACTTTTTTCACATCTTTTGGGTCCTTTATATCCCTTTGAGCATCTTATATATTTTTAGTCATCCTTTTTGGGGTTAGTTATGAAATTCAAGAAAGAGAATCATATAAATATAACATTATGTGACCATAATATAGGACCAAGCACTAAACACTAACTATCACCACCTAAGGTTACATCTAAAGGCTATTCAAGAGCATTCAAGTATCCATTCTAGCATCCATTTAAGGGCAAGGGATTGCATTCTTCTGCATACACTTCATATGAGGGTAATTTCATTCTATTCCATTCACACATCTAATTAAATCTTCTACATCTAGCTATTTTCTTGCTCTACCTACCTAGGAACAATTCCACACACACATACCTAGAACTACATTGGGTTTGAAATGTAGTGCATCACTCACCGTAAGTTCATTCGTTTGACAGTGAGGACAGTCCGCCCCTCATTTGTATTCTTTTCTTTTTGGGATTTTATGCACTCTTGAGGGTTTTATAGGTCATTCTTTCATTGCAGTTATCAACGACATCGACAATCATTATGTGACATACTAGTGACAAGAAGCGAAGGAAAACAAACATCTCATGACCATGTGAAGGAGGTTTCCTAATGATTTGAGTAGTCACAAGCACCTAGAGAAGGTCTACAACACCCATAGGAACCCATGACCCATTCCAAAGCTTGGTCCCACATTTTTCTAAGGATCGCCAATTGAACTCAACTCTATATACCATCGATCACCCCCTCCACCTTTAAATTATGGGAGTTACATTCATATTCATGCAAAGGATGATCCTAATGATTAGGGACCACTGAGCCATGTTTATTTTTTCACCTAACCCTCCTCTCCCTCTCACGGAGTGTGACATTTCTCCCTTTCTCGTTCATCCGATCAACACTTCGACCCAACTTAGATTTGGTCATAATCAACTAAGTATTCTTATCCCTTCTTTGCAACTAGGGTTTTATATTTACTAGCTTAATTTGCTTGGGTCTATTATGTACTTAATTTCTTATTCATTTACTGCTACATTGTAATCAAATTTAGGCATTTATAAATTCTATATTTGCTTAATCATCCCCAAATTATGGGAAATATAGAGATTATAAGAAAATAGTAAGTTTCAAATATTTGAGTACACTATGAGTAATGGATGGTTTAAATATTCAATAGATGTTATAATCATACCTAAATCTTATGTTTATTTGCATGTTCAATTTTTTCGATGATTGCTTGTATATTTCTTCTATGTTGTAGGTTTCGTGAATATCTTCATTACTATGATCCTGTTTTACAATTTGTCTTGATTTTTATTTGTCCATTTTTTCCAATTGTAATTTTTACATAACTTGAGTTTTTGTACTTTAATATTTAATGTATCCATTCTGTTCATGTGTTCACATTTGTGTTTGATTCTTGTGGGAAGTGTTTTTTGGATATGTGGTTTTATGATAGATTCTTATAATAAAACTTGTAAAAAAAATCTAGTCGTCATTTTCTGTAGGTAGAGTTGAAAAAACATCCCTTATCTTGTGATATGTAAATATTGTCTTCTTTAACTCGCAAAAGACAACAATACAATCTTCTTACCTTACAAAGTGTCTCAATATAAATGGAACAATTGTGACACTATTAATTTGGGTCAGCTTTTCTAACTTATAAATATGAAAACATTACAATATAGTTCAATTAGTTCTTATTTTATAATAACATTATGATGCTGAGATTAGTGATTTGTGTTAGTTTCTACCTTGAGGAAGACTCTTTGTGTGTTTTACTATGATAAAAATTTCCACCAATTTCTAGAATAGTTGAAGAATATCCTACAATATACACATTATGTGATTGAAATGTATGTCTACATCAAAATTAAAGAGTAGGATAGCTAGTGTTGATTAATCAACTTTAGATACTCGGAACATATTGTTTTCCTTTCACAATATTTGGTGTCATCATAAACTTTCATATTTTATTTTTCTACTTGGGAGCTTATATTTCTTTGTGTATTCTTATGTCAAGGTAGTTGGATCTATCTCCCAAACAGACTAAATTTGTAACTTGATTGGAAAATAGTGTATTATTTATAGATTGTGTTTCACAAACCGGGAAACATAAATATTAAATACTACATATTCAACCGAGTTGCATGTTTTTGTTGAAATGTTTATCTAACCTTATGTTGCACTTATTTCATCAACCTGTTCAACTAAATAATTGTAATGTAAATTGATTCCATTGAGTTGCGTGTGTTTGTTGAACTTTTATCTAACAATATGTTGTACTTATTTCATTGACCTGCTCTATTTGATCTTGAAATGTACAAGTTTCTTTTTTTTTTTTCCAACTCCAAGTGTAAGAGGTACTTCCACAACCATCTGAAGCCATCAAAGCTAACTTGGACTGCAATGTATCGAAAACAACATAAGAAGGTGATAAATTAATTATTCCTTTACAAAATGAATTAAGCACTATCTGTTATTGTAGTCCACTCATGTTGTTGGTTTGGTTATTACCAGGATATTCATGCTGAACAAGTAAAAATACAAGACATAAGACATCCAAGCCTTATTCCAGGTCCATTGTTGGTGCTTCTTTGGAAGTTATCTAGAAGAAGAGAACTGAGAAGAAAGAGGTTAGAGCTACTGCCCGTGAAGCTTGCTTTGAGGTATGGCCTCATCTCTGATAGTTTTTGTCAAAATTTTATGAACTTATAGATCCCTTCTATATTCTTGAAACCCTTATTACTGACACCATCTTTGACTATAAATTTTCAGAGAAATTAAGGAAAGAATAAAGAAGAACAAAGATGAGAAGAAAGCAAAAAAGGAAGAAATTGTTTCAAAGACTCAAAAGGCACAAACCAAGATGCCTAAGGCTGCAATGCCTGAAGGTCCTAAGCTCAGTGTTGGAGGTGAAAATGGTGAAGAGGAAGTAACAATTTTTAGTTTGCATTGATTTTGGAGGAGTAATTATGAGTGTATTAGTATTTTTACGCCTAAGACTAATTACACTCCTCTCCCACTTTATTTTTAACTCAATAAACATGTGTACCATTCTATGTCAAGGGTTAACAACATTTAGGAACCCTTTTGTATTTTCTCTTTTTGATATTAATAAAATGTTTGTGGACCCATTTTTGGGCACAAGATTCAACCAAAAATAGTTTTTATTTATCATATTGATCACTAGCTTGCATGCACCATTTTTGTCCTAGATTATTTGCTCATCATCTTAACAACAAATTCCTCTCATGTTCTTTGTTTAGAAGATAACATTTTTTTGCCAACAAGATTTTTATGAAAATTTGAGAATTTAACAAATTATTCACTATTATGAGGTGTTTACACTCTTGAGAAACATCAAGAATTACAAAAATGGGACACAAAAGGCATTGCAATATAATTTGTAAAACATAATATTAATGCCCAAAAAGATTTGAACTTGTATTTATATGAGTAAATGTGTTTACAAAAATGGGATAGCAAAGGAGTCCTTGCAATATATCTGCTATCCCATTTCACTCCCTTGCAAAATTAGAAAACAAGTAATCATGCATTATTACAATGACATAATATTCACTTGCAGAGAAATAAAAATGTGAAGATTCATCTAAAAAAATTCCCAAAGATCTCCTAATTGTTGCATAGCAGTGTACCTAAGGAATCCAAAAATTTCCATAAAATGTCTGGAAGGGATGTAAATTTTCAAGAAAGGTCCCCAAGCTCTTGGGATGTCTCATCGAGCTACTTTGCTAAGGTTGGCGAGCTGAGCTAAAAAGGGATCGAGTTGTCTATTAAAGGAAACATCACGTTGAACATAGTTCACTTGGTTCTATAGAAGGCCGAGATCTAAGGAGGCCAAGCCATTTTAAAAATATTCAAGCCAAAAAAAAATCACCGAGCTAGGAAAATTATGAGTGAGCGGTGTACTTGGAGACCAAGTCATTGTAGGAGATAAGAAATTCGAGCTCATGATTGAGATCCTCAGACATTCCGCGTATCAGAGGAAATCAAAGCATGGGAATCGTAAAATACATCGATGATAAATGCCTAAATAAATTCCGCATTTTATGGCGTGAGTTCATGGAGATTGAGCCATATTTAAGGATGTATTTCATAGAAAACAAGCCCAATTCAATGAGACAGGTTGAAAAGTGGTTGAAATGCATTGAATGAGCATGGGAAATCATTCATTCTTTCTTTGTTGCATGTCATGGGACACTTGGTGAATCTTTTGCAAGAAAAATACCATTAATTGCACTCATTTATTACATCTTACAAGTGGTTGGAAAATAATTTTGGGATTTCACTTTTCTCTCTTTCTCATTCTATATATTGTAATATGGGTCTCATTTATGGGGGTTAGTCATTTTTCCTTTCTTCCCATGTTTCTTCTCTATTAGGGTTTGAACGTGGATCTAAACCTTCTTCCTAAGCTTTGTAATGGAATTTTTCCTTTCTCTTACCTGTTGTTATGTACTATGCACATTTTTAGAGCAATATAATATGTCATGTGATGCATTTTGTCCATCCTTTGCATGTTTTTATTGTCTCTACTAGCCTTTATTCACTGCAGGTATACTATGCATATTTCTAATGTTCACTACAGGTTTTGGGAGCAAGTGCTTTATGGGTTTGAAGTGGTGTTATGTGTGAATCTATCTTTGGACTGTGGTGCATTTTGTCCACCCTTTTCATTGCTCACCTTTTCCCCATTTCAGCAGTTGGATTCTTGATTAACATCTTCTTTTTGGCACTTCACCTTTGTTAGTTTTGTGCTTTGTTTCATTTTTTCTCTAACCCTTACCTCACACCATAGATAAGATTCAACTTCTTTAAAATATATAGGTTATCTTAGGGCACATGTCCCACTTCCCTAAGGTATCCCACGACTATGACTATTCATCCACAAGGATAATCGTCAACATTTTTCCTAAACGTACTCAGTGGGATAGTATGAAGCACCTTACCACTTCATTTCATCAAGTTGGTGTGTTCTTGGTGAGATTCATCCTTTGGAGGCACATGCAAAGCACATCTGGCGACTCCTTCTAGTTAGAATGACCCATTCTCAAAAAATTACAAACCCCTTTTTCCATCCATTTCCATTCATCTTTCTTTTCATCTCTCATTTCCTTTCATTATATGAAGTTGTGCAACCATGAATTCATTCCCATAGTGGAATTCACACTTTCAACAGTACAATCAACCTCTAATGAGCTTCACAACTCCTCCAGATCAACACTATGACTAGATTCAAAACCACTATGCTTACCCATATGAGCAATGCCAAAACTAGTTTGGCTATGGAACCTATCAAGAACACGTGTATGCATATGATGACAACAATTAAAGGCGTAATGATGATATGTTAGAGAATATCCAAAGAATGGAGGCTGGTATGGTTCAATCTCGGGCTACAACACAAATGAAGGCATTCATGATTGGTTGCAGGCACCTTGTCCATGGGAAGGCCCTTTTCCAAGACACTATAGCCCACAAGAAAATATTGATTTCATGGATGAAATGATGCCCCAACTTACAAAATGGATCAAGGGTATTGAAACATATGAGAAAAGTACGAGACAACCTTATCAATGGGTAATTCAATCACCAACTCTTTGTTCTTCTTTCTCTCCTTCCCAAGCTTTACCATTTCAACATGGTCATGATTCAAGCCCATTGTATGTTGCTCCAAATGTTGAGTTCTCTTCTCCACCTCCTAACCTTTCATCCCACCTCACTTCTTCTACCATTTTCCCTTCCAAGCAATCATCCCCTCCAAATAAAGAAAGTTCCACTTCCTTCGCATCGCAGATATCATTGTAACTCAACATAACCCTCCTCTTGCTATCTCAAGTTTATCTTGGGAAGAAAACAATACTAAAATCAGTCAAGGGAAACCAAAAGGAGAGTCTAGTCAAGAAGAAATAACTAAATATTGGAAAATATGGGCTCATAGTTTCAGGATTGATAAGATCCCCTTGCTTTGGTTAAACCTATGAAGGAGATGGAGGCCTTGCCACAGGTAGAGTCTGATTTTGTAGAAGAACAAGAAGTAGATAATCAATGATCTCTTTGCTCTAAATGTAGTATGAACATTAGCACCATATTCTCAAAGGTTGGTGATTCATCTCAGCTTACAAAGTTAGAGAAAAAAGAGGCAGCCCCAAATCCACAAGAAGAGGAGCATGTGCAAACAAAAGAGGAAAATATCCCTAAAGTGCAAGATGTTTCAATGGAATGCAATGACCCTCATTGTCCTGCATGCCTAGAGCTTGCTGCACTATTGGAAGGTTGCATTGAGCCACCACAATCATCATCATTAGCTGCAAAAAAATGGAGAACTTCATGCTATGGAGGAGAAAAATCAGATTTTGGATCCTTGGATGAAGAAGAAATCATAGGAAGCTTCTTGCTTTCTTTTAATGATGAAATTTTAGATTCTTCTTCTATCACATCTTTACAAGAATCTGATTTTGTGGAGGAGTTTTATCTCTTAAAATTTATGTTTGAGGAGGAAGATGATGACAACATGACCAAATAAGTCATCATTGAAAGGGTAGTTTTACAAGAAGCAAAATTATTTGTAGAAGTAGAGAAAATTTAGATTTGCCTCGCAAGCAAGCACCTTCTTCCGACATAGTTTGTAAAATGACTCCATTCACGAGTTGAGATTCACGAAATAGGAAAATCAACAGATCAGCCCATTGGTTCCTAAGGCCCCATGCCCAATCAAGTATTTGACTTTATTAGAGCCAAGGGAGAAGCCAACACCAGTCATACTCACTTCGAGCATGAGGATGATCTTCAATATACCAAGGATCAACTACAACACCTCCAACCAAATGATGAATATCTTGAGGAGGTATTCATTTTGTTTATTGATACTTTGGATGGAAGAGTGGAAGGTAATTTTTCACTCTTATTACAGGCCATAACCATTGTTAAATTAATTACATGGCCACACTTTTTAAAGAAGGGAATCTATTTCTCCCTTCCTGTTGCAAGTTTTGTTTAGTTGTTCCTTATTTTGGTTAGTGTAGGAGTAGGAGTAAATTTTCTTGCAATGTAAGAAGTTATTATGCACACTTTGTATGTCTTATTTGAGGCATGTATGATTTGTCTCTTTTGTATATAGCTTTATTCTTGTTGCTTGAGATAGTTCAAAGGTGCATTAGGCCCTCCAATATTGCAGTAGTAAGATTGCGATTAATGTAATAGTTACAACTCCAAATCAAAAAATGTAGAGAAACTAAATCAGTTAAGAAGTAAATTATGTTGATTTTATCTAAAAGCATACAAAGAGCCCAAGTCGAGAATCGGCTCCAATCAAGGCAACATCGGAAATTCAGAAGAAGAAATAAAATCAGAAAGTAATAGAGTTTCATGATGTCCGAATTAACAGGTGATCATCCTTCAACCTCAATGGATTGCAGCTACAGGAATGAGTGTAATTCAAGTTTAAAACAACTTTATACTCTCACAAAAATAAATTCTAACATTTTCTTATGATATTTTGAGGGCAAGCAACGGAGAACATTCTAGGTGTAAGTAGCGATATTTCAAATGTTCTGGGTAAAATTTTCAGAGTTTAGATCAACTCATAATGATAATGAAAATCCATGCCCAATGGAAAGATATATTCATTGGTCAATATCCAAGATTAGCGGTGCTAATGGCCCCTATGAGTTGCCAAACTATTATCCCATTTCACTCCTCAGAAATCATACAACGAGTAAGCTTGCATTATTACAATGAAAAAGATTCACTTGCAGAGAAATAAAAAATGTGAGGATTCATCTATTAAAATTCCCCAACATCTCCTAATTGTTCCAGTGCACCCAAGGTATCCAAAAATTTCCATAAAATTTCTAGAAGGGATGTAAATTTTTAAGAAAGGTCCCCAAGATCTTGGGATGGCTCATCAAGCTACTTTGCTAAGGTTAACAAGCTACAAAAGGGACCGAGTTGTCTATTAAAGGAAACATCGAGTTGAACAAAGATGTAACATCCCCATTTTAAGATACTAGAACAAGGGAATTTTTTTATACAATGTTCTTTGTTCTGAATTATGTAATTCAAACACACGTTCAAGTTTTAATAATTGTTCTCTATCCAATTAATGTAATTCGGATCACACAATTTCTTTTTAAAACCAATGTTCTCTGTTCGCATATTTACAATATGGAACACACATTCAATGTCATTCAATCATATAACAGATACCATATGCTGCTGTAAATGACTCGAAGAACTACCGATCTCCCACTTTATGGCTCGGAGTTTCAACGATCTCTCATTTCATGACTCGGTGACTTACCGATCCTTCATGTTAATCCACGCATTGTATACTAAGTATACAGGGTTCTCTTACCGTTTCCGGTTATCAAAGTGATCCATTTAAGAGGCCTATCTGAATATCTGTTACTGATATTCATCTGATATCCTGCTTCTTAAACTAGGTGATTAGGACACCGCAACTAACAACTTGCGATACTTTGGCCAAATATTTTCACATGCTTTGCATGATCATATTCCCAGATGTTATACACATCAATGGAATACGTCCTTCACCTCACTTCTTCTGTTATCTAGAATGGTCTTTCTTGATCTCTGTCAGTCCTTCCATCCAAGGTCAAGCTCTAACCCCAACTAGCAATATGAACGAGTATAGGAAGGCACTCATGGTAACTAAAGGTACGTAGACATACTGTGTCGTCCCTAGGCGACTACGTGTGTCTAGTTACCTTTAGCCCTCCGGAGTCACTATATATATGATCACATTCCTATCCTCGTCTAAGTAACTTAGTCCCAGCTTATGTAAACTTGATGATTCGATTCGGGAGGGCGTTGTAACATGTCAGCTACAACATTGTGTCATCATGAAGGCCTCACCTTCATGAAGACACCATATTGCAGCTGACGTGTGTCAAGGTCCTACGGAATCCTCTCCTCAAAGAATACACATCCAGCTTGAGTGTAATTGGATTTAATCTTAAATATTTAAGATCAATTTTCAGCAACCGTGCTGATCCTTTAACCTCATTGTTCGTTACAGTTGTATATAGCTAAGAGAGACTCAATTTGTCTTATAGCTTAATATACATTTACTCCTCCATACCGAAGGATCGCATATTTCCATCTTGGTTCTTTACTACAAGCTTCGGACTAACAGTCCACTACAGCTGAACGTAGTAAGTTCAACCTATTAAACTTAACCAAGTTTTATCCACAACTGTATTTAAATTCAGAATTCCATCTTATTAGACATCATTTATATGAGGTCTATTCTTAAAAGAAGGTATTCAACTATTCTCCTTAACCTTACTTCAGTTAAGGTTTGTTACGAATAGATATGTTTCCTCATATCTAATATCCTCTGAATTTAAACACTACGAGGATATTAACGAAGTCCGAATACAAGGTTCAGCTACCCCTTTTGTTATTTGATATTCCTTAGCTTATAAACTAATCCCGAATATCATTCAATTAAGAGTTCATATTCATTTAAACCCCTTTTCAATGTCAGTTTAAAATTCATATTAACCCAAGTATGAACTAATTGCACATTCCAACTTAAAAGTTGTATTCAAGTAAAGAATAGATATTATGTCCTTTTAAAATCTATCCACTATCATTTGAATAATTCCACATCAATGAATAATATGATATTCTCAATCTTATTCAAACAGTTTCAAAGTGTTACAGTCATTAAAATATCACACCTTTCCTTGTATTCAATCCATAAGATTTATAATCTATACAATTACCAGTCCAACCAACTGGACTTCATATACATCAAACAACATTACAACACATAAGGGAAGAAGAATGCAACTCCTTCTTTTCCCATTTCCTCGTAGAGGAATAATAAACTATCGAATACGATCCATCCTTAGCTACTCAGAAGAAGCATCAGAAAACAATCAGTCTTCATTTTTACTCAAGGAACAATCTGCAAAATTTACTTGCATGGGTCAGTTCATTGAACTGAGCATATTAAGCACTTATCATTAAAATGAGGTGCTCTTAATTAACTATGTCTCAATAAAAGAACCCTGCTTTTATGAAACGTTAAAAAAAAAGAGATGAATATCATCCAAGAGTTAAATGCTGATAAGGAGGAACAACTTAGCAACCCAACCATCAAATTACCATCACAATCAAACAAGAGATCACTAACCTTCTCCCAACAATTACTACAAGAAGTAATTTTCTCTAGATAGTTCCAGATTAACACATCTGTAGAACTAATACACAAATGTCTACAATGCTGATATAATGCAATTGCTATCAATTCCATTTCCTCATAATAGTTAAAATTTCGAGAGATAAATTTTTAACTAAGAATTCAGATAGAACTACTTCCCTTTCGTACTACTAATTCAATTTCCAACAATCAAATGCATAAGAGAAAAGTAGTCATTCACCACGAACACCCTGGTGTCAAATCCCATAATTTAATAAACAACATAATACCTTTTTCCAATCAGAAAGAAAGTAGACAACAATTAAATGCAAATGCTTACGCCTAAGGCAGTAAGAAATTCCTTCAATATCAAATATAGAATGTCCACTGTATAAGAGAAGAAATAATCATTACTTCAAGTTATCCATTCAATACTCTCTTTCTTTTCATCCTAGCTGTACTGAATAGTTTAAACAAGAATGATATCAATCAAGATAACAGCCAAAAGAGAAAGCGATTGGAGTTAATAGTCGAATGAAAAGAAAGAGTATCCTATTACCTCTTCTCCTTGCTTAGCTGAATATCAACTTATTCAGTGCCAGCCTATTCCCCATAGGATGATGTCTTTTAACATTATATTTCAGTAATCAGAACTTACTAATCACCATTCAAGGAAGCATATCAG
Source organism: Taxus wallichiana var. yunnanensis (assembly GCA_018340775.1). Lineage (NCBI taxonomy): Eukaryota > Viridiplantae > Streptophyta > Pinopsida > Cupressales > Taxaceae > Taxus > Taxus wallichiana. The sequence goes on from CM031239.1 coordinate 697,784,350, forward strand.
AGCTCATTGGCATCTGATTCCACAATATATAAAAAAAAAAAACAGAATCTTTCAATAAAAATCCTTACCCATAGTTATTCCCCGAACGGACATTTCCAGCTAGGTTTGAACAAGCAAGAATGTACAGCTAGCTACAGTTCATGATTCTTATTATAATAATAAATAAGGAATCATTTTTCAACATAAAGGTAAAAATTCAACTTCAATTCAATTTTAATGAAACAACAAAGAAGTCTAGAATGCAGTTCGTATATATATACATATATATATATATATATATATATACATATACACACACACACACACACACACACACACACACACACACACACACACACACATATATATATATATAATTTTTATCATCCAATCCAAAGGAGACTGAAACAGTAAACTCTATTCCATCCGACGATACCTAGATACTCAGTTCCAGAATTAGGAAAATAATTCCTAAAACAAAATCTTTCACGGATTTCAAACCAAATACGAAGGCATTAAATCATTTTAAATTGCGTAAGAGTAAAACGATGAAACAACCCACTGTCCCAAAGAATTTGCATTCTATGCGCCGTATACGACCAAAGAAAATAACTCACGCAATAGTTCTTTCAAGCATTCTCATGGTTTTACCGAAACCATTCACGCACAGAACTCAGAAAACAATCTACATATCACTATCACTTCCGTAAAACAATCCATAATGCACAATAAAATCCAATTACCATTACCTTCAGATTTCAAAACAAAAAGAGAAAACTTGTTTCATTAATAATTTCAGTAAGAAAAACACTCATTTTCTTCAAAACGCACAAGAATACCCAAGTCGTGTTCATTTTTATAATGACAGTTCAAACCAAGGGCATACAGAATCATCTCATCCTTCCATTTTTACAAGAATGCACAGAACTCAAAACAATACACACATCGTTGGTACATTTACCAACTCGAATCCATAATGGGTAGTAGAACGATTACACAATACTATCAAAGCAAACTCATACAACAAGCACAGATTCATTTATTTACCCATTTGCAAAGAAATACCCAAGTCGTATTCAGCAAAAGAAAAATGACTCGACCCAGAAATCACTTCACACAAATCAACAACTTCATACAACTAAACACCCATCATAAGAGCAGGGTTGTTTTAATGAGACGCTTAAACAAGAGAAAATGATTTAAGGAGAAGGGCTCAACATGCCTGTTAATTTTTCTTGTGGTTCGAAGAAAACCACATCCACAGGAGCTATTTTTCTCCACGGCGTCCACAGCAAAGCTTACCCAACAGTCCACTAACTCCCACAGGCTCAAAAATAGCCGTGGCTTCTCCAAATAACAGCAACAGTTACCAAAATAGTAGCAGGTTCGAAAGAACCATGAAAGAAACGCAGAGCAATTTCAAAACCCGTAAGAACACAATAACCATCAAATTTTCCTCTATCCTCTTTCCAAGGCGAGCTGGTCGCTAAGATCAAGATCATTGAATGCATTGAATGCATTACTTTTTCCTCAATTCTCACGCCACCACCGACTCAGGTTTGGCGAGTTTCTTTTTCAAATTTTGCATGCAATTCCATTTTAGCTTCATAGCTAGTTGGATGTCCCCAACTTTTCCTATGTTCCCGCCAAACTTGGCGTTGAAACTGCAAGGACTTCATTTATTGTCCTAATAAATCTCTAACCTCTCCATCTTATCCGCTCACCAGCATGTCCATAGGTCCCCCTCCTTAGATTAGTAATAGTTTAGGTTTTTCACCTAGGTTGCAAATCATTAGGATTTGCCATAACTTACACCCCATGCTATTTAAAATCCACGTAGGGTAATAGTTAGGCTATAGGTTATAACATAGTTATAGGTTAGGATTTAATCCCATAGCATCTACTTAATAGTTTCCAATGAGTCTTACCGACTGGCATTCATAACTAATATGATGCAAGATGTTCCGTCTAACACGTACATCAATACACTGAGCTCTTGTATTAAAACTCTTTCTGCCTTACGCTCTCTGGCGTTACTTGTTTGTATATAGTTTGAAAATCGAACCTTTTCCTTTGGCATCAAGGTACCGATATTCATACCTGTAATCTGGTGCTGTAACATTTATAACAACCTTCAGTCTGGTTTCAGACTTCATTCCGTTTAGAAGTAAATCGACAAAGCGATCACAAGAAGGCCACAACATACCTTGGATCAATGGAATTGATTCAAGGTGTGCTGTCAATCAACGATAAGAGTTCATCAAACATACAACAAGTCTGCTGTCTCATTTTTGCAAAACACAAGCTATATTATCCTCCGTCCCAAGTAAACAAATTATAGTAAACAAGGGTCCAGATCAGTAACACATTCCTTTTAAGATTAAAAGATATATCTTAACATAATTATCCTCATTTCTACAGTTACAACATCATGAGAAGAGGTTATCATAATAGCTTATAGAAATCAAGACGTTACAAAAGTTGAATTGGTTCCATAGAAGGCCAACATCTAAGGAGGCCAAGCTATTTTTTAGATATTCAAGCCAAACAGATACACACCAAGCTAGGAAAATCATGGGTGAGTAGTGTACTGGGAGACCAAGTCGTTGCGGGAGACAAAAAATCGAGCTCACGAGCTCCTCGGACATTTAACGTATCGAGGAAAGTAGAGCATGGGAATCGTAAAATACATCAAATGATGAAGGTCTAGATAAATTCCTTATGATATGGTGTGGGTGAGTTCATCGAGATTCGAGATAAATGAAGGAACAACCGACCTCCATTTCGGGTAATTTTTCATGAGAACCAGCCGCATGACAAGGAAATCGAGATCAACTCTAGGGAATGAAAGAAAAAGAGCTCGAATGGGATTGATTAGATATGGGCAAGCCAAAGAAGTTTCCACGGGGTTAGGTTAGCTCGAATAACAACCATGACGTGGGCCCACAGGGAATGGAGGAAAAGGACGGGGTTGACATGTGGTGGCACGACGCAATGCGAAGAAGTCGAAGTGGAGAGGAATCCCTAAAGCAAAGTGTGGAATGATGCACCTCGTGCACATCATGGGTCAATGTGTCACATAGTCAATGACTTGAATTTGTCGTGTGGGGGTCGGGGATAGATTGGGAGTCATGCGAGCTCGACGCCTAAAGGGAAGTGGTGACTTGGAACATGGAAACAAGGAACAAAGAGCTTGGTGCATAAATGGGTGAGCCCGCAATACGAGGAGAGTTGTCTAGTGCAAATAATTTTTCCGAGTTAGAGTAATAAGAATAACATTAGAGAACTTCAGCGCTAAAGTGAGAAGGTTTGGAAATACATGAAGATAGCCATCTCGATTGATTTGGTGAGCTAGGCACATGAAATGTTTTAAAAACTTTAAAACACCATCCCTGCAAACCAGTCAAATCAACTAGGGCCCCACCAATTAAATGAAAAATAATGTCCAGATATTTTAAAAGATATTCAAAACATTGGGGGAGAAGAGAAATTTATGAAATTTACTTTTCCAGCTAAGGAATTTAATTCTCAGTCTATGGAGATAAAGCAAGCCTGATAAATCCAAAATTACCTACCTACACTCAGAAGGCCATAACTGGAGCATTTCTTAACCAAATTGCACAAAATTGGTGTCGTTAGAATCATGGCTTCAATCCCAATGCACAAAAATAAAGAAATTCAAGGATTGATGAATATTTGAGGGTGTATTTTGTAGAAAATAATCCCAATTCAATGAGAAAATTAGAGAGTGGTTGAAATGCATTGAATGAGCATGAGGAATCATTCTTTCTCTGTTACAGTCATGGGATAGCATGGGGAGTCTTTTGCAAGAAAAATACCATTAATTGCACTCATTTATTGCATCTTGCAAGTGGTTAGAAAAGAATTTTGGGCTTTCACTTTTCTCGGTTTCTCATTCTATATATTGTAATCTGGGTCTCATTTATGGTGGAGTTAGTCATTTTTCTATTCTGCCCCTATTTCTTCTCTCATTAGGGTTTTAACATGGAGCTCAAACCTTCTTCTTAAGCTATGTAATGGCACTTTAATTTACTCCTACCTATTGTTGTGTACTATGTACATTTTTGGAGCAATATAATATGTCTTGTGATGCATTTTGTTCATCCTTTGCATGTTTTTATTGTCTCTACTTGCCTTTATTCACTGTAGGTATATTGTGCATATTTCTAATGTTCACTATAGGTTTTGGAAGCTGTGCTTAATGGGTTTGAAGTGGTGTTCTGTGTGAATCTATCTCTGGAATGTGGTGCATTTTTTCCACCCTTTTCATTGCTCACATTTCCCCATTTCAGGTAGTTGGATTCTTGATTAACATATTCTTTTTGATGCTTCACCTTTGTTAGTTGTGTAGTTTGTTTCATTTTTTCTCTAGCCCTTACCTCACACTATAGATAAGAGCCAACTTATTTAAAATATGGAGGTTATCTTAGGGTGCATGTCCCACTTCCCTAAGGTATCCCACAATTATGACGGTTCATTCGCAAAGATAATCATCAACAATATATACTACTATTGTTCTGCACCTCTTGCAGTTGCTCTTTCCAAGTCCTTCGAAATGTAACACGCTTTGATTGCCCTTTACGTCTGGGAGGGAATTCAACATGTTCATTTGTTGGTGGTGCATGCCTACGAATTGCCATATTCTCAACAAAATATGTTGTACATTTTAGAGAGGTCCCATAATTATCTTTTACATGTTCAAAAGGTTGTGCATGGGGATGAGAAACCACACCATTATTGAATATTGAATGTGCTCAAAAAATTTACAAGCATCTTCCACCATATTCTCAAGGAAATTAAACTTCTCCTTTGAACTAGTAAAGAAAGAAGAGTTGTGTCTAACAATTTGCGGATCTTTACAATTTGGGGATCATTGGGATTATTCACATCACCAACAACATTTTGGTTTACACTAGGATTACCAACATTGTCATTGGCATAATCATACCCAACATTATCATTGACGAGGTCAGCAAAATTGTTATTAGCTTCATCCTGAATAAGCCACAAAAGGATGCTTGTTAATAACCCTATGAAAACCATTAATAGATTAAAAAAAGTAAGGGATGGTAAAAAACAATACAAAAATAACACTTACATGGGTAGAAGCATGATTTGTTGAAGAAAATGAAACATTTCTTTTGGAAGAAAGTTCCATTCCCATTCTCTTTCTCAAATCAGCAACTTTCAATATATGCTTGCACACATGGCCTTGGGCTGCCCATATGCATTCACACATTGTAAAAAAGTGATCCACGGTATAAACCTTGTAATATTTCTCTTCCTTACTATGGCTCTTAACCCATGCCACATAAAGGTAAAATTTAGAGAACTTCACATCACCATCTGAGATGCATAGATATTTCATCCATGACTTTTTCTCCAATTGCTCAAGCTTGAAGTTCCTATAAAATTCATTCTCCTTACACATTTGGGTCCACCAATAGTAAACAAATACAACCATCACTAACTTAGTCACCAACCAATCCACTCTGCGATGGGTGCAAACTCGTATTTCATTTAGAAACATGTGCTTCAAATGAGAGTGATATACTTCTATGGTAGCATTTGTCTCTTGACCTGCATGTGGCATTGTATGCAAACACCTTTCCCACATGCCAATACAGTGGGCCCATTGATCTTTCCAATATGTGATGAATGATTCTTGAGCTGCATATTTTTCTATGAACATGTTTACATCATGAATTGTTGCCTCCTTAGTAGGAGACTTGTGCATAATTTCACCTAGGCTTGTAAACATTGCTTGCCTTGTTTCAACATCCTTCACCTTTGTAATCAATTTTTTGAGCCATGCTCTCCTCACGTGCCAACTACAGAGGTATACCTCGCATTGAAACACTTCCCTACACTCACAATGCCAATATAATAGGGAAGAGAAAATTTAGTAGCTAAAACATTGTTTTCAATGACAATAAGCAATATTTATGATATACATGAGTCTCACTTACCTAATAGCAACAATTTCAACATGAGCATCATCCACCATGAAAGCATTTGGTTTCCATTCCAACATGTGACTAACACTAACCACCAACTTATGCATCCACAATGTCAAGTCAAGAATAGTATACCTTGACATCAATACCCACGCAATAGGAAGCCCATTATGCATATTATCAAATGCAAGAATAGTGTACAACATGAACTACATAAAACAAGAAAAATGTTAAGTTTTATACAATAACTACATAGTTTCAAACTTACATATCTACAAGTACCTTTTGTGCATTTGTCCCATATGTGGAATCCATTGAAAGTATATTGTTGTGTGCATACTTCAACATCCACTCATGCTAGAAAGGAAGTTGGAGGCCTAACACAAATGGATGCTCTTCCGTTCCTATTTTAATAAATTCTTCATACACAAATACCTTTTCAAGGATTTTTGTGGCAAATGTTCTAACACTTGTCTGCATCATTGAGCTCAAATTTGTATTTTGCTTCTTTCATCTTTCCCTCAATATTGTGGATATCATCTTTTCTCAAGAAATCATCCCACTCCGTTTGACCATTGAATAATGTGAGTTTCTCATGGACCATGTGACGATGTTTTTTGTGAACAAGTTTAGGGTCAAGCCCAATAATAACAATCTCTCTACCCAGTCCTTCAATGCACCACTTATGTGTGGAGCCAAAGAACAATGACTACCCCTAAAGTCATCGGTCTCTTTCCCATGGAAAAATTTTCCCTCGTGGTCTCTATGGTCCATCTTGTTATATGTAATCAAATCTCAATCTTGTAGCTTCATCAACACACAGGATGGAAAAATGACATTGGCATCCATGATGTAAATGCTTACGGCCAGGTCGACTATTCTGACCAACCTTTGGAACCTTAGAAATTTCATAATGTGCCTCATCTTGAGGCCTATAATCCTTGGGGCCATACGTACACCAGTAACTATATTACACATACATAAATCAAGTTATAAAAATATTCCAATTCAAATATTTAAAAACATATATTACAAAACATTGTACTTACATTATGTATTGAAGAGATCTATCGATCCTAAATTTTTGGAGATCATATGGCTCATGATTGTATGTACTATCCTGGATGTGAAATGTGGTGGGATACCCTGGTCTCTTACATTCACCCCTTAGGAAATCATCTATGTGATCTCTTTGTATCCATGCAACAATATCCTTCTCACTACATAAGTTGTACTCCACCTCACTCCAATCCAATTCCTTGGAAGAAAACTCTCCAGTGGGGGATTATGCACTGGAAGAGATAATAGAGACTTCCACTTTGAACCCATCTACAAAACAAACAAGAAAGAAGAGAGTTACACATATTAGTTTAGAATTTAAAAAATGTAATTAAATAAATAGGAATACACAAAGTGAGCAAGTAAAAATAGAATTAAACATAACAACAATATCTAAAATCTTCCTCATGTAAAGTTGTGTCTTGCAATAAAATCGAGAGATGTTACAAGTCAAGCCGATCCTTATTTCATGTTGTAAACTTTTATATGAATATTTATATTGTGTATTCTGAGGTTAATATATTATGTTCAATGATGGAATTTACTTAACACACAACGTAACACTCATAAATAATAGGAGATCCATAATTAGTTCAATAATGGTCATAGATGGAGATGTCTGATGGAAACTTATGTCTTCTCCCAAAATTTACCCCGGGTAATTTGAAGCAAAACCATTAAATTTTTTTCCTAACCCTACCACACATTATGTTCCTCCTTTAACAAGGTAGGTTGTCAATCGGGCGAGAGATGCAATAATTATTGAATGGAACCCACCATCAACATCCCAAATTGGAGACAATTAGGACAAATGGACTTACATATGGGCAAGCGTTTCTTAACATTATTTATAAGAGAAACATATGAGCATATTAAATATTGTTTTTAGGCATTGGTTTTCTGCAATGAAATAAGTTCATGATGGGTAAGTGCATCAAGTTGGTGGACAAAAAAGTGGATATAAAAACCTGAAATTAATGTACCACAATCGTGGATTTCCATTTTTCCCTTCTCTATTTTTTCTATAAATTGGTTTGGGGATTTCCGAACCTAAAAATTGCTTTATGGACCACGATCGTGGTTATAAACCACAATCATCAACCCTTATCTTGTAATAGTCGAACTGCTACGAGATAAAATACAAAGTTTGTGGATGTACTTCCCTCATTTTTCCCATTTCCCCCTACAAACCATGATTTATCCTCGAATTCACTAACATTGTGTATGCTCGATATTTGAATACCCTTTGCAAATTTTTCTCTTTAGACTTTCTGGATCGTGAAATTTTTAATAATTCCTCTCCCCTGGACGAAGAGGTAAGCCTTATCTCTATTTTGATAAAATTTCTTGCATTTTACGTTATTTTCTGGATGCCCTTCTCACGAGATTCATCTCTGGTTTCAAAGTCCTTGGAGAGAGGTTTCCATTTTTCGCGTCCGAAGTGCTTTGTGATTCAGTGACAACAAACCCTACCACACATTATGTTCTTTTCATGGGTTTTTCAATTGTTTATTTATGTATACAATTTTTTTTTTTTTTAGGCATTGGTTTTCTGCTTGTTACTCGGGTAAAGCTCAAAAAAGTAATCCTAAAAATGTACCATCCAAATATTACTCAAATCCAAACATTCCTCAAAACCTCCTCCAAAAAGCAGACCTATAGATCATTTTCCCATTTCTCCATGTGGCTCCTTGCATTGCCACTCGATATTTGAATACCAACATGAACACAAGCTAATATCGTTGGAAGAATCCCTCTATTTTGATAAAATTTCTATTTTACGATAACCTTATTCGATGACAATTGTTTATTTAGAAAAACTCGGAAAGCTCATGCCACAAATCCATGTTTCCTCAAAACCTGACTTAGATCCGCTCCTGTGGCTCATTCCTAACACATTACAAACATCGACAATTAGAGATGTCATGACTCCATGCAACCAATCAAATATTGATAGATGGAATACCTTTAGAGGTGATTGTGGGTGGTGGTATGTAGATAAATTATCCCATACGTCCGTAAAAGACTAAAAAAATGTAAAAGACCACATTTGTGCATTATTTACTGACCCGAGAACCAATGCGCCCCCACAACTACTTGCAAATGGTTCCCAATCCATTGGTGCACCGATGACCAAATCATGAACAATTTTTGGGACCGATGGTGGATGGTTTTTTTATCCACCATGTAATAACAATGAGGTTCCTATCTATTTTTGAAGAAATTATATTACGAGTTCATACTTAATGAGGTCCCAAATTATTTTGAATTTTTGAGTTTTATGGGCGACGAGGTGGATCCGCACAAAGTAGACCTAGTGCATGTGTTGGTCAAACAATGATCACCCATGCCCAAAACCCCACTACCTTCATTTATTTCTCCTACGGTGAAGGAGGTTATGGAGATTGACACACTACATGCATTAAGGAGCTCACCGACACTCCGACCTAGCATAGTGACCAAATTACATTTGGTGATGTTGGTGGAGCGTCGGTTCTAGTGCACCACACCACGTTATGGATCATGTGGTGCCGTATGCACTTGCAGACAAGATATCATTTGTTAGATCACATGATTTATTTTCTCTAGATAAAATGATGGTAGATGTTTTTAGAACTCGTGCAAATGATCTTGGTCTTTCACAGTAAATGTCAAATAAATATTTAATATATATTCATTTGATAGTTTAATTCATTTATATATATATATATATATATATGTATTTGATTACGTCATGTACATACATGTAAAAACTAATTTTTAATTTATTTTAAACAGCAAGAGCCAATGAAGGACACATCCGGTGTCGACATGCTAACTACTACAATTGGGTGTGTTACAAACATAAGTTTCAAGTTACTTACATTTAAAATTTCATTTGATTGCACTTTTATTATTAAATACACATTTTTAATGTTCGTGTATAATGTTTCATGTGTACATGTACATATTAATATGTTTGTCTTTTATACGCAGGAGCCTAGTGGGTCATCATCTGCTCTGGGCACTGAGGCTACTGGCACGCCTCACGTGACTTTTACGTAGGTTAGTTTCTCTTTACACTTTGTTTCTAATTGTGGAAGTTCAGTTGTGTATCTACTCTTGTAGGAATTTTAGAGACTCGAGTAACATCGAAGCTTCCCTAGGATCATTAAACCTAGATTCCTACTCTTCCAGGAGGTCATATGACAATAAGCAATATTATTAACCTAAAATGGAGGATTATTGGGAAGATTGTGTCAACAAGATTAATGTTTATTACTGATACTTCTATAGAATGACATTACAACAAATAACAGACTTTTGTCTCTAATGGGTCATAGAGGACATAGAATATGATGCTAATGAGTTATTCAAAATGGGATACCTAGAGTCGATTCACTTCACACCTATCCCTCATGTAGACATGTCATTTGTGAAGCCTATTAATACACTAACTCGTACTACGCAAAATTCCTCCAAAGATTGAAAAAGTGGTTCATTCAGAATATGCATGAACTCAACTATACTACTTTGCCTACTTATAGACAATCCCCTCCTCCCTAAAAAATTTAGCTTCCTGAATAATATATTTCAAGTACCCAACTTCTTAGTGATACAAGTTCAATCGTTTCCATTATTGAAATAAAATGATGTTTTAGTACCATGGCTTTGAGCCATGTTCCACATTGTAAACTAACTTCTTGTAGATTAAATAATTATAAAATAGACATGTTGAAATTGATATCTTTCAAGACAAGTTGACTATACTAGACACATTCAAAATTTTCAAATACTTGGCCAAAAATAGTCTCAATAAGGTGATTGACTTCCATATCTCACTAAATGTGTAGACTTATTATTTTCATGCATAAATAATTATGAGCCAAATTATTGGGAAGTGAGAAAGGATTCATGTACTCCATTAGCACAACTAAGCAAAGACTCTATTGATACTTACTTCAAAATCCATGTTTGTGAGGTTTACAATGACTTGAGCATTAATGGTGTGTTAACTTACTAGGAAAATCATCAAGAATAGTCTCTAAAGGAAATTAATTTGTCATGGCTCCAATTTTACAAATAGGGTAGATCCTAAGTCTATGAGAGACTCCAAAAGTATGATTTCAATGATGTTATTTTTAATGTCATCACATTTGTAATTTAAGTAAAAGGAGATAAGGTGATATGGTGTTTTGAGCCTTAAATATCTAGGTCATTTCCACCATCAGTAATGAGACAAAATTCATAGATTGGGGAAAGATAATCAATGATAAAGCTCGTAAGCAACTAGTGGACCTCCCTCGAGCTCAAACATTATTTATGCCTTCTAACCTTATCTATTGCATTTTCAATCTTAGACATTGTTGGTATGTAAAATTTCTCCGCATTTTACTAGACAACCCAGTCAAAGTTGTGAAATTGTCTCTTTTCAAAGATCAACTTGTATGGAAGGTTTTGCAAGCCTCGGGTGGTTTCAAAATACTAGGTTATATTAATTGGGAAGGTATATAATTCTACTTCATAATAATATGCAATAAGAAAGGCATTAAGAGCATTGCACTAGTCTTGGGAACACATTCACTTCTTGACACTTTTGTAGACAAATTGTACTCTCAATCGTAAAAGGAAAATAAACTTGGGAAGAAGATATTAAGAGCCTTGGTTGGTTTCTATTAGAAAATTAATACATTGGTCTGTTATGTGTCGATTATGCTTTGGGTATGTTATGTGGCAGTCATGTAGATTAATATTGATATGTACATGTTTTTGTATAGCTTATGACTTGCCAGAGAGACTCCTCCCTATATGTAAACTATGGAGGCTGCTCTGTAGATGCTTTGCCATGACGTCTAGAGATCCACTAACTTAGGTACAATTTTTCAAATTTGTTAAATTTTGGAGGAATTTTTTTTATTACTTATCTACAATATCAAATTTTTATGTGAAATATTTAATTTGAACTATTTATTTGTATGTAGCCTACCCCTCGTGAGTCTACTGTTGACCCTGCAACACATCAACGACAAATTGATAGGGATCATGAGATTGTGGTAAGATTTCACATGCATTATAAATTCTAAGTTTCTAAATTTTGAATGTATTTTAAAATTTTGGGTGTTAAAAACTTGATGTTTATGAATGTGTAGGCTAGGTTGCAGGCCTTCTTAGAGATGCCTAGGACCACACGATGAAATCCGTAGTGGCATCTCCCTCCACTACATCCACAAGTCATGGACATGCTTCTTCTAGTAGGGAGAAGAGAGGGAATATGTTTCATGATTAGATTCATAGGACCTGGATGTATAGATATATATGCCATTTGGTCCTAGTTCATGATTCTTCATATAGTCCATGTATATAGCCTTATGCGACCGCATGTGGTCCTATATTTATGACACACTTAGTTCGATACATTATGAACTTATATTTTTAGAGACACATGGCACACTTAGTTTGATACATTATATCCATGTTGGTTTTCATAACGATATTACTTCTATGTTTGATTTGATTTCATTGTACATGATATCCTTCTATATGTTTTCATAACCATATTAGTTCTATGTTTGATTTGATTTGATGGCCTCAATTATGTGACTATTATCCATATGATATATATAATATATGATGTTATGTTTTTGTTAAATGATATATGATACATGATGTTATGTCATATAATGGTTTTGAAGGTTCTTGGGTGCAATATCATTTTTTTTTCAAGAGATTCAAGTGTGGACTTATATAGATTTTCTTCTTTTAAGCATGTTGTTAACACACTCCAAAGTGGGACAAAATGTACACAATTAAAAATGGTATTGAGGGATTTATTACAAGTCATTTTATATGTTTTTACATACTTAAAATTTATTTGCTAAGTATTAGTCCAAATTAAGTGTTATTGATGTGTGTAATAATAAGGTCCTAATTTGAATTCACTTGTTTAAAAAATGTACGTGAAATACTGTAGTTTAGTTGGCAAAATATATGCAAAAATATTCTTAACACTCTATTGTGTATTAACATGATTTAAAAAGAGATCAAATGATCATTAGATTATTTACATGGTAATGTGTTAACCTTGTTGCAAATCTCATTGATGTGAGCCGAGTAGTGAGAACTCATGCCTTGGGATGTTGTGGGAGTAAATTGTCACCGCCAACGCATCTTATTAGGGGTATATGCCTTTGGGTGCTATAGCGGGCTCTAGGGAGGCCCAGGTTTGGAGTCAAACACCCGATCTAGAGCCAAGAACCCCTTCCCTATGTTGGAGAGAAATTTTTTTTGGGTGGACAAACTTGTGGATTTCTTGCTAACGCTCTGGGAATCTAAGTACCTCTACTTAACCGGTGTAGCTTCCATATGTGCATGTGCATGAAAAGGTGGATTTTTGTGGTGTCCTTTCGACCAAGGATCCAACAGGGACACTCCACCGACCACTGGTAAAGCTTGCAGATACTGCGAAGAGAGAACTTTGTTTTAAGAGAGGGAAAGGGGAGTGAGAAAAGAGGTAGGAGAACTAATGCTACAGGTAGAAAATCAGATTCCTACATACTCACTAGTTAGAAACTTCAACACATGCATTTATGGGAAGAAACAACTCTGTGAATAACAACAAGACCAAATAGAATTTATTGATCACAAAGTATCAAGAAACCCCTTAGTAAAAGAAATATACAAACTCCTTCTTGTATTGATTGCTCAAATCAAAGTTGTACATAATGTGGGAATGGAGGAAATTTGAGAGTAGAGGATAGTAAAATAAAATGGATATCTCCTTTAATTTCTCTAGATACAATGCACTCTTGAGTTTACAAGATCAATCACTAACCCTTTGAAATGGGAATGGTGTTACAATTTATTTAATGAGTGGTGACTTATCATCTTCCTCATGACCCTCCATATGCCTTATTTCTAACTTTAGACTATTCATATTCCTATCAAATATTTAAGTCCTTTTATAAAATCAAGGTGACTTAATTTACATTATGTTTCTAAAGTCACTTTTAAGTGACTTAAAGGCATATCAAAAAGTGCAAACCCCAACAAAGAATTATAAAATTTGAAGAGAGAGAAAGTTGGGGAGAGGGAAGAGAGAGAGAGAGAGAAGATGTTTCCCTTGAAGTCCAATGATCCTCGTTGATTAAAAGCTCTGATGTGATGAAACTCTGAATATTCAAAATCATGGAAAAATCCTTCAAATGGGCTCACAGATGCTTTGGAATGAGTGTTTAAAAACATTGTTGAATGGTGTTTCCGATGACCGCAACTTCTACCCCGCACAAGATACTCCTACAACTCGAGCCATGGAGTGAGTGTCGAGAGACACTATTGAATTATCTTAGGTGAATCCCACATTCCCCATGAGAAATTCCTATGATGATCTTGCATGATGATGTTGACCTGAATGATCATTCCTTAATGTCCCATTGTGCCAAACTTGCCCTTTCATAACTACTCCTTTTTTAGTAAGTGTGGATTAGTGAGCCAGATGACCTGTTTTTTGATGACTTTGCCTGCGATACTCCCTCTTGTGTTTACTACCTCCTTTTCATGGAATCTTCAAATGGTGGCTTACCCAAAGTAATAGACCCCTATGTAGGGAGACATGCTATTTTTAGTAAGTGCACCATGAATGTCAAATTGTGACAAAATGGGTCTTGAATTTTGGGTTTTATTCTAAGGTTCCATGCTCCAAATTTTGAGTAATTCCTTCACCTAAACAAGTGGGAAAATTATATTTTCATCATCAAGGGTAGAATACTGACAAAAAAAAAATCCCTCCATATCCCTAAAAAGTAGGGACTTCATCATGCAAAAACTAGTTTGAGAGAAACTAGATTTTTTGGAGATCCTTCCCTTTGAATTTCGGATGATTTCACCTACCGATCTTCAGAATTTGAGAATTTATTCAAGAGGGTAGAATTATGATAAAAAAATCCCTCCATATCCCTAAAAATAGGGACTTCATGGCGTGAAAACTAGTTCACGTGAAACTAGATTTTTCAATGATCATTCCCTCCAATTTTCGTGTGATTTTCACCCACTAGAACCCTGAGAAGTGGAGAGGTAGCTCACTGATTTTTTCCATTACTATGTCATGGTAGCCATTAATGGAGCTTGAAAATTTCAGGTCTGGTTTTTTTCTCCATTCATGATGAAATTGATTCCATTGCGATAGGTTTTTGCTTCTTATGCTTCAGGAGAAATTTCTCTTCAATCCGACAAACGGTTTGATGGGAAATTCAATTTTTCCTTCATTGAGCCAAAAATGAGATTTCTTCACTGTGAATGTTCCTTGCTGAAAATTGGAGGTTTGAATAATTTTTTTAATGGCCTTCAAGAGATAAGAACTCAACAACAAATGGTTTTCAATCCATGCAACGGTTTGCAAGATATGTTCAATTCTTGGTTTTATGGCAATGGAGTTTTCAGACTTCTTTTCCTCTGTTCTTCATTCTTTCTTCATGATTTGATCAATATTACTTTTTTGACCTGTGTGCCACCATGGAGTGAAGGATAATGTGTTGTAATGGATCTGGTTCAAGCTTTGGCAATGGTGGAGTGAGGTGTTCTCTGCAACTTTTCTTCTCGCGGTGAGAAGCAAGAAGCAGAAGAGAAACAACTAACAGTTAGAAAAAAATTTTTTCAAATTTTTGAGTTGGGGTTGGGTGAAATTTTTTTCCCCTGATGTCCTTGACCTTAGGGATGTGAGGGACATCAAATTCCATGGTGAGCAAGATGACGACACGTGGCGGTGATCCAACGACAGGGAATGAAGGTGAAAAAAGTTACTTTAAAGCACTAGGGGCTAAAAGTCGGTCACGTGGGTGACCAAAAGACTCCCATAGGGGCTGGGAACCTTTTTCCATGTTTGATGTCCCTAACCTTAGGTAAATGAGGGACATCAAATTCCACGGTGGTCTTAGAGATGACACGTGGCGCTTGATCCGACGACATGGAATGGATGCTCCAAAAATGCACCTGACTGGGCTGAAAAAGTCGGTCACGTGAGTGACAAAAGTCTCCATAGGGGCTAAGTGAATTTTTTTCCATGTCTGATGTCCCCGACCTTAGGAAATGAGGGACATCAATTTCCATGGTGGTCCTAGAGCCGACACATGTGCGCGTTTGATCCGACGGTAGGGAATGGATGCTCCAAAAATGCACTTGGGGGTTGAACTGTCAAGTCTGGAGGTCACATGAGGGTCCCAAAGGTCACATGGGGGCTGGGATAATTTTTCAATGGTTTGTGTACCTTACCTTAGGGATGTCAGGGACATGAAATCCTGCCAGGCTCTTGGTGCTCCTAGTGCTAACACGTGTCCTCCCGAAAATGACTAAGTCTTGAACTTGCCTTTGAGAGGGTAACTTGGAATGATGATAACTTGAGATCCTAGTGGAATTTATTGGTGAAATTTTATATGATACTAACTTTAAATGAATTTTTAATCCAATGGTTTGGGTATCATGTCTTTATTCATCCATATGATCCCTGAAAAAGTGGATTTTTGATTTGAGACTCCACTTGTGCCTGATAAAACCTACCTGAAAATCCTATGCGCCAAGGTGTTGTGAAAAATATGATTTCACCATCATGTAGGTATTTTAATCATATTTTTGGAGATGTTTTTTTACTTCTAACTCCATCTAGAGCTCCCAAAATCTTCTTCTAAATCCCAACAGTTGTTTTAGGCATGTGTATTGCCTAGGCTCGTGAACCCTATTTTTACTCAGACTACTCCAAGTCTTTCAAAATTCTCCAAACCTTCCAAAATAATTTTCCATGATGTTCTAAGGTATTCAATTCACCTCCATGTTGAATTAGGCCCTTCCATTCCACTCTCAGGAGGGTTGATCCAGTCCTAGGAAGGCTAGTGATAGCCCTTCCCAATACTACCAGAAGATAACATCTTTTGATGGACTCCTAAAATCACCTAGGGGGTTTGATTTGAATTTCCTAAATCACCTAGGGGAAAATTTGACATCAAATAGGGGGTTACTAGACTAAATTTGATTTGACTGGGTGCTTGGATATAAACATGAAAATTTCAACACTAGGTATAATTTTCGTGCTTTGAAACTTCAAATTTCCTCATTGCACATTTGCATGACAACAATTGGCTCTAGCTTGGGGACATGGCATAGAACTAGTGCAATGAATACATGACATGGGAATCCATAATCTCAATTTTAGACATATAGTTCATTGACTAGTGCCTTATCCATTGGCCATGCGGTCATGTACAACCTATAACAAAAGAGAAAGAGAGAGAAGAAGGATACACACACAAAACAAAAAAAAAGGAAACACACACACACAATAGGATGGAAATGAAACACATGACACAAAAAGGGAAACACACCTAATAATCACCTATGGTACAAGGTGGGGGACAACCCACTTTCACTGAAATACTTTTCATTTCTCAAAAGTTACCCTTGAAGAGGAAACACCGAATGATGATGTTCTGCGAAGCCGTTGATGGGTTCCAGAAAAGTAGCCTCCCCTCCTTAGATGCTTATGAAAGACAAGTGCTTTTCACAATTTATCTATGTACTTGGTAGGAGTGAGTCCATGTGAGATTCTTGATGCTCGGTCCTTTCTTGGAAATTCCATTGCCTTCATCCTCTTTGAAATTGGTTTCATAGTGCCAGTTTCATTCCGCATTTATCCACATAGATGATTCTTCATTGAGCACCTCATCACCACCCCAAAGCTGATTTTCATTCAAATTACTTGAACATTCTGGATTATTTTCTTCCCTAGGTCTATGCTCATTGACCTCTTTTCCATGAGAAACTTCAAACTTATCCTTTTCCTTTACTCCACTTGTGAGGTGCTTGAGTACTGATGGAAGGATTAGATGTGACCTCATACTTGTCTTATATGTCCATGGCATGAGTGAAGAGATCAAGAATCAACTCGAGGTCTTCCATAACTTCTACTACATCCAAGATTTCTTGCACAGAGTTATGCTTCATCATTTCCTATAGCTCCTCTTTGTATGCCTTGGAAGAATCTTTATTTTGCAGCTCAAGGAAACTATCTTGAGGGATTACCTCATCATCTTGGGAATCACTCACTTCTACCGATCCTTCATCAAAAAGAGCTTCATCTTTGGAGGTCTCGAAACTCCTTGCTTCATTTCTTCATCATGGAAAGAGTCTTCATCTTCAAATGGGAAAGAAAATATCTCCATTTCATTATTGCATCCATCAACCATTAGCTCAAGAGTGGACATCATATTTTTCATCTTTCCTTATCTCGATATGGCCAACCTTCACATTGGTTAAGGCTTCCAAATCAGCTTCACACTTGTCTTGTAGATTCATGGCTTGCATTAGGAGTTCAAGACTAAGCTCAGGGTCCTTTGTTTCTTCTGGCTCTCAGCAGTTCTTGTACAGATGGTTCTTCCCCACTATTCGAGGGTTCATTACAAGACTGGCTTGGTCTCTTCTTGGGTGACATGATCAAGGGAGTCCTCATCTTCGAATGGGAAAGAGAAAATTTCTTCATCATGGATAAGCACATAAGCTGATTTTTCTATCTGAAAATCATCAAGAACCATTTCCTCTTCTTCATGGTTTGTGTCATCCGTAAATTGGGCTGCCCTCTTGTAACTCAATCTCCTCAATGCTTCTTCAAAATCCAAATCTCTCTCGAGAAGGCATGTCTAGACCTATCAAGATGGGAATATCCTCCTCCTCCTCGATTTCCACCAAGTGATTCATCTTTCCTACTTTGATACAAGATGTTAGCTTCCGGGCTTCTAGATCTTCATACCGTGTACCTCATCTTCTTCTCAGGAAGAAATTTCTCCATGTCTCCCTTCACTGGTATGGTTGCAAAATACCAATTCATTTGAATTTTCCCTCCCAAGTCTCGGTAGAAATTTCTACTCAACACATTCCGAACGAGGTTGGGATGTCTACTACCAAAATCATCACTGAAACTTTCTTTTCTAGAAATTTTGCAAGAGAGCCACCTGTGCATCTTTGACCTTCCCTACAAGTGAGACCTCTTTTGATTCCAAAGAGTAACAAGAGCCACTAGGTGGAGTCATGGTAAGTTTGAGAGCCTTGCAACCTTCAAAGGCATCACGTTGTCTGAGGCACTAGAATCTATTATGCAATTGTTCAATACATATTCTCCAACAAGAAGGGAGATGTAGAAAGGTTCAAATTTATCAGTCTTTGATGCACTCAGAGAAAGCATGTTCTGTGAGGGAGGTGTAGGTGATTTTGGTAGCATGCCTTTGGAACTAGAAGTTACAACATTGGGTGTTAGACTACCACTCCTGATATATCAGATGAACCTCTCAAATTGTTCAGATGAGTCCGTAAATATTCAATTTCGGTAATATGCACTTTGGCTTTGTTTTCATATTCTATGAAGTCAAAGGGAGCAGATGTGGACAAGGGGGTGAAGGGACTGATTTTGGAGTCTGGATAGGCTTGGGAGTAGGATTTGATTTTTGGGAATGGAGGGTATTTTGAAAGGTACACTAGGAGCTTTCAAAGTACTAGATTTTACAGGATCAGATTTAGATTTAGACTTGGAAGAGACATCAGAAGACTTACTTGGGATCATGGGAGTCTTCTTACTTACTATAGGGTCAAGCTCCAACAATGCAGACTTCATGGAAGATGGAAGTGGGATCCTCGACTGATTATTTTATTTTGTGGAGTCACCACAGAGGATCATCAACCTTCTTTTCTTTTTCAAGCAATGGAGGGAGATGCTCTTTTCTCAGACTGAGAACAAGTGAATACCACACATGAGAAACTAGGCACATCCTCTTCATCTTCTTCATCACATCCAAAATACTCACATAATCTGATTTGTGTATCATTTTCAAACTCATCACTTTCTAGGAAATTACCACCTTCACTTTCTTGTTCAAGATCTTCTTCACTTTCTTGAAATCTGCAATTTACATTCACGGGTGGGGCCTCCAAGGTGATCCTTTGGGTGCTCCTACAATCTAATTTATGTTGCTTCTTTGAGAAGATACTCATTCAAATAATTCCTCTTCAAAGATGCCATCTCATTTGCCAAATTTTTCAGTGATGGATTGGTTCTCTCATCTCCAATATGTTGGGTCTTTCCTTTGATGGATTCTTGATCTTTCTAGAGAGGATGAGATCATCATCAAGTTCAATGTCCATCTTTTGTGCTTCTAAATGTTCCTTAGTTGGGATCTCCATAAAAAAAATCCTACTTCTGATGATCAAGCATTGATGAAGAATCTCTTGACATTGTTTTGAGATGGTGAATCCTTTCGGTATCCTGTGAAGCAACCATTCAAAACAAGCCACGAAGTCTCTCATGGTTTCATTTTCTCCTTTCTCTATTTGAGCCAACTACACCAGGAGGTCATGATAGTATTCAGTTGATTTAAATCTTTCCTCGAAGGCAGTCTTGATGTCATTCCAACTAGTGATGGATCGGGTAGGCAAGAGGTAGAACCATTATGTTGCTTTTTCTTGGAGGACTCCACAACAATCTTACAACAACATCTTCATGTTGGACACCAAGAATTCCACATGATGTCATGAAGGCAGTGATGTGTTCTTCAGGATGTTGTGTTTTTCACCTTTGAACTTTGGCAATTTCTTACGGGAACTTGTTGGTAGATCATGAAGAGGAGGTTCAAGAGAAAGCGAGCCTATATTTCTTCCCCATGGAACAATGGGTTGAGGTATTTCTACTTCATCTTCCATTGTCGTTTTTGCTTCTACTTCAGCTCTTGCTTCTACAAATTATTCTTCTTTCAAGAACTCAATGCTCAAGGGTGATTGAAAAATGAGATAATTTGAAGGGGGAGTATCAACAGGAGTTTGGATAGGATTTCCAGGTGAACTTCTTGAAGAGCCAGATGAAGAGGAGGCTTGAGAGAAGAAGTATGGATTATCTCTAATTCATTCTTGCTGATTTTGCAAAGCCTTGAAATTGGAATCAACACCACCTCTCAACCTGCTCAACTTGGTGTATCTTCCTTCAGCCAAATTTTGGAAAATTTTGCAGTGGAACACGAAAGGACACTATGGAATGTGAAAAGTCACATGCAAAAATCAGCAGTGTGTCTTTCGGCAACAGACATTCATGAACTCCTTTTTTTTTTTTTTCAATATTTGATTTTTTGAATTTTCAGACCTTGTGGTCATATATTGGGTGTAAATGCTACTAAATCTTCCCCAAGGTGGGCACAAAAATTTGGCGAGAAATTTTTTCGGGTGGATGGACTTGTGGATTTCTTGCCAATGCTCGGGAATATAAGTCCCTCTACTTAATTGGTGTAGCTGACGTATGTGCATGTGCATGAAAAGGTGGATTTATGTGGTGGCCTTTTGACCGGGGATCCAACAGGCACACTCCATCGACCCCACGGTAAAAGCTTATAGAATACCTACAAGAGAGAAATTTGTCTAAAGAGTGGGAAAGGGAGTGAGAAAAGAGGTAGGAGAACTAATGTTATAGGTAGAAAATTAGATTCCTACACACTCACTAGTTAGAAACTTCAACACATGCATTTATGGAAGAAACAACTCATGTGAATGGAAAACAAGACCAAATAGAATTTATTGATCACAAAGTATAAAAAATCCCTTAGTCAAAAAATAGAAACTCCTTCTTCTTGTATTGATTACTTAAATAAAATTTGTACATATGGGGAATGGAGGAAATTTGAGAGTGGAGAAAATAGAATAAAATAACTATCTCCTTTGCTTTCTCTAGGTACAATGCACTCTTGAGTTTACAAGATCAATCACCAACCCTTTGAAATGGGAATGGCGTTACAATTTATAGAATGAGAGGTGACTTATCGTCTTCCTCATGACCCTCCATATGCCTTATTTCTAACTTTAGACTATTCATATTCCTATCAAATATTTAAGTCCCTTTTATAAAATCAAGGTGACTTAATTTACATTATGTTTCTAAAGTCACTTTTAGGTGACTTAAAGGCATATCAAAAAGTGCAAACCCCAATGAAGAATTAGAACATTTAAAGAGAGAGAAAGTTAGGGGGGGAGAGGGAAGAGAGAGAGGAGAAAGATGTTGCCCCTGATGAAGTTTGATGATCTTATTGATTGAAAGCTCTGATGCGATGAAACTCTAAATCTTCAAACTCATGGAAAAATCCTTCAAATGGGCTCATAGATGCTTTGGAATGAGTGTTTAAAAACACTTGTTGAATGGTGTTGCCGATGACCACAACTTCTACCCTGCATAAGATACTCCTACAACTCAAGCCATGGAGTGAGTGTCGGAGACACTATTGAATTATCTGAGGTGAATCTTACATTCCCCATGAGAAATTCCTATGATGATCTTGCATGATGATGTTGACCTAAATGATCATTCCTTAATGTCCCATTGTGCCAAACTTTCCCTTTCAGAACAACCTGTTATTTTTAGTAAGTGTGATTACGAGCCAAGATGAACTATTTGATGACTTTTCCTATGATACTCCCTCTGTGTTCACCACCTTCTTCATGGCATCTTCAAATGGTGGCTTACTTGAAGTAATAGACCCCTATGCAGGAGACATGCTATTTTTAGTAAGTGCACCACAAATGTCAAATTGTGACAAAATGGGTCTTTAAATTTTGGGTTTTATTCCAAGGTTCCACGCTCCAAATTTTGAGTAATTCCTTCACCTAAACAAGTGGGAAAATTATATTTTCATCATCAGGGGAATAATACTGACAAAAAACAAAGCCCTCCATATCCCTAAAATTAGGGACTTCATCGTGCAAAAACTATTTTGAGAGAAACTAGATTTTTTTGAGATCCTTCCCTCTAAATTTTGGATGATTTCACCTACCGGATCTTCAAGAATTTGAGAATTTATTCAAAGAGGGAATAATGTTGATAAAAAACACAACCCTCCATATCCCTAAAAAATAGGGACTTCATGGCATGAAAACTAGTTCACGTGAAACTAGATTTTTCAACGATCGTTCCCTCCAAGTTTTGTGCGATTTCGTCCACTAGAACCCTAAGTGGAGAGGTAGCTCACTGATTTTTTCCATTACTGTGTCGTGGTGGCAATTAATGGAGCTTGAAAATTGTAGGTATGGTTTTTTTCTCTTGTTCATGATGAAATCGGTTCCATTGCGATAGGTTTTTTCTTCTTTACGCTTCAGAGAAATTTCTCTTCAATCCGATAAATGGTTTAACAGAAATTCAATTTTTTTCTTCATTGAGCCAAAATGATATTTCTTTCTTTGTGTGAATGTTCCTTGCTACAAATGAGGTTTGAATATGTTGGTGTAGGTGGTATTTTTCTTCACTTATTTAGTGTTATTCCACCTCACCGGGTGAGTCATCTCACTTAGGTGGACATGGATCTAGGTGTCATCTTAGTTATGACAAATTCCCTTATGAAATCTGTCATATGTGTAAGTGTGTGTCATAGGAGTTACATTCCCATTTGGGAAAGTAACTCCTCTTCTCCATTATGGAGGAATATTCTCTTACATGGGAGTTACACATTACTCCCCTATTTGTACTCACCTCCTTTTTGGTCTATGGCAAGCCAAGAAATTCCATTCTACTCCATTTTTGAATCTTGAGCTCTCATATGCATGCACATTACTTTACAAATCTTGCTTGCTTTAATCTCGCAACTCCTACACTTTGGTGAAGTGCAACTATTTGATGCACGTGAATTCCTTCTAGGTCTTCTCCTTCACTCCTTCATGGTATTAGAGCTGAGGGGACCGAGAATCACGTTGCTTACCATCGTTGCTCCACCATGTAGTTGCTTGTGCAAGCTCTCACTTTTGCATGTTCTCTACTTACATATTTCAAGATTCTTATGGTTATTTTTAGTGGTTTCAAGTTTTCTAGGATCTCGCGCATTTGGAGGTGATACCTTCCTTTTCCATCCTAGTTCATGCTCGTGTTGGACTGTCAGACCTCATGCTCGCTGCTTGAGACTTCTTGCCCTACACGGCTCAAGTTACCTAGGAGCTCGCTGACTGGTTTGATGTTTCACGCACTGCCCTCGCCATTGTTGGTCCCTACTTTTCCACTTGTGATTTGTGCCTTGACTACACTGGTTCGTTGTGATTCGTGGATATTACTTCTGCCAGGTCGTGGTTCGCTTTTCCACTGTGATTTTCTTGTCATGGCCTTACCTCAACTCCTCCTACTCATTAGTTTAGTCCTGCATTCATTCTAGCCGTGATTTGGGTTTTCAACTACTAGCTCGGGTCTACCTGTGTGGACATTTTTACTCATCGTGGCTTTGCTTTGGATCAACTCGTGCTTCAATCCCATGACTGGTGCGTGTGTTTTTACTGAGATGTCTCTGGTTTGACCCTATTCATGGATTTTTCGAGACTTGCACCGCCCTAACTCGAGCCATTACCTGCCATAGAATCCGTGCACAACTTGGCTCAAACGTGGTCCCTGCTCGGTCTCAACAGATTTCATTTGACCGTTTCATTGCCATCTATCACCTCGACACTTGTGGTCTCTTTACTCAACCTCTCACTAGTGTTATACTTACCTCGTGGTCGTTTCACTACTTCAGACTCTATCACAGGCCCTTGCATGTGACCGTTACACTCGGCTTGGTTTGCATTACACATAACGGACTACATCTTGCACGTGGCACATACCCCGCTCGGTCCACTTTGCCCTAGATCGGCTAATAATGCAACTCGGTGCATCCATAGCTTGACACCTTAGCTTGGCCCTTCCATTTTAGAGTTGCTTGGTGGTTAAAACAATCCTATTTTTAATTTTTTAAGGAAAAAAAATTCATTTTATGGCATTGTAATAATTTAGGTCCTTTATTTGCTTGTAATTATGGATTTTCTATATTTGTCGAAGATGGAGGGTGAGGTTTGGGGTTGGCAAGAGGCTAATCCCCCCTCATAAGAAAAACAAACCCTACCTAAAATTTGATGCCATTTCCAATGAGTACCCACACAACACCCTTTGCACCAATTTTGGGCACTTTTAAAATCCATTTGTAGGGCTTATTGGCATTTTCCATCACCGTAGGAATTGTTTTCTTGCTATAACTTTTGACTCGCTGCTCGGTTTGGAGCGCTTCTTTAGTCAAAGTTGCATGATTTTTCGCACATTAGGTGATGGGATTAATAGTTTTGTAAATTCATTAGTTTATAAATTTCCACATTCAAGGGGGTCACTAGTACTCTTAGGTTTCTGCAAAAGATGTGTTCTTTTGGTTGTTGGAGATCATGCTTGATATGGATAAATATTTTCTGTTCTTAAGATCACTAGACTAAAATGGAATGGCTTCCTTGAACCCATTTTTCACTTCTTGTAGGTGAATTGCAATCTGGTTTAAGAGTTGCAAACTTATCTCCTTATCTGACTCATCCTTGGATCAATTTCAGTGATCCAAGGAATGTTTTAAATCTCCTCAGTTGAATGAAGGGTAAATTGACATTCCATAAAATTGAGGGACATATCGGACTAAACTTTGTTGTTACAAGTTCTTAGATTTTGTGTGAACATGTTTCCATTCAGTCGTATGTTGTGCTTGGGTCTTTGGAGATCGATCATGGCAGGACATTGCTGACGTAAATGAAATACAACCTGTTCATGACATAGGAAGGATTCAGAATCCTAAAACTAAAGGATTATCCTACGGAATCCTAAGCTAGGTAAGAATATTTACTACCTAGCTACCAAGCTATGTTACTTAATTGATTTTATTTCTAACCTAAGCCTTGTGCTAAGGGAGTATGGAAAGGTTACTAGGCTATTTAATTTAACCTAAAACCTAATGCTATAAGATTATGTGATGATCTAACCTAATGCCTAAAACTATTATGTTGTGAATTAATCTAACCTATGTGGAAACTACCTAAGGTAATGTGTAAGGCCTAAGGTGATTAATTCTAAACTAACCTAAGTTCTAAAGGATCTATCCTAAGCTATTTTAATGGGAACCTAATGGGTCGCATGCATCAAAGGTGATGGTTCCAATGGCATTTAAGTTGTTGATAAGGTTTTTAAGGCATAAAGTACTACCAGTTTTGGCAGGGGCTAGTTGACTTGGTGGAGGCTTATGTGGAAGTTTCACTAAAGATGGAATTGCATGTTAAATGTGAATTGGCATTCACCAGATTTGGGAGGTGGTGGAAAGGAAAGATAAGTGGGAAAATTGGAATTAATGGAATTTATTGGTCTCGGTTTTGTTCACAAACCATCTAGGAAACTTGGAAGGTGGGTTTGTGGGAGGTTGTTGGTTTTTGCATGCTTTTCATATTTTTCTCTGTATGGAGCAAACTGGTTCTTCAAACCAATAGTTTGACTTTCACTTTGCATTGCTATTTTTAACTCACCTGGTCTATTTTCGATCATGGGAAGGTATATGAGGCATTCTGAGGAAAGTTGTTTGTTTGTTGATCTTTCATGGAGAAGAAAAGGAGTTGAAAGCTCATCTGAAGTCTCCTTCGATTTGGTAGAAGCACTATCAGGCATGATAGGCTCTAACCATTAAGATCTCTTGCTTTCTTCTAAATGTTTCATTAAAATGACTCTGCTCTTATGAGATTCTTGTTCTTCATGTTTTATCTAGTTATTTTCTTGATGGGTTTTATAAATCTCTGAAATTTGGATATGAAATCCTTAGCAAAATAACATTAAGTTTGGAAACTTTCTTTGTGTGGGTTAAATTTTGAATCATTCATGGGAAACTTGTTTCTGTAGCTCTACTTGTCATTTCTGGAACCGGTATTCGAAGTGTTGTGTTTTAACTGACCTTCATTGCTATTTATTTGGTTCTGAGTTTTTGGGAACCTTGAGTCCCATTTGATCTTGCATTGGAACTCATGTTTTGTTTAAGCTTGAGCTTGTATTCGAGCTAGTGTTTGGTTTGGAACTTGTATTGGGTTCATATTTGGATAAGAACTGTACTGGATAATTCTTGATGCTCTAAACCCATGTTTGGAACCTTGGGTAACTCAGGACTATTGTTTGAAGTCCGTATGTAGCTCTGTACTCATGTTTTATTCTTGTGATATTCTGGAATGTTAATGGAAGTTCATGTTTTCACCGCACTCGTATTTTGTTACTTGTATGGTTCCAAACTCTTGTTGGAAACTCGTGTTTCATTTTGAGTTGAAATAGGGCTTCTTGATAAGATATAAATTGGTAATGGAGGCTCCTATTGTTTTTTGAACTATTAATGTATATTTGTAATATATACTACCTCATATTAAGACACTTGTGTATATCCGAGCTCATGTTTGAGACTTTGTGATTTGACACTGTACATGTAATTTGGTACTTAGTGTTGGAATTTATAGTTGGAACGATGTGTCGGTTCTGTTCTAGTAATTTTGAGTTGGTTTTAATTTCATTTAAGTTAAAATTTATAACTCTATCAATTCAAACTACTTACTCAAAGGAAATCTGGTAGAGTAGTTTAACCGAGTTGTTTGAATATCTTTTGGAAAATTAAACTAGAAACATTTTCGTTAGATAATGGAATTGGAACTTTTTTTTTGGGAATGTTTTCTTTCTCTTTTTGAACTAAAGAATGGAATTAAGTAGGAAAGCCTTTTCCCTCTATTTTGAGGAAACCCACATCTTGGGTTGACTGTTTTGTTTGAAACATTGTCTCCTCTATTGGAAACATGAAGATGAGATAGTTTTTTTTTGGATATTTCTCTCTTGAAACCACAACCGCTTACTCTTTGTAATAAGATGTTGAAACATTGTAATGAAGTTTCAGTTTTGTTGAGCTCGTGGGTAATTAAGAATTGTTAGTTTTCTATTAGGGATTTTCTATTTCTTGATTGGATTTAGTAAATGAATCCTTATTCTTTTTTAAAGAGAAAAGAAATTTTGATTCATTTGGGATAGTATGTTGTTTTTGAACTTTACTGTGTATTTGTTCTGAATTGAAATGGGAACTCATGCTTTATTGAAGGTAAAAATTGTAAGGGAGACTTGCAGTATGTTTTCTTCTTACCTTGAGTTGGTTTTGTTCTCTCTTCTGGGAACTAGTGTATGAGCTTATTGTTTGGATTAGAAAGGGAATTTGTTGTTAAGTGTAGTGAAATGATTTAAGGATGGAATCACATTCTGATAAGATTCCTTTTCTATGTTGTTGAGTTAAGTTCATTTGATTGAAACCTTTTGTTATTGATTCTCTTAGGGAATGGAGATTTATTATGTTGATTAGTCTTCTTGTACATATCATTTGACTGAAATGATGTAAAAAGAGATTAGATGTTTCGGTCTTGTTGAACAAAAAATGTAAACTTGTTGATAGACTATTTGATTCTATATTCCTTCAGGGATGGACATGGGATTCTATTCTGATGAATATCTTAAATGTTGAATGTTAAGGTAGTTGTCCTTTAAATGAAACAGTTAAATTCATGTTATGAACATGTTTCTATTTTTCGATGTTTTGTGTTTGGGCATAGTTTGTAATGGTTCTTCTTCTTCTTTTTCTTAAGAGTTAGATGAATCATCCTAATGGGAACCATGTTGTAAACACTTCTTTTGTCTTATAGTAAAGATAAATGTTTTATTCTATTATGATAGAATTGGGAACAATGAGATGATATGATCTGTTTTTTTTTAAAGGTAATTGATAGGATCAATTAAACTTTAATTTGTAAGGTAGATGTTGTGGATTATATTTTGTTCTTCTCTTAGAAGTGAATTCAGATTTATTAATGTACTTCTTTCCTGATTGTTATTACTTATGTTTATTAGTATGATATATTAATTGTTTCATTAAAGCAGAGTTGTTTTAATGGAACAATTAGTGGAATGCAATTCATTTTAAGGCTTAGTGCTTATCATGCTCAGTTCATTGAACTGACCCATGCTAACAATTTTTGCAGATGGACTTCGTAAGTGATAAAAGAAGGCTAAACTTATGAGATGCATTGGCTGATTTAAATCTGATTCCTTGTGAAGAATTCTGATTCATTCTTGAGATTGTATTGAAAAAGAAAAGTAGTATTCTTTTTTAATGAAGGTGGTTGTTATGTAGTATGCCTAAAATGCATAAGGCTTGTAAATGTATAAGTTATAAAGATTAATTGAAAGCTGAGAATTTACTTGTATTGGTTGTGTAAATTATCTTGTATTCATATGAAAAAGATGGATTTCTATCTTGTTGATATTCTTCATATTATTTTATGCTTAATTGGTTATCCTTTGATAAGTTGGATAAAGGGATTTAGTTCAATTTCCCTAATTAAGATGCAGCTTGTTAAGTTGCAGAATATGATGTTCTTTATCTAAACTATATAACATAGTAATGTAATGTGTGATGAACATACATTAAGAAATATGGATATTGGGTAGGATATACCCTAACACTTAACATGTAGATAAAGACTCTTTATCTTTCTTAATTGAATATAAACCAAAAAGGTATGTTAATGTGATTACAATTTATTAGACTTCATTTTGTATGAAGTCTACTTTAAATTGGATATATACTCAAACGTTGAACTTGTCTAAAAGTTATTGTACTTTTAAATGAAACTTGATAACGTTGTTCGGTTATGGTTAATTGGCAGTTTAACTATGTGATCAAACATTAAAAGTGAACCATGAATATAACGAAGTTCTTAATGGACTAAATGAAGAAAATTTAGGAAAGAACTTATTAAGCATTGGATTAGGGTTTGGCAGGGTTGTAATCAAGAATTAATTCAAAACTAATGTATATTAACAATCCCCTGGGGTATGTACATCTCGATGAGGTAGTTTCTATAGGATGTTGGCACACGCCAACTACAGGGCTTGTACTTTCAAGAAGGCTTGGGTCTTCTCAAGAATACAATGTTGTAGTTGACATGTGGCATCACCCTTCCACATTGATCATCTAGATCTACACCCAATGGAATTAGGACTTGAACTTAGTTTCCCTCTAGGTCTGGATAGGAGCATATTTAGGATATGAATTAGCTTCCAATGGCTCAGGTACGTTGGCACATCCGGTCGACTTAGGTCAACCGAGTATGCCCATTTACCCTAAGCCATTGTGAGCATCTTCCTATAATAGGTTATGTTCCTATCTAGGGCTAGGGTTAAACCTAGAACAAGTGGACTGACGGTAGTCAGTAAAGACCAATCATGATAAATGAGGAGTGAGGTGAAGGACGTATTCCAATATGATGAGTATGTCATCTAGGAATAGTGACATACATAATATGTTATAAATCTTTGGCCAAAGTATCACAAACTACTGGTTGCATTGTCCTATGTCACCAAGTTTAAAACAACGTGATATCAGATGAATATTGGTAGTAGATATATTCAGATATGTTCTTTAAATAGATCACTCAAGACTACGTGTAGGGTAGGATGAAAAGTATACAAAGTATACAATATGTATTCAATACATAAGATAACATAAATAGATCGGTAGCTTACCGAGTTATGGAATGAATAGATCGGTGAATCACCGAGTCATTACAACTGCATATGTTTATCCATTGAATTTGATTGGCATGGAATGTTTGTTCTAAATAATGCTTTATTTAGAACAATGAACACTATAAAAAAAAAAACAAATTTTTCCTTGTTTCTAAAGTCTTAAAATGGGAATGTTACATCTTGGTATCAGAGCTTGAAGGTTGTAGCTCTTGGACCTATTGTGTCCATAATCTGATGAAACTTAAATTTTCTTGTAATAGAAAATGGTGAGAACAAGAGGAAATGCTTTGCAAATAACCCTCCACCTGAGGAAGGAGTAGCAACAACCCAAAAACTTGATGAGATCCTTGCTGCCCTGTTGACACAAGAGATCATTTGGTTGTGCTTGAACAACAAGTAATGGGTAATGAGGAGGAAGAAGAAGCTGATGATAAAATAATCAGCCACCTCCAGGGGACAACGCCAATGTGGGTGTTGATAATAACAATGTTAACATACCTGTGGAGCCTGAGAACAAAAAGGCTAGGCTAGCAAAAAAACTCACTAATGACATAAAAAGGATAAGTCCACCCAAGTTTGATGGCACCACATTAGGAGATGGGGCTGAGAACTAGGCTCAATGAAATGGAGAAATACTTTGCAATAAGAAATTTCTTAGAAGAAACAAAGGCGATATGGGGAGCATATCAACTTTCACATGAAGCATCTTCATGGTGGGACAACCAAGGCTGAGTTGAACATTGATGAATCTAATATCACATGGGACCAATTTAAAGGTTACTTTAGGCAACGATGGCTGCCACAACTCTACTATGATCAGAAAATGACTAAATTTCAGAACTTAGCTCAAGGAAAGCTAACTGTAACTGAGTATTGGGAGTGATTTACAAAACTCCTTAAGTATGTGCCCCAGTACCAAACTGATGAGAAGTTCAGGATATGAAAATTCATCATGGGATTGAATCCCATTATAGGAGGAGAGGTGGATGTTCATAGCCCAACCACGATGGAAGGGGTTGTTGAAAAATCCATAAGGTAGGAACAAAAATTAAAGGCAATTTCTACTCATAAGGAGGAAGTAAGGAAGAAGAATCCCAACTCCTCTTCATCCTCTCTTACACCCAAGAAAGGACCATGGAAGAAATTCAGAATGAAAAGTAAGTTTTCATCTGATACAAATAGGAAAGCAACAACAAACAAGTTTTTGGTAATGCACGGAACAACTTTTCCAAGAACAATAATAATGGACAAAAGTCCTATGGGGGTCAGAATGATAACTCTAAGGCTGGAAATAAACCTGAGCCTAGGAAGGGACCTAGGAGGCTATTATAACTGTGGAAAAGATCATTACACAAATCAATGTCCTTTGAAGAAGGATGATCGTAATCAACAACACAAGATACACATGCTGCAGTAGCTGACAAGCAGGCTGAGAAACATGCCACACCCATAGAAGTTCTCGGGTAAGTTATTTGGTTTACCAATAACTATTCTTTTTGATACCGAGCTACTAAATGTTTTATTTCTAGTAAATTAGCATCAAAATTAAAAAGAAAAGCTGGAAACATGGATAAAACATGGACTATATAGTATGGTAATAATGTTGTTCATACGGTTAGTATGTGTCTTTTTGGAGCAATCCTTGATTTACCTAACTTTTCCACAGAGGTTGATCTTTATGTTGCACCTTTAGGGTCTTATGATGTAATCATAGGTGTTAATTGGTTAGCAGAACATAAGGCTAAAGTGGACTATTTTGAAAAACACATTAGTTGTTTAGATGACCTACAAAAAAAAATAGAGATTCAGGGTGTGAAACGTGAAATTTCTATTAGAAAACTGTCAACTATGCAACTTAAAAAGGCCAAAAATAAAGGATGTACCTTATATGCAGTAAAAATTACTGAATCAATAGAAGAGAGCAGTGATATTATGGAATGATATCCATTATTACGAGACTTCAGTGATGTATTTCCGAAAGAATTTCTAGGTCTTCCACCCAAAAGGGAATTTGATTTCATGATTGAGATCAAGCCTGAACTGAACCTATTTCTAAAGCACCATATCAAATGACTACTACAAAATTAGTAGAGCTTAAGGCTCAGTTGCATGAAATTTTGTCTCAAGGTTTGATTAGACCAAGTGTTTCACCTTGGGGAGCACCCATAATTTTTGTGAAAAAGAAAGATGGAACACTTAGATTGTGCATTGATTACATAATGTTAAACAAGGCAACAATCAAGAATAGATATCCACTCCCTAGGATTGATGATTTATTTGATCGATGATGTGGAGCATCGGTATATTCCAAGATAGATCTTTGATCTGGATATCATCAACTATGAATTAAGGATGAGGATATTCATAAAACAACTTTCAGAACAAGGTATGGACATTATGAGTTTACGGTTTTACCTTTTGGATTAACTAATGCACTGCGGACATTTATGAATTTAATGAATAATATCTTTCAAGAATACTTGGACAAATTTGTGCTCGTATTCTTGGATGACATTCTCATATATTCTAAAAGCATTGAGGAGCATCATGAGCATTTGAAAATAGTTTTGGAAATTCTGAGAAAGAGACGGTTGTTTGGTAAGTTGTCCAAATGTTCTTTCTATGACACAAAAGTCCACTATTTGGGTCATGTAATAAGTAAAGATGGAATTGTTGTAGATCCTTCAAAAATTACAGCTATAATGGAATGGCCTACACTAAAGAATGTACATGAAGTTAGAAGCTTCATGGGACTTGCTAGCTACTATAGGAAATTTGTAAAAGACTTTTCTAAGATAGTTGCACCAATAACTTCCTTACAGAAGAAAGATAAAAAGTTTGTTTGGAGTGAGAAATGTGAAATTGCATTTAAAACCTTGAAGGAATAGTTAACTTCAACACCTATTCTTGCAGTACTAGATCCTAATGGAGATTTTATGGTGGTAACTGATGCATCCGGTGAAGGTCTAGGAGGTATTTTGTTACAAAGTGGTCATGTTATAGCATACAAAAGTAGAAAAATTAAGTTACATGAGTTGAATTATGCTCCACATGATTTAGAGCTTGCTGCCATTGTTCATGCACTTCAAGTTTGGAGGCATTATCTACTTGGTAAACCATTTGAGTTGAAAATTGATCATCTTGGGCTGAAGTACATTTTCACTCAGCCAAATCTGAATGCAAGACAATGAAGGTGGTTAGAGTTTTTGTCTCAATATGATTTTGACATAAGTTACATTAAAGGAAAAGAAAATAGAGTGGTTGATGCTCTAAGTCATAGGAAGCACATTTCTGCTCTTATAACACTTAGAACTCAATTTAAGGATGAAGTAAAAAGTGTTATGGAATCTGATTCTTACTTTCAACAAGTAAAAGCAACACTTGCTGCAGATTCTAATGATTCGAGGTATAAAGGTTTTCACTTTGATAAAGAAGGAATCTTATGATTTGAAAACAGAGTCTATGTACCTTTGCTTAATGATTTGAGAAAGAAATTGTTAGTAGAATTTCACAATTCACCTTTTTCTGACACCCTAGCATTACTAAGATGCTTGCTGATATAAAACAACAATATTTCTGGAAAGGAATGAAAAAGGATGTTATTGATTTTGTGACACATTGCCTTGAATGTCAACGTGTTAAGGTGGAACATATGCACCCAACCGAATTTGTTGTATCCTCATAGCATACCACAGTACAAATGGCAAGTAATAAGCATGGATTTTGTACAAGGGTTACCTATGTCAAGAAATAAGCATGATGTTATCTTAGTAGTTGTGGATAAACTAACAAAGGTAGCACATTTTATTGCTGGAAATCTGAAGGATGATTCTCCTATTTTGGCAAGAAGATTTGTACACAAAATTTTCAGATTACATGGAGTACCTGAGTTAATCATTTCGGATAGAGATCCTAGAATGACATCAAGATTTTGGCAAATGCTTAATGCAGCTCTAGGAACTAAGCTAAATTTTAGTTCTGCGTATCATCCGAAATAGATGGGTAGACTAAAAGAGTAAATCAAGTTTTAGAAGATATGTTACGAATGTATTACATGGATCAACAATATAAGTGGGAAGAGTATCTTCCATTAGTTGAATTCACATACAATAATACATATCATGCTTCTCTTAAGATGGCACCTTTCGAGGCATTATACGGAAGAAAATGTAGAACCCCTATTAGTTGGGATAACATAGAAGATAGAGAGGTAATTGGACCTAAAATTCTTACTAAAATGGAACAACAAGTTAAATTGATTCGTGAACGCTTGAAAGAAGCAAAGAGATAGGAAAAAGAGTTACGCTGACTTGAAGAGGGTTGATAGGAAATTTGAACTTGGTGAGAAAGTCTTTCTTCGGGTTAAACCGAAAAAGAGTTCTATAACTTTTGGCAAGGCTGCCAAGTTATCACCTCATTATGTGGGACCTTTTGAGATAGTTGAAGTAATCAACCCTGTAGCTTATCGTTTAGCATTACCTCCTACTTTGTCACGAATGCATGATGTTTTCCATATTTCTTTGCTTAAGAAATATGTTTTAGATTTATCACACGTGTTAAATTGGAATTCCTTGCAGGTCCAGGACCCAGGAATAATCATGGTTAAACCCATACGAGTGCTTGAAACTCACCAGTTGCATTTGAGAAATCGAGAAATAAGTCAATGTAAAGTCCAGTGGGACCAGTTTAATGAAGATAGTGCAACTTGGGAAAACCTAGAGGATATGAAAACTTCTTTTCCATATCTATTTGAATAGAATTGATTATGTGGATTGTTAGAAATTTTTGTGATTTTTCTTCTGTATATGACTATAAGTATGCCAGTTTTGGGAAGATATTTATAAGAATTGAACAAACAACTATTTAATGTTGATTTCTAGAACTATAAGTTTTGATATATTTGACTTATGATAAGAGAAGTGAATGAATTGAGTCATTGATATAAATTGTTAAAATGAGGTAATCATCGGGAGATGATGATTCTTTTTAGGAGGGAAGCATGTAACACCCTCGACAATTGTTATATTCCTCTTTTGCATTTCAAGTGTTGACATGTGATCTTCTTCTAAAGATGTGTTCTTTTGGTTGTTGGAGATCATGCTTGATATGGATAAATATTTTCTGTTCTTAAGATCACTAGACTGAAATGGAATGGCTTCCTTGAACCCATTTTTCACTTCTTGTAGGTGAATTGCAATCTGGTTTAAGAGTTGCAAACTTATCTCCTTATTTGACTCATCCTTGGATCAATTTCAGTGATCCAAGGAATGTTTTAAATCTTCTCAATTGAATGAAGGGTAAATTGACATTCAATAAAATTGAGGGACATATCGACTGAAATTTGTTGTTACAAGTTCTTAGATTTTGTGTGAACGTGTTTCCATTCAGTTGTATGTTGTGCTTGGGTCTTTGGAGATCGATCATGGCAGGACATTGCTGACGTAAATGAAATACAACCTGTTCATGACATAGGAAGGATTCAGAATCCTAAAACTAAAGGATTATCCTATGGAATCCTAAGCTAGGTAAGAATATATATATACTACCTAGCTATGTTACTTAATTGAATTTTTATCCTAACCTAAGCTTTGTGCTAAAGGATTATGGAGAGGTTACTAGGCTATTTAATTTAACCTAAAACCTAATGCTATAAGATTATGTGATGATCTAACCTAATGCCTAAAACTATTATGTTGTGAATTAATCTAACCTATGTGGAAACTACCTAAGGTAATGTGTAAGGCCTAAGGTGATTAATTCTAAACTAACCTAAGTTCTAAAGGATCTATCCTAAGCTATTTCAATGGGAACCTAATGGGTCGCATGCATCAAAGGTGATGGTTCCAATGGCATTTAAGTTGTTGATAAGGTTTTTAAGGCATAAAGTACTACCAGTTTTGGTAGGGGCTAGTTGACTTGGTGGAGGCTTATGTGGAAGTTTCACTAAAGATGGAATTGCATGTTAAATGTGAATTGGCATTCGCTAGACTTTGGGAGGCGGTGGCAAGGAGAGATAAGTGGGAAAATTGGAATTAATGGAATTTATTGGTCTCGGTTTTTGTTCACAAACCGTCTAGGAAACTTGGAAGGTGGATTTGTGGGAGGTTGTTGGTTTTTGCATGCTTTCTAGATTTTTCTCTGCATGGAGTGAAACTCGTTCTTCAACCAAAGCAGTTTGACTTTCACTTTGCATTGTTATTTTTAACTCACCTGTCTATTTTCATCATGGGAAGGTATATGAGGCATTCTGAGGAAAGTTGTTTGTTTGTTGATCTTTCATGTGGAGAAGAAAAGGAGTTGAAAGCTCTCTGGTTGAAGTCTCCTTCGATTTGGAAGAAGAACTATCGGCATGATAGGCTCTAACCATTAAGATCTCTTTTTTCTTCTAAATGTTTCATTAAAATGACTCTGCTCTTTTATGAGATTCTTGTTCTTCATGTTTTATCCGTTATTTGCTTGATGGGTTTTATAAATCTCTAGAAATTTGGATATGAAATCCTTAGCAAAATAACATTAAGTTTGGAAACTTTCTTTGTGTGGGTTAAATTTTGAATCATTCATGGGAAACTTGTTTCTGTAGCTCTGCTTGTCATTTCTGGAACCGGTATTCAAAGTGTTGTGTTTTAACTGACCTTCATTGCTATTTATATGGTTCTGAGTTTTTGGGAACCTTGAGTCCCATTTGATCTTGCATTGGAACTCGTGTTTTGTTTAAGCTTGAGCTTGTATTCAAGCTAGTGTTTGGTTTGGAACTTGTATTGGGTTTGTATTTGGATAAGAACTGGTACTGGATAATTCTTGATGCTCTAAACCCGTGTTTGGAACCTTGGGTAACTCGGGACTATTGTTTGAAGTCCGTATGTAGCTCTGTACTCATGTTTTATTCTTGTGATATTCTGACTGTTAATGGAAGTTCATGTTTTCACCACACTCGTATTTTGTTACTTGTATGGTTCCAAACTCTTGTTGGAAACTCGTGTTTCATTTTGAGTTGGAAATAGGGCTTCTTGATAAGATATAAATTGGTAATGGAGGCTCCCTATTGTTTTGAACTGTTAATGTATATTTGTAATATATACTACCTCGTATTAAGACACTTGTGTATATCCGAGCTCATGTTTGAGACTTTGTGATTTGACACCGTATATGTAATTTGGTACTTAGTGTTGGAATTTATAACTTTGTGAGAAGATGTGTCGTTTGCTTTTGTTTTTCGAGTAATTTTGAGTTGGTTTTAATTTCATTTAAGTTAAAAGCTTATAACTCTATCAATTCGAACTACTTACTCAAAGGAAATCTGGTAGAGTAGTTTAACCGAGTTGTTTGAATATCTTTTGGAAAATTAAACTGAAACATTTTCGTTAGATAATGGAATTGGAACTTCTTTTGTGGACTGTTCATCTTCTTTGAACTAGCAATGGCATTTAAGTAGGGAAAGCCTTTTCCCCTCTGTTTTGAGGAAACCCACATCTTGGGTTGATTGTTTTTGTTTAAAACAATGTCTCCTCTATTGGAAACATGAAGTTGAGATAGTTTTGTTTTGGATTATTGCTCTCTTGAAACCACGAACCACTTGCTCTTTGTAATAAAATGTTGAAATCTTGTAATGAAGTTTCAGTCTTTGTTGAGCTCATGGGTAATTAAGAATTGTTAGTTTTCTTTTTAGGGATTTTCTATTTCTTGATTGGATTTAGTAAATGAATCCTTATTCTTTTTTTAAAGAGAAAAGAAATTTCGATTCATTTGGGACAGTATGTTGTTTTTGAACTTTACTATGTATTTGTTCTAATTGAAATGGGAACTCATGCTTTATTGAAGGTAAAAATTGTAAGGGAGACTTGCAATATGTTTTCTTCTTACCTTGAGTTGGTTTTGTTCTCTCTTCTGGGAACTAGTGTATGAGCTTATTGTTTGGATTAGAAAGGGAATTTGTTGTTAAGTGTAGTGAAATGATTTAAGGATGGAATCACATTCTGATAAGATTCCTTTTCTATGTTGTTGGGTTAAGTTCATTTGATTGAAACCTTCTATTATTGATTCTCTTAGGGAATGGAGATTTATTATGTTGATTAGTCTTCTTGTACATATCATTTGACTGAAATGATGTAAAAAGAGATTAGATGTTTCGGTCTTGTTGAATAGAAAATGTAAACTTGTTGATAGACTATTTGATTCTATATTCCTTCAGGGATGGACATGGGATTCTTGTTCTAATGAATATCTTAAATGTTGAATGTTAAGGTAGTTGTCCTTTAAATGAAACAGTTAAATTCATGTTATGAACTTGTTTCTATTTTTTGGATGTTTTGTGTTTGGGCATAGTTTGTAATGGTTCTTCTTCTTCTTTTGCTTAAGAGTTAGATGAATCATCCTAATGGGAACCATGTTGTAAACACTTCTTTTTTGTCTTATAGTAAAGATAAATGTTTTATTCTATTATGATAGAATTGGGAACAATGAGATGATATGATCTGTTGTTTGTTTAAAGGTAATTGATAGGATCAATTAAACTTTAATTTGTAAGGCAGATGTTGTGGATTATATTTTGTTCTTCTCTTAGAAGTGAATTCAGATTTATTAATGTACTTCTTTCCTGATTGTTATTACTTATGCTTATTAGTATGATATATTAATTGTTTCATTAAAGCAGAGTTGTTTTAATGGAACAATTAGTGGAATGCAATTCATTTTAAGGCTTAGTGCTTATCATGCTCAGTTCATTGAACTCGACCCATAACTAATTTTTTGAGATGGACTTCGTAAGTGATAAAAGAAGGCAAAACTTATGAGATGCATTGGCTGATTTAATTCTGATTCCTTGTGAAGAATTTTGATTCATTCTTGAGATTGTATTGAAAAAGAAAAGTAGTATTCTTTTTTAATGAAGGTGGTTGTTATGCAGTATGCCTAAAATGCATAAGGCTTGTAAATGTATAAGTTATAAAGATTAATTGAAAGATGAGAATTTACTTGTATTGGTTGTGTAAATTATCTTGTATTGTATGAAAAAGATGGATTTCTATCTTGTTGATATTCTTCATATTATTTATATGCTTAATTGGTTATCCTTGATAAGTTGGATAAAGGGATTTAGTTCAATTTCCTAATTAAGATGCAACTTGTTAAGTTGCAGAATATGATGTTCTTTATCTAAACTATATAATATAGTAATGTAATGTGTGTGAACATACATTAAGAAATATGGATATTGGGTAGGATATACCCTAACACTTAACATGTAGATAAAGACTCTTTATCTTTCTTAATTGAATATAAACCAAAAAGGTATGTTAATGTGATTACAATTTATTAGACTTCATTTTGTATGAAGTCTACTTTATTGGATATATTATCAATGTTGAACTTTTCTAAAAGTTATTGTACTTTTAAAATAAACATTTATAACGTTGTTTGTTACGGTTAATTGGTAGTTTAACTATGTGAGATCAAACATTAAAAGTGACCATGAATATAATGAAGTTCTTAATGGACTAAATGAAGAAAATTTAGGAAAGAACTTATTGAGTGTTGGATTAGGGTTTGGCAGGGTTGTTGTAATCAAGAATTAATTCATAAACTAATAATGTATTAACAATCCCCTCGGGGTATGTACATCTCGATGAGGTAGTTTTTGTAGGATGTTGGCACATGCCAACTATAGGGTTGTACTTTCGAGAAGGCTTGGGTCTTCTCGAGAATACAACATTTGTAGTTGACATGTGGCATCACCCTTCCACATTGATCATCTAGATCTACACCCAATAGGAATTAGGACTTGAACTTAGTTTCCCTCTAGGTCTGGATAGGAGCATATTTAGGATATGAATTAGCTTCCAATGGCTCAGGGTACGTTGGCACATCCGGTCAACTTAGGTCAACCGAGTATGCCCATTTACCCTAAGCCATTGTGAGCATCTTCCTATAATAGGTTATGTTTCTATCTAGGGCTAGGGTTAAACCTAGAACAAGTGGACTAATGGTAGTCAATAAAGACCAATCATTAATAAGTGAGGTGAAGGACGTATTCCAATATGATGAGTATGTCATCTAGGAATAGTGACATACACAGTATGTTATAAATCTTTGGCCAAAGTATCACAAACTGTTGGTTGCATTGTCCTATGTCACCAAGTTTAAAACAACGTGATATCAGATGAATATTGGTAGCAGATATTCAGATATGTTCTTTAAATAGATCACTCAATACCCGGTGTAGGGTAGGATGACAAAGTATATGAAGTATACAATATGTATTCAATACATAAGATAACATAAATAGATCGGTAGCTTACCGAGTTATGGAATGAATAGATGTCGAGAGTACTATAGAGGACTCTTCTCCTCCTTCTCTCACTATTCTAGAGAGTGTTGTCATATCCCACATCTCATCAATTATTGAGCGGTCTCATATGCAGTCTCATACAAATCATCACACCCACCTCTTTTCCACCTTCGAGTGTGAGAGGCCCCTTTCACTCCTCTACCTTCATTCGATGACTCATACCTATCTAACATTGTTCTTCTATTTGTTGATCCCCATAATTGGGATGAGTATCTACCTGAACTTAGTTGTCTTTTCACGAGTACACTTGTTATTTACTATAGGTTCCTCATCCATCTACAAGAATTTTAAAGGATTTCATCATCTCCATTGTTGGGAGTTACCCTTTTGGGGCTCTTACCATTTCCACTTTTCTGGAGACCTTCATTGATCCACCCTTTCTTGTGGATCCATTTTCTGTTGTGGGGGATGTTTTTTTACCTTCACATCAGTTGGACATCCTTTCTACAGGTGTTCCCCTTCTTCACTCGATAGTTTTACGCAGTGGCATTACCTTCGGTTCCTTGGTGCTCATTTTCTAGACCTATTTCACACTTTCGTGGACCATACTCGAGTTCTTCATGTTATTGCCTTCGGTTTCCTTCGTGGAGTGGGTATACTTCCAAAGCGTCATTTTTTCCTTCCTAAGTACAGGCACACGCTGATTCGGTGTGGGTGGCTCTTATTCATCCAGAGGTAGAGAATCATGATTGAAATTATTCTTGGATACCTCCTAGAGTCAGAGAGTTCGATCCACCCACGGCATCTTCGCATTCCTCTCGTCTCCCTCTTCTTCTCTCTTCTTCTTCTTTTTGAGAGATTGCCTCTTTATACATGTGTACTTTTACAGGCTCGTCTATGGTCGGGACCCATCCTTGGCATCTTTCTTAGATTAGAGAGTGGACTTGTCTCTCTTTGGGGGAGTTTTTCCCACTGGGTTTTCTCCTTTTACTCAAATTTTTGAGATTTTGTTGTATGTGGGTACCTCATCGGGCTTTGTTTCGGGACCCATTTCTCATTTCTGACTTACCACCTCATCCTAAGTTACGATGAAGGGGGTGTTAGTGTAGGTGGTATTTTTCTTCACTTATTTAGTGTTATTCCACCTCACCGGGTGAGTCATCTCACTTAGGTGGACATGGATCTAGGTGTCATCTTAGTTATGATATATTCCCTTATGAAATATGTCATATGTGTAAGTGTGTGTCATAGGAGTTACATTCCCATTTGGGAAAGTAACTCCTCTTCTCCATTATGGAGGAATATTCTCTTACATGGGAGTTACACATTACTCCCTATTTGTACTCACCTCATTTTGTTCCATGACAAGCCAAGAAATTCCATTCTACTCCATTTTTGAATCTTGAGCTCTCATATGCATGCACATTGCTTTACAAAGCTTGCTTGCTTTAATCTCACAATTCCTACACTTTGGTGAAGTGTAACTATTCAATGCACGTGAATTCATTCCAAGTCTTCATCCTTCGATCCTTCATAATAATCTTTTTAAAGTCCTTCAAGAGATAAGAACTCATCAAAAAATGGTTTGTTGATCCGTCACAATGGTTTGAAAGATATGTTTGATTCTTGGTTTTATGGCAATGGAGTTTTCAGACTTCTTTTCCTCTGTTCTTCATTCTTTCTTCATGATTTGATAAATATTTTTTTTTGACCTATGTGCCACCATGGAGTGAAGGATAATGTGTTTTAATGGATATGGTTCAACCTTTTGCAATGGTGGAGTGATGTGTTCTCTACAACTTTTCTTCTCGCGATGAGAAGCAATAAGAAGTATCGAGAAACAACTTAAAATTAGAAAAAAATTCAAATTTTTGAGTTAGGGTTGGGCACAATTTTTTTCCTTGACCTCAAGGATGTGAGGGACATCAACTTCAATGGTGAGCAAGACGGCGACATGTGGCGGCGATCCGACGATAGGGAATGAAGGTGAAAAAAGTTGCTTTAAAGCACTGGGGGTTGAAAGTCGAGTCAT
Organism: Taxus wallichiana var. yunnanensis; assembly: GCA_018340775.1. NCBI lineage: Eukaryota > Viridiplantae > Streptophyta > Pinopsida > Cupressales > Taxaceae > Taxus > Taxus wallichiana. The sequence continues at coordinate 697,827,069 of CM031239.1, forward strand.
GTGGGTGACCAAAAGACTCCCCATAGGGCCTGGGCACCTTTTTCCATGTATGATGTCCCCGACCTCGGTAAATGAGGTACATCGGTTTCACGGTGGTCCTAGAGATGACACGCGGTGCTTGATCCGATGACAGGGAATGGATGTTCTAAAAATGCACCTGGGGGTTGAAAGTCAATCACGTGAGTGACAAAAAGACTCCCCATAGGGGCTGAGCACATTTTTCCATGAATTATGGACATGAAATTAGGAAAATTAGGGAAATTAGTTTCCACGATGGTCCTGGAGCTGACACGCGGCGTTTGATCTAACGACAGGGAATGGATGCTCTAAAAATGCACCTAGGGGCTGAACTGTCAAGTATAAAGGTCACATAAGGGTCCCGAGAGGTCACATGGGGGATAGGAAAAATTTTCAAGTGTTTGTGTACCTAGCCTCGGGGATTTTGGGGACATGAAATCCCGACAGGCTCCTGAGTCTTGAAACGTGTCATCCTAAAAATGACTAAGTCCCGAATCGCCTTTGAGAGGGTAACTTGGAATGATGATAACGTGAGATCCCGTGGAATTTATTGGTGAACTTTTCTATGATCCTGAATAGAAATGAAATTTTTAATCCAATTTTTAGGGTCTCATGTCTTGATTCATCCATATTATCCCTAAAAAATTGGAGTTTTGATTTGAGACTCCACTTGTGCTTGATAAAAATTGCCTAAAATCCTATGGTGTTGTGAAAATATGATTTCACCATCATGTAGGTATTTTAATCCTCTTTCTTGAGATTTTTTTACTTATATCTCCATCCGTAGCTCCTGAATCTTCTTCGAAACCCAACAATTTTTTTAGGCCTATGTACTGTCTAGGCTTGTGACCCCTGTTTTTACTCAGATTGCTCCAAGTCTTTTAAAAATTCTCCAAACCTTCCAAAATCATTTCCGTGATGTTATAATGTTTTAAATTCACCTCCTTATTTAATTAGGCCCTTTTGTTATGCTTCGGAGGGTTGATGCAGTCCTGGGAAGGCTAGTGATAGCCCTTCCCAATACTGCTAGAAGATAGCATCTTTTGATGGAGTCCTAAAATCACCTAAGGGGTTTGATTTGAATTACCTAAATCACCTAGGGGACCAATTTGACATCAAATAGGGGTGACCAGACTGATGGATTTGACCTGGGGTGCCTAGGAATGATAAAACATGAAAAATTTGGCACAGGGGTATAGTTTTCGTGCTTGAAACTTCCAATTTCCCTGTTGCACATTTGCACGATAATACCCTATTAATCCCAATTCATGTTTTGAGTGGAAACTTATGAAGATCATAACTTGGCACTCAATCATCCAAACAAAGAACCATCTAAGCCAAAATTTGAGTGAAGGAGTTCTCTAGTTGCACCCAAGAATTCAGGGTCGTGGCATTCCTTGAGCTTTGTGGTATAATTGTTTACAAACTATCTTTTCTAGGCAGTCCTAGGAAATGAACGGAGGAAAGTAGTGAGAATTCATGCTTGGGGATGTCATGGCACTGAACTGAATATGCCAACACATTTGGGTGGCTAGGTGAACGCTATAAGAGGCATCGTTTTGGTGTGTAACAATGTCATTGCTTCGGGCTACTTCGTTCGAGAGTGGTCCCTTAAGGGCCCCGATACCAAAAATATTTCAACTTCAACAAGTGATTGCTCGGTCTCTATGGCACCTAGAGACATCTCGTTAGATCCTACACCTCGGTGTAGGGACCCTATACAATATCCTGTCTCGGTTATTTTTTCTTCAATCGGTGCTCTTTGCTTCCCTATTGTTTGCAAACAAGCGAAATAGTACAATTTGAGCTAGTGTAAGGCTATCAAACACTATATTTTGCAAGCGGTGGATCGTGGCACCAAATTTACTATGCAAAAACATCGGGGTGGCTAGGTAAATGGTAGAGGAGGCATCATTTCGATGAGGGACAACATCGTTGCTTCTAGGATAGTTCGTTGGGCGTAGTCCCTTAAGAGCCCTAAGACCAAAAAATTATTCAACTTCAACAGTGATTACTCGGTCTCCGTGGCACCTAGAGACATCTCATTAGATCCTACACCTTAGCATGAGACCCTCTACAATATCCTATCTCATTTTTTTTGTCTCTAAATGGTGCTCTTGTTGCCATATTGTTTGCAAACACGCGAAATAGTGTAGTTTGAGCTAATGTAAGGTTGTCAAACGCTATATTTTGCAAATGATGGGTCATGGAACCTCAAACAACTACGCTAAAACATTTGGGTGGCTAGGTAAACTCTAGAGGAGGTGTCATTTTGGTGCGGGACAACGTCGTTGCTTCCGGGCTACTTTCGTTCGGTGTAGTCCCTTAAGAGGCCTCGACACCAAAACACCTATCAACTTCAACGGGTGATTACTCGGTATCCATAGCACCTAGAGACATCTCATCGATCCTCCACCTTGGCATAGGGACCCTCTACAATATCATGTATTTTTTTGTCTCCAATCGGTGTTCTCGTTTCCCTATTGTATGTAAATGCGTGAAATAATGTAGTTTGAGCCAATGTAAGGTTGTTAAACGCTATATTTTGCAAATGGTAGGTTGTGGCATCCTTTGAATCGAATATGCCAATACATCCGAGTGACCAGGTGAATGCTATAAGAGGTTTCCTTTTGGCATGGGACAAAGTCATTACTTCCGGCTACTTCGTTCGTGCGTAGTCCCTTAAGAGCCTAAGACCAAAAAAATGTTCAACTTCGACGGGTGATTACTCGGTCTCCATGGAACCTAGATACATCTCATCAGATCCTACACCTCAATGTAGAGACCGTCTACAATAGTCTATTTTAGATTTTTCTCCTCCAAACAAGTGTTATCATTGCCATATTGTTTGTAAACACGTGAAATAGTTTAGTTTGAGCCAATGTAAGGTTGTAAAACACTATATTTTACAAATGGTGGGTCATGGCACACACATCTAGGTGGCTATTTGAATGCTAGAAGAGGCATCATTTTGGTGCGGGACATCGCCATTGCTTACGGGCTACTTCGTTCGGGCATAGTCCCTTAAGATCCCTAAGACCAAAAAACCGTTCAAATTCAACGGGTGATTACTCGGTCTCCGTGGCACCTAGAGATGTCTCTTCGAGATCCTACACCTTAGTGTAATGACCCTCTATAATTTTTTTTTTTTTTTTCGGTTATTTCTCGTGTCTAAGCGGGGCTCTTGTTGCCCTATTGTTTGCAAACGTGTAAAATAGTGCAATTTGAGCCGAGTGTAAAAGTCACAAATGCTAAATTTTGAAAATGGTGGGTCATGGCACCAAATCGACTGTGCCAACACATTAGGGTGGCTAGGTAAACACTAGAGGATATGTCATTTTGGTGCGGGACAATGTTTTTGCTTCCGGGCCACTTCGTTAAGGGACTATTCATTCGGCGTAGTCCCTTAAGAGCTCTGAGACCAAAAATCATTCAACTTTGATGGGTGATTACTCGGTCTCTATGGCACCTAGAGATTTCTTGTTAGATCCTACACCTTGGCATAGGGACTCTCTATAATATCATGTCTCGCCTTACCATCTCTAATCGGTGCTCTTGTTGTCTTATTATTTGCAAATGTGCAAAATAGTGTAGTTTGAGTCGGTGTAAGGTCAATTTGTCAACAATATATTTTGCAAACGGTGGGTTGTGGTACCAAATCGATACGCGTAAACACATCGGGCGGCTAGGTATATGGTAGAGGAGGCATCATTTTGGTGAGAGAAAACATCGTTGCTTCTAGGCTACTTCATTCGGGCATAGTCCCTTAAGAGCCCTGAGACCAAAAAATCGTTCAACTTCAACAAGTGATTACTTGGTCTCCGTGGCACCTAGAGATGTATCATCAAATCCTAAACCTTGGCGTAGGGACCCTCTAAAATATATTGTCTCAGTTATTTCCATATCCAATCGGTGCTCTCACTGCCCTATTATTTACAAACATGTGAAATAGTGTAGTTTGAGCCAGTGTAAGGTTGTCAAACACTATATTTTACAAACGATGGGTCATGGCACCAAACCGACTCGTCCCACCTAGCAAGGTGGCTAGGTAAACACTCTAGGATATATAGTTTTGGTGTGGGATAATGTCATTGCTTCCAGGCTACTTCGTTTAGGTGTAGTCCCTTAAGAGCCCTGAGACCGAAAAATCGTTCAACTTCGACGGGTGATTACTCGGACTCCATGACACCTAGAGACATCTCGTTGGATCCTATACCTCTGTGTAGGGACCCTCTATAATAGCATGTTTCAGTTTTTTCCGTCTCCAATCAGTGCTCTCGATGCCCTATTGTTTGTAAACACGTGAAATAGTGTAGTTTGAGCCAGTATAAGGATGTCAAACGCTATATTTTGTAAATTATAGGTTGTGGCACCGAACCGACTTTACATACATGTGTAGGGATGGCCTTATAAACACTTGGGAGGAATCTTTTCGGTTTCCTATGCTCCCAGGTGCTTCCGGCTACCTCCTCCGGAGCCAAGAACCCCCTCCATAGGTACATAAACCGTTGTTAGTTGCTTCTCTTTTCTTGTAAACAATGAAATCTTCTCTTAGCTTCAAGAATATAAAATTCTCTACTAATAGTGCTAACCACGTGAAGGTGGAATATTTTCTGGCACCACTAACCTACATAAAAGTGTTAGTCAAATAAATTTAAGTTGAATCAAAACCATACTAGATATATACAAAATACACAAATTTAATAAAATATATGAACTTGAATCTAGAACTGACAAATTTAAACAATTCAAAGAAATTATATATACCAGACGAGCTCATGTAAATTCATTCCAATGTTCACCATCAGGATGTGAAAGTGGAAGCTTTTCTAGCACCACTAACCTGCATAAAAGTGTTAGTCAAAGAAATTTAAGTTGAATCAAAACCATATACTAGATATATACAAAATACAAAAATTTAATAAAATATATGAACTTGAATGATCTAGTTGAAAAATTTAAACACTTTAAAGAAATTATATATACCAAACATGAGCATGTAAATTCATTCCAATGAACCATCAGGATCGGATCTACTCTAAATAGCAGACAAGATTGCTTCATGATCTGACTCTCAAACCTTCCAAAGAATCTTATTATTAGGTATTCCTCAATATCTATATAACTAAATATTTGCCACTAGAACTAGATGCGAATAAAAGAGTATTTTCATGTGTATCTCAAAGTCTTCAAACACCCAAACAGATGAATTTTTTAATGGATATCGTCAAAGACAAGTTCCAAAACTACCACCGACCTTGTAGGGTACTCAATATCTTCGCCATCTACAACAGGAGAAGTCAAATTCTTTTTTTCCTCGATGCAATGACATAAGAAATCATATGTTCCTTCTTCATTGTCTTCTCTTCACAATCACAATAATTGCAAACACATGTCCTACAAAAACAAAGGTTTCAAATCATTTAAATTACATATTAATTTCAATGGACATAACTCAATATAAAAATTGTAAATAACAATTTACCTTGTCGCACCAAAATCAAAATTTTCATTAAAGTCCTTGGATGTTGCAACTTCATATGGAGAAACAAGTTGTAATGCCTGTGGAGGTTGATAACTGGGAAGTAGAGTTAGAGGCCTACAAATCCATCCATCCACCCATTCTTGTGAATCACACTCAACAAAGTGACAAATTCAATACAAATGCACAAAAACATGCCAACTTTCTTGTCTATGTGGCCCACAAAGTAGCGTCGAGCTACAAAATGAGTGCATATCACTGGGACCTTGTGAGTTTCATACAATCCTTGTAGTTAGTAATTTTTGTTCCTCTATCAACCAAAAATATATGCAAACTATGGAATTTTCTTGAGATCCTTAGGCCATGTTGTTAATACACCATTCCACTATGCTCTTTGCATCTTTCAATTTAGCACCATCTTTTACTTCACTTCTTCTCTTGCAAGAGCTCTTTTCACACATACCCCTGCACCGTCATGCTCTCCTTTTCCATGTCCAAATTCGGTGAAACTTTAAATATGTTACACACCCATCTTGACGTGCATCTTGATCATCCAATAAAACATTCGTGTATTATTAAATTGAGACATGCAATTATCCGCCATATATAATGTTGATCTAAATGAATGTTCCTATCGAAAAGTTTCCATAAAATAACTGGAAACACCCTTACAAAAATTCAAGAAATGAGTATGATCATCACTATATAAAAGTGGTACTCTCTTTAAAAATTTTGATCATTCTATATACTATCGAGAAGAATGTATAAATGCTATATGCATAAAAATAAAAGCATTTACTTGAGTTGTAATATTACGATTGAACCTCCATTTGTGGTTCGTAATGTGTAATTCTATACAAAATCGACCAATGAAAAAAGTACCAATAGGAAATGTGTCCTTGCATATCTTGAACTATTCATCCAACCATCGAGCTTTGTGTGTATGCATAACATACTCAAACAATTTCATCCTTAAATTTTCTCATAAATTGAAAAATAGGTATATAAACCGTAACTAGCTCACACCATTTAGACTCCTTTCCATCTAATTTATATTTATCAAAGTCAACTAAATTATGTCATATTGCACCTCCAATTTGTTCATGGATGCAACTTTCTAATTTAAGTACTCTGCTACATGTACCACAACTTCCATGTAAAAATCCCGACTATAAAAATGTCCAACTTCTCTTTCACAAAATATCGTAGGAATGAAATCCCTAGAAGGTATTGATGGAAATTGAACACCACATTCTGATAACATAGTTTCAGAATGAAAATCAATGAATATGTAAAAATTTAGCATAATGCATCGCAAATTCAACATGTTGCCTACAATAACAAGTGGTGCGAGCGTGGTTGATTTTCACACGTGAATGGTTTCAACATTTCAAAAAAGTTGACTAATTTTAATTTCTAGATGCCCCTGTTCAAACTTACAAAAAAATTGAGTTTGAGTCATATCTAAGAAATGCTTTGGATGTGGTTTGCGATTAGCGAACCAAATCTCCATTTTACAACATCTCTTGTATTAGGTGTAACTCTAGTGTTATCATGCCAAAATTGAATAACAACATCTCTTATAATATCATATATATCTTTGTCCTTACACCGTGCTCTAGCAGAAAAATGCCCAAAAATGGTGTTATTGGGTGAAGGATATTACGTCTTTTAATTGCTTTCATTAGAGTTTTTGATTAACTTTCAACATTCGACTTGTTTGTATAATCAAACATTGTTTTTTTGTTGATTCACTTACAACACTAGTAGCAAGTACACGATGCACAATATTACTATCCCTTATGTGTCTCTTGACACAACAAAGGTGTGATATGCATCATGAAGGTTTTCAACAATTGTAGAGGTGTTTGACCACGTATATTAGATGTTGTCGATCCTAAGGTGTTTAATGTAGGTCTCATTTTAATCAATTTCATCAAACTAACCAACAATTGACATCTTTGGGAATCATTTAAAATTTCAAAATGATTATCCCAAATTTCAGTGGCTTTTCTTCTAATTTTCCGTTCAAAAAGTTTTTCAGACATTGGTTTCAAAATATTTTCATCAATTTCAATAAAATAATTAGGTTTTTTACGTAAAATCCTAGGAGGTTTTTTTGTCAAATTTTGTTTGTCTACAGTTTCAACCTGAATTTCTTGATTCACATTTTCATTGTCTCTTTTAATTTCAACATCAGCTACATCACGAGTATTTAATTCTTCTTCAACATTGACGGTAAAAACATCTTCATCACGAGTATTTAATTCATCTTCAACATTGATAGTAGAAACATTACCTGGTTCCTCATTACTTACAATAGTAGGGGTTGAAGATGAACCTCTTCTTGATTCATGAAGATTCTACATTTGCTCAACATTTTGAAATCTTTTTACTTATAATTTGATTGGTGTTTTTAACTTATTGACTTCCTTTTTTAACTTCATTTCTTGTTTCCCATAATGTTTTGCTTCCGGTGATAAGAAAAACATGTAGAAAGTGACATAATTTCACATTAATTCGTCCAGTAAGGCCAAAAAGTAAAAATCACATGGTAATTCAAACGTTGGGATGCATGTAAATATGATTTAATAACCATGATCATGCTTTATAAAGCGCGATCATGGTTCTAATATTAATTACCATGATCACGGTTTATAAAGAGTGATCGTGGTTCTATCTGTATCATCAAATCCAACCCTCAAGGCTTGGGAAATCTTTTTTTTTCCCAACCAGAGCTATGGGAGGTCATTATGGCGTGTAAAAGGTCAAAAAATTCAAATTTTCTCTTTCGTGGACTTGAACCATGCTAAAAATTTGAAAACATCTCATAAAATAGTACCAGCGTATAGGGGAGATTGTTAGCTTTGTAGAAATGATGATTTTAAAGTGAATAGAATAAGATAAATATCATTTTATATTTTTAATAATAGTAGATCTTTAAGACATTTTTTCCGCAAATGTTCATGTCTACGTTTAAGACTCGCAAATTTTGTTTTGCTTATCAAAATGTGATAAAACCTATGCCATCCCAAACATGGTGCAATTCTATACACGTTAAAAAACATATTTGATTTAATATTTTTTGATATATTTATGGTGGGAAAAGGAAAGTACTTTGTTTTAAAAAAATTCAGAGCACTTTCACGAAAAAATCATTAAAAAAATATTGCCCAAAAAAATACAAAATAAATTCCATCCCAAGATAGACGATGACATCTAACTTTTCACCAAAGGAAAAAAATAAAAAGATTTGGTCATCTAAATTGCATGGACCAACAGATCGCAATCTTATAAGTATTTTAAAAAACCAAGTCGTATAATTTTGAGTGTTTAATACAACTAAACTTGTTTGTTTTTAAATAAAATTAGTAGTTTAGAAACTAGATTCCAAATGCTACAATTCATATTTATATAATTTTTTTCTAATTTTGAGTGCCCATATTGCTAATAATCCCTACAAGTCGAGATTTCATCGTTTTTACAATATGACGTCCACTTATGACCCCTTTTTGGTCCACCAACTTGTTGCACTTACCCTAATACACATATCTAATACAAGTACATGGACATTATTGCTGACGTTGTGGAAAGTCATTTTCTTTGTTTTTGGATTACCATGTTTCATTCTTTTAAGAAAAGAGGCTCCTTAAGAAATCTAATAACTAATTCTTCTTTATTTCTTAATAGTCCCTTTCATTTTATATAGATGTGCCCCAAATTCTTAGGAATCAAGATCAAATAGGTGTTTGGAGTGAAATTAGGATCCATGACATTGTTTGACTATTTTACAACTATGTTAAAGTTTATGGTTGGTTTCCTATGCATTGACTATAATATTACTTCAAATTTTAATAATTGTGTGTGTTTTTTGTTTGGTTTGAGCAGTTGTGATCTTAGAATTGTGAGTGATGCTAATATTTTCTTTATAAAAACCATTCTTGAAACTCATGATTTTCTCCACTAATTCATTAAAAGCAAGACAAACCCTACATTTGTTGAAGAGAGTGGAAGATTTAGGATTCATCCATTGCACTCCTTCACAAAAAATACAAATGGCTACAACCTCTGCCCTCCCAATATGTGCGAGGTCTTAATTTATGCTTCTTGTTGGTTTTTTTTGTAGAAAACAAGTAGAATGTTCGCAAATGTTTAGATGATTTTTATGCTTAATACTCCATATTATGTTGCGGAGCTATGATAGAAGAAAATAAAATAGAGGTGGAACAAGCATTTTGTTTATTTGGGAGACTATTGAGGAGATTTCACCCACCTAGAAATAAATGGAGGGAGATGAAATTCTTTCTAGAAAACAAGTGGGATATTTAACCCCTTTATTTCTTATATTTTCATAAGTTTCTATTAGAGAACATTGAATATCATTTGATTTGATTGTTTTTAAGTACCCTACAACCCGCTCTCGATTCGTAAACTTCTACTTTAGAACTCTACGAATCACATAACTATGTTGTTCTACTTTCAACTTTGGAAAATGAAAGATTTGCTTGAAAAATTAGAGTTTCATGACTGATTATCTAGTGCTATAGAAAGGAAATTGCAGAGAAGGAAATAATTCAAAACTTCAACACCAACAATTTTATCCTAGAAACCTCCAATGGAGGAAAACCAATCGAGAAGGGAAACTGCTCTTTCTTCCCACTTTTATTGGTCTAATATAGACAATTACATATTATAATAAGTATGAAAAGAAGCAACAATGTAAACCTTCTCTCCAATTACTTGCTTTCTCTGTTTCTACACCTTGCTCCTATAATTCCATTCCAACACTGAAGATCTTGCTCACTGCTCTCATTAGACTCTGCTTCTCGATCTCTCTGGATCTTCGAATGATCATTCTCTTGCTCCCTTCATGCATTTATAGACCTTCCCATGTCCTCCCATGCACTGGAGGTCAGTGAAAGGGCATGGAAGGGGAAGAGACACGGTTGGGTGCTTCAAATTTGCGTCCATTTGCATTCTATTCTTCTTTTCTATTTGAAAGTATCATGACCACCGCCCTTGCAGGGCGGCGGTTCCTTCCAGAACCTCCGTTTACCTCATTTTACTCACTTTTCTTGTTTCTCCTTCTTGGTGTTGATGGAATTGATGAAGTGGTGTGTTTTTCGGATCCATAGGGATCATAACTCCCCTACTTAGGAGGCTTTTGGTCCCATAAAAGCTTAGTGGGGGAGTGGTAGAGGAATCGACTCCCTCTCATGCTCATTCGAGTACCATTGGGTCTGCCTTGGTGTTTTCTCTCATCCAACTTGCCAAGACTCATGTGGATCTCTGGTTTGTTGCTCCAGTGCTACATCCTCCTCTCGAGTTGCCTCGAGTACAATCCTCTTTGGAAGGTAACTTATGTATCTTTCCTTCTTTGTCATGCATAGATGGCATTAGTGGATGTGAGCTCTTGCAACTTACTATCGCGTGCATCTACATGAAATATGGCCTAAAGGTTTCTTCTCCAACCTGCTCAAGTATGGCGAAGGTCCCATACTATAGTGGTTTAGTCCTTGCTCTGTCTTTGTCTCTTGAGATGGATTGGCCGAATCCTCCCCAAGTACGTTCTTTATTATAGTCACCACTATTCCTTATATCTCCTCTTCTTCTTATTGCCCCACGGTCAGGTCCAGTGAATTCGTAGGTAGATACGGTGATTGCATAGCGGAAGTTTGTTTTTCTCCTTGAATGAGAAATTCTTGTGGTGGCTTCTTCTGTAAAAATTGACAAGTGCTATTCGAATTCTCCATTCTTTGGTCGAAATATCCATGCTCTCATGCCCATTTTGTTTTTCTTTGAATGAAATAAAACAAAACTAATGATTTTCTTGAATAAGTCTTTGTGTTTGGTTGACACTTACCATAGCCTTCTTTGATTTGCTCTAGTGTGCCTGGATGTTAAAACTGACTCCATCCTTGACCCATCTGTACTGGTTCTCCCTCCTTGTGAACACAACATCCCTGGCATACAAGTAAGGACTTTCAAGACAATGTCAAATGCATCAAGTGGAATAATATCAACCTCTAATACATCTATGTATTGGGTATTTATCCCAAACTGAAACTTACACTTCCTTGTAACTTGTATTTCTACACCCTTCTTCACCCATCCTAGTGGGTATGGATGTGGATGCGTGTAAGTCTCTAGACCAAGCTATCCTACAACCGCATCAGAAATCAAATTTGACTGAGAACCAAAATCTACTAAAGCGTTTACCTTAGTCTTCTTGATTTGGATTCTGATTTGAAATAGCTTACTCATCTCTTCTTCTTCTTTTGCCCCGTACATGTTAGTGGCCATGCATCCCAACCTCTCGTCTACATCCGAATCATCCTCAATCTCCACCTCTCTTTCTGTCTTCACAGTAGCCATGGATTTCTTGGAATCCTTAGTTCGGTGCTTTGGGTGCAATTTTGGATGCAACTTCCAACATGTGGTGTTAGTATGTCCATTTACATCACAATTCTTACAGAAATTCTTAGGATCTTTACAAGTATGTAAAGCAGTAGCAACATGTTTACCTTTCCATTTACCTTTGCTACTTGTCTTCCCTTGTTCTTTGTCATGTTGTTCTATTGACTGGTCTCCCTTTGGCTCTATTTCTCCTTGTTTCTTCTCATCATCAATGTAGTATTCTTGTACACAAGCTTCATTGAGATCCTTGGGCTTCGTGGAGATTACCTTCCTCTCGAAGGTGAGTGTGAAGTCCTCCCAAATATTTGGTCAGAATGTCCTCATCCTCCAAGTCCATATTAAGCAACATGGCTTGTCTCCGAAAACTCATAGTGTAGTATTGCACACTTTAACCGCTACCCTTGTCTAAAATACGCGCTTAATCATCATGTCGATCTTATGGCCAATAGGATAGAAGTTCTCTTATCAATTCTTTAAAACCTTTCCAAGTATTGACAATAGGACGTTTCTTCTTCTCACAAGCGGCTAGATGGGTTTCCCACAAAACCAGAGCATGACCTTCCATTTTGAGACGTGCAAAGGTGACCCTTCGTGCCTCAGTGACATTATACACACTAAAGTAGACTTCCAACTATTTTTGAGCCATTTATCCAGTAATTTTGCATCTACATGTCCTTCAAAATTATATATTTCCACTTTATTTCAACTTTAAAAGGTGTATGTGTAGATTTTACCTTCTCGCTTACAATTGGCATCTCTTCATGCTCTTCCCATCCTTCCTCTTTGTGGCTCTTTCCGATACCAATTTTTTTGGCTAGTGCTCAAACCACCGAGTCCATGGAATCTTGCTTAATCGAAGCCATCTTTTGCAGATCTGAAAGCTCTTCTTGTTTTCTATGCAATCTATCCATCATGGTCTCTAGCATCTCGACTCTACAGGACCAAGTTCTCTTCCTCCATTTGAGCTTGAATTCTCTGTTTCCACTTCTTCATAGAAATATCTGCTCATAAGGTAAAACTTCTTTGCCTTCGACCTTATTCCTGTCATACAAAATCACAAGAAAGATTCGAATACCACAGTCTTGGATATATAATTAGCTCTGATACCAAAATGATCCGTAAACTTCTACTTTGAAACTCTACGAATCACATAACTATGTTGTTCTACTTTCAACTTTGGAAAATGATAGATTTGCTTGAAAATTTAGAGCTTCGTGGATGATTATCTAGTGCTATAGAAAGGAAATTGCAGAGAAGGAAATAATTCAAAACTTCAACACCAACAATTTTATCCTAGAAACCTCCAATAGAGGAAAACCAGTCGGGAAGGGCAACCGCTTCTTTCTTCCCACTTTTATTTGGTATAATATAGACAATTACAGATACAATAAGTATGAAAAGAAGCAACAATGTAAACCTTCTCTCCAATTACTTGTTTTCTCTGTTTCTACACCTTGCTCCTACAATTCCATTTCAACACCAAGATCTTGCTCACTACTCTCATTAGAATTCTGCTTCTCGATCTCTCTGGATCTTTAATGATCATTCTCTTGCTCCCTTCATGCATTTATAGACCTTCCCATGTCCTCCCGTGTGCAATGGAGGTTGTGAAAGGGCATGGAAGAGGAAGAGACACGACTGGGCGCTTCAAATTCGCATCCATTCGCGTTCCATTCTTCTTTTTGTTCAAACCATTCGCGCACACATTTTTTGGACGGGAGGCGGAGTAATTGGTCGATTTGTTGAAAAAGAAGAGGAGAAGAATTGTGTTGTCAATTTAATAATTACTTACTTAGGTACGGCCATGTTGTCTTGTTGTTTGTGATATGACGGAAAAGCTTTAAAATTATTAAGTGCGTCACCTCACCTCTATTAGGGAGAGGACCCTATAACCGTGCACCTAACTTTAGGGGCACGCAAATATATGTAGGTATGTCGGTAGCGTAAAAAAATTATATCATCGTGTAGCATATGATCGTGTCATATCAACATTTTCGTTTCGTGTGTTTATTTGGAGGGAAAAGTAGTTTTTGAATTGATTTAATATGAAGAAAATCAATATAAAGCATTTGAAAGAGGGACCAATGACCGAGCGCCCCATGTGTCACATTCTCATTGACTCTTAAAAAGTGTAATTAACCAAAAAGTGAACAACTATTGGTGCTTTTGTCAACAACCTATGGTGAAAAGAGATGTACATGTTTTGGTCCTTGCTCGGTTATAGGGTCCTCTCCCCCATACTGTCAAGTCCTATTCCAGGGCCGCATCTCTAGGTAGGTACCTAGGCATTTTCAACTTCATTGGAATATATGGGCATTGGGCAATGGGCAAGTGCCATGTCTATTGTACTTATTATCGTGGGTCCTGATCACCTTTAATCTGACGACTGGCGAGTGGGGTAAAAAGTATGACTGGAGTCTGCGAGATTCCAAAGAAATTGATATTTTGTAGCGTAGCAATAGCAATAGCAATAGTACCTCGCTCGCTTCTTTCACTACCATTCCCTAGTTTCCCACTACCTACTTACACAATCTGATTTTTATTAATATCAAGATTCCCTGTGCCTGTCATGCTCATGAAATGAATTAATAATGCAATTTGATTCTCAACACCATTTACAGCGGTTCACACTCCGCTAAGCATCTTCTGCCTATAAATACAAGCTTCACAGAGCTAACATTTCAAAGCATTTTGTGTTTGTTTGAAGAGTATTTCGTGAACACAATATTCAGCTTCTTCTTTTTTCCTGCAGTTGTTGCAAACATGTCTTCCACCTGCGGAAACTGCGACTGTGCCGACAAAAGCCAGTGCACGTATGTTGTCTTCAATCACAATTTCTTGCGTTTCTAATTTTTAATATTGTCGGCTTGTTTTGGTTTTGGTTTTGTGTAAGTAATTATTGATTTTATCCATGGCACAGCAAGAAGCGCAACGGCTTCCAGATGGACGGAATTGTAGACACTGGCTTCAACATGAGGTCTAGTACTGTTTTTGTTCTCTCAGAAGTACTTATTGGTTTTTGCGCCTCTCTTGAGGTTCGAACCGCTGACGTTGGAGAAAAGATTTTTAACTTTTAATTTTTGTTTTTTTGCAGCCACTCTGAGTAGAGAGTGCTTCAGCAGAAGAAAATGACTGCAAATGCGGGCCTGGATGCACATGCTCCGCTTGCCCCTGTCACAAATGACTTTTCTAAACAAGCAGCTTTATAATTATAAATAAATGCAATGCTTGTTGTAGTGCTGTTTAGGATCTACAGAAAGAAAGAAAACACGCATGCATTATTATTATTATGACCGCAATATCTGCACTGCAGACACCGTTGTTATTATGTTTCTAAGTAGTGTGTGTAATCTCTCTGTCTCTCTCTCTCTATTTCTGAATGAATGGATGCATCTCTTTTTCTGAAATGACCTCCTTCTCGTTTGTTTCTGATGGTCTACCTTGCACGCTGCGACTCTAAAACGGCACAGTATGAATGCTGCATATGTTTTTGAAGCAAATCTACTTATCTTTCTTGAAACATTCAAGTGTGGTTTCGAAATGATCTTTTAAGTTATCTCCATAATTTTTTAATTTCTAATAAATACGGCCGTTTCCAATTAAAAATTGATGTTCTGGAACCATGTCATATATAATTTTTACATTCATGAGAGATCCAAACAACTCTCCCTGGTGTTAAATACTTCCACCTCTATATCTTGGCATTCATTTCAAAAATGTTTGGGATGTTCTTTCAAATGGAGAAGACCCTATCCCTCACGCACACATTCGTATAAGTATTTCCTTTACATCCCCACTAGTTTTGACGGAAAGGTTTGTTAACTTTTTCATTGAAGTATGTAGTCACTAGTCAGTATTATGTTAAAAAGAATAAGGACCGTATTTAATTGGCAAATGAACGTGTGGCGGGATGGTGGGCAATGAGGATTGGGATGCATTGACTGCCAACCTACCTGATGGATAGACACCACACTTTCACATAATTAAATATATATTTTAAGTATCAAAACAAAAATATATTAAATTAATTACACAGGGAAGGTGTTTTATTGAACTTGTGATTAAAAATTAGTTGTAATTAAGGATTAGTTAATGCATATATCCCTGGTTACTCATGCTTTGTTCAATTTAGGATTTTTATTGGTGTGTGTGCATTTTGTGTTGTTCGAAATTTCATGTTCCCTCTATGTTATGAATGATTTTCTATCTTTTGCTTTGCATCGTTTTTCATGATCTATCTTTTGTTTTGTTTTTTTGACTTCGGTGACCCCTTCTACTTCCATTTCACTTTGTTATCATTTTTCCAAAATATCACCAATCAATTAATAAGATACAAATCTCACACATTTATTTTCCACCTATTTATTAATAAGATAAAAATATTACACATATTTATTTTCCCTTTAGGAATCTCTAATATTCTCAAAAAGTCAAAAACACTATTTTCCCACTATTCTAGTAATTTTATTGGGCTCTTTTAACCCTAAATTTGTTTTTTTAATTATCAATTTTAGTCCACCCAACTTTATTTTTCTAATTTGTATATCTTTTATGAGTTGGTATCTCCACCATAGGTTAACCTTAATGTGGATTATATCCACATAACCCTAAATATAAGCAAGTATAAGACACTAATTTACTCCCTAATAGTCACCTTGCATTCCCAAGTACAATTCACTAAGAGGAAAGAAAAAAATTCTCTTATTGTTCCCTAAAGCAAGAGCAAACATTAGGAGCACACCCTACACAAATATGAAGCTATTTATTCTACGTTCAATAGTCAAACTCCCCAAATTAAGAGCCCACAAAGTCGAGTCAATACGAAGTAATGATGAACTATTCAAATTATTAAATATAGTTGCATCTATACAACACTATGTTGTATCTTGGTGGAAAACTACGTGCGTTTTGAGGCCTCTTCAATTTAGTGCCAACAACAACATACATATTGCATTTCAACCTAATTGTTAATCTTTTTACACCCTAGTTTTTACCAAATATTAGGGTTTCGATTAAAGGTGGTTGATTTCGTGAGGCTTTTGCACATGATTGAGACCTAATATTTCATTGTGATCCATAAAATAGTTGTTTTCAAAGGTATTGGAAGTTACAAAGTCTTCTTTGCAACCCAAACCAAACTATTAAATTATTTAGACTTGTGCAAAATGGTTATGTCCCCTTTCATAGTATAATTCAAGAACTAGTGATTAAAAATCTATAGAATATTTCCAACCAATTCATCCCTTGTCACACTCAAATCAATTTTCAAACCAATCAAAAATCTAAGTGCACTCTTGTTCATCTAGATCTATCTATATTTAACACAAGCTCTAATTGATCTATATTTTAGTACTTTAAATGTATGTTTCAAATAAGATGGTTAATGCTTAGTTAGTAATCCTGAATATTATATTATTGTTTATAATCTTAACCAAAATTGAAATGACTAGAACCTCCACATTCCCATCTTATTTATTTTTGGGAAAATCATTTGGTGAACCCGTTTGTCAATCGAATCCTTAACCCATTTTTCTTAGGTCACCCTATCTCGAATCAAGACATTTATCTCCAACCCTAGTTCCCATTAAGGTTTTCAATGTATCAAATATATTTATCAATCCATGCACCATTGTACTTCTAGGATTTTCTCTTCTCTTCATCCACAAGTATCTATTTATTCACCATGGCTTATCCATTTTCAATGAAAATCTTTAATAATATTTACATAAAGTATAGGGTTCATTTCCCTCTAGCTAGTTTGGGCTATCATCCTTT
This sequence comes from Taxus wallichiana var. yunnanensis, assembly GCA_018340775.1. NCBI lineage: Eukaryota > Viridiplantae > Streptophyta > Pinopsida > Cupressales > Taxaceae > Taxus > Taxus wallichiana. Next base: position 697,844,761 of record CM031239.1, read on the forward strand.
TAATAGAATAATCCCTTTAACCAATCACATGCCTCTCCCCAACTTGAAAGAAAGGAACAACCCTCTAATACTAAATGTCTTTATACTCATTTTGTACAACCTCAATCTACCCCTAAATGCATCAATGTTCAATCTAATGTCATCCCTATTACTACTCTAGATGTAAAATGATTTGTATGTATTCTTTTGCCTTGCCTCCCCTTTAATATGAAGATTGTTCTAGATAACATCCCACCCCCAATATTTTCCCTAAACTTATATTGGGATTTGTGGTCCATGTTATCAATACAAGATGAAGAAGGCTACACATTGTGGGTTCAATTACCCTCTTCCTTTTGCGCACCTTCTTCTCCTACTTATAGATCTAGTACTTCATTAAACGGTTATGCCATATTGGACTAATTGATTAATACACCTACTAATATATCTATTTTGGAATTACTCAAGTGATCAATTTTCTACAAGGACATTCTATATGAGGCATTACAATCTACTACTCTCCCTACCAATACACAACCATCTTCCTTTTCTTAATATATAGGGGAGGGGCAAGAGATGTCTGTTGAGTCCCTTGACCCCCGAGATGGGTCAAGGCTCTTGCACCGCTCCATTTTTATCTTTTAATGTTCCCTTTCCATCCATATATGCCTGTATACTCTATTCTTAGAGGACACCGGTGATCGAAGACCCCCTATCTTATCTATTTTACTATCTATCCGAGTCCAAAATGAACTCTCTCTGAGCATATATACCTACTATAAGACCCCAACTCGACGCCATCTCTATATAGGGATTAGGGTTATATATAGGTTATAGGGCTTATCATGCACACATTTAAAAGCATGTATACTTGGTATTAATTTTGCTCCTACATAATTACCTCCTAAGGATATAAGGGATCAATGCCAACCCTTATTTTAAAAAATAAAATTCATGGATTTTTAATTAAAATGGTACAAATTAATAATGGATTTGCACTTGAATGTTTCCCCTAGCTCTTTTCTCTAATAAACGGGCCAATCCATGAGTGTTATTGATAAGAACACTATTTTTGTTGAAGGATTTGATAACATCCCATGATCTATAGTTGGAAAAATTACTTTGGATGTTCTACTTGACCTTAAAATGTTTCCCACCACATTTCATATTATAAACAAGTGCTCTTCATTATAATATCCTATTCTAGGTTGGCCATGGATTCATGATACAAAATTTATCCCATCTAGTCTTCATCGACATGTCAAATTTCTACATGATTGATATGATTTATGGTTTACAACACATTTATTTTATGTGAAGTGTTTTTCTCAAAAGAAGGTTGATTTTTTCAAAAACTATAAAAACAACACTAAACTATTAAAAGGATGCTAAAATATCTCAAAATGTTGTTGAATCTATCTAGGTGCACCAAAAATCTTGTTGGGTGTTGCAAAATAATTTTTAAATTTTATTTGTCTTTAAACATTATTTTCCCACTACTTTAACAATTTGAATTTTTGGGCCCTTTTAACCCTAAATTGGTTTATTTTAGTTGCGTGTCTTTTTGTTACTATTTTTCACTAGGAATATATCAACTCGCACACTAATAAGGTTTTAATTCGAATTCAAGAAGTCTATACACACACAAGTGCATTAGAGATGACCTTATCTAGCACTCATAAACCTGGTGGGGTCCATGCTCTCCTCCAACCAAAAATGTTAAACATTATTATTTTTTTTGATTGGTGGAGAGACACGGGTTTTACCAACATAGATAATTACCAAAATCTCCATTAATTATTTTGGCAAATATGTGAAAACGTGTTTCAAATTCATGATGAATAATAACGAAATTGTATAGTCACGTAGGTGAATCAAAATCAAGAACCATGAAATGATAATGAACATAGGAATGATAGAGACGAACATTTATACAATCAAATTCGTAGATGAATGACATGTCAACTCAATCAAACTACATACGAATGTTTGTACAAAATCAACCGACTGTCTACAATGCAAAAACGTGGATGGAAGAGGCGATATTTGCTGGTCTTGTGTAATTGCCATACAGCAACTGCATATATGCAACCGGTCGCATGTTTTCTCATCCAACTAGTTGTCACCACGTGTCCCCGTTGGTTTATAACTACAGACAAACCTCGTTATTTCCCCACTTTTCTCAACATTTTTATGCACACCCATACTCCCCAAGTTTCTTTCTGAACTTTTGATCTCGACCTTTTTGTATACGTGGTTTTTTCTTTGTAGCTATCATAGAGATATTACTTTTCATGAAGCCATCATGGACACCAAACTAAACTTTATTTTCATTGCCCAAACTGGGAAGGTCTTGGACACCATTAAGGCCATTCTAGATTCTGAATATCTCAATCTCCAAACCACCGGATGACAAATTTTGTATTATTTTTAGTTTTCATTGACAACATGTTCAAAATAAATCCTAACAAGAGGGTTGTTGTGGTGATGAGGGTTATTTTCATCATGTTTGAGCATAGGAAAAATTTGGACGCTGTGTTAGAAATTTTAGAATTAACAGCATATGGCTCATCACTGCTTTCCCCTTCTGAGTCTCTCACACATATTCGTGACCATCACGACTTTCAAGACATTGGAGGATCACTTATATAATCTTCTGAATTTTATCAATAAATTGGTCAATCGTGATTCTGAGGACGCCATCAGATTGCCAATGCCCAAATTGGATGCCTTGAAGGCTCCAATTTCATTGGATGGGGAAAATATTGAGGAAACAAACAAATAAAAAGCTTTCAAAACCCTTCCCAAAACGCTAAAACTCAAGGGTTTAATGTTTTTGATTAAGATTTATTGCTCCTTCGACCGTCTAGAAATGAATGTATATATATTAAGATAAGGTACCTTAGGTTATACAATTTCATTATAAATATCATGGAATGAGTTTTTGTATATAAAATTTTGATACTTAATGTACTATTTTTGAATTATAAATCAAAGGGAAAGGACCCTTCAACCCTTATTTACCTATCCAAAAATATTTTAATACTATGTTTCTAACTTTGAAGTTCGATAGTGCTTTAAGATTTTCTCATATATCATTTATGAAAGACAATGTCATACTCAATAACATAACTGCAAATAAAAATAAAGATACTAAAATTACATATAAGCAATTATATAAGCATTACATATGAAATTTGATATGAGAATTTCTATTTGTAATACATACTGAACTAAAACTCGAGTAGTTGAAACAATCCTCGAGAAACCCATTTATGATGGTTTTCATTATCACTTGTGTATCTTACATTCTTGCATTGTTTTGCATTTTTCCATTTGTGTGTTATTTTTGTTTATCCATTATTTTGCTTAGCTTAACACATATATTTTGCCATGATGTTTCTCAATTAAGTGCAACTTGAACCAAATTTTGTGTTCCTTTCCAAGTTTCCAACTACATACTTTGCATATCTACATTTAGTTTGGGTATGATTACTATTTTTGGCATATTTGGTTCAATGAATGGTTATTTAGCTTCCTAGTTGAACTTAAAAGACCTTCCAATTTTCCATCTTCTCTTCCCTTACTCATATTGTAGTGTTTTTAATTGAAATGGGTGTTTGACGGGTAGAAAACTCTTTTGTTAGTTGCATCTCATCATCAATAATGTCCTCTAATCTCCTCTTTCTTAACACATAATTGTGAGTATAACTTACAATGAAGTTAGGGTTTGATGAGAAGTAGAAATGTTTTCTAGCTAGTTGCATCTCATAATTAGGATTATTGTCAAGTGGAGGCACATAATAAAGATTGTCCTCCAGTGGAGGCATGTCATCATCAATAATATTTTGAAATGGTGACATGTTATTGTGATTAATTATTTTATTGTGTTTTGCACAAAAACATTTTCATATTATTATTGAACCTAAATATGAATAAAAGCATAGTTAAACATTTAGTACTTGATATTTGGTGTGGATGTCGATTGCATTGGATTTTTAGTAGCTTCCTAAAATAAGATAATAGGGTCATTTTTTGAATATTTTCCCCGACCCCTTCCCGAAGTCATCACATCATATTATAATGAGCAATCATAGAATTCTTGGGAATGGTGGAAAACACCTATAGTTGATCATGAGGTCATGTAAATTGCAGAGCGACCGACGTCTATGTAGTCAAGAGAATGTAAGACATAGTCGTGTCAAATTTGTAGACGAATTAATCAATCACGATTGCTTGTGCACGGTGGTTATGCGGATGGACGATTATTATCTACGAGATCTACCTTTGGCCTCGGAGTCCCCGAGAGTTCAATTAAATTACTTAAAATTTAATAATTTGTATTATTAAAATATGTTATTTGCTCAGTAAAATATAAATATATATTAAATTTTAAAAATATACATTTTATATATTTTTCAAAATTTCAATTTATCTAATCTCAACAATATAAATATAAATATAAATGTTTTATTTTTAAATATATTAAATTAAAATTTAATTAACGACAAACAATGTACTATATCTTTTCTTGTATATAAATGTGTGCATTTCAATCTTTTTAATTAAATATTTTATGTTTTGGCATTTTATTATTAACTACTTCCAATAACAAACAAAAATTTAAAGAGGAAATAAACACATAAAAAACTATTTTGAGTAATGCCTTCCCCACTTCGCATAGATGGTGCACTAAACATATATAATTAATTGAAATATATAATAAATTACATAAAAGTTATTTTTCAATATTTAAAATTGAAATAGTAGTTACACAAATTTAAAATAGATAACACTAAAGAAATAATCCCATACAATTCCCACCCATTTATAATAATAAAGCCAAAAAAATATAGACAACATTAAATTTTACTTTCGTAACTTATTTGTCAATGCATAGTGATAGAAAACTTTGACAATTTTGTTTCTTTTAATATAGATTTCAAATAAATACCCAATAAACATAATCAAATATATTTTTAATAGTTAATTACAAGAAGGATCATGTTTAAATTTCAGTTTTTCAATCTACTAGAATCAACACCTAAAAATTGTTATGAATGATCAATAGGATTTAATATTTATAGGTTTATTAGTTTACCAAACTAATATAAGGAATTATGTGTGCACAAAAATACTAATGGAATTATTAGTAAGGGGACCTTAGAAACAATTATTATTAATAAGACAAAATATATTCCGCCAGAACAAAACAAAACTTCCACTCTCCAAATATCTTATATCTAATAACTAGTAAGTCTTTCTTATAATTAATAAATGTATAATTTTACCATATAGTTGAGTGTAGAATGTGGCTTCTATTATTATTTTTATTATAACATTCATTTAAAATTAGATTGAAATAAAAGGTAGATGCACAAAGTTGGGGTCAATTTTGTGGCCATTTTATCTTTTTTTGCAAAGGGTGTATGCCCTTTAAGAAGTGCATACACCATTTATAAATGTCTTTCTAAACTTATTTTGAATACATTTGATTTTTTTTTTTTAAATGATTCAAATAGGGTGTGCACCATTTTGCAATGCAGGGGCATGCACCCTTTGAACTGCAAAGGGCGTACACCTTTTATAGTGTCATAAATTAATTAAAAATAGTTTTTCCAAAGGGCATATGCCCTTTATTTATTTTCAAAATTTTTGAGTGTTTTTCCCTCTTAAATAGCCTTACATTTTGGCTAGGGGTTCCGAACCTTAGGTTTGGGACTTGCATTTGATCGATCAAGAATAATTTTGAAGGATCACCTTCGTAGGCATAAAATATTAAATCGACTTTATGTATTTTTATTAAAAAATGGGTTTATAGAGTGAAGAATCTACTTTTCGATTTTTTTCCAAATTAAATTGTTATTTTAAATTACTAATTAATTTTTACATAATGTAACTCATTATGATTGATTCATTCATGTTACTAATAGTTTAATAAACTTTTAACTATCAACCAATGAATTACAAAAATATATCTCCACAATTTACTCATTGTTAGATACTGTTTAAAAAAGGAAAAATTCAAATATATGAAGTTAAGCTCAAAAGTTGTGTCCATACACTTGTGTTTTCATTTTTCCTACTTTCTTGACTTGTAAAATCATTTTATTTATTGAAAAATTATAAAAAAATATTCTCAACAATCTTCAACATTTTCTAAATCCTTGTATGAAATTTTATTTAAAAATTCATTTTTTTCTCTAAAAAGTATGTCTATACACATGCACTTTTCTTATGTTTTCACAAAAATTTACTTTTAGAAATGAGTATATTTCATATACTTATTTTATATGGGTATTGAAAAAAATTACATATGATTCAAAATGTCACAAATTATTTTTTTATGTCATCAAATAAATGTTTGAATATGTGCCTCTAAAATTCTCTTGAATACCACATATTGTTGTTTTTTTAGGAAAAAGTCACCATTTATCCCCTTTTGACCGCTATTATCCTACATCTATCTTAAATAATTAATTAAAATTATTAAATTTGAAATAAAATGTGAAACTCTAAATAGTATGATATATTTTAAAAAAACACTTTCTAGGTTTTTTATTATTTTTATAAACAATGTATTCACCATATAAACAATACAAGGAAAATTGTTAAATACATGTTTATGAGTAATGTATTCCCAATTTGTTCTCTACACATCCTTAAGAAATAATTAAAATTCTATGAGTAGTGTCTATAATGTTGAGTAATGTATTCCAAGATTATTAAAATCATGTTTTACAATACTCATACATTGTTAACCTTATAAATAATTTATTTTAGTTCATTAGAGGAATAATTACATATTACAATTTTAGCATAGTCTCTACCAGCCTCGGTAAACTTTAACCTGGCGTGAGGAAGGGACCACCAGGTGCTCAAGTTTCATACCACCTCTGTCTGATTGGCGCACACTTCATATCACCTTCGTACAACTAGCGCGCACTCGGTGATGTTGGTCGGACTACTCAAGTAATGCTTGATGTATAGGCTATCACGCACTCACGAACATCGATCAGACTACTCCTCTTGCGAGTGGGCATGCCAATGGGGGTTGAACCTTGGACCTCCTCTTAGTAAATTCCCAACTTTACCAATCGAGTGCTAATTATACATTGTTTACCTTAGAAATAAATATTATTAAGCGCCAATTTTGTGTGGATCCTATAAAATTAGGTTACGAGAACATAGAGAGCTTATGTAAAGGGTGTCTAATGAAGTGGTGGTGGATTGGAGTATGATGTATTGAGATATAGGAGATATTTATGTTCATTGTAGTCATTTTTGCACCCCACTAAGAACAAGGGAACCTCATGCGCGCCAGGCCTATCACCCAGCGAGCGCTGGGCGCTCACCCGAGGTGCGTGAGAGGGAGCCAAGTCTCTCTTTTATGTGAGTTCAATGGAAGGAATAATTCATGATTCTGACTTAGTGATTTAATAGACATGAAGAAGCTATAGAGCTCAGGATGGCTTCTACACCCCTTTAGTCATAATAGTAACAAAGCGCGTAATAGAATTAACTAGAACCGAAAGTTGTAAATCCATAATTAGACTAACATTCAAGTAAAGTTCATGATTATACAAGATCAAAAGCATAGTGGAAACATGCAAATAATACAGGAAGGAGATCTTAACATAAACATAGTGGTAACCTTATCACATTCATTCATAGTATTACTCCAAAACATCACAGAGAGGCGAACCATAGTCATGTGCCATATCTAGATCCATACATGTATGCTTACAAAATAAAATTTGCATTCCCCATTTCCCCATTACATCCTTCCTAGAATCATCTACCCAATTATCCCATAGTTCTCACGGTAGTCTGCAGAGCTTTCTTACCTTACTTGTGTCTCTTTTCTTACGGCGCGTATTTCCAGGGCCTCGAGATCGGCCCCAAGTGTCAAGGTGTGGGTCGCCCTAGGTGCATGCCTCTCCATGTCATGATTATCTTTTTAGATCTTCTTATCGCAAGGTATATTCACTCCAGACACCTGTCGCGGCCAGGAACCTTATCCAAATGGAACACGTTCTTCATGTGTTCTTCGTCCCAAAAGGCCAAAAACGGATAAGTATCGAATTTTTCTTCACGTGGTGAGTGCGTCCTTGGTTCTCCAAGAATCCTTTTGAATTCTTCCTTATGCGCCTTCACTTGCGCGCTTCCTCCGGCCGTGCATGCCTACGTGCCTTTAAGATTTGGAAGCTATATCAGGGGCCCAACATTACCCCACACTTCACTTGTTCTCCACCCTCGAGAACCTTCTCAAAGAATGCAGTACAAAAATGTAAGGCCTTACCTTGGAAAATAATGGAGGGAAAGAATAAAGAATGGGGGGAGAGGAAGAGAAATAATAGAAGGAAAAATTGCCTAAAGAAGAAGAAGGGGGAAATTTCTCTGCAGTCGACCTCCAGGCATATCCCACACGCTGACCTCATCCTGTGCCCTTTTGCAAAGGTTTCCAACCAATGCGCTCACCTCATCGAAGGTTAACCCTTCCCCCTTTGTGGTGATGGTCTCCACCACGGTTTCCAGTTCCTTTGTAAGATCCTCCAAGGCATCCATCTTCCTTGTAATGGTCTTGTAGAGTTCTTTAAGCCATGTTTTGATTGAGACCCGAAGGGCCTCAATAGCTTCAGATTTTCTTTCTACCTCGGCTAAAATATTTTCTCGTTCTGCTCTATTGCCTTTGTTCTTCTCCCTGAAGTCTTTTAGCTCGGCCTCGTTGTTTCTGAGTAACATGCTGTCACCTTGTCTGATCCACGCAGGGTCGTGAGCGATCCCTACGGTTTTGTAGCTACTCTTACATCACCCGAGGACCTTATTGTATTTAGCTATGAGCGCGATTGCCTTGATTATCCTCCTTCTCCAAAAGCGTAGCTATATCCTCTAGCCGACTCCAAGGCCAAACACTACCTTTCCATGGTGAGGATTCGAGTCAAGTCCTCCGGACATTCCAAGGAGGAACCATACTTTTATTCGGGAGGGATAAGGTCTGGTGCTTCATGATAATAGATGGGAGATGAGCTCCACCTTCTCTTGGAGACTTCACGCACTTTAGCTTTCTCCTCATGTAACTCCTGTTGTAGTTGAGAGCTGATCAACTTTTTGAGGTCGAGTTCCTTTGTCAGCTTAACTACTTCTCCCTTCCTCTTTTCCAATAGGTCCTCCAAGGCTTTAATCTTGTCATTTCTGTAGAAGATCCTTGCCTCTACCTCCACGGAGACCTTGTTGAGCACATTACACACTTGCTCATCCGACAAGTGTTGTGCGTTTATGAGGGGGTTGGCCCCCTTTGTCTCGGAGAGCTCTAGTATTGCCTCTTGGTTAATTTCAAATTTGGGCTCATCAATGTGGGAGTCAAACATCCATGATAGCATTTTCCTCATGCATAGGTATCCACCCTCAGGATCGAAGGACTCCATGATGGTGAGCTCCTTGGTGGGCACAATACTCTGGAAGCACGTGCGCAAAACTTTGTTAGGGTCATTAGCATACCCCATCACCGATCTTCCTTCCTCCGCGCATTTACTTCCCGTGTGCATGCCCTTTGGAATGCGAGCCTTTGAAAGAGTTGGGTCTTTTGTGCTACTTCCACTCTTCTCCCTTTGTTCTTTCTTGAACTCGCACGAGCACGAGCTCCGTGATGCACCCCAACTCCTCATCGACCAAGGCATCAATCAGATTTTTGCCTCCTTTGTCATTGTTCATCTATCTCCTCCTAGGTGAGCTTGGGCATTTCTTACTCCTTGGTGCTTGCCCTTCACTCCTTTCTTCACTCCGTGAGTCCTCCTCCTCCCCCAGGCACTCTTCCTCCGCGAAAAGATAAATGCATCAATGTCTTCCTCTCCTTCCTCCCCCGAGTCATCTATACATATCCTCCCTTGCCACCTCCAACTCTTCTCCTTCACCAACATTCTTCTTGCCTAAAAAGGCGCTTGTGCCTTTGGTCTTCTCTACCTTCTCTTCTTCTTCTTCCGCTGAAGACTTTAGCTCGGGAGATGTGGTCTTCTCTTCATCCAAGGGATCCTTAGGAGATGGTGGCTTTACTAGTTCCAAGGTCTTCTCCCTAACTACCGTCCTCTTCTTCTTCCAGATGTAGGTGCTTGGTCCCGTGGTACCTACATCTTGCTCCTCCACCACCCTTTGTTCCTCTTTCTCTTCTCTCTCCTTACGCTTTGGTGCTGGCTTCTTTCTTCCCATAGGGTCATCTGGGATGGATATCTCATTCTCCATGTACGTACCCTTTTCGAACTTTGGCCTTATGCATAGGTAGATCCTGACAGCATCCCTCTCAAAGCAATAGGTAAGGTCATGGGCCTTACAATGTGCACATCTTGCGATATGTATCTTTCAACATATGCACACTTCCCAGTAGACCAGCTTCTTTCTCATTTCCTTGTGTTCACTGTCAAGGGTGGACAACTCTAGATTTAATTTCTTTGATTCCTTATACCTGTTCACTCCCACCTGGAAAAATTGGGTAGTAAATGAGAAGGGGAGTTTGCACCAGGGACTCCAACTGCCATCCACCAAGATGAATCTTCCAATGCGTAAGTCTTTGGTATACCATGAACTCTGCTTCTCCTTTAGTTGCCGTAGGGAGTTTTTCTAAGGATCTACCATTTAGGCCCGAATGCATTCTGAGACGCGTATACCATTTTTCCAAGCGCGCCTTGTGCACCCTGTCATTGATTCACATGTATATTACTGGAACCTCTCATGGCGAAGGGTCTTCATCGGGGTACTCCCATACGAACTTATCAGATGCATCCGACACCCCGATTTCTAAGAACACAATGGTTAACAGGATGTTTCCAAAAAGGATATTTCCCCCATTCTCCGCGCTGCTTATGATTTCGTCTGCTATGTACTGGGAGATGTTGTATTCGGTGCCTTCCATGACCTTCCTGCAGACATTCAACCAGGGCTTGCTCACCTGGGTCCACCTCTCTTGTCCATTCAACTTGGAAATAAGGTGCATGGCCATCTTCATCACCGGATCACTGATATTTGCGACGTCGTAGTACCTTGATCCCTTCTTATATTCCTGGGATGCAATGGTTTCTTTAATTACCTCCTCATCCTGGAGGTCATCTAGGAGCGCATCCCCTTTACAGCTTAGGCCTGTAAAGTGTGAAATTAACTGGGGAGTTATGTGCATTTTGTGCCCCGCGAAGCAGAAGAAGTCTTTGTGCACGTGCATCATCAACCATTGGTACAAGCACTCGGGCTTCTCGAAATATGGCAGCTCGTAAAGTTGGAGAAGCCATGCCTTCTCCATTTTCACCTTGACTACGTCACTGTAGATTAGCATCCCATCAGGTATTCGTTTATTTTTTGGGCGCACGGCTCCGCGCCATTTCCTTTGTAATTATTCTTGATGGTGGTTGTAGTCGATCACGGTCATCTATCTTATGTGGGACTCCCACTCCTTCCCTAAAGAAACCCCATCCGGGTATTACATTTCCAGTACCATTCTTCATTGGTATCCAAGGGATTTCTTCTTCTTTCTTCTTTCCCTTTCCCTTTCCCTTACCCTTTTCCCTCTTGGATTGTCTTATGTTTATCAACTGGTTTTGTGGCCGTCATTTTACCCCTTACTTTCATTCCCAGTGTCAACTTGCATTTTGTTTGAATGTTTTCCCCGCGCGCCCGTGCCTAAAACACAAACCATAATCTCGGACTTTTCTCCTTCATCACGATGCTTCTTCACAACGTTCCTCACACCCGTGAATCACTTTTACACCGATTTATAGATCTAATGGACTGTTGCACTTAAGTTTTTGGGATTTTCCTTCACACGAGTCAGGTCTTCAAAACCCTAGCTCTTGAAAGAAAATCACTCTTCTTATTTCCTTTCCCTCACCCTTTCCCCTCTTGGATTGTACTATAGGTTTATCAACTAGTTTTGTGGCCATCATTTTACCCCTTGCTTTCATTCCCAGGTTAACTTGTGATTTTGTTTGAACGTTTTCCCCACGCGCCCCATGCCCTAAAACACAAACCCTAATCTCAGACTTTTCTCCTTCGATCACAGCGCTTCTTCACAATGTTCCTCACACCCGTGAATCACTTATGCACTGGTTTATAGATCTAATGAGCCGTTTGCACTTAAGTTTTTGGGATTTTCCTTCACACAAGTCAGTCTTCGAAACCCTAGCTCTTGAAAGAAAATCACTCTTCTTGTTTTGCAAAGTAAAATAATGAAAATGCCCACTCTTGTATTTATAGCTTTTCCCGCTTTTACGCATTTAAGGCTAGGATACCTAACACTGCATTTGACTATGTTTAATGCGGCATTTCCAAACAAAACTTGACTTCAACACTTCTTCTTACGTGCCTAATCCTTGCGCGAAACTACTTTCACCCGCGCTCAATCCTTGTGCGAAAACTTTTCCAACCTTAGCGCGGCGAACAATCCATCTTGACGAAAGACTCTTGCATGAGTGTTACTAGTGCCAAACGCACCTTTTCCATCCTTATGATTCTTGCTTTCACCTACCTCATGTTTTTGCACTTTTTCTCCTTATACGTGGATTTCCAATGTAGCCTTATTTTTCCAGCCATCTGCCTTTTTCTCCTAATGCATCTTTTCAACAGGGCGATTCAAATGGTCTACCAACCCAATCCTCAGCGAGAATAACTACATGCTTACCTTTGTCACCTCACCCCACATTAAAATGATGCGTGGTCCTCTGTGCATTCATAAGTTTAAAAGTAATAAGGTTCTTAGCGCTTTAAGGCGCAAAACAAAACAACAACGTGAAAGGGAAAAATACAAGAAAATAAAAGCATATAAGGAAATTCTAAGCTAATGGCAAAACTACCTTATTTACAAACACCAAGAAGCATTATTTATAGTAGGGCTTTAGCCTACTCAATTGAAGTGTCTATGTAATTTTGTTCCATCTAGCACTTGTAACTTGCATTACTTGCAACCGAATAAAGGAAGTATGAAATTACATAAGGACCTAACCAATGCACATTCAACTTTACCGAATGGTGTAGAAATTTTGAATCATATAACAATACCATCGACCAACCTCAAACTATTTGTTCTTAATATGGTGGTCATGCCATGCCTTTGCTTAGCTTTTTCATTGTTTGGATCCATCTTGCTAGTGAGCACCTTTCATCCAACTTTATCAATTCATCAATTCTTTCTTCCAGTAGCTTGCTCGTCATCCAACCCTCTGCAAGCGTCTGCTATACGCAACGATGGTAGCATAAATTTGACCGGTAAAACAACCTCCACGCCGAACACTAGTTGAAATGGTGTGGCCTTGTTCAACCTTTTATACGTTGTTCTGTATGCCCAAAGAACTGCTGATACCTTGTCATCCCAATCCACGCCTACCTACAACACATATCTTATTTAATGTGTGACTAACGATTTTGTTAAATGCCTCTGCAGTCCCATTTTCCTGAGGGTGATAAGGGGTAGTCTTATGATGGGCTACCATGAATTCTACCAATAGAATCCTGATGGTTTCATTTAAGAAGTGAGTGCCCCTATCACTTGTTAAACTTAATGGACACCTATACTCTCACGATAATGTTTTCCCACAAAATTCTAGCATTCGTGGCTACGGTGCATCCTTAGTGGGCACATGACCTCTACCCACCTTGTCAAATAATCGGTACGAGGTAATAATATACTACATTGTATATATTTCCCCCCCGGGTAAATACAGACAACAGAAGAATATAGAAATCAAAGAAGATCAAATCCCTGACATTCCCAAGGCGCACAGAAGTGGCGCACGACAATGGATGTCGACAGGGAAAACGGTGGGCCCAAGGCGCACGAAGTGGCGCCGCGACAATGGATGTCGACAGGGGAAAACAGTGCGCCAAGGCGCATGGAGTGGCGCACGACAATGGATGTCGGCAAAGGAAAACGGTGCGCCCAAGGCGCACAGAAGTGGCGCACGACAATGGATGTCGACAGGGAAAACGGTGCCCGGCGCACAGTGGCGCACGACAATGGATGTCGACAGGGAAAACGGTGCACCCAAGGCACACAGAAGTGGCGCACGACAATGGATGTCGGCAGGAAAATGGTGCGCCAAGGCACACGAAGTGGCGCACGGCTTCAATGGATGTCGGCAGGGAAAATGGAGTGGCGCCCAAGGCGCACAAGTGGCGCACGACAATGGATGTCGGCAGGGAAAACGCAGTGCGCCCAAGGCGCCAGAAGTGGCGCACGCGACAATGGATGTCGATAGAGAAAACAGTGCACCCAAGGCGCATACGAAGTGGCGCATGACAATGGATGTCGACAGGGGAAAATGGTGTGCCCGGCGGCGCATGCGAAGTGGCGCACGACAATGGATGTCGACAGGGAAAACGGTGCGCCCAAGGCGCACGCAAGTGGCGCACGACGACGAGTGTCGACAATGGAAAAGTTGCACCCTTGGCGCACATAAAGGGATGTCGACACACACGGATGTGCCTATGGCACACCTTCAGAGGTACAACATTTTGAGCGGCCGGCAGAAGCAGACACACAGCGTGCGAGATATTCAGATGGCCATAACTTTTGACTGGGAGCTCGGATTCATGCAAGGTTGGACTTTTTGGAAAGCTTACGAGGTCCTCTATCCAACTACGACTGGATATCTTTAATTGGGTGAGAAAAATTCTTAAAATTAAAAATACAGTTCGCCACTTTTGGGTTCGCTGGGGTTCTCACCTACCACCATTATGATATGATTTAAATGCAGTCTGGAGGTGGTTGGGGCAGATTTCGAATTCCTCTCTCTTTTCTCTCTCATTCTTCCTATAAATTGTAAGGAGGGGCTTCTTTCCAAAAGGTTGTTCATTCTTTCTGCTCTGCCCTCCCTTCTTTTCTTCTCTAGGGTTGAAAATGGAGTTCGAACCTCCTCCCTTGCTCTGTAATGGCGTTTTTTGCCTTTTACTAATGGAATGATGTTACATGCAAACTTACGGAGCAACAAAATGTGTTTTGTGATGCATCATCCATCCTTCCTCGTTTTTGCTTGTCCTCTTCTTGCCTCTCTTCATTGCAAGTATTTGTGCATGTTTGAATGTTCATTACTGCAGGTTTGGAGCCGTGTTCATGGAGTTTTGGGACATTTTCCGTGTGAAATCTATCCTTGGGCTGTGATGCATCTGTCCATCCTTCCCATTGCTCACCTCTCTTTGTCCCATGGCGCTTTGATAGATGTCCAACATTCTCCTTCTCCGGTGTATCACCGTTTTAGTGTAGGATTTTGCTTGTTTTTTCCTTTCTCTCTCTCTCTCTGTCTCCTTGGCATGGTTAGATTAGGATTAGATTAGCACCACTTTGCACCGGAATAGCTTGTGGCGGGTAGTTTAGGAGCAGAACCACCTTCTCTGGAGATTCCTCTCTCGGTTTACAAGTCCCACGCTTGGAGAGAGGTTTCCATGTTGTGCAATCACACTAGATGCCCGAACATCAACCTAGAAGCTGATGTGCGTCCGGGGGTCTTTGATTTTGCATCAATAATACCTTGAGTTAGTCCTTCATGTAGTTTGTGAGATTGGTCTGACAAAATCTATTTCCCATTTTTCAAAAGGTTCCTTGGCTGTGATGGGGTGCAGGGCATCTCATCCCTTCTTCCAAGTTTGCCAAGGCACTAGCAGTGGTCACAGGCCTTGCAAAACTCAATGCAATCCTGGTGAATCGTCTCCCACCATAGTCCGCGACTAGGATCTTGCGCACGGTTGCATTCCCCGCATAGTGTCCTCCAGCAATCCCACCATGGGATTCTTCTATTATGGCCACGTGTTCATGTTCTAATACACATCGGTGTAAAACCTCATCATGGCCCATTTTATACAAATCCCCATTGATCAACATGAAGGGCGTGGCACATATGGCTAACCTTTTTCTTTCCAATGCATTCATCCCTTCGGTGCCACACCTTTCTTGTGGAAAAAAACAATGTATTCTAACTCAGAGGCGCGCGCCACAACTCGAATAGTTGTGCGTCTAGCATGGTTTCCTCAATAGTTTACGCATTCTCTCCCAAATCAATCCTTGATAGATGATCCGGCCCATGATTGGTTTTTCCTAGGTTTACCACCACTTTGAATTCAAATTCTGAAATAAAAGTACCCAACGACATATTTGCCCTTGTAACCTTTGCTTTGTTTACTAGATACTTCAAGGCCATATGGTCGAGTGTAGAATATGAAGGAGTCACCAACAATTATCGTCTAAATTTGTGGAGCGCGTAGATCATTGATAATGCCTCGCGCTTGGTCATTGTATAATTCTAGTATGTGTTATCACAAGTCAACTTCCTACTAGCAAAACACAAGGGATGATCAACAATCCCTCTCCCGGTTGAGCAAGAATAGATCCTATTGCTATATCTAGAGGCATCCACGTGGACATGGAAAGGTTTATCCTAGGATGGGAATCATAGAATAGGTACGGTGATAAGCCTTTCTTTTAGGGTGTCAAATGCCATGTGCTTTGCGCCTCTCCCCACCGAAAGGCACTCTTGTGTCAAGAAATATTTCAAATGCGTAACAATCTTGGCATATCCCTTAATGAACTTTCTCTAGTACCCAAAGTGTGTCCAAGAAATCCACGCATGGTGCTTTGGGTGGTAGGCTCCCTAACCCTACAATAATCGCAACTTTTATGGATCCACCATTAAGCCATCTTTGCATATACATAAGAGTAAGATATATAAAGAGGAGGGGTTATTTATGCTTGTAAAGAATAGAGACATAAGTAAGGTAGCGAAGCTCTGTAGAATTACCGCGAGAACTATGGGATAATTGGGTAGATGATTCTAGGAAGGATGTAATGGGGAAATGGGGAATGCAAATTTTATTTTGTAAGCATACATGTATGGATCCAAATATGGCGCATGACTATGGTCCGCCTCTCTGTGATGTTTTGGAGTAATACTATGAATGAATGTGATAAGGTTACCACTATGTTTATGTTAAGATCTCCTTCCTGTATTATCTACATGTTTCCACTATGCTTTTGATCTTGTATAATCATGAAATTTACTTGAATGTTAGTCTAATTATGGATTTACAACTTCCTAGTTCTAGTTAATTTTGTTGCGTGCTTTGTTACTATTATGACTGAAGGGGTGTAGAAGCCATCCTGAGCTCTATAGCTTCTTCATGTCTATTAAATCACTAAGTCAAAATCATGAATTATGCCTTCCACTGAACTCACATAAAAGAGAGACTTGGCTCCCTCTCACGCGCCTCGGGTGAGTGCCCAACGCTGTTGGGTGATAGGTCGGTGCACATGAGGTTCCCTTGTTCTTAGTGGGTGCAAAAATGACTACATCTTGGTTCCATTGCCGGGACCTCTTTTCAAAGTTGTAGTGGAACATGGCATACATCATGATCTGTGCAAAAAGTGATGGCGGAGCGCTTAACTTAAGACTTAAAGGTGTTGAAGATTAGTTTAAAAGCATGGAGGATGAATTCTCTCGAGAGATTCAATCTTTGGACTTAGATTTAACACGCGAAGATGGGTGAAAAACTCTTTATCATGAGTTATACGAAACCTTCTTATGTTGTTTCCCAGTGAGTTATTCGAATGGCTCTTGACTTATACATCTAGATCGGGGGTGGTATTATAAGTCACACCCTTGGACCCAAGAAACATATCGTAACTTGCAAGATGTTGATCTAACGTGGACCCATGCTATAGATCATTGGTGGAAGGGAGTATTGACTATCTACACTCTGGAATACGTCATTTCCACGTATTCATGTCCAGAAGTTGCTGAGTTTGAGTTCTTGTGAGAGCCCAGAGGATCATTTCTACGTGTTATTCCCCTTGCAATCAAAATCTTGATGGTAACCATGGGTTTAGAGGCATTTCCTATGGCCGGCTAAACCACTCTGAGTGCTTAGCGAGGAAGCTAGGTTGGGGAAAGATGGCTGATATAACGACTGAGAAGGAAAGGGAGGAGAGAGGTCAAGTATAACGAAGCGCGTGAAAGGGAGATCGATAGAAAATGTGGGATTACAAGGGGGTTATGGAGCCAAACATGGTGGAAAGGAGTTGATGTTCATGTGGAGGATGTGGAACCCAAACAATCATGCTATGATACCCCATCTTGGTAAGCGTGGAGAGAAAACCTTGTGGCTTCGATGAGAGTCCATCACGTAGATAGAGAAAGAAGAGTCGTTGGTGTGCATCGACCCCACCTAATGATCAAACCTTTGTGCTTGGTTTGTTTGAACGAGGGAAAAGTAAAATTGATCCATTTGATATTGGTGGGAGCAACCGATCGGCACCCGGAAGGTACAATTTCTCGTTTGGGACTCTATGGCTTCACACACTATTCCAGTATTTGGTGGAATGTTTGGACAAGGCACATACCCAAGCTGGTTTTGGAAGTGCGTTAGGAAGTGGTTGGGGAAATACGACTGGAAGTGGCGTTAGTTCACAAACTGTCGGCGCGCACACAATTTAGTGGAACAGCGGGAGCATTTGACACAACAACACATGCCCCTATACTTAACACGGAGGATCTCGGAGGTGGAAGTGGTGGAGCTGGTGGCTCAGGATCTAGTGGATCCGGCGGAGGAGGAAACACCAGAGGAAAGCAAGGGACTGGATCAAGAGGAAAAGGACCTCAACCACCTCCTTAAGTCTTTTTTGAGATGTCTCTACACTTACTAGATTACATAAAGGATAGAAGATGCCATAGAGCATGTGCATAAGTCCGAGCTGCTTTGTGGCGCAAAGGGATCAGGACCCGATCGAAAAAGGCCGGTCAATTTATGACGACCTTATAAGGATGCACACATAGTTGGTATAGAAAGTATGACCCTCATCAGATTGTTGTGGATTATACCACACTGAGAAATGTGTTCTTGGTAATTTCACATACCTGAGTTTTAACAGAAGAGCATCAACTCTCTCAAAGAAATCCAACAGGAATGGCAGAGAGCGTGTGGGAATATGATGCGTGCTTTAAAACTCTATTGTCTAAACTGTCTTATGATATCCACCCTTCACAACATGCTTAGTGGTTTGTCGAGGGTTGATCACACCCTTTAGGAGGGATTTATCTCATAAAATGTTCACGGACCCACGTGAAGCATTGGAAGCTACTTTGCACGTTGAGGCCATTGTAGTGTTGACAATGGTATTAGCCCATTTAGAGGCTCGAAATCACTACCATGGCTAAGCAATTGGAGAAATTATATGCCAACACAGCCTTCGAGACTCACGTGGAGGGATGTGGTGCATGGATTGTAACGTAGAAGGGCACACAAAGGATAATGGTGGGATATGTACTCAAAAGGCGGTGCGCGCATCGTAGCGGTAAACTACGAAATATGTCACAAGGACCATGATGTAAGTAGGTGCCCCCTGTTGCAGCATGTGATCCATAAAAATGTGTCTTGTTATTGCAAGATATGTACCTCAACCACACATGACACCAAGGATTGTAGATTGATTGACCAGATTCATGAGGTAATTGATCTTGGTGTGCACCAGACTGGCATTGCTAGTAGTTCCAAAGGAGATGAATGTCGGTATGAAGAGCGCAGAGATGGAGATGCATGTGGAAGAGGGTTTCATGGAGGATTTCATGGTCATGTGTAACCACGGGGAAGAAGTGAGTTCCCATGTGGAACATGCTTTAATTGTGGAGCCACAGACCATTATAAGTGCGAATGTCTAGATCTTCTACAATGCTCCTGGTGTGGAAAAAAACATAAGTACAAAGAGTGCCTAGAGTTATACGAACATATGAGTTAGCAATATTGAAAGGATAAGGGTGCTGCCATGGTGAGTATTAAGAAGGCTGATGCATAATGGCTCCCATGAGTAATACATGAATTAGAAGTAGATCTTGTTATGGTAACAACAAGGGCAGAATCCACACGCGCAAGGGAAGCGCCTAGGCAGAGACCTCTAGTTTCAAGGGAAGAAGTAGCACATGGGAAGTATCCAAATCCAGCTCACCAGAAAGAAGTCTATCAGAAACCATGGATGTAATTCAAAGTTTACAAGGGAGTTCTAATGCTTAAAAGAGAAAACTAGAAAACATGAGAAAAGAAGACCAATAGAAAAGCACCAAAGGATGACTTGGATGAGGTTAAGGAGGTGTGTAAACTATTCTGAGGCAAGAGAATGTTATTCCCTGCTAGGAGCATGGTTGAGAGAAAAGGTGCCACGTGCCGGGAAGAACACGAAAGGTAGATCTTGCATGCAAACCTCCCACCTCACAACCTTGATTATGACAAAGAGATTACCTTGAATGCAGTAGTGGATGGATGGTTTCTTAGCAACATCCTCATTGACACAAGCACGAAGGTTAATGTTCTCACTCTGGATGCCTAACATCAAATGGGAAGACTTGCATTACAGCCATCTTCAAATGTGTTGTATATGGAAAATAAGACAAAGGCAATGCCCATAGGTGTCTTGAAGGATGCGGCCATTACCATTCAAGGGACTAAGTTCACTGGGGATTTTGAAGTCTTGGTGCTTGCCGAGGTAGATAATTTCCCAGCTTTACTTGGGCGCTCATGGTGCTATAAGAATAATGCAGATCTTTGGTTTAACAAGGGGTACATAAGCTTTGAAAACAAGGAAGAGAGGGTGATTATACCACTTGCTGATGGAAAGTCCACACCCTATACTAAACCCCTTGGAGAGGAGGTCCTTGATAGAATATATGTGCACTCCATAAGAGATCTAGAGACCATCCACCCTACAAAAGGAGTCATCCAATTTGATGATGCTCAATCTGTTAGTGATACTACCAGTATAGCATGCGATAATTGGGCACATGGGACTTATGAATTGATTGGGCAACATCTGAAAGGATCGGTGACCAAGGTAACCATGGCACGTATAGTTCGACACCTGGGAGGAAAGGCAATAACCAAGTATTCTGGGATGCATACCCTGAGGTCTTTTTGAGAGAAATGGAAGCTCACTGGAGGGAGGACGAGTGATGAGGTATGTTGAGTTATGTTTTGATAGGCACAACAACAAGGTGGTGGGCCACACATAGCAAAAACTTGTTGGTATGGCATGAAGTTAGAATTGTGCTCATTGTTTGATTCTCGAAGAGCAACATACCCACCGCTATCAAGGATTACAATGGCAATGGACCCACCTCTTCCCACATCCAGGCATGTGAGAGGGTCTAGGGAGAAGGCGTGGAAGATTTACCACCCTCCCTTTGGGTGCACAAGATGTATTCAGCACTACAAGGTTACGCTCATGCTTGGTACATCCATTCGAAACTCACCGCCATACGGAAATTGGCGAGGAATTAACAACTAACCTAGTTCACACATTCGAGTACCAAAGTACTAAGCAACCAGTTGATGAGGTGTTGCAGACTATCAAGCGCCTCACTGGGGGATTTCACCACGGTGGAAGATAGATTAGTAAACTTACTTGGTGGACCTATCTTGGAAGCGTATTCAAAGAAAGAGGAGGAACTAGAAGACCTACAATTCAAGCGCACGTGTGTGCTTTGAAAAGGAGAAAGGAAAGATGGTATACATTATTAATGGAGAGGAGATGGAAAGCCTAAATGTCGACCATTCGGTTGGAGCATGTGAAGTAGTTGACAGTGCGGATGCATGTGCGTGCGTATCATGAACCACTCAAAACCAAGAAATTTAACATCGTCTCGGAGAAGGAACCTAAGGAAGCTATCATTGGGGACTATTGGTCGACAAGGAAGTATCAAAGATCATCGATCTCTTGCATGAATTTGAGGATTTATTCCCACATGGATACCATGAGTTAAAAGGTGTCCACCATTCATTGGGGGAAATGTAGATAAAGTTGAAAGATGGTGCGCGCCTGGTTAGGAAGAGGCCTTACATGATGAATCCCAACATGTGTGTAAGGGTTAAAGAAGAGCTAGACAAAATGATAGCATCTAGTATCATTGAGGTTGTGGAGGAATCAGAATGGATAAGTCCAATGGTGATCAACATAAAGAAGGATGGGCGGATTAGGATATGCGTGGATTACAGGGAATTGAACACTGTTTGTATCATAGATCCTTTTCCCACCCCCTTCACTAAAGAGATATTTTGGAGGAGTTGTTGGGTGCGAGGTCTATTCCTTTATGGATGGATTCTTGGGATATCACCAAGTAAGGATTGCCAAGGAAGACCAAGATAAGACAAATTTTACCACCGAGTGGGGAAGTTTTGCATATATGGTCATGCCCTTTGGATTGAGGAATGCACCCACTGTATTTTCAGCGCATAGTGGTACAAGCATTTCAGGACTTCATCCACAAATTCCTTTAGGTGTATTTGGATGATTGGACAGTGTATGGGTTGGTCAGGGACCATTGTGATAACTTGAGATTGATGTTCGAAAGATGTCGGCAGTTGAGGATTTCCCTCAACATCAAGAAATGTATCTTTGCAACTCCTTTTGGAACATTTTTGGGGCATATCATATGCAAAGAGGGCTTACTGGTGGATCCCGTGAAAGTTGTAGTTATTGTGGGGTTAGGGGAGCCTACCACCAAAGCACCATGCACGTGGATTTCTTGGACACACTGGGTACTACAGAAAGTTCATTAAGGGATACGCCAAGATCGCCACGCCTTTGGAAATATTTCTCAGACATAAGAGTGCCTTTCAGTGGGGAGAGGCGCAAAGCACAGGGCATTTGACACCCTAAAAGAAAGGCTTATCACCACACCTATTCTACGATTCCCATCCTATGATAAACCTTTCCATGTCCACGTGGATGCCTCTGGCATAAAAATAGGAGCCGTTTTGCTCAACCAGGAGAGGGGATTGTTGATCATCCCTTGTGTTTTGCAAGTAGGAAGTTGACACTAGTAGAACAAAATTATACAACGACCGAGCGAGGCATTGTCAATGATCTACGCACTCCACAAATTTAGATAATATCTGTTGGTGACTCCCTTCATATTCTACACTAACCATATGGCCTTGAAGTATCTAGTAAACAAAGCAGTGTTACAAGGGCGCATATGTCATTGGGTACTTTTATTTTAGGAATTTGAATTCAAAGTGGTGGTAAAACCGGGAAAGAACAATTGTGGGCCGGATCATTTATCAAGGATTGATTCGGGAGAGGACGTGCAAAGTATCGAGGAAACCATGCCAAATGTGTAACTATTCAAGTTGTGGCACGCACCCTCGAGTTAGAAGACATTGTTGTTTTTCTCAAGAAGGTGTGGCGCTTGAAGGATGAATGCACTGGAAAGAAAAAGGTTAGCCATACGCGCCACACCCTTCATGTTGATCAATGGGGATTTGTATAAAATGGGCCATAATGAGGTTTTGCGCCGGTGTGTATTAGAACATGAACACGTGGCCATAATAGAAGAAGCCCATGGTGGGATTGCTGAGGACACTATGCGGGAATGCAACCACGCACAAGATCCTAGTCACCAGACTATGGTGGGAGATGATTCACCAGATTGCATTGAGTTTTGCAAGGCCTATGACCATTGCCAATGCCTTGGAAAACCTAGGGAGAAGGGATGAGATGCCCTTACGCCCCATCACCAGCGTGGAACCTTTTGAAAAATGGGCAATAGATTTTGTTGGACCAATCTCACCAGCTACGCGAAGGACTAACTCGTGGTATATTATTACCTGTACTAATTATCTGACAAGGTGGGCAGAGGCCGCGCCCACTAAGGATTGCACTACAGCCATGACTGCTAGATTTTTGTGGGAAAACATTATCAGCAGGTATGGGTGTCCATTAAGTTTAACAAGTGATAGGGGCACTCACTTCTTAAATGAAACCATCAGGATTCTATTGGCAGAATTCATGGTAGCCCATCATAAGACTACCCCTTATCACCCTCAGGTAAATAGGGACTACGAGGCATTTAACAAAATCCTTAGTCACACATTGACTAAGATATGTGATGTGGGTAGCGGGATTGGGATGACAAGGTATCAACAGTTCTTTGGGCATACAGAACAACGTATAAAAGGTTGAACAAGGCCACACCATTTCAACTAGTGTTCGGTGTGGAGGCTATTTTTCCAATTGAATTTATGCTACCATCATCTGCGTATAGCACGCGTAGGAGGGTTGGACGATGAGCAAGCACTGGAAGAAAGAATAGATGAATTGATAAAGTTGGATGAAAGGTGCTCACTAGTAAGATGGAGCCAAACAACTGAAAAGATAAGCAAAAGGCATGGCATGACCGCCATATTAAGAAAAAACAGTTTGAGGTTGGCCAAATGGTATTGCTATATGATTCAAAATTTCTATGCCATCCTAGAAAGTTGAAGGTGCATTGGTTGGGTCCTTATGTAATTTCAT
Source organism: Taxus wallichiana var. yunnanensis (assembly GCA_018340775.1). Classification (NCBI taxonomy): domain Eukaryota; kingdom Viridiplantae; phylum Streptophyta; class Pinopsida; order Cupressales; family Taxaceae; genus Taxus; species Taxus wallichiana. The sequence goes on from CM031239.1 coordinate 697,869,044, forward strand.
ACATCCTTGATTCAGGCGCGTGCCAGTTACAAGCGCTAGATGGAAAAAAATTACCTAGACACTTCAATGGGAGTAGGCTAAGCCTACTATAAATAATGCTTCTTGGTGTTTGTAAATAAGGTAGTTTTGCTAGTTAGTTTAGAATTTCCTTTTATGCTTTTCCTTTCTTGTATTTTTCCCTTTCACATTGTTGTTTTGTTTTGCGCCTTGGGCACCGGTAACCTTATTACTTTTTGACTTATGAATGCACAGAGGACCGCACATCATTTTAGTGTGGGGTGAGGTGATAAAGAGAAGCATGGAGTTATTCTGCCTAGAGGATTGGGTTGGTAGACCATTTGAATTGGCCCTGTTGAAAAGATGCATTAGGAGAAAAGAAGGCAGATGGGTAAAAATAAGGCTATATTGGAAATCCATGTACAAGGAGAAAAAGCACAAAAACGAGGTAGGTGAAAAGCAAGAATCATGAGGATGGAAGAGGTGCCTTTGGCATTGGTAACACGTGTGCAAGAGTCTTCTGTCAAGATGGATTGTTTGTGCGCCGAAGCTTGCTAGATTGGTTGGAAAAACTTTTCACGCAAGATTGGGCGCGGTTTTCACGCAAGGATGAAAAAGTTTCACGCAAGGATTGGGCTGTGTAAGGAGAAGCGGCTGAAGTCGGGTTTTGTTTGGAAATGCCACATTAAACATTGTCATACGGTGGTAGGTAGCCTAGCCTTAAATGTGTAAAAGTAGGAAAAGCTATAAATACAAGAGTGGGCATTTCATTATTTTACTTTGCAAAAACAAGAAGAGTGATTTTCTTTTAAGAGCTAGGGTTTCAAGAATGACTCGTGTGAAGGAAAATCCCAAAAACTTAAGTGCAATCAGTTTGTTAGATCTATAAACTAGTGCAGAAGTGATTCACGGGTGTGAGGAACATTGTGAAGAAGTGTCGTGATCGAAGGAGAAAAATTAGAGATTAGGGTTTGTGTTTTGGTATAGGGCGTGGGGAAAAAACTTTCAAACAAATCACAAGTTAACTTGGAATGAAAGCAAGGGGTAAAATGATGGCCACAAAACTAGTTGATAAACCTGTAACAATCCAAGAGGGGAAAGGGTAAGGGAAAAGGAAAGAAGAAAGAAGAAGAAATCCCCTTGGATACCAATGAAGAATGGTACTTCGGAAATGCAATACCCGGATGGGGTTTTGCTAGGGCAAGAGTGGGAGTCCCACATAAGACAGATGACCATGATCAACTACAATCACCGGTCAAGAATAAATGTGAAGGAGATGGTGCTTTGGAGCTGGTGCGCCCAAAAATAATGAACACCGATGGGATGCCAATCTACAATGACGTGATCAAGGTGAAAATGGAGAAGGTGGGGCTTCTCTAGCTTTATGAGCTGCCATATTTCGTGAAGCTCGAGGTTGTACCAATGGTTGATGATGTGTATGCATGAAGACTTCTTCTACTTCGTAGGGCGCAAAATTTGCATAACTCCCTAGTTAATTTCACACTTCACAGGCCTAAGGCACAGCAAGGGGATGCTTATTCAGATGACCTCCCTAGGATGAGGAGGCAATTAAAGAAACCATAACATCCCCAGGAATATAATAAGGATCAAGGTACTACGATGTCATGGATATCAATGATCCGTGATGAAGATGGCGTGCACCTTGTTTCCAAGCCGAATGGACAAGAAAGGTGGACCCGGTGAGCAAGCTCATCGAATGTCTGCAGGAATGTCGTGGAAGGCATCATCATATAACATCTCCCAATACATAGTAGATGAAATCATAAGCAACGCAAAGAACGGAGGAAAAATCCTATTTGGGAACATTTTGTTAACTATTGTGTTCTCGAAATCGGGTGCCAATGCATCCGATAAATTCATATGGGAGTACCTCGATGAAGACCCTTCACCGAGGAGAGGTTTCAGAAATATACATGTGAATCAATGATAGGGTACACAATGCACACTTGACAAATGGTATAAACACCTCGGGAATGCATTCGAGGCTAAATGGCGGATCCTCGACAACTCCCCATGGAAACCAAGGAGAAGCAGAGTTCGTGGTATACTACACTTTTGCATTGGCAAGTTCATCTTGGTGGATGGCGGTTGGAGTCCATGGTGCAAACTCCCATTCTCATTTACTTGCCCAATTTTTCCAAGCGGGGGAGTGAACAGGTACAAGGAGTTAAAGAAATTAAATCTAGAGTTGTCCACCCTTGACGAGAGCACAGGAGATGAGAAAGAAGCTAGTCTACTGGAGAAGCACCTTTACATTGAAAGATATGTATCGCAAGATGTGCATATTGTAAGGCCTTTGACCTTACCTATCTTGAGAGTGTTGCTACTAGATCTACCTACGCATAAGGCTAAAGTTTGAAAAGGGTGCATACATGGAGAATGAGATATCCATCCTAGATGACCCTATGGGAAGAAAGAAGCCCATGCCAAAGCATAAGGAGAGAGAAGAGAAAGAGGAATGAAGGGTGGTGGAGGAGTAAGATGTAGGTATTGCGTGTGACCAAGCACCTACGTCTGAAAGAAGAGGAAAATGATGGTAGTTAGGAGAAGACCTAGAACTAGTAAAGCCACCATCTCCCGAGGAGCCCTCGATGAAGAGAAGACCGCATCTCCCGAGCCTGGAGCTTCGACGCGGGAAGAAGAACAAGGAAGTGAAGGTAGAGAGTTTGAAGAAGATGACCCAAGTGCCTTTTTAGGCAAGAAGATGATGATGAAGGAGAAGAGGCTGGAGGTAACCCAAGGGCCGATAAGTATAGATGTCCACTTTAGGGAAGAAGGGGAGGAAGATACAAATGATGCTTCATCTTTGTGTGGAGGAAGAGTGCCCAAGAGGGAGGAGGAGGACTCACGGAGTGAAAAAGGAGCGAAGGGGAAAGTACTACCAAGGCCAGCAAGAAATGCCCAAGCTCACCGGAGGAGATAGAAAAAAAGTGACAAAGGGAGGCGGAAATATAATGATTGATGCCTCGGTCGATGAGGAGTTGGGGTGTAGCGTGGAGCTCGTGCTTGGCGAGTTTAAGAAATAACAGAGGGAGATGAGTGTGGAAGTAGCACAAAAGGCCCAACTCTTTCATTGACTATTCCCAAAAGGCGTGCACACGAAGTAAACACGGAGGAAGGAAGATAATGATGGGATATCTTGATGACCCTAACAAAGTTTTACGCGTGTGCTTCCAGTAGTACCGTGCCCACCAAGGAGCTCATCACCATGGAGTCCTTTAATGTTGAGGGTGGATACCCATGCATGAGGAAAATTCTTATCATGGGCGTTCGACTCCCACCTCGATGAGCCCAAATTCAAAATTAACCAAGAGGCAGTGCTAGCTCTCCGAGACAAGGGGGCAACCCCATCATAAAAATGCAACACTTGTCGGATGAGAAAGTGTGTAATGTGCTTAACAAGGTCTTCGTGGAGATTAAGGCTAGGATCTTTTGTAGAAATGACAAGATTAAAGCCTTGGAGGACCTATTGGAAAAGAGGAAGGAAGAAGTAGTTAAGCTGACAAAGGAACTCAGCCTTGAAAAGTTGATCAACACTCAACTACAACGGAGTTATAGGAGGAGAAAGCTAAAGTGCGCAAAGTCTCCAAGAAGGTGGAGCTCATCTCCCAAGCTATTATCATGAAGCACCCAGACCTTAACCCTCTCGCGTAAAAGTATGGTTCCTCGCTGGAATGTCTTGAGGACTTGACTTAGATCCTCACCATGGAAAGGCATCCTTTAACCTTGGAGTCGGTGCAGAAGATATAGCTATGAGTTTGGAGAAGGAAGATAAGATGAAGGTCATCGTGCTCATGTTGAATACAACAAGGTCTCACTAATGTAAAAATAGCTGCACAAACTGGGGTCACACTGATGAGGCCAAGCTAAAATACTTTAGGAGAGAAGAACAAAGACAATAAGGCAAGCGAGCGAGAAAAGATTTTAGCCAAGGTAGAAAGAAGATCCGAAGCTATTGAGGCCCTTGGTCTCAATCAAAACCCAGCTAAAGAACTCTACAAAACCATTACAAGGAAGATGGATGCCTTAGAGGATCTTGCAAAGGAACTGAAACCGTGGTGGAGACCATCACCACAAGGGGGAAGGGTTAACCTTTGATGAGGTGAGCGCATTGGTTAGAAACCTTTACAAAAGCACGTAGGATGAGGTCAACACTGGGATACGTTGGAGGCGGACTGTGCAAAAATTCCCTTCTTCTTCTTTTAGGCTTTTTCCCTCTATTCTTTCTCTCCCCCCCATTCTTTATTCTTTCCTCCATTCTTTTCCAAGGCAAGGCCTTGCATTTTTGTATCTTGCATTCTTTGGAAGAGGTTCCCGAAGGAGGAGAACAAGTGAAGTGTGGGGTAATGTTTGGCCCTTGATATAGCTTCCAAATCTTAAAGGTGCGTAGGCTCACACGGTCGGAGGAAGAGTGAAAGTTAAGGTGTGCAAGGTAGAATTCAAAAGGCTTCTTGGAGAACCAAGGATGTGTGTGCCACACGAAGAACAATTTGGGACTTAGCCATTTTCAGCCTTTTGGATAGAACACATGAAGAATGTGTTCCATTTGGATAAGGTTCTATCCTGGTGATAGGGTGTCCTAAGGAATATACCTTGCGATAGGAAGATCCAAAAAGATAATCATGACATGGAGAGGCATGTGCCTAGGGATCCCACACCTTGACACTTGGGGCCAGATCTAAGGCTGCAGAGGAGTTTGTTAGAGCTCAGATGCCTATTTATATGCGCACCTTGGCAAAGAACAGAGACACAAGTAAGGTAGCGAAGCTCTGCAGAATTCCGTGAGAACTATGGGATAATTGGGTAGATGATTCTAGGAAGGATGTAATGGGGAAATGGGGAATGCAAATTTTATTTTGTAAGCATACATGTATGGATCTAGATATGGCACATGACTATGGTCCGCCTCTCTGTGATGTTTTGGAGTAATACTATGAATGAATGTGATAAGGTTACCACTATGTTTATGTTAAGATCTCCTTACAAATCTCTTTTCACTCTTGTCTTGTATATTCAAAGAGGAGGGGTTATTTATGTTTATGTTGGGGAGATATTTATGTTCATGATGGACAAGAGGAGGGGGTTATTTACACTTGTAAAGAGGTAGAGGAAGATTTACAGGTATGAATAGGAGGAACATATTTATAATCTGATGAATGGGTAGATAAGATTTTAAAACATTAGCGAGGGAGGAAAATGCATTAAGGTTTTATGGAAACTTGAGAAATAACACAATTACATCAGCTCTTATGTTGTTAACATGGATGCATGTTGCATAGTATCTTGCACTTAGCATGTAAGGCCCTTGTTATTTATCATAAATGTATTTACAATTGAATCCACTCATCTCTAACAATATATCTACTAAATATGATGTCTTCATCTAAATGTCGATCTAAATCTATGTTGGATACTTTCAATTAACAACCATTTTATATTATAGTGGTTACCTTCTATTTATCAACTATGTTTCCATTTCTCTCTCTTAGTTTTTATTAATGCATCCATAATTTTAGTCACATGCTTCCCTTTTTGTCAAAGTTTTAAATAACTAAAACTTGTTGTGCCTCGACATTTTTATTCTACCTAGGAAACATAAAAAAATACAACTCAATGTACCTTTGTAGACACCAAAATTAGGGAACCCTAATTCCTACATGTGTACGTACCATAGGACACCCCTTCATAAGTCCCACATGATCATTTTACCTATTTACCGACTTACATTCACCATTTTACCACCTATAACCACTAACAACCACCTATAACAAAAAAACAAAAACAAAATAAACTTAAACAATCCTAACCTCCCACCAAATTCCCAATGAGCTCAAAACAACCCTAGACCATCATAAAACCTGAAATATCATAAAAGGAAAGGGTTAATACCAAATTCAACCATTTTCCTTGAAATGGAAAAAAATGATGTAGTTTCCTTCTCGGTGTATCACCGATCGGTGTGGATTCAGGCTCTTGAAATGTTTTCATTAATCTTATTAAATTTGATCAAGTGATTACCAAAGGATCCAAAAAACTTACACATGAAAGGTAAAAGTTTTTGAAATTCATGCATTAAGCAAACATGAAGTTTAGAATCCTTATCTTACATCCCCTTTGGGTAATATTTCTCAACATCTAGTCACCCCAATTTGATTAGCCTCAAATGTATGTCATTTTATTTGAATATGTAAGTTGTTATCATATTTAACCATATTATAATCGGAGTATTTGAATTTAAGAATATTCAGTCCTCCATTCTAGTCATAGACATTACAACATACTCCCATGATCGAAACAATTTTAACAATAATCAACATTGATCACCAAAATCGACATTGATTTGCTAGATCACCATTGATCCTCTTAAAATTCCCTACTTGCATTCTTAATAAATTTTTATATCTTATAATCATGACTAATGTTATGCATCACTTATAAGCTCATGTTTATGTTAAATGACCATTCCAGAAGCATCTTATGAGCTGATCTATTTTGTATAACCTATCCATCGTCGCCAACCACTCGTGTGGGAGAAATATGAAATCTCCTACGATAGTAAGATATGCATCATCGTCCTCATGCCTAACCCAAAGACATCCCAAAGTAGCTATGATTGGTTAGATTTTCTGCATAGCTGAAAATCTAGGTTGTCATGAGATAAATTTCTCTTTAAATATGCTAGTATCTATTTTGGGGTATTACTTTAACCATGCAGCTCATGAACCATAGTTGTATAGTTTTGCAACAAGTAAGCAAGCTGTTTAAAGAAAGGAAATATCTGATGAAGAAGGAAATAATAAAAACATAGGAAAGAAAGAGGGAAGATGTGCAACCCAATCAATAGATTACAAAGTTGATTGCATGCACATAGACAAAACCAATAGATATTAACACACAAAATTATAAGCAAAGGCAACTTTCAGATCTAGATCTAGAATAACACAAAGTTTATAAGTAGATCTAAGACAAAAAGTTAGAAACAAAATGCACCGTGACACAAAGTTCTCTCGGAAATATGCTCCTTTCTATTCCTTTACTTCAAATAGCTATCGGGGTTTCAGCACAAAGTCTGGAACACAAGAATGTTGCTTACAATTTTGATCCTTAACCCAAAGGTTCTTCCTCTACTTATAGAATGTAGAAGGGAAATTACAAATGGGAAACTTAACTAAACTAGAACATAAACAAGAAGTAAAGATAACATCTGGCAATCATCTTCCTTTAATTCCTCTCCAAGTGACATGCATCTGGATCTATAGTCAAAATTATACACATCTGTCACTTAACTTATAGAATCGTTCCACACAACTTAAAGTAATGGTTTTCAAACCAATAACTTTAAAGTTTTACAATTACATCTGGGAATGTAAAATAGAAAAGAAGAAGAGAAGAAGAAAAAGATCTGCCAGCTATAACATCTACATCTTCTTTTTGTTTTGATACTGAATATACTTGTCGAACATGTAATTCAACAACTTCCCATCTGTTTTAGCCACAACTTCTTTTTCTGTCTTGAATTACAACAAGCCTTCGTTCAAAACCTCGATGCATGCTTCCACATCCTTCAAGCTAGGCCTAAACCTCTTAATATCTGACTACAGCGTTACCAACTTACTTGATGGAATCCATCGTGAAAGGCCTAACAGCTCCATCAATCCTCTCTTGCACCATCAGAAGAGATCCTTCCAGGGAATCAAGCACTTTGCTAGGAATGGTCCTTTTGTATGAAGAAACATTCCTGACCACTTCCTCATTGGTGAAAGCAATGACATTGTCTGGTAGTGATGATGCCATACTTTCAAGTGCCCGCATCCTTTTCAGCATGATTATGAAGATCTCCAAGTGGAAAGAAACTACAAACTCAAGTTGCTTCCCCTTTTCAATGATCCATCGGGCACAATTCATTCCGTAGTCAAAACCTCCCTCGGCAACTTATTTATCTCGACCAAAGTACTCAGGTTACTTTCAACTACATGTTCATGTCCATCGTGCTCATCACTAGTTGTTTCAGCTGAACGATGCATCCTTCATAACCTTTAGATGGGCCGACACCTCCCTGAGTTGTACAGAAGCTTGGCGAATGATTAGATTCTTCCATTCATCGATAGCTTTAACTTGGTTACCTACATCTTCCACTTCCTGCATCAGATGATCACTCACCTGCTTATGTGCTGAAATTGGCTGAGTGGAAGATTTGGCAACTTTGGCAATAATCTCACACAACTGAGACACCTGCTTTTGAAGTTCAACTTTTTCCACCTTTTCTTTGTCAAGCCTAAGGAATAAAGCATTTATCAATGTCTGCGTGTCTTGCTTCAATCCTTCAGTAGTGGCTTGACCTATGGGTACTTTGGTCACTGTTATATCCATCTACCGTGAGCTCATCCTTCTTCTTTCCTTCTACTGGAACTGATACCTCAACAAACTTGCCCTGACTCCTCAATAATCAACCTCGAAGTCACCTTAGCAACTTTAGGTTTTCTGTCTTTTTCCGCCCCAAACTCAGGAGCAACTGCAAGTCATGTTCCTCCAAGTTGATCTCCTCTCTAGCCTCTGGACCAACTGTGAAGCCAACCACTTTTGAGAAATTACTTCTCGAGAATGAGAAGTTGCCAAATGTACCACCATCTCGTGCTTTGGTTCCTCTCCATCCGAAACTGCTACAGTGTCATGGCTACCATCCTCTATATTGTCCAAAGACAAAGCTCTTTCAAATTCTACCATCTACAACTTCAGCATTTCTTCAGGAAGAGGTGCTGATCGAGTGGCTGAGGAGAAAACACAAATGTTGTCAGATTCAATGGAGGAATGACAGTATCTTGTTGAGGTGCAAAAGTTGGTGAAGTACTTGATGTTGGAGAAGTCGAACTAGCACCATAGCCATAGAAGTGATCTTTTCCCTTGAATGAGACTTCTTGTGCACTTTAATCTTTTCAGGCCTTCTGTTGCTTTCTCCCTCATGCTTCCTTTTGAGGAATCTCCTGTGCTGAGGTTTCCTGTGATCTGATTCATCAAAGCTTCATCAAGGCAATATCCCTTTGTCAGCAACCAGTTCGAAGTATTGACCAGAACAATGGCAGACCTCTCCTCGATCATGTGGCAGCCACCAATGTTCTCTTGAAGTACAGCTCTATCCCCTCCCATCTGATGGTATGCATCAAGTAACACAGGCCCATCATCTTTAAGATCTGATAGGTATCCATGCTAATCCATAATCAAACACTTGTCGTGCTTGATAACCTGCTGAAGTCTTTCTTCCTAACTTCGTACTCACTTCTGCACTTCATCCAAAAATCTTCTAACGAAGGCACATGCGCATATTCCTAGATTTGTCTTCCTTGCCACCCCATATGGATCAAAGTTTAGCATCTTTGGGGAAGAACTCATGCTCATACTCAGAGAACATCTCCACTTCAATTCCTCTGGCTTTATGAATGCTCTGGTAGCTATAATAGCCCACTGTGATCGGGAAGAAGCCTATAGACTTGTGTCATTTCAACTATAGGTCATGCATCTCCATGAGTTGTCTGCTCAACTCCATGATGACCAATCTATCACTTGGATATCTAGGCAACTTGACTGGTTCTCCCAAAAATCTGGTGACCCTGAGGTATGTAAAGTCCACAAACTAGATGAAGATACTACCAATCTGGGATACAACTTCCCAAGCTTCCTTGCTTACCCTGTTGGTCTTTAGATCACCATTCAACCTACAAATGAATCCATAGAAGAATCCATCATTGACCACCTTATAATCTTTATTGCATGCAGGCACAGTAAGCTGTGGATAACACTCAAAAATAGGATCCTTGGAGAGCACACCACGTCTATCCAGCTTGGAGAAGATACCCTGTGAGGCTGCTTGCATATACCAAATATGAAGTCATCTTGAAGTTGTAAGTCCACCTCACATTCCAAAGCTGCTCACCGATGTTGTCACTAATGATTTCTGACCAATTGATTATAGAATCTACTTTGTTGATCTTCAATGGTCCTGATGAAGGCATACATCCATGAGCGGAAGTTGTGAGCGTTAGCTTCACCATTTATCCTGCATAGCAATTTGGTAATGTCATCCACCTCCTGCACCAGATTGGATCGTGGAAGAGTCCTCGGGAACTTGGATGGAGATCTGGGCTTCTTCATATACCTGTTGTTCATTATGCCCACACAGTCGACTTTATGCTTCTCCCATCTATTGTTCGAGCATCCAACATGCTAATAGTAGTCACCACCATCGTGTTGGAATCTTCAGACAATAATTGATGAACTGTGCATCCAGTCAGGATTATTGTCTTCCCACAGCATCTCGAGATTGATCTAGATAGTGGGTGGTATGACCTTGCACACTCCATGATGAATTCTGGCAACTGGGCTGTGAATGGGAATGTTGAAGCTCGAATGATTCCACTGCTTTTGACTGCACACATGAGAGAAGTCTTTCCAGCTCTGGATCTGTCAATCAATTCGGAAAGAGGTTCTGGACCTAGATCTGTGTCTCCGATGTCAACAAACTGGAAGTAATGCATGATTCTCACTGAGCTTTCTCTTTCATCCCACTTTGCCATGGCGGATCTATCTTTGTCTGAGCAACTCTTTTTCTCTTTATTCGGCGAATTCTTTACAACTGGTGCAGATCTGGGAATTTCTTCAGATTCAAAGGATATATTCAATGTATCTGACATTGATTTAAGCTCCCTTTCAATTATATAAGCACATGTAATGAATACCTGTAATTAATTCAGACAAAGATGGCAACCGAAACATGAACACTTGATTTTTATCATAAAAATCTGCATATATAAAGCCCTTGCCCTAAAATTTGAGGCTTTGCTTGCATGCAAAGCAAGCATAAATATTTTCAACTTCACTGAGCACTTGTACCACTATGCAGATAATTAACCAAGCCTAAAACAAGCTCCTCCAATCCTAGGCGCCAAACCTTGAAGCTTTCCGGCAGTGAAAAACACTTCTTTGAGCAAAAATCCTCCTCCTTTGGGTGCCAAAACTATCCGGCTGCACTCCTTTGCTAGAAGAATTAATTAATTCATCATTATGGCAGCCCATGCTTATATAACCTTCATCATTCTATAATTAATAATTGCCTCTCCTATTCCTGGCAATTAATTAATTAATAAACATGCTTTTCTCTTCAATTTGGGTGCCTATTTTGTGCATGCTCATGGCTGCCATTAAATAAATAAATTTAATTTATTTTTAGCCCTCTACTTTCACTTAACATCATGCTTTGACCTTCTATTTCTCCATGCGCCAAAAATAGGAATAAAAACCATTAATTAATACTTCAAAAAGTATTATTTCTCCTCCAAATGGGTCGCACTTTTTAGCATGCTCTAGGGCTGCATTAAATAAATTAATTTAATTTATTTTTAGCATTCTACTTCTAGTCTTCTTTGACTTCTCCTTATGCATTGACTTTTCCTCATCCCTGGCACCAAAATTGGAAGAGAGACTATTAATAAATGCCATTAAATAAATTAATTAATTCTCCAAAGGGGTCGCACTTTTTGGCAAAGGCTGGTTTCTATTTTTAAAAGTCAAATTTGATGGGATTATTCACCCTGCATGGCAGCTCCAAAAATCCCATTATCCACTTAAGTTGTTTGACTTCCACAATGGGATTTTTTACCCTGCAAGGCAGGTAAGAAATTCCCATCAATGCCTTAAGTGATTTTTTTTTATTTCACAATGGGAATTTTCACCTGCAAGGCAGGTAAGAAATTCCCTCTTACTCTACCTCTAATTTTCCCATCATGACTTAAGTGACTTTTCCTTCATGGGAAAAAGTACCCTGCAAGGTAGGTACAAAAATCCCACCTACCTTTGTGACCAAAAATCCCATTGCAGACTTAAATCCATCCATTCCCAAAAATGTGACCTATCCAAAAGAAGCTTTTTGTGCACGACTTCATCTTTTTAAAGAGAATTTGACTTCCAGAGGCTGATTCCTTCTGGCATGGCAGCCGTAGATGATCTCCAGATACTCCAGAAAGAAAACAGATTGTACTGGTGAAGGAATTGACCTAGGGGAATTTCACAGAGAAAAATACGAGAAAAATAACAAAAATGCAAAACGTTGCCAGAAGTCACAGATAAAGCCCAAGATCCATTCCTGGTGAAAACCCTACTGGTATATGTGAATATTGACATGTAAAATTTCAATAGGCTAAACCGGAGCACAATTTACTTCAAACGGGGCTCAAAATAATTAAATAAAATTTTCCCAGACAAAACTTGATGAAGGGATAAAACAATTTTTGGCATCTGGGTATTTGTCAAAATTGGCTCCTATGATTCACTGGGAATATCTAAACAATACAGAATCTTCTAGCAATAAAAACACAAAACGACCTGTTTATTTTAAAAGTATGAATTTTTTTACATGGGGTAGTCTCATATTTCAGGGTGAAATCTAGGGACACCAGTCGGCTTCATCTGTGGACATCTTTACCTCTGTCAAAATGACAAGGGTAAAGATGAGATCCTAGCATCTCTGGTTTCATATCTTTCCTTTGGCTTGGGGTCGAGGTCGACACAAACAAAATAAGAAAAAATAAATAAAATTTATTTACATACAGATTTTACATTTATGAAAAACCTACTTGGTATATGTGAAAATTAATAAAAAAATTCAGTATGCAAATTTCGTGTGTTTCCATAAGAAAGAATGAAGCTATCAACTTTCTTTTTAATCACAAAAGGCCCTTTCAAAATAATTAAATAAATTTTCTCATGCTTGATGGGACTCTATTTGTCACAAATTTCTTTCTCTTATGATTCATTTATCTAAACAATACTAAGCATCTTATGGCAATAAAAACACAAAACGACCTATTATTTTAAAAGTACAATTTTTTTACATGGGGTAGTCTCAGATTTTAGGGTGAAATCTTCATGGGGACACCAAATCTTCTGTGGACATCTTTACCTCTGTCAAAATGACAAGGGTAAAGATGAGATCCCAACATCTCTGGTTTCGTATCTTGTCCTTTGGGCTCGGGGTCAGGAAAACAAAAATGACACAACACAAAAAAACAAGGAAAAACAAACAAAGTTTTATTTATATACATACAGGTTTTACCTGCTCTTTTATGTCCGTAAAATTGAACTTCAAGTGTTTCCCATTGAAAGGCAACAAAAATTCAACTCCATCTTGATGAGAAAGAATGAAGCTATCAGCTCTACGATCTTTTTAATCACAAAAGGCCCTTTCCATAGTGAATCAAATTTCCGTGCATGCCTTTTGTTTCTCTTCTTTTGTCCCATAAAAGGACCCAGTCATTGATCTCAAACTTTCTTTCCCTGGCCTTTTTGTCGAAGATCACCTTCACCTTCTTTTGATGCTCTGACAATCTATCTGCGACTTGAGCCTGTACCTCTCGTAATTCAGTCAGATACATTATCCTTTTTTCAATAGCATCATTGAATGTGGAATCCTCCAGGGCTCTAGAAAGTTGTAAGGTAGGAAATTCCAAGGTAAGAGGTAGCTCTGTGTCTCTTCCATATAATAGCTGAAAAGGGGACATGCCTATATCCTCTTTGGTGTAATCCTATCTGCCCATAGTGCATCAAATAACTTCTTGTGCCAAGTTCTTTGATTTTCAGTTACTAGCTTTCGCACGATAGTCACCAAATTTTTATTACTTGATTCAGCCTGGCCATTCCCTTGTGGATAGTAATTGGAGGAATGTACCAGTTGGATCCCATGAGTGTAGAAAAAATCAACCAGCTCCTCAGAAGATAGATTTGGAGCGTTGTCTGCTACTATTTTATTAGGCACGCCAAACCTAATAACAATATTTTCCTTTATAAAATTACACACCTCCGCGGAAGTGGCGTTCTTAATAGGAATGGCTTCTACCCACTTACTGAAATAATCAGTAGCTTTCAGAATATAGTGATGACCGACACTGGAGGCTGGGTTGAGCATACCAATAAAATCCATGCCCCATTGCTGGAAGGGTTCTTCAATTACAACTGGTTTTAAAGGTAATGCGGGTAATTTTACATGCCCAACAAAGTGTTGGCATGCTTGGCACTTAGACACCCACTCTGCAGTATCTTGAAAAAGTGTGGGCTAGTAATACCTTGCTCAGAGGATCTTGTGAGCAGTGACTCGGGATGAGAAATGACCACCACAAGCCATGTTATGAAATTGTTTTAAGAGCTGATCTGCTTGAGCTTTATCTACGCATCGGAGAAACACACCATCAATTCCTCTTTTGTATAAACCATTGTCCCAAAGAACAAAATCTTTGGACTTTAGTTTAATAGTACATTTCTCTTTTTGAGAAAGTTGATCCGGGCATTCTCCATAAGTCATAGAAAATAGGCAATGTTACTGTACCACTCTTCCACCAGATCTATAAAAAGGACCATAGGAAAATCTTGATCTACCTCTAGCGTTGTTTCTTTCATCTCAGTCATCAATTCACACAAACCATCATCAATTCACACAAACCTCTTCCTCAAACCAGCTTTGTGGGTTTGATATCCAGGTCGTATTCTTGAACTTTCATCACCCATGTGCCTCTTAACAACCCTAACTCTTGTTGGGTGAGAATAGATTTCACTGCAGTATCTGGAACCAGGACCACAATATGTGAGGAAAGAATATAGTACCTGAATGCCTTACATGCCTTTACCACTGAGTATGCATGTTTTTCCATTGGAGTATATTTCAACTCATAAGCTTTTAAAGGCATGCTCATGAAAGCAATCGAGCTTCTACATCCTCTGATTCTTCTGCATCAAGATTGTTGACATTGTGTGTTCGGAGGAATAACAGTAAAGAATAAATTCTTTACTAAAGTCAGGTGAAACCAAGATTGGGGATTTTGACAAGGGGCTCTCTTAATTTTCTCAAATGCTTCCTTCCCTTCACTGCTCCATTTGAAATCATGTGTCTTCTTCATCATATTTGAGATATGACGAGTTAGTTCAACAAAGTCAGGGATGAATCTCTTGAGAAAATTAACTTTACCAAAGAAAGAGTGAACCCCTTTTTTGGATGTTGGAAATGGAAAAGTCTGAATAGATTTGACACATTCGGATCTATCTTAGTTCCTTCCTTTGAGACAATATGCCCTAGTAGCTTTCCTTCTGTTACAACAAAGATAGATTTCTTAGGGTTCAAAGAAATACCATGTTTGCGGCATTGGATGAAAACCTCTTCCAGATTTGAAATGTGTGCACTTCTATTCTTGGAAAAGACTATCAGATCATCGAGGTACACCACTATGCTTACATCCTTGAGATGAGAAAATGCTAAATCCATAGCTCTTTGAAACGTAGCTCCAACATTGATCAAACCAAAAGGCATTTTCTGATAAGAAAAAGTTCCCCAAGGTGTAATGAACACCATTTTATATTGATCTTCCTCAGCCACCTTGACCTGATTGTAGCCTGAGAAACCATCAAGCATGGAAAGCATTTCAGATCTAGTAACAACCTACAGAGTGTGATCCATGATGGGGATGGGGTAGTTATCTTTTAATGAGGCTTGATTAAGATTGTGAAAGTCAACACACAATCTAATCTCGCCACTCTTCTTCCTCACAGGAACTATGTTGGCTAACCATTCAGAGTGATGTATGGGATAAATTATCTTTGCATCTAACAGCTTTTGGATTTCTACAAAGATAGTCCCAAAATAGTAGGGTTATGCCGCCGCAACTTCTACTTGAAAGGATTTTGTTCTGGTTTTAATGGGATATAGTGTTGAACTTCTGCAGTTGATATGTCTTTAGATCTTGGTAAGACCAAGCAAAAACATCCATATATTTCTTAAGAAGCTTTGTAAAAGCTTCTCTTTCTACCTCTGAACAACACTTACCCAGATTTACTAATTTAGGATCATTGCTTGCTCCCAAATTTAGTAACTGTGTATCGGAGGAAGAACCTTCCCCACTTTCTTCATTCTTTTTAAGCATCTGATCATGCTTGTCAAACATTTCCTCAAGAGATACTAAGCCTTTAGGAATTTTATTTCCCTTCAGCTAGATAATCTCTTGACTTCCTGAGACCTTTGCATCCATTTCTCCCATAGTAGTTTGTCTTGGAGGTGAGTTGCTTCCCTCATAGTAGATCTCTTCGAAGTTGTCCTTTTGTTGGAGAAATGCAACAATCTACTTGTCATCATTAAAAACCTGCCATTGTTGGACGTTATCAGGAACCTTCGGGTGGAAGACCATCTCAACTTTGTAATCCCCTGTCTTGAAAAATGTGGGAGGCTGATCTGGATTTAATAAAGCTGCAGTCACTGCAAGTGAATCAGCTCTAGAATTTTGCTCTCTCGGAATATAAGATACCGAGAAAGCTAAAAATCTAGGATAACAGAGTAGACTCGATCTCTATAATGCTGAAGTTTGTCCTTTTTTACTTGGTAGAGACCTCTTATCTACTTAACAATCAACTCAACATCTCCCTTTGCATGTAAGAGCTTGATTCCCATTGTTCTTTCCTACTCCATACCTAACAACAATGCTTCATACTCTGTCGTGTTGTTAGTATTTTCAAACATTAATTTGAAGGAATGTGCATGCACCTTTCCCTCAGGAGAAATAAGAACAATGCCTGCACCGGATCCAAATGAACAACAACTACCATCAAATTCCAGAGACCAAACCTTATTATCAAGTTGATGTGGTTCTTGGATCACAGGTTGAATTTCTTCTTTATCCATTTCTAGATAATAGACTCTGTGATCGATTCTTGAAACAAGATTTGAGATCTAGGATCTTCAGATTTCGATACTGTGTACTTGGATTTCTTCTCAGGTTCTAACTTCTGATTAACTCCTTTGATTGGTATGTGCACACAAGACCAATCCATCTTGACTTCTCCACCCAATTCTTTACAAAAATTTCTACTCAAAAGCATGCCATAAGACACTGGGATGTCTACTACAAGGATAGTCATCTTTAATCTCTTGTCTAGGAAATGAAGCAAGTACTTGCTATGTGCATCTTTGATTTTCCCAACCAGAGGCACTTTCCTTTCCATTGAATAACATCTTCCGATGGTTTTTGTCAATGTGAGACCCAAGGCATCAACAACTTTGGTAGGCATGACATTGTCAGAAGCTCCAGAGTCCAAAATGCAATTGCTCAATTTGTATCCATTAATAAGCAATGACACATAGAATGGCTCGATCCTTTCCGATGTAGCAGGAGAAGAAGTAGAAGGAGAAGAGCTTGCAGCCACATTGTTTGAAGGAGGAGTAATCTTCAGACTAGACAAGATACCCCGTGAAACATTATTTGTTGGAGTATTGGGACCATTACTTTGCACATACTTGACCAACCTATTTAGTTGATCAGGAAATGCCCTCAAATACTCAGCTTCTGACATCTAGACCTTGGTCTTTTTAATGTGATCAATAATGTTGAAATCTTGACTTACTTCAATTGGATGCACATTGGCCCTCTGCTGCGAATTGAAAGAATTTGCATGCTTATCTTTGGGAGCTAATGAAGAAGGTAGCATACTACCTCTTTTTAGGATAGTAACATCTGGCCCAAGATCTTCTCTTTCTCTTCTTTGGCCACTTGTGGATGCTTTGGCATTTTGGCATGTTTGGGACCTTGTGAACACTACAAATGTGTGACCATCAGAATCTTCAAAAGATTCATAATAGCCCTCGTCAGATTCATAGTCCAGGTAACCAATGTTGGAGTCACCAACAGGGATCTACAAAGTCCTCATCATCAAATGATTCATCAATGCCAAGATCTTCTTCATTAGTTTCCAAGTTATTCCTTGGAGCAGCTTCAATTGCCAACCACTTGTGGTGCAACAGTAAGTCTATTTCGATTTTGATTTTGACCATTAAAGGTCCGAGTAGGAGCTATTCTTGAAGGGGTCACATTTCCTGCTTGAGATATCTGCTTCTTGATTTACAACATATCGTTAGCCAACCTTTGCAGCAAAGGATCTGAAGTACTTGAAGAAGCTCCATCACCTTTGTGGGGTGATTGTCTGATTTTTCCAGCCATGATCAAGTCATCTTCAACCTCCACGGCAACATTTTGTGCTTCTAGTAGATTCACAGGTCTTTCCCTTCAGCCTAATATCCAACTTCGGGAAACAGAGCGTTTATAAAAAAATGTCTTTTGATTTTCATCACTTAGCTGCAGTAGAAGTGGGGATTTTATATAAAATCCTTTGGAACCTTGCAATAAAGTCCCACATGTTCTCATTTGGCTCCTTCTTTAATTGTGTCAGTTGAGTGATCAGCATGCTAGCATCTTCTGCAGGCTTGAATCTTTTCAAAATTGCTCTCATGGATGCCCAATTTGTTATAGTTCCAGGGGCTAACCGATAGAACCATTCTCCAGCCAAGTCATGTAGAGTCTCAATGAAAATTATGACCGAGACATCTTCATGCTCCACTGCAAGCACACCACAAGATATGAAGAATGCTTTCCAAATGATCATCTAGATTTTTCTTACCATCTCCAAAGAATTTCGGAAATTCTTTCTGATCCTTTAGGCAGATCATGCATAGGTGGAGTCAAGTTCAGTGGCCCAAAAGCTGCTCCCCATGGGACAGTACTATCTGGTTCTGATTCGATTCTGATTCACATGATGAATGGGGCACATCTTCTCCTTGTGTAGACTTGGTGAATAATTCCAGCCACTTGGATTATGTTGAAGACGATCCAGATCTAGATGAGTGTGTACTCTCCTTCCTGGTGAGAGACTAGATCTGCAGCTTCTAACTTGAGGAGGATGATTGAAATTGAATTGCTCCTACAATCTGAAGAAATGATCAGTCCTTCCTTGTGCCTTCACAGATCGGGTGAATGGACATTCAGCCAGGTTGAAAGTTGAATGGGAAACACTCTGATCTATAAGAGATAAGCTTTGATCTGCAAAGATAGTTGTTCCCAGTGAGTCACCAAAAATATTGGCTAGATTTTCTACATAGCTGAAAACCTAGGCAGTCATGAGATAAATCTCCCTCATTTACCGGTGAGGCTCCCATGTAAGATTTTTCAATTAAATATGCTAGTATCTATTTTGGGGTATTACTTTAACCATGCAGCTCATGAACCATAGTTGTATAGTTTTTAACAAGTAAGCAACTGTTAAAGAAAGAAAATATCTATGAAGAAGGAAATAATAAAAAACAGGAAAGAAAGAGGGAAGATGTGCAACCCAATCAATAGATTACAAAGTTGATTACATGCACATAGAAACAAACCAATAGATATTAACACACAAAATTATAAGCAAAGGAAACTTTCAGATCTAGATCTAGAATAACACAAAGTTTATAAGTAGATCTAAGACAAAAAGTTAGAAACAAAATGCACCATGACACAAAGTTCTCTAGAAATATGCTCCTTTCTATTCCTTTGCTTCAAATAGCTATCAGGGGTTTCAGCACAAAGTCTGGAACACAAGAATGTTGCTTACAAATTCTGATCCTTAACCCAAAGGTTCTTCCTCTACTTATAGAATGTAGAAGGGAAATTACAAATGGGAAACTTAACTGAACTAGAACATAAACAAGAAGTAAAGATAACATCTGGCAATCATCTTCCTTTAATTCCTCTCCAAGTGACATGCATCTAGATCTATAGTCAAAATTATACACATCTGTCACTTAACTTATAGAATCATTCCACACAACTTAAAGTAATGGTTTTCAAACCAATAACTTTAAAGTTTTACAATTACATCTAGGAACGTAGAAATAGAAGAAGAAAGAGTAGAAGAAGAAAGATCCGCCAACTATAACATCTACATCTTCTTTTTGTTTTGATACTGAATATACTTGTCGAACATGTAATTCAACAACTTCCCATCTGTTTTAGCCACAACTTCTTTTTCTGTCTTGAATTGCAGCAAGCCTTTGTTCAAAACCTCCGATGCACACTTCCACATCCTTCAAGCTAGGCCCGAACCTCTTAATATCGATACAAGTGTTACCAGACTTACTGATGGAATCCATCGTGAAAGGCCTAACAACTCCATCAATCCTCTCTTGCACCATCAAAAGAGATCCTTCCAGGGAATCAAGCACTTTGCTAGGAATGGTCCTTTTGTATGAAGAAACATTCTCACCACTTCCTCATTGGTGAAAGCAATGACATTGTTTGATAGTGATGATGCCATACTTTCAAGTGCCCACATCCTTTTCAACATGATTCTGAAGATCTCCAAGTGGAAAGATACTGCAAACTCAAGCTACTTCCCCTTTTCAACCGATCCATCGGGCACAATTCGTTCTGCAGTCAAAACCTCCCTCGGTAGCTTATTTATCTCAACCAAAGTACTCAGGTTACTTTCAGCTACTGTGTTCATGTCCATCGTGCTTGTCACTAGTTGTTTCAACTGAACCGATGCATCCTTCATAACCTTTAGACGAGCCGACACCTCCCTGAGTTGTACAGAAGCTTGGCGAATGATTAGATTCTTCCATTCGTCGATAGCTTTAACTCTGGTTACCTACATCTTCCACTTCCTACATCAGATGATCACTCACCTGCTAATTATGTGCTAAAATTGGTTGAGTGGAAGATTTGGAACTTTGGCAATAATCTCACACAACTGAGACACCTACTTTTGAAGTTCAAATTTTTCCACCTTTTCTTTGTCAAGCCTAAGGAATAAAGCATTTATCAATGTCTGCGTGTCTTGCTTCAATCCTTTAGTAGTGGCTTGACCTATGGGTACTTTGGTCACTATTATATCCACTGCCATGAGCTCATCCTTCTTCTTTCCTTCTACTGGAATTGATACCTCAACTGAACTTCTGCCCTGACTCCTCAATAATCAACCTCAAAGTCACCTTAGCAACTTTAGGTTTTCTATCTTTTCACCCAAACTCAGGAGCAGCTGCAAGTCATGTTCCTCCAAGTTGATCTCCTCTCTAGCCTCTGGGACCATCACTGTGAAGCCAACCACTTTGAGAAATTACTTCTCGAGAGAATGAGAAGTTTTCGAATGTACCACCATCTCGTGCTCTGGTTCCTCTCCATCCAAAACTACTACGTGTCAGTCATGACTACCATCCTCTATATTGTCCAAAGACAAAGCTCTTTCAAATTCTGCCATTTGTAACTTCAACATTTCTTCAAGAAGAGGTGCTGATCGGAGTGGCTGAGGAGAAAACACAAATGTTGCCGGATTCAATGGAGGAATGGACAGTATCTTGCTGAGGTGCAAAATTTGGTGAAGTACTTGACGCTGAGAAGTCGGAACTAGCACCATAGCCATAGAAGTGATCTTTTCCTTTGAATGAGACTTCTTGTGCACTTTAATCTTTTCAAGCCTTCTGCTACTTTCTCCCTCATGCTTCCTTTTGAGGGAATCTCCTATGCTGAGGTTACCTGTGATCTGATTCATCAAAGCTTCATCAAGGCAATATCCCTTTGTTAGAAACCGTTCAAGTATTGACTTCCTAAAATGTGACAAACCTCTCCTCGATCGTGTGGTAGCCACCAATGTTCTCTTGAAGTACAACTCTATCCCCTCCCATCTGATGGTATGTGTCAAGTAACATAGGCCCATCATCTTTAAGATCCACAGGTATCCGTGCTAATCCATAATCAAACACTTGTGCCGATAACCTACTGAAGTCTTTCTTCCTAACTTCATACTCGCTTCTGCACTTCATCCAAAATCTTCTAATGAAGGCACATGCACGTATTCTTGGGAGATTGTCTTCCTTGCCACCCCATATGGATCAAAGTTCAGCCGTGCTGGGAAGAACTCATGCTCATACTTAGAGAACATCTCCGCTTCAATTCCTCTAGCTTTATGAATGCTTTGACAACTATAATAGCCCACTGTGATCGGGAAGAAGCCTGTAGACTTGTGTCATTTCGACTGTAGGTCATGCATCTCCACAAGTTGTCTACTCAACTCCATGATGACCAATCTGTCACTTGGATATCTGGGAAACTTGACTAGTTCTCTCAAAATCCGGTGACCTTGAGGTATGTAAAGTCTGCAAACTTATGAAGATATTACCAATATGGGATACAGCTTCCCAAGCTTCCTTGCTTACTTCTCTTAGATCACCATTCACCATACAAATGAATCCATAGAAGAATCCATTGTTGACCACCTTATAATCTTTATTTGCAGTATCTTAATAACTTGGATAGCAGATAGGATCCTTTGAGAGCACACCACGTTATCCAAATAGAAGATACCTTCAGGTTTCTTTGCATATTGTAAGTCCACCTCACATTCAATTTGATAATGTTGTCAATGATGTTCATTTGATTACACATGGTCATAGAAAGCATCATCTCGAGAACTTGCTTCATTCATCCACCTCCTACTTTGGATTGGATATTTAACTTGGATGGAGATCTAGGCTACTCTCCATCTTTTGAGACCAATGATGAAGACCATACATGCCGAATAGTAGTCACCACCTATCATGTTGGAATCTTTAGACAATAATTGATGAACTGTGCATCCAATAGATTATTGTCTTCCCCGTAAAAATATCGGAATGATCTGGATAGTGATGGTGTTCTGATTATTGTCTTCCTCAGCACTCCATGAAGAATTATATGGAATTCTGAGAAACTAGTGAATGGGAATGTTGAAGCTTGAATGATTCCACTGCTTTTGACTGCATGCATGAGAGAAGTCTTTCCAGCTCTGGATCTGTCAATCAATTCGAAAGAGGTTCTGGACCTAGATCTGTGTCTCCAATGTCAGCAAACCTGGAAGTAATGCATGATTCTGCTGAGCTTTCTCTTTCATCCCGCTTTGCCATGGCGGATCTATCTTTGTCTGAGAAACTCTTTTTCTCTTTATTCGGCAAATTCTTTACAACTAGTGCAGATCTGGGAATTTCTTCGATTTAGAGGATATATTCAATGTATCTGACATTGATTTAAGCTCCCTTTTAATTATATAAGCACATGTAATGAATACCTGCAATTAATTCAGACAAAGACGGCAACCGAACATGAACACTTGATTTTTATCATAAAAATCTACATATATAAAGCCCGCTGCCCTAAAATTTGAGGCTTTGCTTGCATGCAAAGCAAGCATGAATATTTTCAACTTCACTTGAGCACCTGTACCAATATGTAGATAATTAACCAAGCCTAAAACAAGCTCCTCCAATCTAGGCACCAAACCTTGAAGCTTTCCGGTAGTGAAAAACACTTCTTTGAGCAAAAATCCTCCTCCTTTGGGCACCAAAACTGTCCGGGCTGCACTCCTTTGCTAGAAGAATTAATTAATTCATCATTATGGCAGCCCATGCTTATATAACCTTCATCATTCTATAATTAATAATTTCCTCTCCTATTCCTGGCAATTAATTAATTAATAAACATGCTTTTCTCTCAATTTGGGCACCTATTTTGTGCATGCTCATGGCTGCCATTAAATAAATAAATAAATTTAATTTATTTTTAGCCCTCTACTTTCACTTAACATCATGCTTTGACCTTCTATTTCTCCATGCACCAAAAATAGGAATAAAAACCATTAATTAATACTTCAAAAAGTATTATTCATCCTCCAAATGGGTCGCACTTTTTAGCATGCTCTAGGGCTGCATTAAATAAATAAATTTAATTTATTTTTAGCATTCTACTTCCAGTCTTCTTTGAATTCTCCTTATGCCTTGACTTTTCTCATCCCTGGGCACCAAAATTGGAAGAGAGACTATTAATAAATGCCATTAAATAAATTAATTAATTCTCCAAAGGGTTGCACTTTTTGGCAAAGGCTGGTTTCTATTTTTAAAAGTCAATTTGATGGGATTATTCACCCTACATGGCAGCTCCAAAAATCCCATTATCCACTTAAGTTGTTTGACTTCCACAATGAGATTTTTTACCCTACAAGGTAGGTAAGAAATTCCCATCAATGCCTTAAGTGATTTTTCTTTATTTCACAATGGGAATTTTCACCTGCATGGTAGGTAAGAAATTCCCGCCTGCCTGTTGCCTCTAATTTTCCCATCATGACTTAAGTGACTTTGCCTTCATGGGAAAAAGTACCCTACAAGGCAAGTACAAAAATCCCACCTGCCTGCTACGACCAAAAATCCCATTGCAGCTTAAATCCATCCATTCCCAAAAATGTGACCTGGTCAGAAGAAGCTTTTTTGTGCACGACTTCATCTTTTTAAAGAGAATCTGACTTCCAAGGCTTGATTCCTTTTGCATGGCAGGCCGTAGATGATCTCCAGATACTCTAGGCAAGAAAACAGATTGTACTGGTGAAGGAATTGACCTAGGGGAATTTCATAGAGAAAAAAAATACGAGAAAAATAACAAAAACGCAAAACGTTTGCCATAAGTCACAGATAAAGCCCAGGATCCATTCTTGATGAAAACCCTATTGGTATATGTGAATATTGACATGCAAAATTTCAACAGGGCTAAACCGGAGCACAATTTACTTCAAACGGGGCTCAAAATAATTAAATAAAATTTTCCCATAGAGACAAAACTTGATGAAGGGATAAAACAATTTTCGGCATCTGGGTATTTGTCGAAATTGGCTCCTATGATTCATTGGGAATATCTAAGTGCAATACAAGCATCTTCTGGCAATAAAAACACAAAATGACCCATTATTTTAAAAGTACAATTTTTTTTTTACATGGGGTAGTCTCAAAAAAAAAAAGTATGTGGGCGGCCGTGAAGTTTGGTATCACACATGACTACTCCAATAGACCCATGGTAAATTTATTACACCTAATGCAATGAAGGAATCTACTTAAGATGTAAGGTGAAGGGGAGTAAGAACTTAGGGAAGAGGGGTTAATTTTGTGAATAGGCACTAGAAGAGTTTCAAAACATTAACCAAAATTAAACAACACTCAATTAGAGAAATACAACTTTACAAAAATCACTAGACATAATAATTCACAGAGACACAAAATTCCATTAATCCATTCATCAAAGTCACTAACACCTTCCTTGGTTGTACAAGATCATCATGTGCACAAATTTGAACAAGTAGAGAAATAGAGGAAACATAGAGAAAGGAAATGGAAGAATGCTATCTTTTACTTGCTTCTTAGTAGTGCAATAGCTATCTACTTAGAGACTCATAATTAAAAACCCTTTGGAATGAGGGAGTCATCCAAATATATAGCTTTACAAATAGACTCTTCATCTACCCCCGACATGAATTTTCACTTACTCTTATAACTTGTGACCTTTAATATTCCTAGGAAATAAAGTGAGTCCCTTCTTATTAGTTAAAGAGAAATCATTACAATGTTCGAATATAGGTCACATTTAAATGAATAAGACAAAAGTGAAAAGTACCTTCCCAACAGAGAACTAGAACATGATAGAGAAAGGAAGGAGGAGAGAGAAGAGGGGGAGAGGATCATGTTGATGGAGAAGAAACATCCACCGATGAATATATACCTACCGATGAGCTCTCTTGGAATGTAGCTGGAAAAATCTCTTCATCTTTGAAATCCTTGCTAAAGCATGCTACTGCAAGTGCCACTTTCTATGCTTGAGGGATGTGAATGGATATGATGGCCTTAATCCAAGTCTCAAAGTAATGCTGATGTTTTTGCATTGCTTGAACCAAGTTTGATGATATTTATTAGTATTGAAAATTACACACCTGATTTCTATAAGAGATTCCAAAGTGTCCTTGTTGAACGAGAAGGGATCTCCTGCTTCTTTCCTAACCAACTCCTCAAATGGATTCAGAAGGTCATCCACTAATGAATTCTTACTTATTGGAGGTGCTCCAAGTTTATGCACTCCATTGTTCATGTTTTCTAGAATTTTGAAGTGAGCTATTCACAAGAGTCAAGATCCTCAAGATCATTGTTCATCATTTCATATCGAAAAACCAACGTTTGAGACTAAATTTGGGGACATATTCTCAGTTATAGAATTGAACACATTTTTCCCACCAACACGAGAGAGTCAAGGTTACCCATTTCCATCACCAATGGAAACACTTGGTCCCAATGAGCCTTTTATTTTTCAATTTGATCTTTATCCATCTTTAACTTCGCAATGGTGGAAAGAAAAAAATCAAATAGTGAAAGGATATTAGGTAATAGAATTCTTTCCTTTTCAAGGATCTTATGAACCCATCGATCATTGACCCTTCCTTATATGCTATGACCTTGATATTTTATGATTATTGCATGGTCAAAGCTATTGATTGGGGTAACATATTTAGTAGGGAGAGATGGGACAACACTAGGATCCATGAATGAATGAACATAGGAAGTGAGGGTTTTCACATGTTCTTCCAATTGTTCAATCTTCTTTATGTACTCTTCATTCCTTGCTAGCAGAAAGCAAAACAATATTTAAACAAATGTGCATCCCTTTCATGTGTCACTAGCCCTAAAGGAATTTTTTCATTTCATAATCATCCTAAGTCATCTCCTCAATAGGATTTACCACTTTTGGTCGAGAAACTTCTACATATTGATTACTAGAAACAACGATGAAAAAGTGAGAAGTTAATTGGGATTTCTTACCACATTTTTATTTCACGATCTTTGAAATGGCTTCAAATTATGATATTGATTTAACAAAAGTAGATTTTTGTAAAACCCTAGATATTGTAGAGTCACGTATGATAAATACACACTAAAGTACATATTTGACACAAATAATAAGATAGATAAATAAAAACCCTAAGTACAAGAGAGGGAAAGAGTGATTTAGCTGATTTACGCTTCCTGAAGATGATTTGGATTGGAAAACTGATGAATAAGAAGGAAGACTATTGCAACCATGCTCAATAAATTTTGGAACTATTGGATGAGGTTGGACCAGGGTGCTTAGAATGGGGTGAGGGTGCCTAGGCACCAGAGACCTCCGCTAGGAACTCGTAACCATGTAGGAGCTTGGAACTTGGTATTTTTGGTGTCACACAAGTATCACTTGGTAGTTGTTATTGGTCTTATGTATGTTGCACTTTGATCATAGAATTCACTTGTAACTTGTAAAGAGATGTTGAACTAAAAAACCATCAAACTACATCAAATACCAAAAAGAAAATATGTAATATGGGAGTTAGACTGACCACGGAGGTCACCCAATTGAGTGATATTATGACTGATCACCGCACTACATCTTAGAATCAATGTAGTTCTTGTGTGTGTGTGTGTGAATAATCATGCCCTAGGAAGCCCTTATGCAAGTGCACTTAATAACAAGTGATATCTAGATGTACCAATGTAAACAGATGCATGGATGAAAAATGAACTTCCCCTTCCGATGAAGTGTATGTAGAAAATTCAGTCCCTTGTCCCTTGAATGGATGCTAGATATCCCTTGTCCCTTGTCCCTTATCCTTTAGTGATCTTAGATGCCTTTGGATGTAAGATTAGGTGATGATAATAGATTCTTAGAGCTTGGTCATTTATTTTGGTCACATATCTTTGTATTTATATGATTCCCTTGGTTGAATTTCATAATTGACAACTGGAAGATGACCCATAAGAAAATAATATGCCCAAAAGATAAAAGAGGCCCAAAAGAAGCAAGTAAGATATAAGAGGGTCAAGGGTTCTTAGAGGGGATGAGGGTGCTTGAGCATTGATGTATTGGCTAGGTGTTATTGTCTAGATCCATAAAAGATAAATAAGTAAAATACCGATGGGTTGTATGGTGTAAAAGACCGAAGACAAGAAACAAAGTAAAGAGGCCAAATATAGATGTCAATTACTAGTTTTATCGGTTAGGAATCATATGAATGAAAGTATGTGTTTTAGGACCTAGAATGCACTCAAGTGGGTGATTTTGTGTTTGAATCTTTGTATTTGTTACAGATTTGAGTCTCACTTCCAATCATTTCTTGGATCCATTAGAAGATCTCTGTTGTGGAAGGTTTAAGAATAGGCATGATTGTATTCTTTGCTTCATGATAAGGGAATACATCCCGCACTTGATGAGTTTACTTGACAATAGATGAAGAGATAATTGGATATTGATGTGGAACTAGAGATTGCAAAGGATCAATCTCTCCTTACTTAAGATCCTCGACATGGTATTTCATGACTTTTGATTTCTTGTGCAATCTCCTATAGTGAGGGCCTTAAGTATCCATTTTTTCCTTTTTATGGGCTCCCTTAAGGAGTGAAGCTTGTGGTTATCTCATAAACCTTAAAAGATGAGATATGAGATGCTTTCATCGAGAGGGTGTGAAGACCACCATATTCTTTGAATGCAATCCTCTTTTTCTAAACCACTCTTTAACCCTCGGGATCACCATTGTAGTTCTCTCATTGATATCACCTAATTCATGAACACTCCATGAGACCGGTGGAAGAGGAAAAGATTGCACCACTTGATACTCTGGATTGAGAAAATTAGTTCCATATTCTTCCACACCTTCAAGAACTAGTAAAAATGAACATCTTCATTTGGATAACAATCATTCACATATGATCCCTTTTCTTATGTCAAAATCTTCCAGGAAAATAACCCAATAATATTCAATATGAGGACTTAGGTGCAATTCAGGGAGATTGAATGTTTCAGGATTACTTCATATGTCAAAATTAACCCTAGATGTGTATGAATAGAGGCTAAGGGAGGAAAATAAAGCTTCAAGATTCGAGGCATCAAAAACACTTTTACATGAATAAATACCAAGAGAAATGGGGAAGGACACACCTTTTTTCTTGCAGTTCTTACACCTATTGTGGACTTGAGAAAGCTACCTACACAACTCAAACATCACTATTTTGTCACTAAGATACCTGGGAGATTTTGAGGAGTGAGGTAAAATATTGAAACCATGATATAGGAAAAGGTGGATAATTGAGTGAAGTAACATCCATATCTCTCGATCAATGTTGCGGCTTGAGAAGATAACCTCAATTTTGGATTTCCTTCTAGAAATTAGATGAAAAACTTGGTGAATGCATCATTCACCCTAGAAAAATGATGATTTATCTCCTTGGGAGTGAGTTGAGGATACCTATTGTAAATCGACACCTTTTGAGAAAGAGTTAGGCCATTGAACAATATCGTCTTTGGTGAGAACATACACTAAGTACGAGGTCATCATGAACTTTCTTGTAGCTAGCAAATGGAATAAATGATGGTGAATGTTGTCACTTATTATTTTTCCCCAATCTACCACTTCGCCTCCCCTCATTGGAAATGAGGATGAATAGGGCCATCAAGTCTTAAAATTAATTCGTTGTCTCCTCACTAATTACCCTGCTTAACAAGATGATTGCATATGAATAAACCTCATGAAACTTATTCATAGAATATTTGGCACATGAGAGGTTTTCCTACCTTATATCAACCATGATCATAGTAGGAGTCCACGGAGGTAATATATAGTCTTTGACCACTCATGAGATGAAAACTCTTTTAAGATTATTACCATGTGGTTTCTAGTTGGAATTTACATGCATTGCGATATGCCTTTAGGGGCTAGCACTACAAGCATGGAGTTGTCATCTAACCTTAATATTATGGAATACGGTTCATACTTTTGAGAAAATACTAGAAAAATTATGTACTCTTGTACTAAAAAAGGATGGCCTCCTGCTACAACATGGTAATAATCTCGAAAGAGTTTGCATCTCATGAAAATATTCTCTTCAACTAGATCTCTTGGTACTCCGAGCATCTTATATTTTAAATAGGTTCATATGAGTGACATCACTATCACCCACACTTAGATACTTAGTGACCAGGGTTTAAATATGTTCTATAACATAGAATTTGAACTTCATGTTTCCAAAAATCAACAAGATGAGAGAAAATGGAGCTGATAACAACTTTCTGCACTAGAATTTGAAACTTTCTATTTTTAGAAATTTTGATGATTTTACACAATGTTTATTCCATGAAGCTCATAATCTACTTAGGTTACTCTTACCAATGATTATTTTCTATTTTAGAAAGTTTATATTTTGGGACATCTTCTTTTTTTCAAACTACATTTTTAGAAAGTTGCATGATTAACCATGTTTGGTGTTTCTCACTATTTCTAGATGTTCTGAATGTTGAGGGTTTGTAATTTCAAGAAACGTTACTATTTTTAGAACCTTATTTTTTAGAGCATGTGTTATTTTTAATAAGTGAACTTACCAATGTTGGATTGAGAAGAAACCACCATCGTTTTTTTTCATTTGCACCGACATATCATGTTCTAATTTTTACTATTTTTCACCCATTTGAACTCTTAGAAATAAAAAAGGAAACTTTCTATGGTTTTGATTTCAGATTGTCATACCAAAAGATAGGGATCATAGGGTAGGAAACTAAAATATTCCCAAAGGAATTCTAGAGAAGAAAAATTTGACAATTTTTTAGTGTAATCAGTTTCAGTTAACGAGATATGAGAAAATATCAGTTTTGTAATTCATGGCTATTTTGGAGAAATGTTTCCAGCATCTCTATTAATTTTATGATGTCCTACTAACCATAGATAAAATCCAAGTTAAAGGTTTATTTGAATGAGGTTTACATCTGGTTTCCATGGTGTATTAGGGACAAAAGGGACATTAGGGGCTCCTAAGTGCACCTTGGACATTGATGAAGACAAGTGGTAGCACGAGAGTGAGGGTGAGTGAGATGGTATAGCTAAGAAAACACTACAAAAGCTAGGAGAGGCCACATGAGTGATCGGAGGAGCTGGTGGTTGGGATTGTGCACACTTTCTTGTCCCCTCTATCCCCCTGTATAGTGAAGGAAATGAGGACACAAAAGTGTGCCCATGGAGGAGCTTGGATAAAAGTGGGAGAAAGGGGGATGAGTGTTGGAAGCACAATCACTAGGGGGTGAATAAGTTCCTTATAAAATCTTACAACTTTCACTTCAATCATTCGCCATGCCACTATTATTAAGAAATGTTAGCTTAGTTGAGCAAACCATCAAAGAAATATAACAACCATCACATAAACATGAAACAATAGGTAACAAAAGAACACATCATTTAGGTGGGAAACCATCAAAGGGAAAAACACCAACCGGTCTTTGCATATATATAACAAAAATAAATATTTAGTGAATCACCAACTCCACAAGGAGTACCAACCCCTAATTTATCTAGCACCAACTAGACTTTAACAAGCACCCACTTGCAAGGAGGCCACAACCCCCTGATTTAGTGAAGCATCAAATCCACAAGGAACACAAACCCTAAGGTTTTATAAAGAAATAACTTTCAAGGAAGCACTAACTACCTATGGTTTTAGCAAACACCAAATTTCAAGGAAGACTCAACACCAACTCAACCACCTTTGAATTTTTTCCACCTTCTTTTTGTTGTTATCTCAATATATGATGGAATTATTTTCTCTTCTTTACTCTTTTTATCTCTTCTTATTTTTATTCTCTCTATATTTAATGTATCAAATTCAATCGAACTCTTGCACACATTTTTATCCTTAAACATCAATTGATCCTCATACCCTTGCTCATCTGCTCTTGAAAGTCTTTTTAAACTCCTTAATTTTCTTATTCTCTCATCATGCTTCTTTACCTTCTCATGGAAATGGAAAAACTACCTTTCATATCTAGATACCTTCATATATTCAACATACATACATTCTTTATGGTCTTTAGGAACTCATACACTCTCTAAATCCCGCTCATCCTCTTACACTTAACTAACTCAAACAAGCCTACTCTCCCTTGTATATATACATGAATCTTACACACATACACCATATGGTTTAGCCAAAGAAAATTAGATTGGACATGATAGATCATATGACCTCTGAAAATAATGAAATAATCACACCATAGGCTTAATTAGGTTTGTAATGCTTAAACATAGCGCATACTCCTTCATTAAGTCTTAAGAAGGCCTAATTCATTATGTCTATCCCTAACATTCCACTTTGACACTTATAGAGAAAAATGATTTTCTTCAAAGATCAAAACACTTCAAGAAAATTTTCAATGTCATCCTCTTATATCCTTCATGCTTGATGTTTAGAAAAGTTTTATTTCTTCAATTTATCCTAATAAACAAGATAAGAAAAATTATCAAACCTCGAAATGGTATAGTTTACCAGAACCCATTGATGTGTATGGATTTTGTTGATGTTACGACATGTATTCAAAATATTTTATCTCCTATCCTGCAAATGATACTACAATCAAAGACACTGCACCAAATTTTTAATTAGTAAAAATAGTAAGTAGGCTTCTGCAAAGGTCAATCCTTGGAAGTCCAAGGGGATTCCTCACAAGGATGTCAACCCACTATTTTGCACAATTAAGCAATACGTAAGGCCAATCATAATATAGGATAGATATATTTTTTTATTCGATAGTTTCAGACTTTATTACAAATTTATAGCATATAATGAAAACCTAGATATATAAACTATAACCTAGAAATCTGAATCAAATTCAGTGTTAGAATATTCAGATGATGATGGGTTCTCGAAAGTGAGCTCTGGATAATCTATCTCAGATTATTCAAAGAATCATAGTCGTTATCATCAATATAGTCATATCTAAAAAATTTAGAGATGAATTCAGGTTCCTCATTCGTCGTCTGATAATCAAATGTAGTTTTGGAATATTGATATTTAGGCTATTCAAGTGGATTCGCTTTGGTTTGTTGATTCAGCATCAGAGTCCCAAATTCCCACTTTGGATTCATAGCGGTACTTGAACCATAGCCAAATCAACTCGAATGCGAAGGATTTCAAAATAGGCCTCCCAAAACTTGTCCGTGGCCTCACGAATCCTCTGAGTGGTTTCAAAGATGCTTTGTAGCTGATCTAAAGGGGCTGAATGTATAACAAAAGTTCCAAATCGAGGAGAACTTCGTCTTGTTCCCGAGTGTAAGGGATGGTGGATAATCATAAGGGAATTAATGTTGGTTATCTCATGAGCTTGGCCACCTATAGCCATCTACAAAATCCATTCTTGATAACATGTTAGAAAGGACAAAGAAATATATAAAATTAATAAGTAATAATATGATAAAATCTATAAAAGGCATAATTGACAGGAAACACAAGAGTTTTATGGAAACACAGGCATTTCACTAAATCACTGGCATTTTTGAGTTAAAATAAACAATATAAAATATAATATTTTAATAAAGAATTGATCAATTTTACAACAAACTAATCAATTTGATTTCAATTGTAATGTAAATTAAAAGACTTTTTGGCAATGGATGTTTTGAATATATAAATAAAAGATGCAAATTTAAAGTTTTACCTTGTTTCGAATGAAGATTGTAGTTATTGGGATTTGTAAATTGGTGAAGATCGTGGTTGAAAATGGTGAATGTAAGTCTTTGGATGTCAAGTGAATGTAATGTAGTGACAAAGATGAATTGCACCAAGAGAAGATTTTTGTAACACTATTAAAAATGAATACTGATAAATGCTCTCAATCGAAGATGTGGAAGGATGGAAGAAAATAGGCTCAAAGATGTAAGTGGATGGTCCTGGAAGAAGGAAGAAAAAAACTTATATAATTGTCGATGTTTTCTAAAACACCAAAGATTTCGGGTTATTCAAATTTATTTAGCTAATAGTTGAAACAATTACCTATTTCAAGTTTATTCATTGTGTATTTGAGGGATAAGATCATGAATTTGTTTTTGAATGTGATGTGCTATTGGGTGAGGTGTCGTAGATGGTTAGATTATGATCTATTTTGGCCTAGGTTTGTTTAAGATATATTTTAGGTGCTTTAGTTGGATATATTAGTGCATATATTAGGATATTATGATAATAATAATAGATTATGTTAGGATATTATTTAATAAGATTAGATTTCATAGATATATAAAATAGTCTATGGTAGATATGAGGAAATAACTCTAAATGAATTATATTTAAATTAATATATATTAACATGATAAATTATAAGTGTGAACGAGACAAATTATTGATGATGGGGGAGTGTAGAATTTTGGTGTCTACATTTTCCCCTTTTGTTTGACAACTTAAAGGAAAATTGTCAGATAAAAATGATTGAATCATTTATGGATGATCCTCGCCATAATGCAATACGGGGGATACCAATGTTTGTGTGTCATGTGTTTCGTAGTTTCCCCAGTCCGAGGGGATGTCAAAACAAGATGTGATACCGAGGGACCAAGTGATAGGGGAACCAAGGGGTTTGACACCTATGGACATATGATCCGTAATGGTAGGCTAGAAGAATGGGAAAGCCAAATGATGGGGGCCAAAGGGTGCATGTCCCATAGACAAATGACGGATCCCGATATAAAGTTTGTTTGTTTTAATATTTTGAGGACTAGGGTCCATTAAAAATTGGACTCATTTGTGGAAGATTGTGGTTGCCATGATTCAGGGAAAAAATGGGCACATGTGCCAACAAGGTATGATGTGTAAGTGATTAAAGGAAAAATCACTAGTGATTGGGGGAATTGCTGGCGATTCCCTCAATGTAAAAATTTAGGCTATAAAAGCCAAATCACGGGTTCATTTCACCACATGGAAAAAATTATTTGATGAAAGTGTGAGATGTGCGGCAAAAACATCTTTTCGAAGGTAAAAAGGTGATTTATGGATGAAATGGCGAGTTTGAGTAGGCAAACGGAAGCCCACGATGGTCGAGGTGAGTGCCCTATCCTTGTTTTTGTCATTTTTGTAGTTTTTGTGGTTTTTGCTAGTTTAGGATAGTTTTTCCATTTTTGGGGGCGATGAGAACTCCTAGGAAAAATCACAGAATCACTTTGAAATTTATATAATCACCGATGTTTTTAGTGAATCACTAGCATTTTTCTTGCTATGTAACAATTGTAAATTTTGAGAAATATCTTTGAGTTGTTTATAGTGTTTAGGGTTCCAATACTGTAATTTTTGTGAAATGTAATTGATGTAGGATGTGGGACTTTGTTTTGTAGTTTTTCTTTGTGGCGATATTAATTTTGATTCAATCTATTATTTTTCCTTCGAATATGGAAATTAAAAAAATTTTAAATAGCGAAGCACTTAATTATTTAATGTTTTAGATGTTGTTGGTATTAATGTTTTTAGGCGATGATATTGATGTTGATACTTCATTTTTGATATGTTGTGGATGATTTTAATTTTTCACTCACATATTTTTAATGATGATACTAATGTTAATTTATTTCTATTTTTAGGTGGATGTAAAATTGACCATTTAGGATCGTATACCATTGATCTTGGATCAGTCGACCGATATGTCTGAGGATGATTGGGAGCATGTCGAGGCTATAGGTTTTGGTGGTATGAGATATTATCGGTGGTTACACAGATGTAGGGGTTTCATGTTGGCTTTACTAGAGCGGTGGAATCCTTCCACCAACACTTTTTG
Organism: Taxus wallichiana var. yunnanensis; assembly: GCA_018340775.1. Classification (NCBI taxonomy): domain Eukaryota; kingdom Viridiplantae; phylum Streptophyta; class Pinopsida; order Cupressales; family Taxaceae; genus Taxus; species Taxus wallichiana. Next base: position 697,904,332 of record CM031239.1, read on the forward strand.
GCTACCTACTGGAGAGATTACAATCACTCTAGAGGATGTTCATCACATTTTAAGATTACCTATCCAGAGGTGAGGGTGTTTATCTCATCACAAAAGAGGAGCGAGATGATACTATGAATAGATTATATGGAGGTGATGTAATGGATATCATACTGGAGTTAGGGATTTTGCTTATGTTAGATCATATTTATGCCGAGAGAGAACAGGATGTACTTGAATGAATTTGATGATGATGGCCATTCTTTTCTACGTATTTCTTGATTCAGGTGGTGGATGGTTTCCTTGGATGATGATGGGAGTTGTGGCTGAGATGATGGAGGAACGAACCATTTTTGAGTGGGTTCCTACCCTAATTTCTTAGACATATAGAGAGTTGTGGGCTGGAAGGTCCACAAGAGATATGACATTGACATTGGGTTTCTACTATAGGCTTGGGCCTTTGAGCACATTTCTATTTCTCGATATTAATTACCTAGGGTGATTGGTGATGAGCATCCTAGTTTCATGAGATGGAGGGAGGATGCAGGAAAAGGCTAAAGAGGAGGAGATCAGGATATTTTAGAGATTTATTATCTAGACTACAATTGGTGATGTGGTATGGAGGCCATACCTAGATTTTCCTGTTTGTCCCAAGTTTGATGATGAGTTAGTTAGTTTACAACAACCTATATGGGTACAGGCTCACCAACTAGGGGAGCATGAGTTACTCCTCTTTGATCATGTTATGAGACAATTCATATTAACATAGGGAGTTCCAATGGACCCTATACAATACGAGATGAGAGGATGGGGATACAGAGACCCTAGGGCCATTGTGCCAAATCATGAGGTTATTATTGATTAGTAGGGGGCCATGGGTCCCAATGATGAGGGTCATATTGTTTCTATTGATGATGCAGGGGTTACCCCTAATTATACAACATGGTGGACTTGAGCACCGAGGTCCTTTGATTAGGCCTAGATCTCAAAGAGATTTTCACGAGAGATTAGATGAGTATGTGCTCGGGAAGTGAGAGGAGAAGTGGAGGGTGTAGAGGGTGATAACGAGGAGGATGGGGATGATGAGTTGGTAACAACCATAGTTGTGGTGATGGTTGAGAAGGCCATAGTTGAGGGTGAGAGAGATGCGTCCAAGAGGGAGAGGGATGACCTCATGGGTATTCGAGATACATTGATTGCTGAGTGGGATGGCTTGATCACTATGAGAGATAGTGTGATAGTAGAGAAAGAGGATTATAGAGCTTGGTTGGACCTTGCTATCGTAGATAGAGATTGGTACAAGGGTCAGAGAGATAGGATGAGGAAGGCCATAGGGATTAATGGGCCTTCTATTTTTGGTACGTAGTTAGCTAGATGGTAGAGACCCATAGAGAGGGCATAAGCTAGTGGATAGAGATATGGAGCCGGTGGAGTGAGGCCACATGTGAGTGGACACATAGAAACCTATAATATCTCGGGACATTCCTTAGAGCCCACTATGATGCTATACTGAGAAAACATGATTATTATGTTGATTTGATTATGGAGTATGATCCTAATGTAGTTCGTATGCGATCACTGGGCCGCTAAGGCGGTAGCCTACCTTAGTGCTAGTGCAAGTGAGTTTGGGTCCCTCTCCTTAGAGATAAGAGCAAATCAATGGCAGGTGAGAGGGGATTTGAAGGAGATGCTTTGGTGCTCTAGGAGCAGCCAATGATAGAGTGCTAAGGGAGGAGAGGGTAGTATACCTCCTCCTTACTAATCTATTAGAGACTTTGAATTTAATGATTCATGATATGTAGTTGTATGGCTCATGGAAGCCCATTTTTGTATGGCTCTTAAAAGCTTATTTTTGATATTGATGTATGTGGATTTGATCGATATATATGATGATGATGAGGTTTTATGATCTATATTATTTTTTCTTTCATGTGTTAATCTTAATATGTATGATGGTATATGTATTTTAATTTAGATGTGTTGATGTTAGATGAATATATGATGTTATGTGTTTGGAAAACATGGTTAAACTTAAAAATTTAACATGTGATTTTAATTGTATCAAAATGTAGTCCAATAAAATAGAATAAATATGGAATGTTCGTCCCATTATGGATTTAATACATACATAGTGGGTTTTGAAAATTTGAATGCTCTTGCACTTACAACCTTTTACAAATGTTAACTATGATCATCAATGGATAGTTACACAATACTTAATAAAATGTGGGATTAAATGAGATATTTTTATTAGGACATGAAAAATGGGTTTGAATATGCATAGATCAATGAGGGGAAACAGATTCTCCTTTTCTACAAGTCTAAAGAGAGATCCCCAACCTTACTTTGATTTTGAGGAAAACTGATCAATGCGAGAATTTTTCTATAAGAAGAAGGTTGATCAATGTGGGAAACCTTCCTGGATGCTTTTGATATTGATATATTTATTTTAAAGGTCTAATCAATATGAGAAGCCCATTTTTTATGGGTATTCATCCTTCGATGGTATAGTATATGCTTATTTTTTATTCTTCTTATAGATATCCATCCTTCAAGGGATCGGTCTATGATGGATAACTATCCTTCAAGGGTTAGTCTACCATTTATTTTTGTCTTTTGAGAAATACATCCAAATGATTTTTAACACATATTTTTAGTTGAGGAAAATCCCTAATAGATCGTTTTGAGGAGGGGAAATGGTGCATATATGATCTACACATTCATACCCCCTATTATGTTCCATTTTAACTAGTACAAGGGTAATGGATGTAGTGATTGTGGGGTTCCTAATAAAGAGGAACTTATCCATATAGAAAGATGTGATGAACAAGCCATGGTGTTCATCTTTAAGGTGTTTTAGGATAATGATGGATAACCACACGCTCTCAAATCACTACTGTGGTATGATGGATGGTTTTAATGGAATGATAAGATATAACTACTATCATGACAATCAAACATTTAACAAAGGCATTCCAAGGATCCGCTTTAGGTTCACCATCAAGAGAAGCAAGACTATATGCTCCTGACCCATACTTATGAGTAATGATGTATGGAACGATCTAATTGGGGAAAAAATTCCACATTTAATCAATTCTAATTGAGTGACATTTTGATTTTATTTAAGCATAATGTTTCATCATTTTCTTTACCTTTTCAAAATGACGAAACAGATAAGGGTAAGGGCCAAGGAGGAATACCTATTAAATGCTGGTCGGTTGATGGTTGTTGTGCACATTCTAACTTCTTAATCCATAGCTGAATGTGAGAGATTCCTTTTGGCTAGGAGGAAATACCTGTAATAGAAACCAAGACCACAAAAATATAGTTAAATGATATATGACAGTGGACTGCCTAGCATATGCTAGTTCCTGGGAAGTGTGATACTTCCTAGATGGCTATCAATCCACTATTTAAAACAAGTTAATGTGAGAAATAAACAAGGTCCTATTGTAGTTGATATGATTTAGGTATCTCATTCAAATACAATAAGCAAATCCAATCACAACAAGCTAGGCTATAGTTGGATCTGAGAGGTGAGGGGTCTGTCAAGGTTTAGGACTAGTCAGGGTCAGATTCTGGGTTATTTAGGTCAACTGGTAGGGTGGTTGTTGGGTCTATTCTTGGTCAAGGTGTAAAACATAGAGACCAATGTCGGCTGAATGTGACTGATGCCGGTTTAGGTAGAACCGACGATGGTTATGGGTAACCGGCGTCGGTATGGTTGGGGTGAAAGAAACTCAAAATAGGTTAAATGGTAGGGGTGATCTGAGGTTGAATAAAGTTTGGGCGAGTGAATGGGGGTCTATGGAGATCTTAGGTATGCTCAGAAGTATACAACATGTGAGAATAGGTGATTTGGTGATGTGGGTGAAGGGATCTTTGGGTTTACAAGCAAGTGGGTGATGAAGCAATAAGCATGCAAAGAATAGATTAATAACATGAGTAATAAAGATTACTAACTGAAATAAACTATATTGATTAGGGCCATACTTACTGTGTTAAGGATCTGATGGCTGAGTGGTGGAGGTGGTTGATTGGAGAATACGTGTATGGTCTGTAGTGGTGCTTTCCTGAGTGCTCCCTGAATACAATAGCTCTCGATTGATGTTAGTGATGGCTCTGATGGTATGTGTAAAAGGATGCTTGTTTTTCTTGCATGCATCTCTAGTCTCCTTCCTTATTCTCAAAAAATGTGCCAACCTTGAAAATAAGGTTACTAAAGGGAATAAAAGGTGACCGACTGATCCGAAAATGTGTGTTGTATTTTTTCACTTTTAAAAGTTTCCAAAGATCGTGATTTTCTTAACCAATTTTAAGTATTCTAAACTCCATAAATTGATTAAATTCTGATTATTATGCATCCATAGAAGTGCGGAAAACTTGTGTAGCAAAATAAATAATCAAAAAATCAAAACCATTCGGATAACAAACAAGATTGTTTACGGGTTCAAATTCCTAGGTCCCCGGTGTTCGATTGAACCGATCCATTAATAATATTGAAATTCAAGTACAATAACTCTTAAAAACAACCAATAATGAATCAAAACCTACAAATGAGCTGATCAATTTCCCAAGAACTCGAAAAATAGCACTCCCAAAAACGATCCGTGGCTCCTACAAAGTGTTTTCACAATGTGATCTCCCCGCAATCAGTGTTAGAAAAAAACCTACAAATGGAGATTTAAAAACATTCCATGAAAACAAATCATATTTATGAGATCAGATCTGAATTCTGAACACTTTTCATGTTTACACCAAGTCACAATTTAGACCAGAGTGCATTGAAATTTGTGTTTTCCAACTAGCCGTCTTGTAGATCCTCGTTAAAATCTGTATTCAAAGCTTCCAAAAGTAGGATAAAAATCAACAAAAAGATCAAATCTTACATCTTTGGAATTGTCTCATAATTCTCCACATTTCATATTTTTACTCCGAATGCCCAATCTAAGTGCACGGCCTTCAAAATGGTGTTTTCCATGAAAGCGCCTCCTCTTCTCGGCTTTTAGAGCTCTGCACTACCTAGTATAAGATGAAGCGCCCCATTTTATAGTGGCAAGTTGGTTGGAGGATTGGTCTTGGATCAATGAAGTCAGGATCAAACCCCACGGCCTCTATTTTTGGCGGATTTGCATTTTATAAGGGATAATATCCCAAATGAGCGGCACATATTTGGTAAGGGATTAATAACCCTTACCCATTCCATGCTTCACGTGGAAATATCCACGCATGGCTTTAAGCCCCCAACAACCGCTTCATCCTCCTTCCACGTGGTCCTTTGCATGTGGCCATTTATGTGGGGTTTAATACTAATGTTTTAAACATATATATATATATATATATATATATATATATATATATATATATATATATATATATATATATCTGTGTGTGTGTGTGTGTGTGTGTGGCATTTGGAAAGTGGACTTACCAAGATAATATAATTTAAACCAATATAATGTGGTATAGAAATAATTAACTCGGTGAATAGCATATAGTCCACTTGTCATCTCCCGATAGGAAAATCGATCGAAAACCAACAAACAACTCCCTTTTTCCTTTTCGCCATGTGTCGTAGTGCGATTGGTCCATTATTGACCAGGTTCACTAGAGTTGACTTTCCCACATTGACCGAACTTTGACCAGGACATATCTAGAGCTCCCGATGTCCGTTTGTCGGTTCTCATAGGGAAAGCTCTCGAGATGATCTTCTGCATTGAAACCATTTAGGGATGTTTAGGAAATTTTTCAAAAATGATCCCCGATCACCACACGAAGGTTCTAGGTTGATCAGTTGGTTCAATGGGTGACCGAGCGTCGGTTAGGGTGGGATTCCCTAGGTTTACTAAAAATGGGAGATCATGGAAATGATTTCTACCAGATCTCTATTCATCCAAAGAGCGGGAGTTACCTTTTCTTATGTAGGAATGTGGTTAGAGGGGATGTAGGCTTTGATTTTTAGGGTTTAGTTAGGTCTTAGTTAGTTATGGCAACATACTAAGAATAAACTTAGGGTGAGGTGGCTAGGTGAGGTGGTGGTGTGGGAATTATCTTAATTAGGATAATTAAATAATAAATATTGTGAGGACATGGATTAATTTAATTAAATTAATTAAATTAATATTAGTGTGGGGTGTAAAGGGTCATGGTTAGGTGAATGTGTTCAAGTTGATTATTTAACGAAGGGTCAAGGAGCATGTGACCCAATTTTGGTGTCTAAATTTTGCCCCTTTTTGTTGTGTAGCTTGTATTGGTAAGCGACATTGACAAAAATAAGATGTGGTTGTCCCATGTGTGGGTGAAGGTGATCCCCCTCAAATTAGGAATTGATGAGGTAGAAGGAAGAATCAGGTGAGTGGTTTGATAAAAGGTGAATGTGATGAAGAGGAAGGTGGAAAATGGGGGTAAAGGGGTAAAGGTCCAATCGGATAATCTAGGTAATGAGTCAGGATCAAAGGTAGCAATAATAAAATGCACACACATGTATAAACCGTGTAACGGTACTAGGTTGAAAAGCATGTAAACTCTACATTGTCTAAGGTTGATAGGTTTATCCAAACAAGGTTGAAATGATTCCATTATCCAAGGTATAGGATATGGTGCGAAATAATTCATAGGTCGTAGGTGCATGTATGTTTAGGTATGTTCCGGTACACCAAAGGTTAGGTCAGGATAAATGGTCATGACAAGAGGTAAGGTAAGGTCATTAGGTCAAACAACACATGTAACAGTGTTGCAAGGTATAGCAAGCACATGAGTTCACAAGTCACTAGAAATGTTCTAGGTCCAAGTAGCTAGGTCATGACATGGGTAGGGCTGAGGTATGGGTAAAATAACAAGTCCCAAAATGCAATTAAGGACAAGTATAGGTAAGGTAGGCATGGAGGTTGGTTGCAATAAGGGTGGGTAAGGGAAAATGGTGGTTAGGTTGGTTAAGTTGGGTAAGAAATGGGAATGGGAAAGAATATGATAGGTAACCGATGCCGGTCATACATAACCGTAGATAGTCAAGAGGTAAGCTGATCATGGTTTATGTGGGCAGATGACCAATACCGATCTTGGTAGAACTGACCACTGTGAGCTAGGGCACAGGACTGAAGTTGGTTTAGTTGTGAATCGGTGTCGGTCAGTCAACATGGGTATATAAAAGAAAAATCCGTATAATACGGATTCATTTGTACATTTTGGATTTTATGAAAATGACAGAGCATTGAATGAGTTGTGCTTTGTTGGGAGAAAAAGACGAGGGATGATATCCTGACTGAGGTGGAGGGATCCGGTTGGTTAGAGGAGCCAGGTAGATGGGTTCATGAGCACAGGTAGATCGATTGTGATTGGGTGGAGAGCAGGAGGATTGGATTTGGTGAGTGGACATGGCAGAGGTGGGAGAGGGATCGGGTGGACCACTAGTGCAATGCCCAATATGCCACCATGAATGACAACGTGATGAGGTAAGATTTAATCTCTTGTATTGGTTTTAGAGGTAGATTGGGTAGATAGGTTAGGGAGGAAAACAAAGTTTTTTGGGGAAAAGGGAATTTGAATTGGGGAAGGAAAATTGGGTAGAATAGGAATGGGTAGAGGTGTGGTTAGGTGTACGAGGGGTGGGGAGGAGATGAGGGTAGAGGTAGGTAGGAATGGGGAGAAGAAGGTAGTGTTTTTAGGAAAAAGGGGGTTTGGGTATCATGGATTTTTGTGCGATAGTGACCGGCATCGGTCAAGGGGTGGCTGATGTCGGTGGTGTCGAATCAATACTGGTCATAGATAAGGTGACCGATACCAGGTGTGGGATAGACCATGGTCGGTTATAAGTAACTAGTACCGGTCAACATGTGGGGAAAAGGGGCCAACAGAGCTCTGTGATGGTTGGGTGAGATAGATAGTGGGAAAGGAAGATGTTGTTGATGAAAAACAAAGCATGGGTAAGAGGTTGAAAGAGGTATGGTATGATCGATAGTGGGTGAGGGTTGGGGTGGGTAGATAGAATATGTGATAAGAAGGTAAGTTGTGAGGGGAAAAAGAGGGAGGGTAATAAGTGTAGGTGAAGTGTCAAGAGTGATTGTGGGTATGATCAAGTTGTATTAATGTGATGTTTTGTTGGATGCAAGTGAGAGACCAGCTGTGGATGTGAGATAGGTGCCACCCCTGCTCATGATAGTTTGAGGAGGTGCGACAGGTGAGGATTGGTGGAATTTTTCTATGGTTGGCTTGATTGGGGTTAGGTGCTACCGGCATGTAGTCTAGAATCCTAGTTTGATGGTCACCCTCATCGACAGATGGGATTTGGTGACCAACACATTCCATCTACCGACGGTGAGATCACAGTCACCCTGGAGGATGTATACAAGATCCTATGGTTTCCTATAGTGGGGGCATAGGTATATTTGATCTCTTCAGAGGCATCTGAGGAGTTGATACTGACATTATTTGGTGAGGGTTGACAGAGTTGAGGTTCCACAATGCCAACCTAAGCTATGGAGAGATGTACCATGCCCATCCGAAAGGAGATGAGGCTTATTGTGTTATTGATGGAGGTAGTCTAGCTACTTTACACTACCAGATGCATAGGGTGGGAGATTCCTGTGATCACTGATGGGGTCTTGCATGATATGGTGATAGACTAGACCCATTTTGCATGGGCGCCAACATTCCTAGTGTAGCTATACAGGGAGCTATGGGCGTATGGGTGACTTCAGAGGTTTAGTTTGTGTTGCACTTTCCTATTACATTGTTGGGCATATGAGCACATTGTGTGTGTGCACCCAGTTGGTATGCCTCGGGATGATGTATTTGAGCCAGGTTTTGTTTGGGTGGGCTCTTTCTGCTCCCACAAAACTTCTAAGTCTTTCTAGCTCCTATTGGTGTTGGCCAATTTGTGATGGCTTCCACCTTCTTTGGATCCACTCGAAGATATTCTCCTCCAACCACGTGCCCAAGATAGACAAGTGATTGTTTGGAAAATTCACATTTATTCATATTACAAAGTAGTTTGTATCTCCCTAAGAACTTGCAAGACTTGCTGCAAATGCATTAGATGTTCTTCCCATGTGGCACTAAAAATTAGGATATCATCTAGATATACAATGACACATGAATCTATGAAGTCCTGCAATACATCATTCATCAATCTTATAAATGTAGTGGGTGCATTACATAATCCAAAAGGAAGTACTAACCATTCATACACACCCTATTTTTTTTGAAGAAAGTCTTCCATATATCCTCCTCCTTCATTCTGACTTGGTGATAACTGGACTTGAGATCCAACTTCGTGAAAAATTTAGCATGCTGAAGCTAGTCCAAGAGATCATCTATGCGGGGAAGTGGATATCTATTCTTTATGGTGATCTTGTTCAAAGCACGGTAGTCGATTCACATTCTCCAAGAACCATCCTTCTTCGACACCATCACAATAGGTGAACCACATGGTGAGGTGCTCAGACATATCACCCCTTAGTCTATTAGTTCCTAGAGTTGTTTCTTTACTTCAATACTCTCAAGAAAGGATTGCCTATACAACCCGATGTTTAGTAGAGGGGACTCTAGAAAAAATGAATCTCATGCTCTACTTACTTGTTTTGGTGGTAATCCACTAGGAGACTAAAATACTTCCTGAAAATACTGAATAATACTATCTAGATCTTGTTTTCCCTAGTTAGAAATTTCTAAAACTTCTACCCCATCTTGTTTATCCTTTAGTAAAAGTAAACAAAACATATTATGATTTTCCGAATAAGCTATTTTGCTTGGTTAGCACTTACCATAGCAACCCATGTCTTACGCTAGTGTGCCCAAATGTTGTAGCTGATCCCATCCTTAACCCATTTGTATCAGTTTTCCCTTCTCATAAAGATAGCATACCTGACATACAAGTAAGGAATCCCGAATACAAAATCAAAAGCATCAAGTGGAATAACGTCGCTTCAAACACATCTATATATTGGGATTTTATCCCAAACTTGACCTTACATCTTCTTGTTACCTGAATTTCAACACCCATTTTCACCCAACCCAAAGGATAAGGGTGTGGATGCTCGTAAGTCTCAAGAAAAATATTTCTTTACAACTACCTCGTAAATAAAATTAGATTGAGAACCGATATCAACCAAAGCATTTACCTTAGTCCTCTTGATCTAGATTTTGATCCGGAATAGTCTACTCATCTCCTCTTTGTTGTCCATTTGGTGGTCAGGCATCCAAGCCTTTCATCTACATCTCGAGTCATCTTTGATTTCCACCTCCCCTTCTATCTTTACAACTGTGTCATGGACTTCTTGGAGTCCTTGGTTTGGTTCTTCGGATGTAACTCCGGATGTAACTTCAACATGTAGCATCAGCATGACCATTAATATCACAATTATTGCAAAAATTATTATGATCTTTACAAGTATTTAAATTAGTGGCATCTTGTTTACCTTTCCCTTTCCACTTACTCTTGTTACTTGTTTGCCCATAATCCTTTTCTGTTGATTTGTTGACTGCTTTACCCTCGGCTCTACTTCTCCTTGATTTTTCTCATCATCTATGTAGTATGCCTATACACATGCTTCATTGAGATCCTTGGGCTTTGTGGAGATGAATTTTCTTCGAAGGTGAGTGTGAAGTCCTCCCAAGTACTTGGTTAGAATATCCTCATCCTCCAAATCCATGTTTAGCAACATGGCTTACCTCCAAAACTCTGTATTATAGTCTTGCACACTTTGACCACTGGTTTGTCTAAAATACTACCATTTAATCATTTGGTTAGTTTTATGGCCAATAGGATAGAAGTTAGCTCTAAGTAATTCCTTAAATTCTTTCCAAGACTTCACAATAGGACAATTTCTTCTTTTCACAAGTAGTAGGTGAGTTTCCCACTAAACTAGAACATGTCCCTCCATTTTGAGATGTGCAAAGGTGATCCTTTGTGCCTCAGTGACATTATGGATGCTAAAATAGACTTCTAATTGTTTCAACCATTTATCAAGTAACTATGCATCTACTTGTCCTTCAAAGATTTTGATTTCGACTTTAGTCTCAACTTTAAAAGGAGTATGTTCAGATTTTACATTTTCTCTAGTGTTAGAAGTCTCTTCTTCATGCTCTTCCCCATAATCTTCCTCATGGTGGCTCTTGCCTATACCAAAATTTTCAGCTAAGCCTCGAACCACCGAGTCCATGGAGTCTTTCTTGACAGAAGTTGTCTTCTACAAATCTACAAGTTCCTCTTACCTTCTAAACATCCTATCCATCATGGTCTCTAGCATCTCGATTCTACGGACCAAGTCATCTTCCTCCATTTCTCCCCGAATTCTCTGTTTCCACTTCTTTGTAGAAATATCCGTATCGCAAGGCAAAGCTTCTTCACCTTTAGATATTGTCACTGTCATACAAATTCAAGAATGAAATACCACAGTCCTGGATACTTGTTAGCTCTGATACCAAAATGATCTATAAACTCTTCAACTTTGGAATTATTCACAAATCAAAAATTAATCACTGCTATTTACTTTCTATTAGAAAATAACAAAGATAGCTAGTGAATGAATTAATATTGTGCTTAGAATCAACAATTGTAGTACAAGAAATAATATAAGCTCATAACACCAACAATTTAATCTTGGAAAACCTCCAATGGAGGAAAAACTAGTCGAGAAGGGCAATTTCTCTTTCTTCCACTTCTATTGGCCAATTTAAATCAATAGGTACAAAATTTACAATAAGTAAGAAAGAGAAGTAGATAATATCTCAACACTTCCTTCCAGTTAGTTTCTTGCTTTGTCTCAACACTCCTTTCTTCTACAAAAATACAATTTCTAGCACTAAGATTTCTTGCTCACTTACTCCCATGCTTTGATGATATTTTAAACTTCTACAATCATGTATTTATAGTATTTCTCATGTCCTCCAGTGCACCTTTGGAGAATTAGAAAGGTCATTAAGGAGAAGAGAAATATCATCCTTTCAAATTCGTAGGGTCATTAGTTTCAAATTTTTTATTCTATCCGTAATGGCTAGGACCACCACCCTTTACATGCACCGGTGGTCCCGGGACCACCACCTTAGCCGGGTGGTGGTTCTATAATCTGCCACCACCACAGGGATGGTGGTCTTATTACTTAAAAGACAAAACCCCGCTTTGTTATTTTTTCTTCTCTCTTGACTATTTATGATGAAGTAGAGTTATTATGATCCCTATGGATCACACCTCCCCTTCTTAGGAGGATTTTGGTCCCACAAAAGCTTAGTGGGGGAGTAGATGAGGGAAAATTCCCTCGCTTTATCCTTCGAGTACCACCGGTCTCCCTTGGTGTCTTTCCATTTAGTCCAATCTACCAAGACTCCTGTGGACCTCTTCTAGTCTCTCTGACTTTCTACTGTAGCACTAAATCCTCCTCTAATTCACCCCATGAGTCCAAGACACAATCCTCAATGGAAGGTAGCAACTGTAGTTCTTCATCTTCATCCAACATGGATGGCTCATATAGGTGCAAGTTCTCACAGTTTACTACAGAGTACATCCTCATGAATGATGGCAAATCAAGTCAAAAAGCATTTTCCCCAACTTGATCCAATATGGTGAAGGTCCATATCGTAGTGGCTTAGATTCGTGCTTGACCTTGTAGTCTCTCCTTGCTCAAGTAAAGCCAAAATTTGTCTCCAACATGAAGTTTGTGTTCCCTCCTATGTTGATCATGCCTAGCTTTGTACTTTTCTTGAGATTTCTCTAGCTATTCTTTGACCTTGAGATGGATTTACCGGATCCTCTCAATGAACTTGTTGGCTCTAGTCACCTCTGTGTCTCGTGTATCCTCCTCATCTTGTTGTCCAACTACTATGTCCAGTGGATTCATAGGTAGATATCCAAGGCATGCTTCAAATGGTGACTTCATAGTGGATGTGTGTACTACCCAGTTATAGGAATGCTGAATGTAGGCTAAGGACTCATCCCAAGTCCTTGGGTACTTACTGTTATACCCTCTGATCAACTGTACCAAAGTCCTATTTACCACCTCTATTTTTCCATCTATCTATGGATGGAAATTTGTGCTCCTCTGTAATATGGTATCCATCTTGTCCCACAAAGTAGTCCAAAACTTTCCCAAGAACCTGGAATCCCTATCAGAGACAATAGACTTTGGCAAACCAAAATGCACCCATACATTAGCAAAGAAAATATCTTCTGCCTCATGTGCTTTTACTATCTTTTTACATGCCATAAGAATACACATTTTACTAAATCTATCCACAACAACATAGAGATAGTCATGGCCATGTTTAGACATAGGTAATCCTCCTACAAAATCCATAAAAATGTCCTCCCACGGACAGTGAGTAGGTCTAGTAAAGGCATATAAAAACCTTCCTTCCTAGTTTTAGGCTTGCTAGTACAACAAAATTTTACATCCACGAATAAATTTTGATACTTCCTCTTGCATGTTGGGCCAATATAATACCTTTTCAAGTGGCTATGGTCTTACCAACACCGAAATGTCCTACTACTTTCAAGGTATGTGCTTCCCTCATCAATAGAAGTCTTTCTTCTTTAGGCACACAAAGTTTCCCCCATCGGTAGAGCATCCCGTCCTTGAGATAACAGTCTTCAATCCTTGTCTTTTCAGCCCCTTGGGACTGCAACTTCTGAAATGTTACCCCAAAGTCTTTGTCTTGGGCATATGCTTCTCCGTAAGCTTCCTTTGTGAAGGGATCAATCTGAGAGATAGTGGCCAAACAAGAAAAATTTTCCTGTGGGTGGCCTAGACAACATGTCTGCCACCAAATTTTTACTACCTTTCTTGTATTTAATCACTAGATGGAACTATTGAAGAAACCCCATCCATTTGTAGTGCCTTGCCTACTGCAATTTAGACTGTGCTTGCAAATACTAGAGAGGTTTGTGGTCAATGTGCACAATAGTTTCTTTACCCAAAAATAATGTTTCCATTTTTAATTTCTGAACTAGTGCATACATTTCTTTATCATATATTGAATATCCTTTAACTACTGAAGTGAAGGTTTTAGAATGATAACATACAGGTTTACCTCCTTAAAGTAACACTACACCCATGGCGTAATCACTGACATCTGTCTCTACTTCAAAAGGCTGCTACAAACTAGGAAGAGCAAGTACTAGAGCATGACTAATCTTGTATTTCAATAACTCAAAGGATTTGTCTTATTCCTTACCCCATTCAAAACCCTTACTCTTTACAGCCACTATGTGTAGAGGTGCTTTGCAATCACCAAGAAACCCGAATGAATTTCCGCATGTATTGTACTACTCCCACAAAAATTCTAGTCTCTGTGGCTCTTGTTGGTGTTGGCCAATTTGTGATGGCTTCCACCTTCTTTGGATCCACTCGTAGCTCTCCTCCTCTAACCATGTGCCCAAGATAGAAAAGTGATTATTTGGAAAATTCACATTTCTTCATATTACAAAGCAGTTGTTTCTCCCTAAGAACTTGCAAGACTTGCTTTGCAATGCTGCAATTACGTTAGATGTTCTTCCCATGTGGCACTAAAAATTAGATATCATCTAGATATATAATGACACATGAATCTATGAAATCCCGCAATACATCATTCATCAATCTCATAAATGTAGTGGGTGCATTGCATAATCCAAAAGGAAGTACTAACCATTCATACAAACCCTGTTTTGTTTTGAAGGAAGTCTTCCATATATCCTCCTCCTTCATTCTGACTTGGTGATAACCGGACTTGAGATCCAACTTTGTGAAAAATTTAGCATGCTAAAGTTGGTCCAAGAGATCATCTATGCGGAAGTGGATATCTATTCTTTATGGTGATCTTGTTCAAAGTGCGGTAGTCAATGCACATTCTCCAAGAACCATCCTTCTTTGGCACCATCACAATAGGCAAACCACATGGTGAGGTGCTCGAACGTATCACCCCTTGGTCTATTAGTTCCTGAGTTGTTTATTCACTTCAAGTACTCTCAAGCAAGGATTGTATATACAACCCGATGTTCGGTAGAGATGACTATGGCAATGGCTAAATCTCATGCTCTACTTCCCATTTTGGTGGTAATCCACTAGGAGCCTAAAATACTTCCTAAAAATACTTTGAATGATACTATCCAAATTTTGTTTTCCTGGTTAGAAATTTTTGAAACTTCTACCCTATTTTGTTTATTCTTTAGTAAAAGTAAACAAAAATGATTATGATTTTCCTAAATAAGCCATTTTGCTTGGTTAACACCTACCATAAGTAACCCGTGTCTTAGGTTGGTGTGCTCGGATGTTGTAGTTGATCCCATCCTTGACCCATCTGTACCGGTTTTCCCTTCTCATAAAGATAACATCCCTAACATACAAGTAAGGACTCCTAAATAAAACATCAAAAGCATCAAGTGGAATAACGTCAGCTTCAAACACATCTATATATTGGGAATTTATCCTAAACTTGACCTTACATATTATTGTTACCTAAATTTCAACACCCTTTTCACCCAACCTAAAGGATAAGGGTGCGGATGCTCGTAATTCTCAAGACCAAGTTTCTTTACAACTACCTCAGAAATAAAATTAGATTGAGAACCGATATCAACCAAAGCATTTACCTTAGTCCTCTTGATCTAAATTTTGATATGGAATAGTCTACTCATCTCCTCTTCATTGTCCATGCTGGTGGCCGTGCATCCAAGCCTTTTGTCTACATCAGAGTCATATTCAATTTCCACCTCCCCTTCTATCTTTATAACTGTCATGGACTTCTTTGAGTCCTTGGTTGGTTCTTCGGATGTAACTCCGGATGTAACTTCCAACATGTAGCATCAATATGACCATTAATATCACAATTATTACAAAAATTCTTGGGATCTTTACAAGTATTTAAAGTAGTGGCATCTTGTTTACCTTTCCCTTTCCACTTACTCTTGTTACTTGTTTTCCCAGAATCCTTTTCGATGATTTTTGACTAATTTACCTCGGATCTACTTCTCCTTACTTTTTCTCATCATCTATGTAGTATGCCCGTACACACGATTCATTGAGATCCTTTGGATTTATAGAGATGACTTTTCTTGAAGGTGAGTATGAAGTCCTCCCAAGTACTTGGTCAGAATATCCTCATCCTCCAAATCCATGTTTAGCAACATGGCTTGCCTCCGAAACTTTGTAGTATAGTCCTGCACACCTTGACCACTTGCCTTGTCTAAAATAATGCCATTTAATCATCTAGTCAGTTTTATGGCCAATAAGATAGAAGTTAGCTCTAAGTAATTCCTTAAATTATTGCCAAGACTTCACAATAGGACGCTTCTTATTTTCACAAGTAGTTAGGTGAGTTTCCCACCAAACTAGAGCATGTCCCTCCATTTTGAGACATGTAAAGGTGATCCTTTGTGCCTCAATGACATTATGGATGCTAAAATAGACTTCTAACTATTTTAACCATTTATCAAGTAACTCTGCATCTACTTGTCCTTCAAATATTTTGATTTCGACTTTAGTCTCAACTTTAAAAGGAGTATGTTCAGATTTTACCTTTTCTTTAGTGTTAGAAGTCTCTTCTTCATGATCTTCCCCATAATCTTCCTCATGGTGGCTCTTTCCTATACCAAACTTTTTGGCTAAGCCTCGAACCACCGAGTCCATGGAGTCTTGCTTGACAAAAGTTGTCTTCTACAAATCAGTAAGTTCCTCTTGCCTTCTAAACATCCTATCCATCATGGTCTCTAGCATCTCAATTCTATGGACCAAGTTCTCTTCCTCCATTTCTCCTCGAATTCTCTATTTCCACTTATTTGTAGAAATCTCCGGATCGCAAGGTAAAGCTTCTTCACCTTTAGATCTTGTCACTGTCATACAAATTCAAGAATGAAATACCATAGTCTTGGATACTTGTTAGCTTTGATACCAAAATGATATGTAAACTCTTCAACTTTGGAATTATTCACAAATCACAAATTAATCACTATTGTTTACTTTCTATTAGAAAATAACAAAGATAGCTAGTGAATGAATTACTATTGTGCTTAGAATCAACAATTGTAGTAAAAGAAAGAATATAAGCTCATAACACCAACAATTTTATCCTGGAAAACCTCCAATGGAGGAAAACCAATCGGGAAGGGAAATTGCTCTTTCTTCCCACTTCTATTGGCCAATTTTAATCAACAGGTACAAAATTTACAATAAGTAAGAAAGAGAAGTATATAACATCTTAACACTTCCTTCCAGTTACTTGCTTTCTCTATCTCAACACTCCTTTCTTCTACAAAAATACAATTTCCAGCACTAAGATTTCTTGCTCACTTGCTCCCATGCTTTGATGATCTTTTACACTTCTACAATCATGTATTTATAGCCTTTCTCATGTCCTCCCATGCACTGGAGAATGGGAAAGGTCATGAAGGAGAAGAGAAACAAACATCCTTTCAAATTTAGAGGCTATTCGTTTCAAATTTTGTTTTCTATCCGTATTTGCCAGGACCACCACCCTATGTAGACTAGTGGTCTTGGGATGCACACCCTAGCTAGGTGGCGGTTCTTAACCACCACCTAAAGATAGGCGAAGTCTTTTTACTTAAAAGACAAAACCTTCATTTGTTGTTTTTCTTCTCTGTGCTGACTATTTCTGATGAAGTAGAGTTATTTTAGATGCCTATGGATCAATAGGTTACAAGTTTGTAGGGTCGGTTGGCCATTGCACAGCATAGTTGTGACTCTCCAGTCCCGATATAGGTTAGAGTGGGATAGGGTCCCTCGGGAAGGCACAGGAACATGGACAAGTTCGAGGCCAATGGGGCCACCACATACATTACTTGTAGCCATATTACAGGATGCCTTGGTGAGACCGGTATTATCATGATATATTGATGGTGGTAGGGATAGATTTTATATCATATGGAGAGTACAAGGCACAATAAGCCTCGAGTGAGAGGACCAGGTCACATACCCACAATGTGGAGAGTATAGGGGCTAGCGAGCCCCGAGACAGGGTCAAGGTGAGGTTACTAGTTCACGGAGGCCAACTCCAAGTGCAAGTGCTAGTAGGGACCCAACCATGACCCATGATGGGTGGTGAGATGTTAGCAGGCCGCCATATAGGAGCCAAGGAGGAGGAGACATGGGAGACAGATATGGAGGATATCCAACAGGTGATATCTGATAGCCGTATGTACCTCCTGTGTTGTATAGTCATTTATTTTTGATATATATCGGCCTATGCCAAAGAGAGTGAGGATGTATATGAGAGTTGATTGATTTTGGTCATATACCGACTATATGTCTGAAGATGGTGAGGATGTACATGAGGGTTTTTGATATTTTTGGATTCATTTGTATTGGTGTACATATGTATGTGTACACAGATGTCATGATTTATAGATGATGATATTTATACTATGGATGGTGTGCTTGTTGTAATTTCCATTATTATTTGTGTATGTGATGGAAACTAGGTGAATTAAGTATGATAGAGTTAGGGTTGTAGGCATGGATTGAGTCAGGTCACAGGCATGGATTGAGTCAGGTTGTAGGCATGGATTGAGTCAGGTTATAGGCATGGATTGAGTCAGGTGGACTTAGGTATGATGAAGTTTAGGTTGGTTTAGGTATGGTTGAATTGAGGTTGGTTGAGTGTTTAATTCATTAATTGGTGCAATTAATGATGATGTGGGTCACTTTAAGATGTTCTGTAGTAAAATGCATGATAATGGTAAAGAAATGACATAAATAATGAATGTATGAGTGATGATGGTAAAGATGTGAAGTAAGTGTTGTTTGTTTGGTTTAATTTCCAATTATTGATATAAAAAGGAAACTAACTAGGGTAGAATGTGACTAGGAAAGGGGGAAGGAATTGGTTAGGGTAGAGAGTGGCCGAGCTAACCTCCAAGGGCCCCATGCCCTCGGAGTGCTGCCTACATAGTCCGGTGAAAAGGGACCTCAGGCTGATGTAGTTCTCCCATAAGCTAGGGAAGATTAAGGTGAAATAGTGGAATGGTTGGGTAGGTATTAGGCATGGGTGATGTAGGTCATAGGCATGATTGTGTTTAGGTTATAGGTATGGTTGATTGATTTTTAAATACATGTGCTAAGGATCTGGTCTTGTATAGGATAATCAATAGGTAATGAGGAAGGTGAATGGTAAAAGGTGGTAAAAGAGCTACGTAATTACCCCAACTCGATGGTTCGATCCCACCTTAGATGGGCTTATGAACATAAGACCCTACAGGCCTTGCATAATGGACTATTTTAAGGGTGAAGAAAAGTCACAAGATCACAAAATGTCACATTCACACAAGTCCCTTGAGTAATGAGGAATTTAGGTGGAAAATACAAGGAGGTGAGAATGAGAGGCTTAGCGTAACTTAGTGTACGATGACGTGTTTTTCAAAACAAGAAACCCGAATCCAAAATAGGCAAGTCCATGATGAAAATTTCATCTTTTTTCGATTTTTTTGTTTTTAATAGACTGATCAATGTGGGAAGTCTATATGGGATGAATATATTATCTCCTTGAGGTCTTCATGAAGCTGATCGATGTGGGAAGCTTTTGAATATTTATTATATTTTGATAATGACCGTACATAGTTGTCCTTCGAGGGAGCAGTCTATTAATAGTGGTAGAATATAGAGAAGAGATGTCCCTTTTGAGGGAGTCATATTTTTTTGGAAGTTTGACTCAAGGAGTTGTATCCCTTTTTTTAGACATTTAAGTCATGGACAAGATTATAGAGGACGATTAGGTTCCAGTTTTAGAAGACAAGATCATAGTACACAAAAATTAACTAGGAAAGAGGTGGTTTTGAGTGATGAATGACCATGGGATTCCATCTTGAAGAAGAAAAAAGTATCCATGAGAATCATGTTATGAGTAGAGCCGTGGTACTCATATTGAAGACAAGGCTAACAAGTGATGGGTAATCACATGATTCTTGTTTAATCATGGATCCTCAAAAATGGGTAATAATGGAAAGTGAACAATGCTCAAGGGATGAGTGACCAATTGACAGAAAGTGATATAGGACTTGATATCAACAATAAAATGGTCGAAGATGCAAGGCATTAAGGGGCTCAGGTTTGGGTTTACCTTCGAGTGAAGACAAACGATAAGCACTTGATCCATAAGCATGAGTGACTATATAGGGTTTGAGCCAATTAGGAGCAAATTTTCCCCATTTACTTTTCTCCTCTTTGGTTACATGTTGATTTTCCTTCAGGACGAGGTCACCGAATTGAAAGGTTCATTCATGAACACATTTTTCATAGGCACATTTGATACATTTTTGGTAGATTTGGAGATGGTCCAGGTGTTGAGTCACATTCATCTAATAATTCAAGTTACGCCAAATGATCCTGGTGAAATTCATCATCGTTGAGCATGTCTTGTAGTGAGATGTAGAGGGATGGAATATGGACTTTGAGAGGTAAGACAACCTTAGTACCATAGACCAGAGAAAAGGGGGTGGCAGCAGTCGAAGTGTGAATACTAGTGTGGTAAGCCCACAAGGTGAAAGGAATGTGCATATGCCAATCCTTCCCAGTATCATTGACCACCTTCATAAGAATTTTTTCAAGGTTTTATTGGTTGATTTAGCTTGACCATTGGTTTGCGGGTAATAAGGTGATGAGAAACGAGTTGATGCCAAAAGCATCGCATAGTTTGTGTAGGGTTTTTCTTTTGAATTGTTTTATGTTATCCATGGTAATGCAATGAGGAAACCAAAGCGATAGATGATGTGATGGTTGATGAATTCACATATTTTCTTAGCTTTGGTGGAAATGAGGGGAATGGCTTCTACCCATTTAGTATAATATTCAGTAGCGGTTATGATCCATTGGTGGTGTTGTGAAGAATGGGGGTTGATCTCACCGATAAGATCCAAACCCCATTGAGAGAAAGGCCAAAGGTCTTGTGTGACTTGTAAGGCATGACTAGGGGTGTGATGGAGATTAGCATGTTGCTGCATTTTACGTAGCATTTGACATAATCACAATAGTCATGGTTTAGGGTTGGCCAGTAATAGCCTAGGTAAAGAATGCGTTTAGTGACAATGAGACCACTAAAGTGGCCTCCACAAATCCCATCATGGACTTCCTTAATGGTGTAAGGAATTTCAGAACTGGTAAGGCATTGTAAGAGAATGTTGTCGAAAACCATGTTTTTACAAAAGACCACCCATGATGACATAACGCGAGACACTTTTAAGGAAGGCACATTGTCCATTATGAGTGAGATCGGTGGGTAAAATGGAGAGGGAAAGATAGTCTGTGTATTGCTTATACCAAAGGTCACTCGGGTCAGGAGCAATGGTTCTGATAGAGTAAACTTCATGAGGCAAATAAGAGGGTGATTGTAGTCTTTGTATGGTGATAAATATTTTAGAGTCAGTGGGCAAAGTGGGTATTTGAGAAGCCAAGCATGCCATGGTATCTACAAATTTATTGGTAGAACGTGGGGTGGTTTGAAGGGTGTAACAGTTGAAGGTGGTCAAAAGTATGTCCACATGATGCTTATACTTTTGAAGGATCTCATTAAGACACTAGTATATACCATTGACTTGGTTTATGACCAACTGAGAATCACCAAAATTGTTGATTGACTTAACATCTAAGGCATAAGTAGCTTGAGACCCAATACAAGTGCTTCGTATTCAAAAATATTGTTTGTACAATCAAAATTGAGTTTGAAATACAAAGGCATAGGTTCACCATCAAGCGAAATGAGGATAACACCAGCCCCACCCCCACGCTAACACTTGGAACCATCAAAGAAGAGTGTCATTTGGTAAGTGGGTTCGTCCAAGGAAAGGGTAACAATAGACTCATTTGGAAAGTCAAAGTTAGAGGGTTGATCCCCGAAATAGGTGTGTCGGCCAATTTGTCGGTGATAGCTTGGCCCTTGATGGAATTTTGATGGATGAATTCGAGGTCGAGGTTGGCTAGAAGCATAAGCCAAGCAAGGCGCACATTGATTTTGATAAGGTTTGGCATACATGTAGTGTAATGGGTCGGTATTAGTAATGATGAAGGTTTTGTGGTTGAGTAGGTAATGGCGGAGTTTGGTGGCGATGAAAAATAAGGCTAGGCAAATTTTTTTCAATGTGGGTATATCTAGTTTTGTAGTCAAGAAGGGTATGGCTTATGTAATAAACCACTTTCTCCTAGTGTTGGTTGTTGCGATGAGAAAGCATGGCACCTAGAGAATGGTCAATGGTAGAAATATATAGGTAGAAGGGCTGGTCATCCTTAGGAGGAATGAGCACTGGTGGTTAAAGGAGGTATTGTTTTAAGGCCTCAAGGCTTTATGACATTCATCATCCCATTTGAATGAAACATCTTTCTTGAGAAGATGATGAAATGGTTGACAACGGTTGGAAAGTTACGTGAGATAAAATGACGAATGGATTGTAACTTACCTTGTAGGCTGCGAAAGTTGATGGAGATTAGTGGGTGGCGGAATTTCAAGGATAGCCTTGACTTTAGCAGGATTGACTTCTATGCCACACAAAGAAATGATGAAGCCTAGGATTTTCCTTGAAAGTACTTAAAAAGACACATTTTTTTGGTTGAAGATGAACACAATATTTGATGAGGCGGTCAAAGATGAATTTAAGAATGGGTAGGTGTTTGGTTCGATGTTTGGATTTGGCAAGCAGATCATCTACGTAATCCTCCAATATGCGATGCATGATGTCATGGAAGATGTAAGTCATGGCCCACTGATATGTAGCACCAGTGTTTTTAAGGCCAAAGGGCATGACTCTATAGCAAAAGTTCCCCCAAGGGGTGATGAAGGCGTCTTGTGTTGATCCTCGGGAGCTAGTAATATTTGATTGTAGCCCAAGAAACTATCCATGAGTGATAAAATCTCATGGCCAAGTGATGAGATCAACTAGTTGGTCAATACCTGGTAGTGGGAAATCATCTTTGGGACAAGAAAGGTTGAGGTCATAGAAATCTTTGCAAATGCGAGTCCCCTTATCACTTTCATGATAGGAATGATGTTAGAAATCCATTGGGGATAATCGATGGGTAGAATGAAAGGAACCTAGAGAGAAGGCACTAAAGCTCTTATTTGAATAGAAGAGCAATGTGAGGATGTATTTTATAGAGCTTTTTTTGATAGGTTTGGCATTAGGAATGGTCACGATATTATGAACCATGATTTTAGGATCGATACTAGGCATATTGGCATAGGACCAAGCGAATGCGTCGCTATGGTCCCAAGGAAAGAGGTGAAGGCTTCCTGTTTAGTAGCGTCTAAAGATTGGCTGATCTTTAGAATGTGTGGGTCATCTTGGGTATTAATGTTGATTTCATGGTCGATTCGTTTAGCATGGTTTGTGTCTCAAAGGGTAACGACCGGTGAATATAAGAGTCTTCTGCACCAAGGTAGGTGAGGATGGAATCATCATCCTGACATTGAATGATGTTAATTAAAGGCATATCATCATCGATCATGTCAGGATACAAGAATGGGAGAGAAGAGGGAGCCTCGCCATCACGTTGATAGGTCAGCGGTCCCAAGGAAATGGTGTTTATGAAAAAAAAGTTTTTTTTTGGAGGTATAGATTCAAGATCTATGGACTTCATGGGTGAGGATGGTAATGTGGGTGAATGAGAGGGGGAAGATGCCTCATCTTGAATAAGGTCGATGTGAACCTTCTTAGAAGATGGAGTGTCAAAACCAATGCCACTACGGTCATTATGTTTATGAGAGGTACAAGAGATGATAGCATGGTGGCCTTGTTTAAAAAAACCAATGCCAAATCCTTTCCATGCGTGCACCAGTGGAGGAAAGTGTGAGAGAAACAACGGTTGGTGAGGGAGTGTAGGTTAGTGGAAAATGGTTAGGTTTGGGATGGAGGTTCGGGTTTATAGGTGGCCATATCAAGTCCCCCATACGTTAGGTTGGTGCGAAGGTGGGGAGGGCCATAAGGGAAAATTTCACCAATGTGAATGTCATAACTGGGTGTTGACACAGATTCCCATATTGTTGTGGGGTGAGGAAGGTATCGATATTGTATAGGTGGTATTCCCCTAGAGTGAGGCATTGAAAAACACCTTCTAAGGGATTAGTAGTTGGTATGTGGGTAACGGGTATAGATGGCTTGCTAGATGAAGGGGAAGTAGGGGCACTAGTGGTGGAGGCTACAGCTGCAGTAGGGATGGCGAGGTTAGACGCAACAGAAGTAGTGGTAATTTTGGTGGATGGGCTTATGGGTGGAGGTGAAGTGGTTTTGGTGGCGGATGCCTTGACCGGTACAAGCACATCATTGGGTCGATATAGCATGTTACAGGTCTTGAAAGGTGAGGGGTCAACAGGGATGGTGTAATTATGTCCCTCATGTTCAAATTTGAGGCATCGATGTAACGTCAAGGACCACAACCCATGACACGAATCCAAGGTCAGACCAAGAAACAAGTTATACTAGAACTCCCCTTCTAGGACATAGAAAAGTTCGGGATGGTGCGGGGACCTACGTGGACATGGAGAACAATAGTACCTAGTGTAGAGGTTATGGCATCATTGAAAGAACACAACATAATGGGGTTACTATGCATGTAATTGGTAGGTATTTGCATTTGGGCATACACATGGGAGGAGATGATGTTAATGCTAGCACCACCATCGATCATAACACATTGGATGCGTATATTATTGATAAAGATAGAGATGAACAGAGTGGGGTGGGGTCATCAAACTGAAAGGGAGTGATCTCTTTGTCATCGAAAAACTAAGGGCGCCACTTGGTGAGTGGGTGAAGGTGTAGAGGAAGGGGAAGACCTAGTGAGAGAGGCTACATGGTGAGGGGTAATGATGGAGGCTATGGGTGTGGGGTCATTTGGTAAGACTTCAATAGATTGAAGGACCTCCATGAGGGCTTGACGATGTGACTCTGAGGTTTGGACGAGGTCATACAAAGACATTTTGAGGGGGGATTGGTGTAGTTGTTTTAGCATTGTATGATGTGTGGCCCCATCGAAATGGGATATGCAGGACCGTAAATGATGACTTTGGGTGTGGGTGCAGATGGTATATTGGGTATAGGTTGGTTGATGGGCCAGTTGCTTTCTCCTTGCCCTTGTCTTTTTGAGCACGGGTGGCAATGTTGATCATGTTAATTTGAGGGGAGTTGGATGGAGAGGGTGTGTCATGGAAGGTATAGCGGCAAGAGGGACAAAACCCTAGTGGTGGGTATGACCCTTGTGAGATGAGTAGGGTGCATCAACATTTGGGTGGTGGTTTGGCCAACTCTCTTATGCAAACCATGTTAATTTTGAATCTCGGGATGGATCTAAGAGTTGTGGGAAGATCATGTAGGAAATGAGGTGAAGGAACTATGAAATGGGGTCCTCGGGTCCTCATCAAGAAGATCATCATCATCAAAGTTTTCTTTCGAGGACACAAATTGGACAAGAGTAGCTTTCAAAGCCTTATAGTTCTCTACATCGTGTCCTAGCACACAATGGTAGGCACAAATTTTTGTTTTGTCAAACCCTTTTGGTTTGGGTTTGAGTGGGTCGTAAGGTCTAAGAGGTGGTAATGTGATGACAGAAGTTTCGAGGAGGTTGGTTAGGATTTTGGCATAGGACCCTACTAATGGATCACAATGGGAGGTGAATGTGGGTTTAGGTATAGGTGTAGCTAACTGTGTAGGAAGAGTCTTTGTAAGAGGGGAGTGGGTTGGGCTACTAGTTTGGTGTGTGGTGTGGTCTTAGGTGTTGGTCGTATCTACTTGGGTAGGGGCATGGTAGATGAATTGGAAATAGAATGTGTGGTTGGTTTAACTACCTTATTGGAGGGTAGCAGATTTTTGGCTTTAGGTTGCACCTTCTTGGGTAAAGGTGATACGAGCACATGAGATGTAGAGGGAAAAGTGGATGGTGGAAGAGGATGGGTTACCCATGGGGTAACCGAGGTGTTGTGGAGGTAGGTGGCATAGGTTGGGTAGGAGGCATGAGTGAAAGAGAAGGAAGTGTTGTGGGTAGTGAAGAAGTTATTGATGGTATGGGAGGTATGGGTGGTAAAAAGGTTATAGGTGAGGGTGGAGGTTGTGTGGGCGCTTGGGTATATTAGAGGTCTACGATGGGGAAATGGGTTGTTGCATTCTTGGTTTACTAGTGGATGAGGGTTTCTTGGCTAGGGTCAAAGGGTGAGGTCCTAGGATGGATGGAAGGGGTGAAGGTGATAAGGGTGTGGTTGGCAGGTTGGGGTATGAGATCTAGGAGATTGGATCTTCTGTTTAGGGTCGGGTTAAGTTTGGTGTTAGTTTTGGAAGATGTAGCTAAATCTAATTTGATGGGTGGATGAGTAAGGCTAGCTGTTGGTATGACCCCTAAAGTAGTGATAGGTTTAGGCAAGGAAGATGATGTAGGCATGGGTTTGGGTGCAGATGCATGTTGGGTTATGGGTAGAGGTGTGAGTTGAGCCATGAGTGGTGTCATGGGAGATTTTGTGATAGTTGTGGTTGTGTTTGGTGTGGTTGGCCAAAACACTTTTGGATAGATAGTGGAGGTGTCAACGAGTGACAACTACATTTGTGTTGAAACAGGAAGTAGAAGATGCCCCCAAAGTAAGGCTCTATCGACATAGTCCAGGTGATTGGCCAAGCATGAGAATGGTACTATTGTAAGTGGAGCTGACGTGGACCAAGTGGAAATCCCCATAAAATGTGTTTGAGATACCAGGAAATGGCTAGCCTCGGACTCTATGTGGGTAAGAGAGCCAAAATCAGATCAACAGGATCTTGAAGGTCTGATGGTGAATGGTCATCTACAGGTGGTGGTACTTCTATAGTATCCTCCATGGGTAGAGGAGAGGATGGGCCAGCCAAAGTGGGCTCTCCTTGCATTGGTGTAGGTGGTGAACCTGCATCTTCTATGAGTAGGAGAGGTGCCATTGACAACTACTCAGAATTTTAAGGGGCAAAGGTGGTGTGCTGATTATAGGATCTTTCACGGGTGAAGAAGAAGATGAAGGGGATTCCTCTATGGGTAGAGGAGTAGATGAAATAGGTTCTAGTGTAGGTAGGGGAGTGTAGGATAAGATTTCATCTATGGAAGGAATATGAGGTAATTGGGAAGTAACTAGTGTGTCATTGAAAATAGCATGGACTTCATGGACAATGCTATCATTGTTTGAGGTATCACCCCCTTGGTTGGAAGATGGGGCATGATTAGGGAATGGATTCTTAAAGATGTGTAGGCTTTGGTTAGCGGGTGCATTCGGGCTATCCAAGACTAAGTCTCCATTGTCTATCATTTCTTGAATGATATTTTTGAAGGTAATGCAATTATTGTCATTGTGACCTTTGACCCGATGATAGTTACAAAAGTTGTGTTCCTTATACCATGCAGGCATGGGTCACTCAGGGTCAAAACCAATATGTGGTTTTATGGGTGGAAGGGTAATGGCACCTGCCTTAACAAGATTTTCCAAAATAGAGGAGTAAGATTCTCCTAGGGAAGTGTACTTTCGTTGTTCTCATCTTGAACTGGAAAGCTTGGACAGGAGAAAGATTAGAAGGGGTTTGGATGGGTTTGATTGATGAGGGGGACCAGCTTTGAGAACTACGGCATTAGCAGACCCTTTGGGCTTTGAATAGTTGTTTTGAGGTTTCAAAGATGAAGAAGTATCATTTGATTTGAACGTGATGTTCTTATTACGAAGTTGAATCTTCTTTTCTTTGATAGCACAAATTTCCAATTTTTGTGCCATGGTGAATGCCTCATCGAAAGTGTGAAAATTTTGCACCTGTAGGGTTGGTGAGATGTGTCTAGCACATGCCCAAGTAAATAGTTCTATAAGCTTGGTTTGAGGCAATTGGAATGTGAGCTGGTTTATGAGGCTATGCCAGTGAGTGAAAAAGTTAGTGATAGACTCATCATCATATTGTCATGTGGAATAGAGATTAGTCATGGTAACCTTCTTAACAACATTGATGGAGAAGTGATCTAGGAAGGCTTGGGCTACTTGATTGAATGAGTAAATGGAGTGTCTTGGTAGTCCACTATACCAGTCCAATACAGGTCTTCATAGGACATTGGGAAAGTCCTCAAAAGTAAAGTGTCATCGTGGGCAATCAAGTAATACTCCATGTTTAAAGGACACAAATGTTGTTGTGGATCTTCTTTGCTATTGAAGTGGTTGAATTTTGACATCTCCCAATGTATGGGGTATGGTCAAATGGGAATGGATGGGTGAATAGGCTCATTACAAATTTCATCATAGGTGAGGGAATTGTGTGAGCTGGAAACCGATGCTTCTAGTGTTTGCATCTTTTCCATCATCAACTTGATGAGGTCGTTGGTAGGTTGTGATGGGGGACACCTCCTGTGGTGTAAGGAGGTGGATATTGAACCTGATAGGGAGGTTGAGAATAAGGAACCGACATGGAAGGAACATATCTAGAATGGGTGACAGACAGAGATAGGGGTTGTTGATAGTAGGTGTATGTAGGTGGGATGGTTGTTGTGACTCTGGTAGCGATTAGGGGCAATGTTTATGGGATGGAGAGGATGATATTTTGAATGGAGTAGGGGTCACCGACACCACAGGTGGTTGTGTTGCAATGGGTATTTATGAGACAATGGGTGTAGCTTGTGCTAGGGTTCACCACACCACGGATGGTTGGTTACAATGGGTATTTGTGAGATAATGGGTGAGGATTGTGCTATGGTCTAGGTGGTGGATGAGGGGACAACATATCACAACGGGCATGAGGGAAACTACCGATGTAGAAGGTCATGGCAGTATGGATGTCAACTGTGAAACTACTGGGGAAATCAAGGTGAGGGTAATGGAACAAGATAACAACAGAGAGATGATCATGTCACGCCATATATCAATTGACCAGAGGAGTCTCAGGTGGAAGAGTGGGAAAGGTAGAACTGTAAGGCCATGGGATTCTGATCAAGGAGTCATGTAAAAACTCCTTGTCACCGATAGTAATGGTGGTAGGTAAGGTTAGATCCATGGGTGATAGGATGGAAGGTGGTGAAGGACTAGGTGGGAGTGGTTGATGACTAGTGTGGATTATGAGGGTGTTAGTTGTTTCTGCAGTCAAGCACCATCTAAATAAGTGTTGACTCTAGTAAGACTGTATTCTAGATGACACATAAAAAGTAAAAACAAAGAATAATGGGGTCCAGGAGGTGAATCTAGTCAATGTTTAGATTTTGAAAAATTAAACACAGGCAACCGACGATGGTCAGGTTGATCGGTGATGGTTCTGGGAAAACCGATGATGGTCAGGATGACTGGTGATGGTTAGGACAACACTGATGATAGTTTCTAAAACCGATACCGGTCACTGTGGAAGAAACCAGTCTCAAAAAAATGAAGTGGGAATGTTGGATTTGTACTGGTGAAACTATGTATGATAGAAAATATCAATAAGGGAGAAATATGATGATGCCCTGAGGGTTGGAAATAGAAAAATAAGTAGTAATGAAAGCTATTCTAGGTAAAGTAACTAGAAAGCCAAAAGTCGACACCAGTTATGGTTTAACTAATGATGGTCAGATGTGAACTAGCGATGGTCACTCGCTGACCAATGTTGGTGTGATCGAAATTAGAAAGAAATAAAGAAAATTGGTTTTGTGAATCAAATTAAGTGAAGAATCAAACCTAGAAGCCTGAGAATGAGAAGATGAGGCCCTAGCACACACTCAGAAAAAGTTAGAATACTCCAACTATGATGGTGGAGTGTGCAAGGAAGAAGAAAAATGGGGATTCATAGTCTCACACCTCAAAACACAAGCCAAGAAGAATGCTAAGAAAAAGCATGATCCTAATAGTGATTTTCTTATGTTTGTTTAGCTTATGCTATTTAGGACTGACTGTGTGTATTTAGAAAAAATTTTTGGTTGGAAGGCATCCTACGAAGAAGGATATCTAAAAGGAGAGGTTTCAGGTATGTTATGGTGGGGGTGGGCCATCCTCTGAGATGATGACTCGACAGAGGAAATGAGCTAGGGAGTACACACCCAATTGGATCGTGTGATCACTGAAAGATGTTCCTGTAAGATGTTGTTTAAGAAAGATGTGTATATTTGATTTTGTGTAAGTTTGGTAAGACACAAAGAGAGAAAAATGTGATTTCTATGATTCTTTGTGTCAACCATCAGTTGGGCATGACTTCCAACATATAGGTTGCCCTCGAGTTTTAATGTGAGCTAATAATGCAACAAATTAGAATGTAATGCAAGTGTTTTAAACCCAAATCAAAGTGTGATATTCAATGTAGAAAGAGATGAATAGAAGAGGGATTCTCTTTCACTAATGCAATGTGAAAGAAAGGAAGATGTGTTCTTTTTAAAGCACCAAAAACATGATTGTTTTTAGACAATAGAAAGAAGGAGAATGATTCCAAGGAAGAAAAATTAATGTGAAAGCTTTTCTAAGGGAAACAAACACACAACTTTCACCTAGGAATGAATAAATGCAAAATAACCCCTGATGGGTCCCACTAGGCGTGCCAAAATGTTTCATCATTTTCTTTACCTTTTCAAAATGAAAAACAGAGATAAGGGTAAGGGCCAAGGAGGAATACCTATTAAATGTTGGTTGGTTGATGGTTGTTGCGCACATTCTGACTTCTTGATCCATAGTTGAATGTGAGAGATTCCTTTTGGCTAGGAGGAACTACCTGTAATAGAAAATAAGACCACAAAATATAGTTAAATGATATATGACAATGGACTTCCTAGCATATGCTAGTTCCAGGAAGTGTGATACTCCTAGACAGTTATTGTCAATCCACTATTTAAAACAAGTTAATGTGAGAAATAAACAAGGTCCTACTTGTAGTTGATATGATTTAGGTATCTCATTCAAATACAATAAGAAAATCCAATCACAACAAGCTAGGCTATAGTTAGATCTGAGAGGTGAGGGTTGTCAAGGTTCTTTAGTCAGGTCAATTGATTTAGGTCAACTTGGTAGGGTGGTTGTTGGTCTGTTCTTGGTCAAGGTGTAAAACATAGAGACCGATGTTGGCTGAATGTGACCGATGCTAGTTTAGGTAGAACCGATGATGGTTATGGGTAACCGGCGTCGGTATGGTCGGGGTGAAAGAAACTCAAAATAGGTTAAATGGTAGGGGTGATATGAGGTTGAATAAATTTTGGGTGAGTGAATGAGGGGTATGTGGAGATATTAGGTATGCTCAGAAGTATACAACAGGTGAGAATAGGTGATTTGGTGATGTGGGTGAAGGGATCTTTGGGTTTACAAGTAAGTGGGTGATGAAGCAATAAACATGCAAAGAATAGATTAATAACAAGAGTAATAAAGATTACTAACTAAATAAACTATATTGATTAGGGCCATACTTATTGTGTTAAGGATATGATGGTGAGTGGTGGAGGTGGTTGATCGAGAATACATGTATGGTCCTATAGTGGTGCTTTTCCAGAGTTCTCCCATGAATACAATAGCTCTCTGATTGATGCTTGGTGATGGCTCTAGATGGATGGATGCATAAAAGGATGCTTGTTTCACTTGCATGCAGCTCTATGGTATCTCCTTCCTTGCTCTTAGAAAATGTGCCAACCTCAAAATAAGGTTACCAAAGGGAATAAAAGGTGACCGATGATGGTTCTGGGTTGACCGATGTCGGTTTAGGGGTGACTAGTGTTGTTAGGGTGGATTCCCTAGGTTTACTAAAAATGGGAGATCATGGCAATGATTTTCGCTAGATCTCTCTATTCATTCGGAAAGAGCAGGAGTTACCTTTTCTTATGTAGGAATGTGGTTAGAGGGGATGTAGGCTTTGATTTTTAGGGTTTAGTTAGGTCTTAGTTAGTTATGGCAACATACTAAGAATAGACTTAGGGTGAGGTGGATAGGTGAGGTGTATAGGTGAGGTGGTGGTGTGGGAATTATCTTAATTAGGATAATTAAATAATAAATATTGTGAGGACATGGATTAATTTAATTAAATTAATATTAGTGTGGGGTGTAAGGGGCCATGGTTAGGTGAGTGTGTTCAAGTTGATTATTTAACGAAGGGTCAAGGAGTGTGTGACCCAATTTTGGTGTCTACAGACAAGATCACTAAATTTAAAGTCACATTGTCTGACATGTTTGTTATATGATTTTTTAATGCATTCTTGATAAACTTGATGATGTTCAAGGGCCATCGACATTTTCATCTAACATTTCAAGTTGTGCTAAATGATCTTGTCGATATTCTTCATTAGGGATAAAGTCCTTGAGGGAACACAAGTGATGGGATTTGGATTTCAAGAGGTACAATGGCTTTGAAGCCATAGACAAGTGAATAGGGTGTTGCTCTTGTAGGTGTGCAAATGCTAGTTTGATAAGCCCAAAGAGAAAATGGGATTTGTAGATGTCAATTTCTTCCTACGCGTCGTTTACTATTTTCATAAGGATCTTGTTGAGTGTTTTATTAGAGGCTTTGGCTTGTCCTTTTCTTGAGGATAGTATGGTGATGAAAAGTTGAGTTTAATATTGAAGGTGTCATAGAGATTTTTAACTTCTTTATTTTTAAAATATTTTCCATTATCTATGATAAGTTTATGTGGGATTCAAATGACATATAATGTGTTGATATATGAAATTGATAATCGGTCCTGACTTAGTTGATGTCAAGGGGATTTCTTCAACCCATTTGGTGAAATATTTAGTGGCTATGATAATGGAATGATGTTGCTGAGATGACTTGGGGTTGATAGCCCCAATGAGGTCTAACCCCCATTGAGAGAAAGGCCATAAGTCCTGAGTAGGTTGTAATGCTTGACTGGGAACATGGATCAAATCAAATGAATTTGACATTTCACACATTTCTTAACGTACTCACAACAATCCTTGGTGATAGTGGGCCAATAATACCCTAGTTGTATAACACGTTTAGTGATGGAATTTCCACTGAAATGACCTCCACAAACACCGTCATGGACTTCTTCAATGGATTTGATTGATTCATGTGACTTAAGGCATCTTAATAAGATACCATCAAAACTATATTTGTAAAGAATACCACCTATAATGACAAAGTGAGTAACACGCTGAAGAAATGACCATTTAGCGTTATGTGGTAAATCAGATGGAATTTTGGATTCAGCGAGATAGTCATACATCTGAGTATACCATAAATCAGTTGGATTATCATCAATGATATTGATAGGAGGAAGTTCATTTTGATGTGAAGGATGATCTAATCATTGAAAAATGACAAATACTTTAGTGTTGTCTTTTGAATCTTCTATTTCTAATGGGATGAGGGCTCCTAAAGAGGCCATTGTATCTACAAACCTATTAGAAGATCATGGGATGGCTTGGATGGTGTAATGATCAAAAAGCACCAAGAAAAGTCCATGTTAGCTTTATATTTTTGTAAAATTTCATTTTTACATTGATATTCTCCTTTAACTTGACTGATAACAAGTTGTGAATCTCCATAGATGTCTAAGATATGAACACCTAGAAGAATAGCAGTGGTGAGACCCATGATTAAAGATTCATATTTTTCCATATTATTAGTGCACTTGAAATTGAGTTTAAATGATAATGGAATAGGAATACCCCAAGGAGGGATAATAACAACACCGAAACCCCCCCTTCCTGGCATTTAGAACCATCAAAGAAGAGAGTCATCTTGATAGGGATGAATTCATATTCATCGACATTACTAATGGATTCATCTAGAAAATACTCATGAGGAGGTTGATTATCTAGTAAGGGAGCATCAACGAGATGGTCTGCAATAGCTTGACCCTTAATGGATTTTTGTGACATGAATTCTAAATCAAACTCAGTCATAAGCATAAGCCATCGAGTGATACGATCACTATGATATGGTTTAGAATGTATAGCTTTGAGGGGATTAAAACTAGTGACAACATACATTTTATGATTAAGAAGGTAATGACATAACTTGAAGTGGTGAAGTATAAAGCACAACATAGCTTCTCCATTTTGGTGTAACGGTTTTATATTCATGGAGTGTGTGGCTGATATAATACACAACTTGTTCTCAACCCTGATTATCATGATGTGTGAGCATGGCTCCAAGAGCATGTTTTGAAGAAGATATGTATAAGTAAAATGGATCTCCTTCACGTGGTGGAGTAAGAACATGAGGTGATAAGAGATATTTTTTAATTTCATTGAAGGAATTTTTTGACAATCAGAATCCCAATGAAAATCTATATGTCCTTATGGAGGAGGTGATGAAAAGGCTAACAACAATAAGAGAGTTGTGATATGAAATGTTGTATGGACTACAACTTTCCCTAAAGGCTATGTAGTTGTGTGAGATTGGATGGAGGAGGCATTTCAATGATAGCCTTAACCTTAGTTGGGTCAACTTTGATACCTCAATAGATATGATAAACCCTAAAATTTTACCAGTGAGGACACCGAAAACACATTTTGAGGGATTGAGATGAAGACAATATTGGATGAGATGAGTGAAGATTGACTCAAGGATAGTAAGATGATATTTACATTGTTTTGAATTTCCTAAAAGGTCATCAACGTAATCTTCAACTATTTTGTGAATAAGATCATGAAAAATGTAGGTCATGGCTCGCTGATAGGTGGCTCCTACATTTTTGAGGCCGAATGACATAACACGGTAATAAAGGTTCCCAAGGGGTGATGAAAGTGGTTTTATGTTGATCATCAGTAGTGATAAGAATTTGGTTATACCCTAAAAACCATCCATGAGGGAAAGCATTTCATGGCCAGTTGTTAGGTCAACGAGCTGATCTATGTTTGGAAGGGGGAAATCATCTTTTGGACAAGAAAGATTGAGATCCCTAAAATTCATGTATAGATACGTAACTTTCCGACTATTTAGTTACAGGAACAATATTATAAACCCATTGTGGATAATCAATAGGGATGATAAAATTGGTGGATAAAGAGATTGTTAAACTCTTCCTTAACAAGAAGAGCTATGTGGGGATGCATTTTATGGAGTTTTTATTTGACTGCTTAATGTTTGGATATGTGACAATATTGTGTACCACAATATTAGGATCAATTCTAGCATATCAATATATGACCAAGCGAAGGCTTGATAATATTTGGATAGAAATGAAGTGAAGTCATCGAGCTCTTGTAGACTCAATGATTGGCCAACTTTAACTATACAAGGATCTTGAGAGGTTCCTAAGTTAACATCGATGGTGGATTCATTAAGGAGAGTTGATGTTTCATATGGTAAGGTTTTCTAAGGAAGTGATCTTCAGCTCCCATATGCGAAAGGATATCCTAGTCATCATGACATTGAAGGATATTTATGATGGTGAATCTTCCTCAACCATTTCTAGCCAAAGAAGAGGTATTTGTTTAGTATTGTGGTTAGATTGATAAGTAAGTGGTCCTAAAGATATGGTATTGAATTAAAAAAAGTTAGGTGGGATGGGTACAACCATCATCTAGGTCCATAGGATCTTTAGAGGATGTTGGCGATGATGAGTCTAATTCAATGATGAGCACATAATGTAGCTAGGTTTGGATGTAGTAACTTCGATATTTCTGAACTAAATTTTTATATCCTAAACCATATTTTTCATAAGTTTTAAGGAACATTGGATGACCACATCATGCATTCCTTGTTCATAATGCCCCAAGACCAAAACCTTTCCATGCACAACAATGAAGATACATACGGGAAAAATTTTGGATTATCTAAAGATTTGAAATCTAATGTGAAGGGCATGGCATGGTGTTGATTAATATTCCTAGATGAAGGATGATCAAGTCCCCATAGAAAAAATTGTTTTGAGATAAGATGGACCATAAGAGACAACATCTCCCACATTAGGGTCATACGCGGGTTGTTTTTTGGGGAAGCCATAAGTTTTTGGTGAAGGAATGTGATTAAGCATGAGGAGTCGATATCCATCCAACATGAGGCATTGTACAACATCACTAAGAGAAGAATCATCTAGTAATTTAGAAGAAGGAATAAATGTGCTAGTGGAAGCTTCATTGGATGACTCAAATGTGGTTTTGGGAATAAGTATGTCATTTAGATGATACATCATGTAGCAATCGAAAAAGGGTTTAGATCTGTGGGAATAGTGAATGTTTGACCCTCATGTTCATACTTGAGATAATGATGAAGAGTGGATGGAACACACCGCATAGTGCATATCCATGGGTCCTAATAACATATTATATTGAAACTCTCCTTCTATAATGTAGAAGAGTTATGGTAGAGTTTTTACACCAACTTTTAGTGGTAAGATGATGGTGCCTAATGTGGGTGTGATAGTATCATTGAAGGATCATAATAAGACTGGTGTTTGGGAAACAATGGTATTGGGTAGTTTAAGTTGATCAAAAGCAAGGGAGGAGATAATATTAATAACAAGCACCACTATCAATCATTACTCTTTTGATGTAGATCATTAATTTGAGTTCATGATGAAGAGTGGTAAATCATGATCTTCTGGTTTGAGGGAAGGTATTTCAGATGGTTTGAATGATATGGCAGTAGATGCTTTGAGGGATCCTACAAAGTTTTTAAAAGATGATGGATCATCTGAAGGTATTTTTATTGATCGAGAGCTTCCATCATTGCTTGTTTGTGAAGTGGTGATGTTTGTATCAGTTCATATAATGACATTTTGATAGGAGCTTGATGTAATTGTTTAATGAAAACCTTTTGTATTGCAGTGGATGTTGAAGGTGGTGCAACAAGGATGGAAACCTTGGTCTTAGGTGACATTTTCAGGCCAGATATTTTAAGAGCCACAGGGATGGATAATTTGGGTTTATCTATGGGAAACTATTTTTTTCTGGTGGTGGAGGTATTACTACGTAGGTTTTATTTTTTAGACTCAGATGGATCTTGTGTCATAGTTTTGAATGAGTAGTAATATGAACAACATAAACTTGATGGGAAGGAGTTTTAGACATAGGTTCCTTAGATTTTGATAAGGATGATGATGATGTTGATGTTAATGTTACATGTGGTTTAGAAAGGAAGAAAATATTTCATGTTGGTAAGGAAGTTGGATGTGCCAATTTCTATGCAATCATGTGGAAGGATTTACAATTTTCAATAGAATGACCTCATGTTCTATGATATTCACATGAGGCATTGAAGTCATACCAAGTGGGTTTCCATCCCCATGGGTTAGGTAATTTTAATGGTGGTAATGTTATGAGTGATTGTTGAAGGAAGTCTTCCAAAATAGATGCATAATGCCCTTTCAGTCCATATGCAAATGATGATGGAGCCTCGGATACCTTATCTTCTAATGGAAGTAAGAGTTTGGCTGAGGTTTTCATTTTTTGATTGTGAAGGGATCTTAGGTGTTGTGATGGATGAGGGATGAGAGCCACTTATTGCAGTTTGATAGATAGGTTTTGACCCAAATGATGGGGTGATTCCTAGGTATAAGAGATCTAGGACCACATAGGGGATTATTATGATCTAGAGGAACATAATAGGGCCATTAAATTCTTGAATGGTGTCTTGTTTATGAAGTCCTGTCGTGGGAGTTTGGTAGGCAGGCCTAGGCCTTGGCATGAAAAGAGGATTATTGAAAGTGAAATGGCATTTCTAGGAGGAGGTGGAAGAAAAGGAGGAGGGCCATGGAAATAATATGTTTGATCATAATAAGGACTTTTAAAGGCCTGACCAAACCTTGTTTATTGGGTCCCCTTGAGGTTTTGATGAGCAAGATGTATTCATCGAAGTTGATGCTAATGAAGGAAGGGGAGTTTGAATTGTGTGGTTAATGTAATCTAAATGGTTTGAGGGTTGTATTGGTCTTGGATTGTTTTTTTCATAGGATGAGGGTGAGTATGGCCCAAATTTGGTTTAGGCAGAGATGGTTGTGTTAAGAAATGTTTCAAGGGGTATCATAGTTATGTTTGTGAATGAGGATGGAGTTATGGGGGTATCTATACTAGAGAGTGGAATTGGTAAGGAGATTGGATTGATAATTACTTGTGATGGTAATGGTAAGATAACAAATAAGGATTTAGTAGATACAGGTTCAGTTGAATAAGCATTTTCATTTTTGTCATCATTGATTGTGTGGGTGTAGATGTTTCTTCCATAGTGTGTTTTTAGTTCAATAGATGTGAATGTTGATTCAGTAGGTATTATTTTAGATTCAAGAACATGTGTTACTTTAGTAATGGCATTAATGGTATGATAAGTATGGACAACATTGGTTTGTGGTTGATCAGTAGATGGAGAATGATTTGGAAAGGGTTGTTTAAATATGTCCAGGTTTTGGTTTGGGGGTGCATTGGGATTATCCAAATGAAGTTCACCCTTATCAATCAAATCCTGAAGAACATTGTGGAACATTCTAGACACCTTTCTATGTCATGTCCTTTGACCCTATGGTATTTATAATAGTCATTTTCCCGATACCATGAGGGTTTAGATACAAATGTGTCGATAGGTCAGATGGGGGAAGAGATATCATATTTTCGGCAAGAATTTTGTCAAAAATATGCTATAAGTCTCTCCAATTGGTGTGTAGTTATGTTTTGGATGGGAACATTCAGCAGTAGGATTTTATTTAGGATCTGACTTGACTACTATGGCATTAACAGCTGATTTAGATTTTTCAGACTAGAGGATGACTTAGAAGGAAACTCGGTTTGTGTTTCTTAGGTCAAAGCTTAACATGACCATCTTCTAAAGCATGCAGTTCTAATTTTTGGGCCATAGTAAAGGCTTCATCGAAGGTCTAAATGATTGAATTTGTAATGTTGATGAAATGTGTTTGGCACATGATCAACATAAAAATTTGATCAACTCATTTTGGTAATGTAAAGGATAATTGATTGATTATACCCCTCCAATGGGAAAAAAATCAACAATGGATTCATCCTCAAATTGTTTAATTGTGTAAAGGTCATTAATGGTGACTTTGTGGATATGTTTATAGAGAAGTGTTCTAAGAACAATTGTGCAGTTGAGTGAAAGAGAAAAGGGAATATTGCGGGATGTTATTGTACCAATCTAGAGTAGGGCCAACGAGGGACATTGGAAAGGTTTATAGCATAAGGTCTTGATCATGGGATATTAAATAACAAGTATGACAAAATGCACAAATATGTTGTTGGGGATATTCTTTTTTGTAGAACTTAATGAACTTTGGAAGCTCCCAATGAGGAGGGTATGCTTTGTATGGGATTGATGGGTGAATGGGTTCATTACAAATTTGGTCATAAGAGAAGATGTTTTTGGGTGTAGATGAGGCAAGCTTCTAGACTTGATATCCGATTCATAAGAGCTTGAAGAGGGTCATTTGGTGTGGATTGTTGTGAAGATGGACTAGGTTGAAATGAAAATGACCAGGTTGTGAGTATATTTGGTATTGTTGAGGGATGTTTTTTAAGGGATGTTTTGTTGTGGAATGTTGTATTGTGGAACATTTTGTACCAGGATGTGTTTTTTGAGGAATATATTGTTGGGAAGGAATGTTTTGTTGGGGTATGTTTTGTTGTGGGATGTATTGTTGAGAGGGGATACTTTGTTGTTGGGAAGGAATTTTTTGTGGAAGAGTTTTTAAATGTATTATTGAGAGGGAATGTTTTATTGTTGTTGTGGGAAAGTTTGTTGAGGGAATATATTGTTGAGATGGAATGTTCTTGTTGTTGGGAAGAGTTTGTTGAGGGATGTATTGTTGAGATGGGATGTTTTGTTGTTGTGGAAGATTTTGTTGAGGGATGTATTATTGAGATGGGATGTTTTTGTTGTTGTTTTGTGAGTTTTTTGGGATGTATTATTGAGATGCCAAAGGTTGTGAAGATTGTATATACTGATAAGGAAAGGGTTGTGAATAAGGAGGTGGTTGTTGAAAAGAACATAGCAGAGGCTATAGAAGATGGTGCTTGTTGTGGAATATATTGAGTAGGAGAAGATTGTGGTATAGATCTTAATGGTAATGATTTTTGTGGTATATATTGTGAGATAGGATGAGTGGTAGCAATTGCACTAGTATTGATTAAAGGAATTGATGCCGAATAGACATAGTAATATTCTAATGCTACTATCTAGCTGATGAGAAAAATGGTAGAAGAAACAATGGAACTCATTGGAAGTGTTTGAGTAACTGAGGATGTTGGAGGGGTAGATAATGAAGTACTAATATTTCTTTGTGGAGGTGTTGAACCAATAGAAAGTTCATGTGATGATGTATGTTGTTGGGAAGTTGTGTCCTGAGAAGAAACCATATGAAGACTAAAAATAGGAACAAAGGACGCAACTTTGATCTTTCAGTTTGACTTAGAGGTGGATATGAATGTATTTGTTGAATGATAGGTCCTTGATTTGAAACAGTCTTGTCATGGTGGAGGAAGGATCATATGAAGATGGTGGTTGGGATATGAATTATTGATTGATAGGATGTGTAGAATCAGAAGCACTTGAAAATGGTTTGAATTCAAGTTGTTGTGAGGAACCAGACAAGGGTCCAAGAATGTTTGTAGATGGTTCTGGTGTAAATGGCTAGAGTTGAACACCCCTAGCTACCAAATAGGCATTAAGGGAAATGGGATTTGAATCTAACATTTCTTTGAAAATAGGGTCTCCTCTTTCAAAGAAAGTGGCTTTGAAAGATTTTGATTGTGAGTTGGGGAATATGGTTGTTCATCATTTTCAATGTTTTAGTGTTTTCTTGTTCAAATGTATTGAAATCCTAACTTGAAATTGACGTGTAAAATTTAAAATTCGTTGTCTCATTTCTTCATTATATTGTTCCTCTATTTCATTCCAAGTTTGTTGAGCATCAGTCAGAGGGTCATGCAATTGGTTGATGGAATGGGTTTTGTTGTTGTAATGGCATATAGTAAAGGATGGTGTCGATACAATAGTAAATAAAGGTGCTAGAAATGGTGTAGATAATGGAGTGGATAAGGGAATTTGTTGTTGCAAAGGTGTGGATATTGGTTGAGACATATTTTCAGTAGTTTGATTGCAAGCTTGTTGTCTTGTTTGTACCATTGTAAGAAACACACATGCAAAAATTATCCAAAAATGTACTAAAATGGGTTGATTATAAGCAACAATCAAAAGAAAACAAGATAGATTTTAAGTTTTCTTGATTTAATTATAAGGTGAAATGTGTAAAATGGTTAACAAGGGTCCTAGGAAATGGAAATCTAGGGCTTAGTTTGAGGTATGTTTAAGGGTGAAGTCCTCATATACCCAAAGGTACATGAGGCCCAAATCTTATATTGTCGATACATGGTGTGGTATTGGGGCCTACCCCCTCACTTCATGGTCCTACAATGATAAGGGTGTCGGTGCTTAGCCAATATATACCGATAGACAGTGATTATACTCAGCTAGAACACCGAGTCGGCTTCTCCTCTTGGTGATCAAATCCAAGTAGGTATCCACCTAGGTAGGAGATGTTTGAGTGCAAATTATGTTTGATTGTGATTTGGTTGTGTGGGGAAGAATAAGTGGATGCAACCAATTTACCTTCCTAATTAAAATTAGATGATCAAGAAGTATGAAATGATTCATTTTAAGACCCAAAATGAAGTGTTATTTTCATGAGAGTATTCAATCAAAATGTGGTATGGAAAGAAAAAGAGGGATTAGAACTTACCATGAGATTGCTCCTTTTTTAGATTTTAGCAATTTTTTAAGGTAAGCAATTCCAACAATCCAAGATGAGTTCTCCAAAAATAACACCCTATAAGCGGGTTAGGAGAAATAGAGAACAAAATCCGAAAACAAAAAAAAAAATGCAAACTTGTTAGGTAGATGGAAAATCACACAAGAAAATCAAAGTGATTTTCCCAATCACATGTGATTTGCCAAATCACATGTAATTTTTACACAGAGATTTAGAAAAATAAAAATGAAATGTTATTTTAATGAAATGAAACAAAGAAACAAGGACAATGTCCCACCAGGTGTGCCAAAATGTTTAGAAAAATTTTTATCTCTTCAATTTAACCTAATAAACAAGATAATAAAACTTATCAAACCTCAAATGGAAGGGTTTACCAAGTACCCACAGATGTGTATGGATTGTGTTGATGTTGTGCCGCATGTTCAAAATAGTTGATCTCCTATCCTATAAATGATGTTGCAATCAAAGACACTGCACCAAATTTTTAATTAGTAAAAATAGTAAGTGGGCTTCCTGGCGAAGGCAAGTCCCTAGAAGTCCAAGGATTCCTCACAAGGATGTCAACCCACTGTTTTATGCAATCAAGAAATACATAAGGCCAATCATGATATAGGATGGATAAAAAATGATTGTTTTGATAGTTTCAGACTTTATTACAAATTTATAATATAATGAAAATCTAGATATATAAACTATAACGAAGAAATCTAAATCAAATTCAGTGTTAGAATCTTCAGATGATGATGGGTTCTCAAAAGTGAGCTTTGGATAATCTATCTTAGATTCTTCAAAGAAGTCATAGTCGTAATCATCAGTATACTCGTCTCTAAAGAATTCAGAGACAAATTCAAGTTCCTCATTCTCTGAGTCATATTGATAATCAGATGTAGTGTTAGAATATTGATATTCAGGTTGTTTGATGGATTCAATTTGGTTTGTTGATTCAACATTAGAGTCCCAAATTCCCACTCTAGCTTCGTAATGGTACTTGAACCAAGCCAAATCAGCTCGAATGCGAAGGATTTCAAAATAGGCCTCCCAAAAAACTCATCCATGGCCTCACGAATCCTTTGAGTGGTTTCAAAGATGCTTTGTAGCTGATCTAAAGGGATGAATGTATAACAAAAAGTTACAAATCGAAGAGAAAGTCGTAATGTTCCCAAGTGTAAGGGATGACAATAATTGGAATGAAATTAATGTTGGTTATCTCATGAGCTTGACCACCTATAGCCATCTAAAAATCCATTCTTGATAACATGTTAGAAAGGAAAATAAATATATAAAATTGATAAGTGATAATATGATAAAATCTATAAAAGGAAAAATTGACAGAAATGCATGTGTTTTAGGAAACACATGCATTTTACTAAATCATTGCATTTTTTGAGTGAAAATAAATAATATAAAATATAATGTTTTTATAACGAATTGATCAATTTTATGACAAAACTAATCAATTTAATTTAAATTATAATGTAAATTAAAAGATTTTTGGCTACGGATGTTTCGAATATATAAATAAAAGATGTAAATTTAAAGTTTTACCTTGTTTAGAATGAAGAAATAAGTTGTCGTGATCTACAAATTGGTGAATATCATGGTTGAAAATGGTGAATGTAAGTGTTGGATGTCAAGTGGATGTAGTGACAAAGATGAATTACACCAACAGGCTTGAATGAGGTTTGAGGATCCACAATAAAACTCAAAGCTCTATGCATGATGCAAAACAAAGACCGATAAATTCTCTCAATCAAAGATATGGAAGGATGGCGAGAAAAATGAGCTCAAAAATGTAAGTATGTTCCCTAGAAGAAGGAAGAAAACCAACTTATATAATCCCCAGCATTTTACAAAACACCGGTGATTTCAAGTTATTCAATTTATTTAGCTAATAGTTGCAATAATCGCCTATTTCAAAGTTTATTCATTGTGTATTTGAGGGATAAGATCATGAATTTGTTTTTTGAATGTGATGTGCTATCGAGTGAGGTGTCATAGATGGTTAGATTATGATCTATTTTGGCCTAGGTTTGTTTAGGATATATTTTAGGTGGTTTAGTTGGTATATTAGTGCATATCTTAGGATATTATGATAATAATAATAGATTATGTTAGGATATTATTTAATAAGATTAGATTTCATGGATATATAAAATAGTCTATGGTAGATATGAGGAAATATCTCTAAATGAAATATATTTAAATAATATTTAAACTAATAGATATTAACATGATAAATTTGTCTACACTTGAATAGATCTGCACCAACAATTTTCATCATGAAACCTTTTTGAGAACAAGAACAACCAAACC
Organism: Taxus wallichiana var. yunnanensis; assembly: GCA_018340775.1. NCBI lineage: Eukaryota > Viridiplantae > Streptophyta > Pinopsida > Cupressales > Taxaceae > Taxus > Taxus wallichiana. Next base: position 697,948,182 of record CM031239.1, read on the forward strand.
GCCCTAAAACCATTCTTCAAGAATGAATCTTGAACACCCTCAAGTACCTCAACCATGAAAATGAAACCTATGAAAGATGCTCTATGATCTCAATATTATCACGATGTGCATTAGACACTTCAACTCAAGGCATAAGAGCTCAAGAACAAATCTGCTCTAAGAATACTCAAAACTATCCAAAAATGTCCTAACCAGTTAATGAGGGTCATCAATCCTCACCATTAATTATGTCAATCTAGTGCTGGAGTCCGATGGTTGTATGCATTAAGAGAAGAAGATCTTGAAAGTAGCTCCCTTAAACACAATCCAAACTTGTATAAATTGAAAGTACACACACGGAAATTTAAATACACACTTGCAGAAATGTAAAAAAACTTGCATAAAGGAAATCACACTTGTAGGAATAAAACACACTTGCATAAATTGAAATTGCTGAATTAGAAATAAGAAAAATTAAATGAAACACCTGCAGGTTTACAACAGACTGAATGTTACAATACAAAGAGAAGAACAACACAACAAGATGATAATTACAGAAAAAGAAATAAACACAAATTATTACAAAATAAAAACACAAATATACAGATCCATCTTCCTTAGAATGAGTGGCCAAATCATTCCTTGGAAGATGATTTAAACCATGCTTTGAGATCTTAACTCAAAACTGCAGAATATTGGAGAGAAAAGAACATATTCATTTCTTGGTAGTAAAAATTACATATCTGAGTGTGGAAGGTTACATTTATAATTTATGTCCAACCAACTCCTTATTTTAGGAGATACAATCTGATCTTATCTTTATTCTAATCCTAACAACTAAGATCTCCATCTCCACAAAATATGGAGAGAGATATATTATTGGAGTCAAAGTCTTATCTTGTTGTTTTAGGAAGATTTGCTCCCAAATCTTCTCCTTGCTTTTTGGTAACAAGAATCACAATGATTTTATTCTCCTACATTATTGGAAGGATTTTTTCCTCAAAAGATGATTTTTGACCAAATACCTTTCTGGATTTCCATTTGACTTTGTTGTTTTTGATTGTGGAACTTTTGACGTTTGTCTAATATGCTTTTTCCTCAGACTATAGTTCACTAAAAGTTAGATTTATCTTCATTGGTAAAACTTGTTACAAATCTGAATGAGATTTTGTTAAACACATTTATATGAACAAAAACCTCTCTCATATTTTCCATTTGAATTTTTGTTTTTGTTTATGGAACTTTTAGTGCTCATCTAATACACTTTTCCTCGGATTGCAGCTCACTAAAAGTTAGATTTCTCTTCATTGGTAAAACCTGTAGCAAATATGAATTAGGTTTTTGTTAAAAACATTTCTATGAACAAAAACCTCTCGCATGTTTTTTGTTTGACTTTTCTATTTCTGTTTATACAACTTTTAATGCTCATTTGATACACTTTTTCCTCACTGCTTTGCACTCATTAAAAGTTAGATTTATCTTCATTGGTAAAACCTGTAACAAATATGAATGAGGTTTATGTTAAACACATTGCTATGAACAAAAATATCTCTTATATTTTCCATTGGATTCTCTATTTTTCACAATTTCTCAAAACTATCATTCCATTGATGCAGGTTCCAGAGTTAACGCTGTCATTCCTTTTATGCAATTTTTGGAACAAAATATGCTTTGTCCATGAATTTTAGTTCGGAACTAACTGTCATTCTATACCTTGCAGATTTTTCCACTATTTTAATTTCTTGAAAATATAAATATACAAATTGTAAGTTCCGAACTAAATGTTATTCGATTGATGCAAGTTCCGAACTAAATATGTAAGTTCCGAACTAAATCTATGAGTTTTGGAACTAAATATGTGAGTTCTAGAACTAAACCTATGAGTTACGAAACTAAATTTGTGAGTTCCAGAACTAAATCTGTGAGTTCTGGAACTAAACTTGCAGTTCCGAACTAAATCAAAAATTCAAAAATAAATCTAAGAGTTCTGAGCTAACTTAAAACAACTATAAATTTTACATGCGATCTCGGATTGAGATGATTCTTTTTTTGAACTTGCATAATTTTTTAGAGGAATATGAATATGAAATCATATTTGAATTTAAATGTACTATTCATGATCAATTCCACTTTTCCCAATATTAGCATTATTTTTCCTTTATGGCCTGTATACACAAGACTTTGCATCTTTTCCAAAATAATCAATAGGATTAGTCAAAAATAGATAAAAAATACTTCTAAAAAATGAACAAGATATATATCCTATATTTTATCTTAAGTAAACTATAAGTTCCTAGATTATATTTAAATCTACTTTCAAAGGTAACTTAAAAGGATAAAATAATGGTAATTTATGGCCAATTTATGGCCTCATCATTATCCCAGACTTAATCTTATGCATGGTGTCATGCATGATATTATTATATCCTCTTCTTAGAGTCTTCTCCGCATTGAGCTTATGCATGTATGCATTCCATATATAGTTCAAGGAAAGTTCTTGTGGATATCCTTCTGATGTTTTTGATTTCCTTTCTTTTACAGCAAGTTCTTGTGTGGATCTCCTTCTATTGTTTTTTATTTTCTTTCTTGTACAACAAGTTCTTGTGTGGATATCCTTCTACTGTTTTTGATTTTCTTTCTTGTACAACAGGTTCTTGTGTGGATATCCTTCTACTGTTTTTGATTTTCTTTCTTGTATAACATGTTCTTATGTGGATTTACTTCTACTATTTTTGATTTCCTTTCTTTTACAACATGTTCTTGTGTGGATCTCCTTCTTGTTTTTCATTTTCTTTCTTGTACAATAAGTTCTTGTGTGGATCTTCTTCTATTGTTTTTGATTTCCTTTCTTTTATAGTAGGTTCTTTTGTGGATATCCTTCTGTTGTTTTTTACTTTCTTTCTTGTACAACAGGTTCTTGTGTGGATCATCTTCTGCTATTTTTGATTTCCTTTCTTTTACAACAGGTTCTTGTGTGGATCTCTTTCTGCTATTTTTTATTTTCTTTCTTTTACAACAAGTTCTTATGTGGATCTCCTTTTGTTGTTTTTTATTTCATTTCTTTTACAACAGGTTCTTGTGTGGATCTCCTTCTACTATTTTTCATTTTCTTTCTTATACAATAGGTTCTTGTGTGGATCTCCTTCTCATATTTTCAATTTTCTTTCTTCTACAAATGTCTTGTGTGGATCTCCTTCTGCTGTTTTTTATTTTCTTTCTTGTACAATAGGTTCTTGTGTGGATATCCTTCTGTTGCCCTTGCACCTCATATTTAAAATAAAAAATACATAACTCATGCTTCTCCTTCTCTCCCACACCTAAGCTCATGCATGTCCTCATGCATGTTGTTTATTCATGGTTGCCCATAAATTAGACTCTAAAAGTTTGATTACAAAGAGGTGCATATATTTTCATATTTGTAAGTAGGGGAGATATGAATTTTATCTTTCCTTCCTTGGAGATCTTAAAAGTGGATCTAGTTGTAGTAAAAAAACTTACAAGAAAGCTTAAAAATAAAATAGTAGAACAAAATAACTTGATCATACCTCTAGTTGTCCTTGTCATCATATTGTTAACATGGTCAAATAGTGTCGAGAAGGAAGCCACTAGGTAACAATTGATTTCATTTGAAGAAGAGTCTTTTTTTTTTTTTTGTCTTTAATTGGCCAACAAGCTGGTTTTTCAAAGTTATTTTTTTGTGCTTTTGATTGGCCAACAAGTTGGTTTTCCAATCAAAATTTTTTATTTTTATTTTTCCTTTGATTGGCCGCATGAGTTGGTTTTCCAATCAAAGTATTTTTACCTTTGATTGGTCTCGCAAACTAGTTTTCCATCAAAGTTATTTGATTTTTTTGCTGAAATGATAGCATGTGAAGGATTAGAGAAAATTTTGATCCATCATCAAAATATATTAATCAAAGTAAAACTTGTGTAAAATAGGAATTAATGTCGAGATCTCATAAAAGCTTTTTGCATGCTTGTTAACTCCAAGAAGATTTCCAAAAATTTTGTAGACAATTTATAGGTCTTCAAAGCCCAACTTGAACTGTGCATTATCGGAATCACCATAGTAATCTTCAAAGCCCAAACTAGTGATCTTAGAAGATGGATTGTGTTATGTATCTATGGGTCCCTCCAAACTGCTCCTTGGTTGATACTATTGGTGTGTAAAAACTACATGTTGGTACCAAGAACAACTTTGGAAATTTCGTGGATGTTAGAATGAAAAAGTGCTTGTCTTGATATCCACAATAATTGTTTCTTCATGTTATACAAGCATATACAAAAATGAAGAAATTGAAAGACATGAAAATTATTTTTTCTAATGGATATGGTTCAGGGATTGAATTTTATTATGGGATGAAAAACTAATTTGGATGGGTGGATTTATTATGAGTGGGTTTTTATTTTGGCTATGATGAAATCCCTAAATATGGATGAAGTTAATTAGCAATACTACCACTTTATTATTACAAACTGGATAAACCAATTTTTACTAAGGTTATGTTTAACAAGATCATTGAGATGTTAGTTGATACAAGAGGGAAATGGTGGTGGTTATCAAGAATGACATATGATATTTCATCAAATGGATCTACTTCCAGATTCAATATCATATTCTACCATTTCTAGATCTAAATTCTTTATTCATACCATTATACCTTCTTGATCAAACATCACAGTCATTTTCTTATACACGAGTTAGTTTGTGGGGAGATAAATATTTATAATCTAATATTATTAATTGCAGAAATAAAATTTTTATCTACTTGAAAGAAATAAAAGTCTAAAGAAACTACTTACCAAATTCTTCCTGTCACAGAATTTGCTAAAAGGTATTCTACTGTCACTAGAATATTCATTTAGAAAATTCTGAATCTCTTAATAACACCGTGCCCCTGAAACGGTACCAAAATGATGAGGGTCGTCAATCCTCACCATTAATAATGTCAATCCAGTGTCCGGTTTCGATGGATGTATTCATTAAGAGAAGAAGATCTTGGAAAATAGCTCCCTTAAACACAATCCAAACTTACATAAATTGAGAGTACACATGCAAAAATTTAAATGCACACTTGTAGAAATTTAAATGCCATCTCATTCCTTGGAAGAGGATTTAAACCATGTTTCAAGATCTTAACTCGAACTATAGAATATTGAAGAGAAAAGAACAAATTCATTTCTTGGTAGTAAAAATTACATATTTGAGTGTGGAAGGTTGCATTTATAATTTATGCATCCAACAACCTCCTTATTTTGGGAGATGCAATCTAATCTTATCTTTATTCTAATACTAAGAACTAAGATCTCCATCTCCACAAAATATGGAGAGAGATATATTATTGGATTCAAAGTCTTATCTTGTTGTTTTAGGAAGATTTGCTCCCAAATATTCTCCTTACTTTTTAGTAACAAGAATCATGATGATTTTATTCTCCTAAATTATTGGAAGGATGTTTTTCCTCAAAATATGATTTTGACTAAATGCCTTTCTCGAATTTTCTATTTTACTTTGTTGTTTTTGATTGTGGAACTTTTGACGCTTGTCTAATATGATTTTTCCTCGGACTACATTTCACTAAAAGTTATATTTATCTTTATTGGTAAAACCTATTGCAAATCTGAATGAGGTTTTTGTTAAACACATTGCTATGAAAAAAAAACCTCTCTCATATTTTTCGTTTGATTTTTTTTTTTTGTTTATGGAACTTTTAGTGCTCATCTAATACACTTTTCCTCGAACTACAGCTCACTAAAAGGTAGATTTATATTCATTGGTAAAATTTGTAGAAAATATGAATGAGGTTTTTATTAAACACATTTATATGAACAAAAACCTATCTCATTTGTTTTTTGAATTTTTTGTTTCTGGTTATGGAACCTTTTGTGTTTGTCCGATACATTTTTCCTCGCACTACGCAACTCACTAAAAGTTAAATTTATCTTCATTGGTAAAACTTGTAGCAACTATGAATGATGTTTATGTTAAACACATTTATATGAAAAAATTATCTCTTATATTTTATATTGGATTCTCTGATTTTTCACAATTTCTCAAAAATTGTCATTCATTGATGCGAAGGTTATGGAGTTAATGCATCATTCCTTTTATGCAAGTTTCGAACTAAAGTTGTCATTCCTTTTATGCAAGTTACAGAACTAAATATTCTTTGTACATGAATTGAAATTTTTAGAACTAAATGTCATTCTATACCTTGCAACTTTGTCCACTGTTTTAATTGCTTGAAAATATAAATATACGAATTGCAAGTTCCTAACTAAATGTTATTCGATTGATGAAAGTTTCATAACTTAATATGTAAGTTCTAGAACTAAATATACAAGTTGTGGAACTAAATATGTGAGTTTTAAAAGTAAATTTATGAGTTCTAGAATTAAATCTATGAGTTCCAAAACTAAACCTCCGCGAGTTCTTGAACTAAATCTGCAAGTTCCTGAGCTAACTTAAAATAACTATAACATTTACAGAAATCTCGGATTGAGATGATTCTATTTTTGAAATTACATAATTTTTCAAGAGGAATCTAAATTTGAAATCATATTTGAGTTTAAATTTACTTTTCGTGATCAATTCCAGCTTTCCCAATATTAGCACTATCTTTCCTTTATGGCTTGTATACACAAGACTTTGCATCTTTTCCCAAATAATCAATAGGATTAGTCAAAAAATATATAACAAAATATTTCTAAAGAATGAAAAGATATATATCATATATTATATCTTAAGCAAACTTTAAGTTCCTAGATTACATTTAAATCTACTTTCAAAGGTAGCTTAGAAGGAAAAAATAATGGTAATTTATGGCCAATTTATGGCCTCATCACCATCATAAGAAATTGACTTGGTATGACCACTTCAAGCAATAAAAGTCTAGAGAACATCATATACATGTATTATAGGTCCATTTCATCCCCTGAAATCCATTTATTCACTTTTCCTTTGCAAAACTTGATAAATAAAACAAATTTTTTAGAAAATAGACCTGTATCACTTTTTCAATTTCATATGATAACACAAAACCATTTAGAGGAATATGGGAGAGTATAATACATGATCCAATCATCAAACTTGATCAAAAATATATTTTGATCCACTTTGAGTTTTATCTCTCCTATTGACTTCAAGCTAGGGTTTAAGAAGGGGTTTTGAGCTATTTTTTTCTTAACAATTGCTCATAAAGGATAGGTCCTCAAAATAAAAATAATTACAATAAATATTATCTTTTACAATCCTATATCTCTCCCAAAAATATTAGGTACTCATGCAAACATTTCACATGCCAATGAGCATCATAAAATGTTACTTCAGTTGAGATTCTCCATTCTTAGAGCTCAATATGACCAAAAATGCAATATCTAGCTTTATACTCCAAAATATGACCCAAAACTGTGTCCACACACCTAAATAAACATGAAAAATCATTTTTCATACTCACCTTTTCATACTAGCATTATAAAAGATCAACCTACCTTATTAGGATAGGAAATTCTTAAGAAATCGTCTAGGTGGAGACCTCAAAATTTTTTTTCATGATTTCTCCTTCAAGCTGTAACCTCAAAACTTCATGAACACACCTAAGATAACATGTTACACTAATGAAAATACTCTCATGCTCATAATTTCCTTGGGAATTGATCCACATACCTCATTAGGCCATGCTTTCTTCAACTTTTCTCATTACACCTTGGTTTTCAAGCAATAATTAACCTCGAAACTAACTTCATACCTTTCCCATGCATTCTAAACCATGTTCTCATGCTCAAACAATATATACATACATATATCCACTCATTTCATCAAGATACCAAGCACAAACCTTCACTATGTTTCTTCATACGACGATATGCTTCTCAATGTTCTTGACCTTTTTTTAACAAGGCATCCATTTACATCATTAATCAATACTCAAAAAATACTTTTCATTCTCTTTCATCAACAAATACTCAAAAAAAAACTCTCCACATCATCCTTTGGCATAAAAAAACACAATATCAACTTGACATAAATGAAAACAACATGCTACAAAACTCTCCATGACACCAATCATGCACAACATCACCTTGACATCAATGACAACCTACAACAATCTCCCCCTTTTTCATCTATGGTAAACAAACTACAATATAAAATCACCACAAAATTGTATTTTCCATGTGATTACTCTCCCCCTTTTGACATAAATGAAAAAGGATATTCTAAAAATTTCCATCTAATCTCAAAAACATAATGAAATACGACACTAATTATTATCCGATACCAATAATTAACCAAAAACTCACCTTAGGCTCATACCAGTTGTGGAAAAATTCTTGGAGTATACCTTACGAAACCATGTTTCCTATCACTTCTTGACATTTCACATCATAGATAAATAAATATCCCCCTCAGCATATGCTTCTCTTGAATGAAAACCACACTTTCTTGCAATAAAACCTCAACTATCGTGTCAGAACATACTACCCCTTTCTTAACATTATCAACTAAAAAAAGAGATAATAATAGCATCATGATTCTCCTACTTGTTCTTTTCATGACAAATCTGTATTACATCTTGATCAAGCAATTCTCAACACACAATTAATACCAATTCCTTTTCTCAATACAAGCTTGAATCAACATATGCTTGATACCAATAGACCAACTAACCGCTACCAATTGCTAGAAACAAAGAAGATATTTTTCTTACCTCTCATACAACACTTTAACATTATTCAACATTTCTTAACATTGATTACCTATTTATGGAGATAAAATATCCTCCTTCTCATCTCCCCTTAGTTTTGACTCCTTCAATGACTTCTAGATACCAATTTTATGAAAACCTCACCAACTTGCTCTTGACACACGGTGAGACATACCTTCTTCAAGACAATACAAAGAACTCCTCCATTGTGTTCATAAAATATTCTCATCTTATGAACTCTCATACCTTATATAGAATGAACATACAAAATATAGTTAGACTTGCATACCTTTATTCATCAACACAGATCCAACAAGCTCCCCTATGTCCATACCCTCTTCTTGATCCATACAAAGGAAAAAAACCTCATCTGTCTACATCGGGACTCTATGGATACTAAAAGCAACTAGGATTGTTAGACTACAAAAAAGGTATTATTCCAAGGGAATGATCTTAGGACTCCATGCTAGTAAAGGATCATTCATGCTCTTTAATAAAATACTTTAGTTTGTGTTTCTTCTTCCATTTCTTCTTAAACTCAAAGCAAGGGAACTTACCAATTTTGCCTCAAGATCCACTTCATCCTCTTCATCTTGAGTCTTCCATGAGATTGTTCAAACACCCACTTCATGTTCCATTAGCCATGAATAGACTTTCATGCTTGACATTTTCATCATCACTATCAGATTTACTACAATCCTCTTTGTTCTTGAATGAATTCTTATTTTTGAAATTCTTCTATACCACTTATTTCCATATTTCATAACCTAATGACATCGACATGTCATCATTCTAATGCACCAGAATGTATAAAAACCTCCTTGACCTTGATTAATAATAATTGTGCTTCAAGGATCTCCTTCAAGTTGTTAAACTTGATTCAAAAGGACCTTTCTCTGATACCAATTGTTGGAATCACAATCACTGAGGGGGTGAATAAGTGTCCTTATAGAATTTTACAACTTTTACTTCAATCATTTATCATCCCACCATTATTAAGCAATTATAACTTAGTTTAGCAAACCATAAAAACAATATAACAACCATCACATTGAACACGAAACAATAAAGAACACAAGAACACATAATTTAGGTGAAAAACCTTCAAAGTGAAGAAAACCCACTGATCTTTGCATATATATAACAAAAATTAAGATTTAGTTAAACACCAACTCCATAAGAGCACCAACCCCTAATTTATCTAGCACAAACTAGACTTTAGCAAGAACCCACTTGCACGGAGGCTACAACCCCTTGATTTAGTGAAGCACCATATCCACAAGTAGCACCAAAACCTAATATTTTAGAAAGAACCAAATTTCAAGGAAGCACCAAATCCATAGGGTTTTAGCAAGACACCAACTTGTAAGGAAGACTCAGCACCAACTCAGCCACCTTGAAATGTTTTCCACCTTCTTGTTTTTATCTCAATAAATGATGGTCTTCTTTTATCTTCTTTACCCTTCTTCTTAGTTTTTTTATATATCTAATTTATCAACATGCACTTAGGAATCTTTCACACATTGTTATCCTCAAACATCAATTTATCTTCATACCCTTTCTCATCTTCTCTTGAAGTTTTTTTAAACTACTCGGTTTTCTTATTCGGTCATCATGCTTCTTTACCTTCTCATGGACTTGGAAAAACTTACTTTAATATATATATACCTTCATATATTCAATATAAATACATTATAAATTGTATTTATCACCTCATACACCACTCTCAAGCCTCTATAGGTCGTTCATTATCTTACACACCCAACTAACTAAAATAGGCCTACTTTTCCTTGTATATATACATGAATCTTGCTCACATACACCATATGGGTCCGAAAAATACACTTAGGTCGAAAATGATAGATCATATGACCTATGAAAACCATGAAATAATCACACCATAGGATTCATTAGGTTTGCAATGCCTAAATGTATCTCATACTCCTTCCTTAGGTCTCAAAAGGCCTAGTTCATTAGGTCTATCCCTAAATTTATAATTAGACACTTCTAGAGTAACCATGATATTATTCAAATCTCAAAAAATTAAAGAACATTGTGAATTACCTCCTCTTGGATGCTTTATGCTTGAATATCTCTGTACAACCATTTTCATAATGAAAGCTTCTTAAGAACAATGCCTACCAAAGCGCCCTAAAAACCAATCTTCAAATCAAGCTTAAACACCATCAAACAACTCAACCATGAAAAATTAAACCTATGGAAATATTCTATATGACCTCAAGATCATCACCATGTTTATTATACACGTCAACTCAAGGCATAAGATCTCAATAACAACTCTTCTCCAAGAACAAAAAACTATCCAAAACGTCCCAAAATAAGTCATGAGAAATTGACTTGGTATGACCATTTGAGAGCTATAAAAGTATACAAAACATAATATACATGTATTGTAGGTATATTTCATCTTATTAAATCCTTTTATTCACTTTTTCCTTTGTTAAAATTGAGAAATACAACATCTTCGAAAAAATAGACTGTCAATCACTTTTTTCAATCTCATTTGATAAAAAAAAGCATTTGGAGAAATATAGGAGAGTCTAATACATGATCCAATCATAAAAATTGATCAAAAATCCATTTTGAGCCGCTTTTAGCCTTATCTCTCCTATCGACTTCAAGCTAGGATTTAAGAAGGGTTTTTAAGCTGTTTTGGTGTTAAAGATTGCTAATAAAGGATAGGGACTAAAACTCAAAACTAATTCTAGGAAATCTTATCTAGTAAACTCCTATATCTCTCCCAAAATCCTCAGGTCCCCATGTAAATATTTCACGTGCCAATGAGTATTGGAAATTTCTACATGAGTTGAGATTCTCCATTCTTAGAGCTCGATATTTCTAAAAATGTAATCTCTAGCTTTATACTCCAAACTATGACTTGAAATGTTATAGACATACCTGAATCAAAATTCCAAATCACTCTTCATACTCACATTTACATGATGGAACTTAAAAAGATCAACCTACCTCATTAGGATAGGTAATTCTCAAGAAATGGTCTAGGTGCAAACCTCAAAACCAATTTTCATGCTTTCTCCTTCAATCCCTAACCTCAAAACTTCATGAACATATCTAGGAAAACATGTTATACCTATAAAAATTCTCACATGCTCATAATTACCTTGGAAAATTATCCACATACCTCATTAGGCCATGATTTCTTCACCTTTTCTCTCTACATCTTGGTATTCAAGAAAAAAATAACCTTAAAACTAACTCCATACCACTGTTCATCCATTCTAAACCATGTTATCATGCTCAAAAACCTCTACATACATATATACACTCATTTCACCAAGCTTCCAAGAACAAACCTTCACTATGTTTCTTCATACCATGACCGTAACATGACATACTTCTCAATGTTCTTGAACTTCTTCAACAAGGCATAATTTGACATCATTACTCAAAACTTAACAAAATCCTCTTAATTCTCTTTCATCAATGACCACTCACAAAAAATTCTCCACGTCATCCTTTGGAATCAACATGACATAATTTAAACTTGACATCAATGGAAATACCATCATTACCTTGACATTAATGAAAAAAACAAGATACAAAACTATCCATGAGACAAATCATGCTGAAAATCACCTTGACATCAACGAATACCTACAAAACTGATTGGATAAGCATGGGAGATAAAAACAAACATTTAGAGCTTGATGAAGGTGATGTGAGTGATTAGGGGCTAATAATGGGCATAAGGCATACTTTATTATCCCCTATATTATTTTTCCCTCTACCCCCTTAGGGAAATGGGGTAAATAAGGGTAAAAAAAGTGTGCCCATCATGAGGGAGTGAGGGTGCACTTTTGTGTCTTCTTTGTCCCGTTATTCCCAAGGGATAAACAAGACACACAGGACACCTTGGACAACATGTGATCCAAATTGCACCTATGGGAGGAGGATGAGGGTGATATTTTCTTTCCCTCATGTCTCCCATGTCCCATAGGGGACAATGGGGATAAGAGGATGCCAAAATTGTGCCTTTCCATTTTTAGAAGGACACGTTTTGCACTAGCTTGCCCGAAATAACTTAAAAACATAATGTTTTCACCACTGAGGCTTAGGATAATATTTTGGAGCTAATTTTTATATGAATTTGACTCCAAAATAAATTATAATATAAATTAAATATGTTTAAAAACTTTAATCTATGTGAAAATCCAAAAATGACCCCTTTTTTATCGAATAATGAGGGCTCTCGCAATGTTTGAATTGTCTCAAAAAACATCAAACCTTAGATAAAAATTGATGTTACTATTAGTGCAAATTCACAACACCCCCAAAAATGACCTATGGATCTTGCTTTTCTAAGGCAATGTCATTTGGTGTGAATGCACAACATTGAGCTTTCCCAAGTGTGGGACCTTTGCAAATGGGGAAAGCTCTCCAGAGAAGGTTGGTTCCTCTTCCTAAACTACCTGCCACAAGCTATTCCAGTGCAGGCAAGCTAATATAACCCTAATCTAACTTCCAAGGAGATAGGGAGAGAGAGAAAAGAGAAAAAATAGAATCCTACACTAAAATGGTGATACACCAGAGAAGGAAAATGTTGAACATCTATCAAAACTACCATGGAACAAGAAGAGGTGAGAAATGGGAAGGATGGACAAGTGCATCACAGGCCCAAGGATAGATTTCACATAGAAAATGTTCCAAAACTCCATGAACACAGCTCCAAACCTACAATGAAGAGAGGCAAGAAAAAAAAAAGAAAAAAAATGAGCAAGGATGGACAGATGCATCACAAAACACATTTTTTTGCTCCAAAAGTTTGCACAGAACATCATTTTAATGGTAAAAGGAAAAAAATCCATTATAGAGCATGGGAGGAGGTTCTAACTCCATTTTCAACCCTGGGGAAGAAAAGAAGGGAGGGCAGAGTAGAAAAGATGAACAACCTTTACAAATGAGCCAAAACTGGCTTTTATCATGAAGTAGAATGAAGAAAAGTGAAAAAACGTGGGCAAATTTGATTTACAACTCCAACCACTGACAAATCCTTCTAATTAGCCTACAAAATGATGGGTTCCCATGGAAAATCCCATACTTCAAAGTACATTGCTTTGCAGATCCAAAAACGACCCATACTTCATTTAATTTGGTGGTTGGGAACCATTTATGCGTTTTTGCATGCCAGGGATGTTTCTCCATTTTCTCCTAAAATCTCCATAAAAATACAAAATTAAACCCTTCATCGTGTATATAATTTTACCATCTTTCCAATGACACCAAAAACACAAAAATATGAGATTTGGATCAAAAGATATGGCCCTCTGAAGATTTAGGGCAAAAATGGATTGGCGGGTTGAAACTTTAAAATTTTCCCTTTTTGAATTTGGGAAAATTTCCCCAAAATCCCCGTGCCCCACCACTCTGCTGCCACGTGGTGCTTCCTATTTACTGATGGAAATGTGGGCCCAAACCTCGCTTCCATCCTTTGATTTTTTATTGGGAAAATTTCCCAACTTTGCCCCGCGCTCCACTGTCCCGGTGACACGTGTCACTTCCTCATTGGTTGGCGGGATGTGCTTCCAATTTTTCCTTTTCCACCTTGGTGGGATTTCAGGAAAATTTTTCCCTTTGTGTCCTACCCACTCTTTGGCAATTTTTCCAACTTACCCCCGCCGACCTGCCATTCCGCCTTGCCATGTGGCGCATTCCTATTGGTTACGGGCCTTCCCAGGGAAAATTTCCCTCAAAAACTCCGCCGAGCCATAACTTGAGAAATACAAGGAGTTAGGAGGAAAATTTTACCTTTCTAGAAAGGTGAGGAAAAATCCTATCTGATGGGATCATTTCTAGAATATTTTGAGTACTTGAAGCATGCCAAAAATTCATTTAAGTGCCAAAGAAAGGAGAAGAAGGAGGAGTTAGCCAAAAATAAGCATGGGGCTTATTTTGGATAACAACTACCACCATGTATAGAATTATTAAATATTTCTAGTTTATATTTTTTTTCCTTAAAACTCCTTATAGATCTCATAGAATCATCTAGATAAGTCTAAGTTTACAATTTGACTATTCATTCCTTGCACCCGAAAACCTTGTTGTAGAAATTGTCCTGAATCATCAAACATTTCCTAAATCTTAATAAAATACTTCCAAAATATTTAAGTCTCTCTAATACCAACTATGGATTTTTAATACATTTTTATAACCTTCATGGAGGATGTATACAAGCCTCGAAATGGCCGAAATTGACCTTTCTAGACCTACTGGAGAGCTAGTCTTTTGCCGCACTTCACTGAATGGAAGAATTGAAATTATCACACCATTTTAAAAACTTGTACATGTCCATACAAGGAATTAAGAATAATTTCAAAGATAAGGCATAACCATGGCATAAGAGGCATGCTAACCGGGACATGGATTTAAGAGGATTATAAAGCATGTTTTCATCTTGTGTCCTAGTTCTCATGATGTAAATTTTGATTTTTGGGCTAGTTAATTCACATGAAAATAAATGGATTTAACTCATGCAAATTGGGCATGCAATAGAAAATATATAACCTTAGCTTTCTCTTGGGTGAGCAGATTAGTGCTTTTTCACTTTAGGTAATAGAGTCCTCATTTACAAGCAACAAATACAATAGACAAAACAAACACAAAACATAAAGGAAAGACCCAATTTTTTTGAAAGGAAAGGCACACACAATAGAAAGGAAATTATGGTACAAAGTATTGGGATAAATAACCTCACTATCTTGTAGAGTTTCAAGTGTTTCCAACTACAAGGCAACTCCAATGGTGTTCCACCAAGGTAAGCTAGGTAGTATGTATTCTCTTCACATAAATGTTTGATATTGAATGGCCTGATCAAGAGAGAATAAAATTTCCCATGACTTCCCTTTGGATATCTCCTTTTGTCTCATAGTAGCACAAGATATTTGATTTATAAGCTTATATCCTATGTCTTTTGATCAAAGATACTTTTCACCTTATATTGATGTCTTTTCAATATGTCAATTCTACCAACATGTCTTCATTGAGATTTTATAGATAGAAAATTTTCTTATTAAGAACAAATGAATACTCTCCATTTTGTACTTCCTTTACAAGTTACAAGGTAGGAAGCTCCTGAGAAATATGGATTTGAGCCTCAATTCCATACAATAGTTAGAAATGAGAGGCATTAATAGATTTTTTAGGTGTTATTTGGTCATCCCATAGGACATTATATAAATTATTTTGCTAATGCCTTTGATTGACATCCACTAACTTGCATGAACGATAGTGACAATATTTTTATTTCTAGATTTGTCTTGGAAATTTCCTTGTGGGTAGTAATTAGAGGAGTGAGACAATGAAATACCATGGTTGTAGCAGAAGTCCATCAAATCACATGAAGAGAAGTAGGTGGAATATTCTAGTATGATCTTATTAAGCACTCTGAATCTAACAATAATTTTCTCTTTCAAAAAGTTGTATATGGTATTAGAATTTTCATGATGTTTTGGAATGGATTCTACCCATTTCGTGAAGTAGTCCATGATAGTATGGAAATACATATGAATCGTGGCTGAGTGTGGGTTTAATAAACCAATGAAATCAAGACCCCCTTTTGAAAAGGTTCTTCAAAGATGACGTGAAAAGGGGTATAACTACAAGCCTTGGTATCCCCATGAACTGTAGCATGGATCACATTTCCTAACCCATTTGTATGCATCAAAGAATAGAGAAGGACAATAATAGCCACCCCTCAATATCTTGTAGAAATTCACCATTGTAGAGAATTTACCTCCATATGCTTGATCATGGTAATCCTTGAAATTTTTATTTTGTTGTTCTTCCTCTATACACCTTAAGAATGTACCATACAACCCTTTCTTGTACATAACATTCTCTCTAGATGACATACTATGATACTCTAAGGAACAAAGTTCTCCTTTGCTTTTGATCAAGGCTAGGAGATAAATCTCCATAATTCATTAAATAAGTTGTGTCAACGTATTATGGATTGGTTATACTTATGAAAATCATGAGAGGAAGATATTTGATCAAGTAGTTGTAACAATTGGACCAGTCCTCCCATTCTTCTCAAGAAAGAAGCTCACATAATCTGTTTCCTCACACATTCTTGGAGGGTTTGATCTCAAGATCATATTTTTTCATGTTCAAACCCCAATTTCCTCTCTTTGTACACAGGTATTGTTTCATCATAATAGATTTGACTATTGGGCTTGGGACCATAACAACAACATGAGAATTTAGAAGATAGAATCTAAAAATTTTCAATGCTCTTACCACCGCATAAGCATTTTTTTCATGTTGTGAGTAATTGAGCTCATGTGATTTTATAAGGGAAATCATAAATGTGATGGGTGACTATAGTTTATATTCCTTTTCTTGCATGAGAATAACAAAGATGGTTTGCTCAGAATCATAAGAGTAGAGGATAAATTCCTTACAAACATTAGGGCCTACCAGAGTGGGTACTTTTGCAATGATACATTTAAAACATTCAAAGTATTATTTGCACTACTTACTCCACTTGAATGATTCTTTAGGATTTATCATAATTAAAATATCCTTCGTGAGTTTGGCAAAAGTCTAGAACAAACCTTCTCAAGAATTTGACCTTACCAAAGAAGGAATGAACACTGACTTGTTATTAGGAAGAGATGGTATTTGAATAGCTTCTACTCTCTCTGGATCAATTTTTGTACCTTCCTTTCTCACAATGTGAAAAATGATTCTTCCTCAAGTAACCCCAAATATTTAATTCTTTAGGTTTAGGGAAATGTGGTGCCTCCTACAACAGATCATAACTTGTTATAGTTATTGTAGATATTCCTCTCTTCTCTTGGAATATAATTTCAGATCATCAAGGTACACTACTATACATTTTCCCTTCAAATATTTGAAATCCAAGTACATGGCCCACTGAAATGTATCACCCACATTTATTAAACCAAATAACATATGATGTTAAGCGAATGTGACACATGGGGTGGCGAAGGAAATCTTGAACTGATATTATTTATCCACCTCAATTTGATTGTACCCAGAAAATCCATCCAACATGGTTATTATATATGAACCATTAATCACTTGCAAGATATGGTCCATGACTGACAATAGATAGTTAATTCTTCAAAGTAGGTTTGTTTAGATTCTAAAAATCCATACGAGATGAAGATTTCACCACTCTTCATCCTCACCGGTACATTATTGGTTATCTAAGTTAAGTGGTGGATAGGAAAGATGATATAAGCATTAAACATCTTCTTAACCTTTTCTTTGATTGTTCCGACAATCTTAGGGCTATACTACCTTTTATTTTGCCATAAAGATTTTACATCGGGCTTGAAGGGTATAAAATGTTACATTAAATGTGGGTGGAATAATTTCAAATTATCATACATGTATGTGATCACATCAAAGTACCTTTTTAATAAATATGTGAAGATCCTTTGTTCCTTGGGTGAACAACATTTTCCATTGTTCACCATCCTCGGCTTCTACTTTATTCCAATGTTGATTTTGTCATACTTTGCTAAAGACCTGGGTTGAATTTTTTTCTCTACCATGATTGAACCTATCATTCATGTTGAACAACTCCTATAGTGACACCACTCCCTTTGGGATCCTGTTTCCTTTTAATTTAATGACTTTGTCTTCATCCACCTGATCAAGTTAATTATCATCACTTTATTTTTGGTAAACTCCCTTAGGAGTGAGTCACTTCCCTTGAAATACATGGACCTAAAGTCCCTTGTCTATTATAGGAAGGAAATAATCTAGTTATCATCATAAAAGTTTTTCCATCTCTTTGAATTGTTTGGCACACTATGATGGAAAACAATTTCCACTAAGAACCTTTCTCCTTTGAAGTCAGGATGTGGAATCATCAATGATGCAGATATGAATAACAAATTATCTATGGAATTTTATCCCCTAGGTAATTATTTAATGTCAAATTCATCAAAGGATTCAATGCCATCCTATAAATTAGTCTTATGATGGAGGAGATGAGAATTATTTAATTGAAAAATGTCTCACCTATTTCACAATCAATTCAATATCACCTTAGAAAATGAGATTCTTAATTCCCATCTCTTTGGAAGTCCTTAACTCGAGAAAAAAGATTCATATTTGGAAGTGTTGTTGGTGTTAGAGAATTAAAATTATATGCCAATGGGAAAAAGTATCCCTATGGATAATATAATACAATGCCTAATCTTAAGCCGGTTGTAGAATAATTGCCATTCGTCCTTTGTTTTCCTTTTTCCTCTCTTTTCTTGGCCTTTTGCTCTTGATGACGAAACCGCCACCTGCGTCAGGCGGTGGTCTCGTGACCGCCGCCCGATCGGGGCGGTCCTGTAACCGCCCCCTGCTCGAGCGGCGGTCCTTTACGCATTTTCCGAGAAAGCGTTTTAACGTGACTCACGTAAAAATCAACGTTTCACCACTTTCCTTGCCGACTTAGGCTTGCATTTATGTTTTTGGTCCCCTGGAATAGTGTTTGGCCATTGTTTATTGTTTTAGAGTTCAGTTTGGTTTTGATCTTTGGGTGAATGAAAAGCTATAAATAAATGGTTTGTGCACAAGCAAATGGTCTGCCCCTCATTCACTTTCATGCTCTGATTTTCATAGTTCAGTCTTTTATTTTGTTTAGAAGCCATAGTTTTAATTCCTTGCATGCTTAGTTAGCATTGTTCAGCTGTTGGTAAGCCACATACCCATCTTGTGCGGCAATACTGTTATTTCACCCAATCCATTGGAGTAGAATAGCTTAGGAAGCCATTAAAGTTGCAGGTTTTGCTCTTCAAACAGGATAGTTTCAGGTTCTGGACGCTTTATGTTGCATGACTCGCAGTAAATCCTGCTAGGAATTGCATAAGCCAAGCTCTCTGTACTCTTGCGCTATCCCTCTCCTACTCGCATTATATTGATCTACATTAAGCTGCCTTTGTCCCAATATCTACTTGTTGATGCTAGCATTACACGCTTTTACGGATTCACGTGAATACGAAAGAATGAGGAGATCACACTTGAGGGGACAAGATCACACACACCATCGGATTCGCCACTTGTTACTGCGGAATCCGGGTTCTAGCTTTCAAAGTTCTAGTTAGAATCATATCAAATAGAGTAGATAATTGCTTCATTTCGATAAATTCTATTCTCGATATTGCCGGGAAGGCTGTGAGGATTGATAGTTTAGAAACTATGATTCACTCCTCACTTACGAGGTAGGATCGAGAATCTTGCGATAGATTAGATGAGCTATTTTATTTGTTTAGAATAAATCTACAAATTACACAGGCAAATAACTACACTCGGTTATCTTGTTTGTTTTAAATTGTTATTTAGTTGTTATTTCTAGATACGTTTAAATAGCTTGCTTTTCTTAAATTCTTAGAAAGTCTCATAGAAAAATAGAAGTTATATATGTTTTAGATTTATTCCACATAGTTAGAATTTGCTTTACTACAGTTAGATTTACATTTTGTTTTGTATGACAATCACGGGACCTAGGGAGCCCAGGGAATACGTATTTGAGCCAATCGTGCCTCAACCCAACCTCGTCACAGCAATAGTTGACATAGACCAGAACCTTAGAATACAAGTCTTCCAAACAACAACAGATTTACGACTGATCAGCTCTCAGTTGAGAGGATTAAATATAGAAGATGACCAAGCACACACGTTTTGGTCAAATCAACCGAACTACAGATTACCCTAGGCAAACATTCACATGACTGTAGAAGGGTTCGAAAGAGAACAAACCTTTGGTTGTGATCCTTTGGTCCCATAGCCAGATGCAGGAGACACTCTCACAGACATAGATACTAGTTTAAGAATCCAGGTTGCACGAACACACTTGTGAGTATTAGAAAATCACACAGTTATATTAAGTCTAAACATAGAAGGCGAGAAAGCGTATGATTATTGGATACTAGGGATTAGGACTTGATTTCGTACATGACCATAGCAGGACCGCAACAACCAAGAGTCTACGGTTGTGATCCACAAATCCCATAGCCTAACGAATCCATAAGTCAATCAGATATAGACACTGGCCTACGCACACTAGTATTCCAGTCCACTCCACTTCCACCCATCATCATCGAACAATTGTCCTTACTAGATATAGCGGCTAACAAAGCTAGAGAATTCTGGACTAGGCCAGAGAATCATCCGTAGAGTCGATTGTATTCATTACCCACCATATGACCTTATCTGGAGATATACACGAAACTATCCCAGGTCATTTTCCACGTATTCCACAACCCATAGATCGAATCACGCCAGAACTCGATATTGATTGGAGCCTTCGAGCAGTCATCCTTGCTGATCGATCTATCACACCAGTCCAAGTTAGAAGGGCCTTCTTTGCCTTAGATTCACAAATTCCATTAGTGCGTGTCGAAGACATTAGATTTCCTAACTAGTTCATTTGCATCCCACGCATATTCCATCCCCACCGGCTGTCTCGGCACGACCTCGGGAGGTCGGGTACGGAAGAGTTACCTGTAGATTCCCACGCTCGCTTGTCACTTTTCCGGCGTACAAAATTGGTGAACCCGACGTGAAACAAACAAAATTAGTGAAGCTGACGTAAACTTCCTACTTTCTAATTCGGAGTCATAGTATCACGTGTTCTTCCAAGTTTAGTTTACTTTTCATCTTCTCCACCTCATTAGCCTTTCACAAATCACCTTCGCTCCTTCCCATTATTCTGCGGGTATTCATATACCCCCCGAATATGTCGGGATTCGATGCATATGGCAGACCCCTCTTGGGTCTTGAGGCATACTACGCCCAGCAAAATAGGCAATCATCACCCTCACTCTCGGTATGGGGGGACAACTACTCAACTAATCAGTTGTCAACACAAACTCCAAGAATCAGATATAATTCATCTTTTCAAACTGAGGAGTTAGATCAAACCCCTCGAACATGAACAAAAGCCTTCAGGCTCGAATAATATGACGTTTACCGGAGAATCTGGTTCGTCTCCTCAGATGTTACTTAGACCACAAATTAGTAGGCAATCAGACCCATACCTGGTCTTAGATGATGAATAGTCAATACGTTATCCTAGGAGTGAACAACGCTCCCGGGTATCTACCCACCTATAGGAGGTTTACAAATACAACCCGAGGTCTCTTTTCAAGAAAATACCTCTATGCCACTACATATAGGAAATACTCTCGGAGAAACTTGGCAAGATAGCAGCCAGTTCATAGCAGGATATCACATGCCTATACAACACCAGGGTATACAACAAACGCCGCTAAGGCAAAGCACCGTGACTTCACCAAATGAAGTCATTTCAACGTTAGTAGAAAAAGTGAGAGGGTTAGAACTTGCTCAAGCAAGTCAAAATTCTCAGTTCATGCAAGCAGGAAGTTCCAATCCTCCATACCACCCTGGCCAAGTAGATCTCCTCACAGGAGTAGGCACGTTAGGCATGCCTCCTCAGTATCCACAACAAACGCCAACAAGGCCCATCATCTCTAACACCTTTCCTCCCGGTCTAGTATCAAACAATCCATTACTAGACAATACCCCGTCATACTTAAACATGTACTCCAAATCACCACAAGGAGATATGTTCTCCTCTCCCGGCATGTTTTCTCAAACACAGGGACTTCCCTATGCCCCTGCCCGATACATACGCTGCGCCGTATCAACAACCCATCCCACCACCACTCCCTCAGCAACCACCATCAATGGTCGAAACCTATGCGATAGGGACTTATTCAGAATATCTGAAAGAGCCCTTAGACTTCACCATACGAAGCGTCATGCTTCCAAGACCTCTTCTGATTTACCCAAGTACAAAGGTGAGGGAGATCCAAATGCGCATATCAAAGCTTACGCTACAGCCATACGCGAACTACTCCCTTGGGATGGGGTTGTTGCTAAAATATTCCCCAAAACCTTGGAAGGCATCGCTCTTGATTGGTATTATAGAATACCTGAGGCTTCCATCCATTCATTTAAACAACTCGTATCAGAGTTCATTAAGGCATTCGACATGAACAAATTGTTAAGAATAGGAATCAGGGAGTTCTTACACATCAAACAAGAACACAATGAATCTGTCACCCATTTCATCCAAAGGTGGCGTACAGTCCTTTATTCCTTGGCAAGTGCTCCAAATATGGATCAGATGGAACTATGTGATTTATTCCTTCATTCTCTCAGCAAAGAGGTGAAGGAAGAAGTCCAGAAGTTCCCACTAAAAACTTACGATGAAGTACTCGAGAGCGCTCTTCGAATAGATCAAGCAGCGATAGATAGTGGCCGTAAAACATATGGAGCAAATGGGAGGTTAATCACCCCCAATCAAAACACTACAAATTATCCCACTACCACAAACGTCAATCAGGGACCTAAAATCCTTAACAAAAATCGGGGTGTAACAACGGATGGAGTAACCGACCAGCCCAAGAAGGTAAATGTTGTCAATACTCCATCACAAACAAACAACCAACGAAACAACAACTTCACCCCGACAATCAATACAGTGGATTTTAACCATCCACAACAACAACAACAATGGTGAAATCCCATACAAGGGCCAAGCCAAAACTCATTTGGTTATCAAAACCAAAAACAACAAATGCAAAACTTTAATCCTAATAGGCAACAGTTTGATCAGAATTTTAGGCCACAATATACACCAAACCAACAAAATAGGAATTACAATCCCAATTCATATTGTGGTTTCCACAAGATTCGAGGTCACGATACTAGAACGTGTCCGTGACTACAACAAATTCATGCAACGTTTGCCAAAAGAACAAAGACAGTTCTTCACAGATTTGTTTTTGGCAGATCCCGTGTCACCGCCACCAAACACGCTCGCAGGGGCAGTTTCCCCTCAGAATGCTCCCCTCAAATCTTTAACGATCCACTCCCAAATCATGATAGCAACAGGCTGAATCTAACTGGGATGAACAAGGGTGCAATGATGGGAAACAATGATCATGAAGCCTCGACTTCACTAAATCCATCAGTTGCGCCACAATTAGGAAATCAACCGAGACCCAAGATAGTCGGTTTGGTAGAACTAGACGCTGAACTACCTATCGAAGCTATAACAAGAACACGAGAGTATTTCTCTCAACCAAGCCCAAGTCATCTACCAGAAATAGATAAGAGTCAACAAATAGTAGAAAAACCCATAGGTGCCTATGATTTAATTAATGACCTAACAAAAACCTTCTCACACATTTCATTTTTGGACTTACTAAAGAACTCTCCTACTCACAGAGCTGCTCTTTTAGAAGCATTAGGTTTAGGTCATCTAATTAACATCACTCCACCTCCTGAAACACAAGTAAATCACGTAGATTTTGATATCCACCCTCCGGGGCAGCCGGACAAGGATGTCAAATTTATATTCGAAATAAGTAAAATGCCTACAGATGCTGAGATTGCACGCCGAGGTGATCCAACCTTACACTTACAAGTATGGGTTTATAATAACTACGTAAAATGGGCAATGGTTGACGATGGGGCCACAATTAACATAGTCCCCTTCTCTTTCCTCCAAAAACTAGGATATGGGGAAACAAACTGTTCCACCACTCGAAATACATTGAGAGGCTATGATAGCCTTAAAGCCACTTCGATAGGAACTATAATACTACCGGTCACCTTAGGACCCAAAACAATCTGGTGAGTTTTATATTATAGATCGGGAAACTAATTATAATATGATCCTCGGCCGACCATGGATACACCGAATGAAGGCAATCCCTTCTACTTTATTCCAAGAAGTAAGATTCCTGCATCTAGGAAAGGTATTTGTAGCCAAAGGTGATCCAAAACCTTTCGATATACACCTAGCTGACTTAAAGAAAAGACCAGGTGTGCACTCGAATTTGAACTTCCAACAAACCAACTTAATAAACCCACTGACCCAAAACCAGAGGAGAAGTTGGTACCTACAACGGATCTTGAAACTATCAGCATAGCCAAAACAACCCCAACCCCCAAAGATAAGGCTAAAGAAATGGTATCATTAGGGACTACTGCAAAAATCGTTGAGTTAATAGAACAAGATTTACCAATGTTCTTACCATTTGATTCAGTAGGCATAGGATATTCACTAGGTGTTGGTTCCCTTCCATCAGAGGATCTCTGCATGGTAGAAGTGGAGTGCGCAAACGCAGCAGATGCCCCAACATCTATACTCCCGGCTAAGTATTGGACTCTCCATTTCGATGGAGCTAAATGCCGTTATGGAGCGGGGGCAGGTATAATTCTTACTTCACCCGAAGAGAAAGTCCTCCCATTTTCCTTTAAGCTAAATTTTGAATGCACAAACAATGGCGCTGAGTACGAAGCCCTCCTCCTTGGCCTCACCTTAGCCAAAAGAATTGGTGTTGATGACATCAGAGTCTTAGGAGACTCATAATTAGTGACAAACCAGGTTTCTGAAGTATACGAAACCAAAGCCGAACACTTGCAGCTTTACAAAGAAGCCGTATTAGATTTAAGCAAGGCGTTTAACTTCATATCCATTGAAGCAATCCCGCGAGAGAAAAATCTTCTCGCCGATTCAATAGCAACTTCAGCATCGCGTTTTACTCCAAGCAATGAGTTAGAAGATACTCATTTCACGGTGTCCATTCGTGATGAATCATTGATAAAAACAATGACAAATCCCCTTTCAAGCGGAAGTGAATCTACCATCCTAGACCATGTTGATAGTGACATGGCCACTTTGGATTACTTAAACACCTATGCAGCACTACATCTCTCCTATCATATGCTAGATTTGTCCTTGATTCCACATTCGTCTTCCTATTTCGGAAATCCCATGATGGATCTCCCCTCACAAATGGAACCTAGCATATACGCAGTAGAAAATGGGGATGATTTGGATTTGCCTCCAGCACCACCTGAGTTTGAAGAGGGTAACGCCTCTTTAATTGAGGAAACAATCGATGTCAACATCGGGACAGATGATGAACCAAAAATCTTGAAATTAGGATCATCCTTAACCCCAGAAGAAGTAGAGATACACACTCGGATCCTCAAAGAACATCAAAAGGCATTTGCATTTAATTATAAGGAGATGACAGGAGTCACACCCCACATTGCGGTGCACAACCTCGTCACTAAATCAGATGCAAAGCCAGTTAAACAAAAATCAAGACCCATGAAGCCCAAGGTAGCTCTCATGGTAAAGGAGGAAGTAATAAAACTCCTCCAAGTAGGATTTATCAAGCCAGTCGACTACTCCCAATGGGTATCGAACATCGTTCCCGTTCTCAAGAAGAATGGAAAGATACGCATCTGCATAGATTTCCGAGACATCAACAAAGCATGTCCTAAGGACGACTTCCCGTTACCATCTATCGATGTCATTGTTGATGCAACAGCTGGATTTGAACTTTTGTCTCTCATGGATGGATTCTCGGGATACAATCAAATCAAAATATCTGAGCAAGATCAAGCTAAAACTACATTTATAACTCCTTGGGGAACCTATTGCTACGCTGTTATGCCATTCGGTCTCAAAAATGCTGGTGCTACATACCAATGAGCTATGACATATATATTCCACGATTTAATTCATAAAATCATGGAATCCTACGTTGATGACTTGTTGGCTAAGGCCAAGAAGCGTTGTGACCATCCAGAAGTACTCCGCATCATTCTTTCACGCCTAATAGAATACGAGTCACACTAAATCCAGAAAAATGCGTCTTTGGCGTAACAGGAGGAAAGCTCCTAGGTTACATCATATCGTCACGAGGGATAGATGTTGATCCAACCAAAATTTGGGCTGTCCTCGAAATGGTCCCACCTTCGAATGAATCTGGAATCAGGTCATTTCTCGGAAAGTTGGGTGCAATACGAAGATTCATCCCAGACTTGAGCTTCGCCATTCATCCAATCAACAATTTACTCAAGAAAGACTATAGCATTGATTGGACCAAAGACTGCAATGAAGCCTTTGATGCAGTTAAGCGTTTCCTATTGTCACCACCTACGCTAATGCCACCTAAGCTAGATCACCCGTTAATTCTATATTCACGAGCTACCAATGTCTCATTAGCTTGTATGTTGGCCCAAGAGGACGATGACAAAGAGAGAACGTGTGATTTATTTCATTAGTCGAACGTTACTTGACTATGAAACACGTTATACACAGGCAGAACGAGAATGCCTTGCCATAGTCTTTGCTACTAAATGCTTAAGACACTATATGCTGAATCAAGAAACGAGGGTCATGGTAAAAACGGACCACTTACGAACTTTCCTCACACAAGGGTCATTGTCTAAAAAGGCTGGACGTTTTATAACCTTAATGGGAGAATTCGAATTAACGTTTGTAAATCAGAAGTCAGTTAAGGGACAAATCATTGCGGATTGGTTAGCTGATAACCCATTAGATGGAGGTGATCTAGTAGATTTAGATTTTCCAGATGAGTGCGTATACTACATCGAAACCCGACCTTCTATCTCTGAGTGTCCCTGGTACACTGATATCATTAATTATATCATGGACCATACATACCCAGAAGGAGCTACACCATGCAACAAAGAAGGCGGTTACGTATTATCATAGCCAAGTACGTCATTATAGAGCAAGTGCTCTATCGAAAAGCATTCGATGGAATGCTCCTAAGATGTGTCGACACAGAAGAATCCAAGAAGATTCTCCATGAATCCCATAGTGGAATATGTGGAGGCCACTTCGGTGGCCATGCCACCACTCGAAAAATACATCGAATGGGCTATTTCTGGCCCACTCTAGAACATGACGCAATAGAGTTTGTACGCAGGTGTCATAAGTGCCAAGAATTCTCCCATGAGATTCATATGCCGGCACAAGCTCTGCAACCAATCGCTACTCCATGGCCCTTTTCTACATGGGGCCTAGATTTGATAGGGAAATTCTCTCCCTCGTCTACAGATGGCCATAATTTTATAATCACGGCCACTGAATATTTCACCAAATGGGTAGAGGCTATGCCTCTTACTCTTTATACTGTTACTGTAATCGCCAAGTTCATTTTAAACCAAATCATTTGCAGATACGGTATCCCGCAAATCATTATCTCCGATAATGGAACTTCTTTTAAGAATGAAGAGGTTCGCGAACTATGCAACAAATTTAAGATAAGCCATCATACGGCTTCCTTGTATTACCCTCAAGCCAACGGACAGGCTGAAGCGACAAACAAGACACTGAAAGCCATTCTTCTTAAAACTGTGAAAGAAAACAAACGAGATTGGCATTTGAAGTTATATCCGGCCTTGTGGGCCCACCGAACCTCAATAAGAACACCCACGGGAGCAACGCCTTTTTCACTAGTATTCGGGGCAGAGGCAGTTCTCCCACTCGAGGTTGAAATACCCAGTCTCCGCATTTCATTACAAGGGATTCTGGATGAAGACGCTTACAGAGAAGCACGTCTTTCTCAACTAGAAAGCCTAGATGAAACTAGGTTAGATGCTGAACAGCGACATAGAATCTATGCTGACCGGATGTGCCGGCAGTACAACAAGAAGGTCTATGAACGCGACATATACGAAGGGGATCTAGTTCTAAGACTAGACAGTGGATCGACAAGAAGACCGGTGAAGGAAGGAAATTCCGGCCCAAATGGTTGGGCCCATACCGAGTCATGAAGGACTACGGAAATGGTGCATACCTCTTATGTACGCTAGAAGGTGAGGAATTTGGCGAAACAGTCAATTCCCTTCACCTCAAGCGGTTCTACGCATAAGCGGCTAGCACTACTTATATATATTTACATTGCATCTTCATATAGATTAAGATCATTTTGTCCACCTGTTTCTTACATAAATGGTGATCAAGGAATCTATTCTCAAAGCAATTCATAGAAACTCATGATGTTGTTGGCATAAACTCTTTAATCATACCTCTCCATTTTCATGATATCATCAAATTATCTCAAAATCTTTTATCAAATAAAGTCAGACATGACAAAGTCTTAACGGTAACCATACCAAGATCTGCAAGTTTATTCTCACTTTGATTTCTTCTTAGGGCGGTGTCTTTACCTATGGTCATTTCTAGAAGCTTCATGGTGTCACATCTATCCCATATGTATATCTCTTTGGAAATAAACATACGACATTTTACTCAAATAAACAAGTCAAAAAGTGATTAAACAGAAAAATTTAATTTTACACATTTCCTTGCCCCACCAACCTTCGGTGATGAGCTTGCATCTCTTACTAGTGACGTAGGGTTGGGAAGGGATGGAAATGCCCTTACTCGCCTATACCTTGCCCACGGTGATAAACCCACGCTTCTTACTAGTAGCATGGGGCAAAGTGTAGGGGGTCCTCTTGACAAATAAATGCAAATGATCATATGAAAACAATTCAAAACTTTGAAACTTTGAGTCAAAAACAAATGAATCAGATGTTCAAAATTCCAAGAGAGTTAAAATCCTAAAAACCCAGATTTTGTCTACTATGTGGCCATCTACGGATCTAAGTCTAGATAAACCGCAAAGTAAGTTGCATTCTAAACTATGAAGTCACTCGGGTAGAGTAAGCTTGTAGCTTCCAATTTGGTTCCACTAAAGCTTTGTCTTGTCTTTCATCACTATCATTTCAGCTACACCTCATAACTTGTGCCCTTTCTAGCTCTCGGTGATGAGCCCTCGCATCTTACTAGTTGCGTGGAGTTAGGAGTGGGGCAAGTTAATCTGTTCATCATACTGGTTATATTCATCACTTTGCAAAACAAACATGAGATATCAAAAATTGCTTACGGAAGCTAAGATTCAAAATCACATTATATCTACATATATCAGCATCATGAAATACACAAAAGGAAACAAACATTTGCATCATTTGTTCTCCATTGCATACATTCTAAAAAGCATATAAACATACATCGTAGTATACACAAAGAAACTGGAAATAGAAAGGAAACCATGAGTGCCAAGATTTTGATCCAAAACGAATGCATATATATAAATGATCAACGTTTATATACAATGCCATCATGCACTAAGCATGGTCAAAACACTCAAAGAGCCCGTGATATACAAAGAAATATATAATACAAAATACACGAGAGCCAAGTGGCCTCTCAATCCCTACGCGACCCCTCCGAAGGTGCACGCCCATGCCTAGGACTCCGGCTACGCCGGCGCTCTGAATGTACGGAGGGCTCAGGATCCCTAGGAGCAGCCATGGTCTCACCATGAGAACGGCTCCTCATAAGATGCTCAGCCATCCTATAGCCCGCTAGCTCGGTGCGAAGGGTCGATACCATCCTGGCCACATGCCAGACTGGAGCAAAAACATCGGTATGCCTACCGGCTGCTGAAGGCTCCCCAGCATCTACGGACAGCTCTGCACATGTCCTATCCATGGGGATCATCAGGGAATCGGTACATACCCTGCGGATCAAATCCCACCACTCATCAACAGTCTCTGCAAACAAAGGAGAAAACGAATTAGAAACTAAGCAAGAGGCTAAAAGATACAAAATAGCAACTAAGGAGAGCCTACAAATAAACATTAAAAGGAGAAAGGGTAACTTACTCGGATCACCAGGCCTCCAGGATGGGTCACTGGGGCCGGCACCTGCCGCGGATGCCGCTGCCGACTGAGGGGCTGCTCCTGTGGCAGGAGCAACATGTCACCCTGCAACGGACTCATCCTCTCCACCATGGCCCTGGGAGAGGCTCCTCTGAAACTAGAGTATCCCTCTCTGCGCTCTGCTCAGCCCTCTCTCTACTGCATAATGTCCTGAGTGTCATGCCACTCAGGATCGCTGTCCTCGGTCTCCTCCTCTGTCCCTCCCTCTGTGAACTCCTCAGACTCGGAGTCGATATCAATAGGGTCATCGCTGCTATGAGCAGGACCCGCAGCAATCTGAAGCAAAGGTGCCCGAGGCACACCGGCTCTCCCTCTAGCACGAACTATCCTCCTGGCTGCAATAGGAATGCCAGGAGTAATCACTGTCCAACCTCGGCCTCTAGGCCCCCCTCTGGCCTCGCGAACTGATCTGTAAACTGGCCACTGGGGGAAGCATACCCGTATGGTAGGCCAAACTGCTGAGGAACTCGGCCAAAGGGGTGCACCTCCACTCATCCCACTCGATCGATAAGCTGCCCTGTGGTGGAGCAGGAGATCAAGGTAAGAGTCTCCTCACCCCATATGCCCGCCATGGTCTGATACGGTGTCACCTCCATGTCGGCAGTAGTCAGGGAGGCAACTGGCTGATGAGGTGCTCTAAGCACCGACATGTCTACCATCTCGCTGCCCTAACAGCTCCAGGATCTGCCACCTCCACACCCCTACCATAAGGGATGAAATGCTCATAAACCCAACTCATGACTAGAGTCGGGTGGCTCAATGACTATCCCTATAAATGGACCACCCTGTATAGATCATGGTAGGTGGTCCCAAGAATGTCTGCTCCCCAAGCGTATATCCGGCCGTGCCCCTCTATCTGTGTAATAATGGGGGCCCAGCAGTATAACAATGTGTCCCCTCCCTTGTCCCCGATCAATCTCGAGGCAAGGATCCCCATGATGGCCTGTCGAAATACGGGGATGGGCAAAGAAGGAATGGATCGAACTCTCACCCCCTTCTTCGACCCCGTGGAGATGGCTGCATCTCCCATATAAGTCGCCCACTGTGCAATCTGTGCCCGTGAGCCTGCTGTCTCCAAAGTGAGTCACCTCCCGATGATCGGGACCCCCAGAATGCGGTAGACGTCCTCCAATGTAATGGTCCACTCACCACGGACCCCAGCAATCGGAAGGTGTTCCGATCTGCATCCCAGTAAGAAATAAGTCACAAAGGATGTGACTAGATGGTGCAACATGGGGCACGCGCGATATGCGCAGTATACCAGCCCTCTGAAGTGTGTCCTCCTCGTCCTGTGAGAGGGCATCTAGTACCCCTGAGAGCCAATCACACTCTCTCTCTCTGCTCCATCGGATGTACTCCTCTCTCGCCTGCATACACCCAAAAACACACAAAACAAAGTAAG
The DNA here is from genome assembly GCA_018340775.1 of Taxus wallichiana var. yunnanensis. Lineage (NCBI taxonomy): Eukaryota > Viridiplantae > Streptophyta > Pinopsida > Cupressales > Taxaceae > Taxus > Taxus wallichiana. Next base: position 697,979,868 of record CM031239.1, read on the forward strand.
TTAGCATCCAGAAATGCTGAGAAAGTCATAAAAACACGTAGAAATGCTAAAAATATAAACACAATCTCAAAAACAAGTTCTTTTTGCATTCTGTGCAAAACCGCCACCCTGAGCAGGGAGGCGGTTTTGTAACCGCCACCTTAAAGGTGGTGGTCGTAACCTGCCGCCACCACTGAACAGGGCGGCGGTCATGTCATGTAACACCACCCCCTAGCCGGGCGGCGGTCGTGGTCCGAAAACCCACGCGGGTTTTTAACCTAAAAAGGCCTAAAAAGTGCAAAAAACGGCCTTTTAACCTAAAAAAGAACCTACCCAGTAGGCGCCCCCTAGGTGGACCTGTTAACACTAGCATTTTCAAAAATACCCCCATTCAAAAAGAATTTAGCATTTCAAAATTAAGGGGGAAAAACAATAAACTGAAGAAAACTAACCTGTGATCGCTGAGGTCGATGTTCCACACGTGGAGGCATGATCACGATCTCGCTGCGAACGTTTCGACTCTACTCACGCAAGAAACCATCACCGTGGGTCCCAGAGCTCAAAATCAATCAAATCGACTCGCGTAAATGAATAGGAAAATGGGCCCACTTTCATATATATAGCACTTTGTTTCATTTTAAAATGACTTTTCACAGGTTTGGAGCGCTGATGGAGGTAAGTTCCTATCCCCGCACAAATGGTACGTTCTCATTCCCTGTTATTCTTAGTGTTTATTTTTCAACTATTGTATCTATCTGCACTTGAGTTCTCTTTTCATTTTGCAGGTAGCGGGAATTTTGGATGGCGTCATTTCAACACACGGACGTGTCAGGTATAACTTCTAATTTCCCATTTCGGGACTGCCATACTCGGACCCACCGTTTTACGCCTCTTCATGGCTAAAACGCTTCTCCGAGGGCAATATGTACGTACCCAAAATTGTAAGGTACTGTACTACTACGGAACAGTGTAACAAGTGCCCCAATGATGATACAGGTCTCCTCGCAAGGTGTTCGGGATCCGGAAAAGCTCTCTCGAGTGTGCGTTAACATCCCGCATGCCCCGCTTAGCCCCCGCGTCCTTTGTTTTTCCTTTTTCCTCTCTTTTCTTGGCCTTTTGCTCTTCAGTGATGAAACCACCGCCTGCCTGGGCGGCGGTCTCGTGACCACCGCCCCTGATCGGGCGGCGGTCTGTCCGCCACCTCTCGGCGGCGGTCCTTTACGCGTTTTCCAGAAAGTGTTTTAACGTGACTCACGTAAAAATCAATGTTTCACCAGCTTTCCTTGCCGACTTAGGCTTGCATTTATGTTTTTGGTCCCCTGGAATAGTGTTTGGCCATTGTTTATTGTTTTAGAGTTCAGTTTGGTTTTGATCTTTGGGTGAATGAAAAGCTATAAATAAATGGTTTGTGCACAAGCAAATGGTCTGCCCCTCATTCACTTTCATGCTCTGATTTTCATAGTTCAGTCTTTTATTCTGTTTAGAAGCCATAGTTTTAATTCCTTGCATGCTTAGTTAGCATTGTTCAGCTGTTGGTAAGCCACATACCCATCTTGTGCAGGCAGTACTGTTATTTCACCCAATCCATTGGAGTAGAATAGCTTAGGAAGCCATTAAAGTTGCAGGTTTTGCTCTTCAAACAGGATAGTTTCAGGTTCTGGACGCTTTATGTTGCATGACTCGTAGTAAATCCCACTAGGAATTGCATAAGCCAAGCTCTGTACTCTTGCGCTATCCCTCTCCTACTCGCATTATATTCAGTCTGCATTCTGAGCTGCCTTTGTCCCAATATCTACTTCTGTTGATGCTAGCATTACACGCTTTTCTGGATTCACGTGAATACGAAAGAACGAGGAGATCACACTGAGGGGACAAGATCACACACACCATCGGATTCGCCACTGTTCTGCGGAATCCAGGTTCTAGCTTTCAAAGTTCTAGTTAGAATCATATCAAATAGAGTAGATAATTGCTTCATTTCAGTAAATTCTATTCTCGATATTGCCAGGGAAGTTGTGAGGATTGATAGTTTCTGAGAAACTATGATTCACTCCTCACTTCTGAGGTAGGATCGAGAATCTTGCAGATAGATTAGATGAGCTATTTTATTTGTTTAGAATAAATCTACAAATTACACAGGAAAATAACTACACTCGGTTATCTTGTTTGTTTTAAATTGTTATTTAGTTGTTATTTCTAGATACGTTTAAATAGCTACTTTTCTTAAATTCTTAGAAAGTCTCATAGAAAAATAGAAGTTATATATGTTTTAGATTTATTCCACATAGTTAGAATTTGCTTTACTACAGTTAGATTTACATTTTGTTTTGTATGACAATCACGGGACCTAGGGAGCCCAGGGAATACGTATTTGAGCCAATCGTGCCTCAACCCAACCTCATCACAACAATAGTTGACATAGACCAGAACCTTAGAATACAAGTCTTCCAAACAACAACAGATTTACGACTGATCAGCTCTCAGTTGAGAGGATTAAATATAGAAGATGACCAAGCACACACGTTTTGGTCAAATCAACCGAACTACAGATTACCCTAGGCAAACATTCACATGACTGTAGAAGGGTTCGAAAGAGAACAAACCTTTGGTTGTGATCCTTTGGTCCCACAGCCAGATGCAGGAGACATTCTCACAGACATAGATACTAGTTTAAGAATCCAGGTTGCACGAACACCTGTGAGGTATTCCGAGAAAATCACACAGTTATTAAGTCTAAACATAGAAGCTGAGAAAGCGTATGATTACTGGATACTAGGGATTAGGACTTGATTTCGTACATGACCATAGCAAGACCGCAACAACCAAGAGTCTACGGTTGTGATCCACAAATCCCGCAACCTAACGAATCCATAAGTCAATCAGATATAGACACTGGCCTATGCACGTTAGTATTCCAGTCCACTCCACTTCCACCCATCATCATCGAACAATTGTCCTTACTAGATATAGCGGCTAACAAAGCTAGAGAATTCTGGACTAGGCCAGAGAATCATCCGTAGAGTCGATTGTATTCATTACCCACCATATGACCTCAAAACATTCCTTGGTACCTACAACACATAATCACATAGGTATTTTTCCCTCTTGCTCAACTAGTGCAAATTGAATTCAAACACACACTTTATACCCTTCTCTTGATTCAAACACACACCAAGTAAGTTTACCTAATTTGGTTAGAAAAATTAAACTTAAAAAAATCCAAAAATTTGCATTAAAACATTCACATATGACCCATATAGGTTGGTCATGTCTAAAACCACTCATCTTGCACCAAACAAGCTAATTACAACTATATGAATTATGGATGATGCTTATAAATTTTTACAAACATGGAGGATGCTTATGAATTATAGATGATGCTTCTAAATTTTTGGAAAGATGGAGGAGTCATATACATCATCTAATCATCATAATTACACTAGAAATCCATTCTAGGAACTTAGCATCAATATCTCTCCTACCACTTTTGAGATAGGGTTTCAAGCACATAAAAAGTTGTTTACCTTCTTAACATTCGTTCATAAAAATTTGATGATGAAATGACCTAATTATTTTTGTGAAACCTTATAAAATCAATTTATAAACATACCTAAAATACAAAATGTCCCATGAAAAGAACACAATTCAGGGTGAGCATCAAAAGGTGTAATTCGAGTTGGAAATGACCTTCTTCTTGACCTTATTTCACCAAAACTAACTTATCTTGAAAAATCCTCTTCATAATGACTCAAACGTTTTCTCAAACCTCTAGTAAACCTCTGTGTATCATATAAAATCATCATAATAGCTCAAACAATTCTGCATATTCTTATCTCATCTCATTTGCATGACTAGCCCTTGGGGTTTTACATGGTTTAGGCTAGGGTCAACTGAACCAACATTGTAACTCATCATGAAACCTCTCCAAAAAGTACTAAAATCCTTAGTACATAATGAAAAAACTATTTACATGCATCCATAAGCTCACATGGATCCAAAACTCATCCTCGGGCCTCCTAAAGCATTTAGACCTGGTCTAGATAAGCACTCAAACCGGGTCTTCAACCTATACGTACACCTTGAAAATTATGTGAGTGACTATAAAATATCTAAAAATTATTTAAATTCCTATAAAATTCTCCTCAATCTATCACGAAGCTTCAACCATCATACACCATCACCTAGGCTAGCTAGGTCAATTGACTAAGCTTGTTAGAACATGCCAATCTCACTGAATCAACTCATACCACCAAGAACACACCAAACTCCATGTCACAATCATAATGAATCCTATGACTCCACTCCATAATTGTATTGGTCATTAAAGGGATTTTACATCAATGAAAACACCTAGAACACAACATGCTAACATATGGAACTTTCTATGACTCCTCAAATGAAGCGTTTCCTAACTCTCTACTTTGAAAGAGGATGTTAGCCATGTGGTCATCTGAATTATGCATTGTATACATAATATTAAGATATGGAAGGAGTTTCTTCATCTCACCCTTGACTGGTACTAATGTAGAAGACCGGTCCATTTGAATTTCCCCTCTCATCTCACGACAAAAAGCTTATGCTTTGAGGAACATTCCATATGTAGCTGGCATGCTAGCTACTAGGATTTTACCTTCACACATTTCTCCGGATAAGCCGTAAAGGCCATCACTACATATTTAATTCTCTAGATAAGTGGAACCTCTTTGGTTTCCATTGAATATCAATGACCAAATGCCCAAGAGAGACTCAAACCGAGGGCTTAAGAAACCTTAACGGGAATGAAATTATTTTAGGCACCGAATCGATGATATAGTTGTTGAGACGATATCCATTTATCAACAACAAAATATAGAAGTGTTTGATCTTACTGGTGGTGGAAGAAGTCAATTCTAAGAGGTTTTTCTTGGGCTAAGCTTGGGAGCATGGAAGGACCTTTGGAAGTGGAGGATACTTTTGAAGAGGATGAAACTTTGGACTTGGAGCTTCCACCCTTGATGAACTTAACAAGTTTCTCAAACTTCTTAGGATGGGTTTGTAAGTATTCAGAATTTGAGATTTGGACCTTATCCTTTTTTACATGGTCGATGATATTAAAATTTGAAGAAGGGTTTTTAGGATCATGGGAAACATTGGATTGACTTGATTTATATGAGGTACTTGCTGATTTCTCATCATTCTTATTACATATTGAAGTAGAAACATCATTTGTGGAAATGTTTGATTTACCTTTCTTGAGGATGCCTTACGATGGGGCAAAGCTTCGGGATTATTTTTCACAAACTCTAAATATGGGGGAGTGGAGATCCTCTCTTTTTAATGATATTTTCTAGAAGTAGATTCACCAGTTGAGGATCTTCTCTCTCTTTATCTTTATGCTTGTAGGACTTGTCCTTCTAAAGAATATTCAATCGAGTGAAAACAACACAAGAATTGTTTCTCATATGTGCCATAGAGTCATCACATTTATTATATGAAGAGGATTCATACTCACAAAAACCTACCTTTGTAGATCCAAAATATTCTATTAGTAGCTCACCTTTTTCTTCTTCACTTTCCGAACTTGCTTCTTCTTCACTTTCTCCATCTAACTAGGTCCCACATGTTGTGTTCATGGGAGAGGCTTCAAGATAAATCAAATGAGTTGGAGGACCAATTTTATATTTATACGAGAAGTTATTTATGGGAATATACTTTTACATGGAAGTCTGAGCCACTTCCTTTTTGAGAGAAAAAACATAGTTAGCCAATTTTTGTAATAATGAGTTCATGGCTCCAATTTGAACTCGAGATTTTACTTACTTGGGACCTTCTTGATTTCCCTAGACATTATCAAATCATCTTCTACATCAACTACAAGTGTCTTTGATTCATCTAAGGTGGCATAATGGGTTCTTCTTAGCATCAAACCAACTTTTGGAAATTGTGCATTGGTGAAGAAACTTAGCGGGTTATCTTCGGTGGTATAGAGGCTTCGATATTTTGTAGAGAATTCTATTAATTTTTTCTAAAAACTTTCTCATAGGTTCATAGGGATATTTCTTCAATTGAGACCACTAGGTGAGGAGAGCATAGACATCTTCAACTGGTTTAAATCTAGATTCAAATTTAGATTTCATACATGCCTAATTTATGATTCATCTTCTTTGTAGGTCGTTGAAATAATTTGTAGCAGCATCATGTAGCGATTTCATGAACATGAGGATCTGAAACATATACATACTCCACTCCCAACACCCCGCAAGTTGTTATGAATGTTGTGCTATGATCATTAGGATGTTATTTTCCATCTCCTTGGAAATTGAAAAGTTTTTCCTAGATCCCTTTGATAGGTCATGCAATGAAGGGTTCAAGTAAAATTGGCATGTGTTCTATCCCAAAGGCATGGGTGTAGCCATTATATCTTCTTCTTCCTCAAGTTTTTCTTCTTCTCTTTCTTCTTGTTTAAGGGAGAACGAGATTTATGGTTCAGCTTGTTGGATCTTTGACGTGACCTTCAAGATGGAAATTAGGATCAAACTTAGGAAAATACTCTCAACATGTTCACCTTTATATTTGAGTAATGGGAAGTCTAAAATAAGCTATTTGTTTCTCTTTGAATGTTGGATCAATTGCAACCAACTCGGACATACCTTGTATATCTTATTTTTGCTAGTTTGTATGATTAAAATATAACTAAAAAAAAAAATAGATGCTTTGTTGGCCATTTTTTCTTAGTGTTGTCATTGATGTTAAATCCATTGATGATAAATGGTGTGTAGGTGTCATATCGGTCTTCATGAGGTGTCTTTTTAGTGTTAATTCTGAAGGTTGATTGGTAGTGTCAAGATTTGGTCAAGTTGTCATGGTGTCTAGGTATGGTTTCAAGCATGGTGCAAGCATGGATGGTTTGTATGAGTTCCATCATGGTCCAAGAGGTGTGTTATAGGTTTATATGTGTCTACATTTTGTCAACATGGTCAATTCATGAAGAGTCATGGTGTGAATAGGTTAGTCAAGGCCTATTCCTAGTCCTAGAAAATGTAGAATGAGTTAGAGGTATGTGTTTTGGAGAAAGGAAGTCATGGTTAAGAATGGGATTAGTATGGTGACACTATGTATGAATTTTAAAATGATTATTGGAGTCAATTATAAAAGGTTTAGTGATGTTTCATGGTCCTTGGGAAACAAGAAGGTAAAGACAAGGCACAATAGACAGGTAAGTCACCATGGCTAGAGAGTTCGAAATATTTGAGATAGATGGAAAGTTTTTTCAATTATAGGATATTTTTATGACACTTACTAAAACGTTTCATGTCAACATTATGAATAAATTTCAAGATATGAATTTTTTGGTAAAACCGGGTTTTGAAGAAGGCAACACTAGCTCGAATTAGAAACTTTAGATGCTCGTTGTGAATTTTGTGCTTTGCATGGGACCCCAAGGTTTTGGGGGATGTTTTTACACTGATATGAGAGTTTTTAAAAAATAATGAGGAGGTTTTATTGTCAAGTTTTTATGAAAAATCGTTAATAAGGTAAAGTGGTTTGAAACCCTAGTTAAACCCTAGCTCAATAGTGACTTGGAGGAAATTGATTGTACCAAGCCATAATTGATTGGTTTTACAAAAGTGATGATTAGAGGTTATAAAGGAATTATCTAGATTTCCAATGAGGTATTTTCCAACATGTGGTACCCACCTTAAAAGGAAATTTTCTAGAGTTTTTGGTATTTGTAAAGATGTCTATTGAAATGTTGTCATGCAAATGTGCAACATGAAAATTTCCAATTTTTAAGCATGAAAACGGACCCTACTGTCCAAATTTTGATTGTAAACCTTCCCATAAACTCTCTTAGGTCAGTTCCTCCCTATTCCAAGCTGATCCCCATCCTTTTAGTGTCTATATGTGTTGTTCTAACCATTTTCGAGTGTTAGAAAGAGGAAAGAAAACACATGTGATTTTTCCGAGACAATATGTTTCGAGATAGATCTTTCGGCATGCTTAGGAATGGATTTTTTTGGCCTTGTTAAGGTAGGAGAATATTATCTAGAGAATATTGGAATTTATAAATTCATTAGGGAGGTGTATTCATGAGATAATATCATTGTGTAAGTTATTTAGGAAGATTTTGGAAAGATTCGGAGGTTTAGGAGCAAGTTCAACAAAAGCAAGTTTTGAGGCCAAAGGAGCTTATACTATGAAAAAGCACCTGAGATTCAAGAGATGATTCTGGGAAATCTAGAAGGATTTGGGGGTAAAAAAATCAATTTAAATCAATTCAACTCCCTACATGGTGGTAATCTCATATTTTTCACAATACCGATTGCATTTCTTTCCATAATTCATTTTTCACAAGAAAAACTATAATCCTTGATGTAAATGGACATTTTGTGGAGATTTCAAGCTGAATTAGACCTTGATAAAAATACTATCCTTCTCTAAATTTTTTTGCAATCAAAATCATATAAATAAGTTCTTAAAAAGTCATTCGGGAGCTCCAACACCTGTCATTTTTAATCTCTTCTTGAGGAGAAAGCTTCGTCCTTAGCGAATATTTTCAATGACTCTTGCCACCATGAGGCTAATGAAAATATTTGGTATCCTCAATCAATTTCCAAGGAGAAAATGAGGGAAAAAAATGTGCCCCCACCTTAAGCATCATGGACCCACGACATGACCACCGGAGGTTCCGATAAGCACCTTTCGCCAAATTTCTATCCCCGCTCCAGCTCACGCATGATTGACACTTGTCATCACTAGAATAATGAAAATTTTTGGTGTCCCTTCATCTTATTACAAGGAGACAAGGGGGTAATAAAATATTTCTTCCCACCATGCTCTGTCCGAGTTCCTCATGTGCCTAGAAACTAGCTCCCACGTGCTCAAACTAAGCTCTTTTCGTAATCCCCTAAGCATGTGCGTGTATGCCACTTGTCATCCCATGGATAAGGTGAAATTTTGGTGTCCATCTATCCCATTCTAGGGGGATAAGGGGGAAAAAAATGAACTCCCCCTTCCTCTCTCTTTTTGTGCCTATAAATACCAACACTTAGCCATTTTTGACTTCCCCCACTTTTGCTCCAAATCATCCTGGAACTCTAGTGGTTTTTTTCCAAGATTTATTGGACCCATTTTTTCTCCTCCATTTCATTCTCCATGTTTCCATAATTTCAGAAAATAAATATCTCACAAAAATTACATTTTTCCAAGCTCCATGCTCATTTTTTTCGCTTGATTGACTTCGTGCCCTGGATTGAAAAAATTCATATCTAATAAACTGGTGCATGGATTGAGGTGGTATTTTTGTAATATTCCTCATTTTCAAACACTCTCAAAGAGAAAGTGATGGAATTTTGAATGATCCCCTATATTTTTATGGTGAAGAAACCCCTGTTTTCATGCCCTCTTTTTATAAAATGTTATTTCTCATTGTTACTAGAGATTTATTTGAGATAAAAAAATTATATGTGAGATAAAGAGAAAAAACCATCTCAAAAAAGTTGGTTTCATTGAAATATGAGGTCAGGAAAGCCACTTTCCAAAAAATGTAAGTCTTTACATGAGCACTTAATATAAATAGAAAATTTTCATAAAGGGAAGGATTCTTCAAGAGGAGTATATACGAGGAACATCTAAAGGAACGAACAAAGTGACCTGAGATGAAAAAGTTGAAAAAAGTGAAAAAGGAGATTTTCTAAAAATAGTAAATCCTCGATGCTAAGTTCCGAAGTTGAAGTTGTTTCCATCCCCATTCACCTTTGTTCTTCAAAACATATTCACATGCATGAGTGACACAGTGGCATAGATAAAACAAGAAAATTCATCCTTCATAGGGATCCAAAGGCATCACTTTGTTCACGGTAGTGTACAAAAGAAAAGCCAAACATCACAAGGAACAATACCTAGAAGTAGAAAGCATCATGCTTTGATAAAAGAGAGGGTCAAGGTATTAGTTGAAATTAAAACCAAAGGAGTCATCCTAACTTGTCAATCAAGTTAGAGACATTTGCATTTCCCAGGTGAGTCAACTAAGTGAGCTAAATGAGCTAAGTAAGACATAGTGAGCTGGGAGAATTATTCAAAGTGAGTTGGTTATAACTATCAAGGAAAAGTGATTTATTACGTAAAATTCAAGTGTCCGATCATGTCTCCCCAAAGGTCGAGCTTCCTCGTGGAAATGGGGAAATTATTTCATAATATTATCTTGATAATGATATAGTAGAAAACATCATGTCAACACTGATGAGCCATTCCCATGGATTCTATAAATGATTAGTAGTGAGCCAAGGAAAAAAAAACATTATCGTGCTAAGCCTCAAGAAATCTTAGAGATATGAAAGCCCAAAAAAATAAAGAGATTAGAAAAATATTTATTCTTTAATGGGACGTTAGGTAATTAGTATGTTGAAATTTTAAAATCCTAAGAAGGAAAATCCCATTAAAGACATGAATCGATTTAATATGAGTTGACCAAAATCTCATTGGGTCAAGCCTCACACAATGGTAACTCTCTTGTATTCAAGGAATCCTCTTCATGTATTCTCTTTTGTAATGAATAATTTAAGCAAACCATTATGAATTTGGAGAAAAAAGTAAAATATATCAATGCATAAATTCAACCCTTCTCGGGGCCTAAATCAACATGTTCTCTTCGATCGAAGATATTCCTCCAATCAGCAGTGTTGATCCCAAGGAAATAAAGAAAGCACAAGGTTACATTATGTAGGGGAAATATAAAGCAAGAAATGGGTTGAGAAAATCATAAAGAAAGGAAAGGCATTATTTCCGAAGTCATCTCATTCATCAAATATGTTCTCGCAACACTTTCGAAGTGAGAAAAGGAAAGTAGTATTTTCTAAAAGAGGTAAATTATTTAGATGAGATATTCTCACCAAGTGTCCAAGATTATTTCCTTTAACTCTCATACCCTCATGCATAATAACGTGTTTGAATACACTTTGTGAAAACTTGTCTCAAGTTTGGATCCATATCATGGATACCGATATTCAATACTCAAGATTTCAATCTACGAGTTGAACTCGTACATGAAAAATGCTTTAGGATATTGAACAATGTTTATATAAGCTAGTTAGGTAATCTTATGTCTTCAACACGCAATAAGGGGATCTATGAATCTAAGGCAAAGAAGGCCCTCCTAACCTGAACCGGTGTGATAGATCATTCGGCGAGGATAGCTTGCTCGAAGGCTCCAATCAATATCGAGCTCTGTCATTATCCGATCTATGGGTTGTGGAATACGTGGAAGATAACCTGTGGGTGCTTCGTATATATCTCTCCCAAAAGGTCATGAAAATGGAATGGCTAAATATGTAGTGGATCTTTTGGTGTTTTATGGATGATTCTCTGTCTAGTCCAGAAATCTTTAGCTTGATTAGTTGTTACGTTTAATAATGATAGTTGTGTGATAATGTCTGGTGGGAGTGGAGAGGATCTAAACACTAATGTTCACAAACCAGCGTCAACGTTGTTGGATTGATTTGTAGGCCCGTTGGGTTGTGGGACCTTTGGATCACAACCATAAGTTCATGGTTGTTGTGGACCTCCTATGGTCATGTGAAGAATCAATCCCTTATTCCGAGTATCCAATAATCATATGCCTTTTCGGCCTCTACGTTTAGAACTAGAAGTTGCATGATTTTCTCGGAGTATCTAACAGGTGTTCTAGCAACTTGGATACGTAAGCTAGTGTCTATATCAATGAGGAGGTCTCCTGCATCTGGCTGTGGGACTAGTGGATCACAACCAAATGTTTTCTCTCTTTCAGGTCCTTCTACAGTCATACGGATATCTATCAAGGCAATCTATAATTTGGCTGATTTGACCAGAACGTGTGTGCTTTGTCATCTTCTATGTTTAATCCCTCTTAACTATGTGCTGATTTCTTGTAGGTCTTGTTGTTGTTTGGAAGACCTGAATTCTGAGATTTTGGTCTATATCAGTTATTGCTGCAACAATATTTGGTTGAGGCACGATTGGCTCAAAAATGTATTCCCTAGGCTCCCTAGGTCCCGTGATTGTCATACAAGATCAATATAAGCCTAACTGAAATGAAATAAATTATGCAAGATATATCTACAACATATATATATATATATATCTCTCTTTTTTTTTTTTTTTAATAATTTTTAAATGGAATTGAAAGAAAACTAATCTAATATATTCAGAAAATGACAACTAATCTAATAACAAAATTAAAACAAACAAGGTAGCCCGGTGTAGCTACTTTCCTGTGCAGTTGTGAGTTTATCCTAAATAACTAGATAGCTGATTAACTTAATTGAAAGATTCTCGATCCTACCTCAGAAGTGAGGAATGAATCATAGTTTCTCAAAAACTATCAATCCCCATAGCTTCCTGGTAATATCGAGAATGAAACTTTAACTGAAATGAAATGTTTCACTACTCTATTTGATATATTTTAACTAGAACTTTGACAGATAAAACCTGGAATTTGCAGAATAGTGGTGAATCTAGTAGTGTATGACTTTGTCCCCTCAAAATGATCTCCTCATTCCTTCATGTTCACGTGAATCCAGAAGAGCGTGTATATGCTAGCATCAACAAAAAGAAGGTATTCAACAATGGCAGTTTGGATATAGACCAAATATAATGCGAGTAGGAGAGGGACAACGCAAGAGACAGAGCTTGGCATATGTAATTCCTAGCGGGATTTATTGTGGGAATATAACACAAGTGTACCGAGAGATTCTAGAATCCACCTTCTGTGAAGAACACAACCTGCAACTCTAATGGATGCAATCTATAACTGACACTATTCTTCTCTAAACTAATTTGTATGGACAATGAAACAAGACTGAAGCAAGAAGATTGAATGGCTTCTTAAAAAGCAAAGAAAAACTAGCATGGATGCAAACATGAAACAAAATGAGCTCTAAACAAGAAATTGACAGACTAAACAATGGAAAATGAGAAGTTGAGAGGCAGTTTTGAGGGGCCATTTGCTTGAAAACAAGTTGGCTATTTATAGATTTCACATTCACCCAAAGGTGATTCCCATTAGAACTCTTTTACCATTAAACAATGGAGAAACACTATTCCAGGGGACATAAAACATTAATACAAGCTAAGGCGGTGGAGAAAAGCTGGTAAAGTTGAAAATTACGCAAGTCGTGATCGAAAATGAACATGTTTGGAAAATGCGTGAAGACCACCCACCCTGAGCGGGGTGGCGGTTACGGGACCACCACCCCGGGTGGCGGTTATGAGGACCGCCAGCTGCAGCAGTGGTGGTTTTCATCACTAAAGGTCAAAAAGCTAAGAAATGAAGGGCAGAGGAATAAAACAAAGCACAGGAACATGGATAAAGCATTTGGGATGCTAACATATACTTCTTCGAGCTTTTCTGGATCCGAACACCTTGCGAGGTGACCTGTATCATCATTGGGGCATGTGTAACATCATTCGTGATGTACAGTACCCTAATTTTGGGTACGTACATATTTCCCCCTCGGAGAAGCATTTTAGCCATGAAGAGGCATAAAATGGTGGGTCTGAGTATGGCGGTCCCAAAATGGGAAGTTAGAAATTATACCTGACACACCCGTGTGTGTCGAAATGTCACCATCCAAGTTCCTGCTACCTGCAAAATGGAAAGAAGACTCAAGTGCAGATAGACAAAACAAATCAAAAATAAATACTAAATTAGTATGAGATGAGGACTTACCATTTGTGTGGGGATGAGAACTTACCTCCGTTGGCACTCTAAACCTGCGAAAGGGGCACTCGAAAATGCGTCAAAACACACTATATATATATATATATATATATATATAATGGGACCATTTTCCTATTCATTTGCACGTGTTGATTTGATAGTTTTTGAGCTCTGGGACCCACGGTGATGGTTTTCAATGAGAATATAGTCAAAATGTTCATATCGAGATAGCGATCATGCCTCCACGAGTAGATCCTCGACCCATGAGATCTCAGGTTAGTTCTTCTTGATTTAATCATTTTTGCACCCAATATGTAAAAATGATGAAAACTTTGTCATGGGGGGGTTATTTTTAGAAATGTCAGTTTTAAATGTATCTCTTAGGGGGGCACCTAATGGGTAGGCTTTTGTTTTAGTCGAAAATGGTCATTTTTAGCATTTTTGAGCATTTTAGGGCATGTGACCCATTTTTAAATGCGGGACAGGACCACCGCCACCCAGCGGGGCGGCGGTGGTTACTGAGGACCACCCCCTTCCAAGGTGGTTATGGAACCACCACCTTCTCAGGGCGATGGTTCTCTCGAAATGCCAAAACAACATTAATTTGAGTTTATTTTTGCATTTCTAGCATTCTTACTTGCTTTAATGATTTTTTTAATGCAATCTTGATACTAACTTGCTCCTTTTTGCATGTTTTTGTGTGTTTTGTAGAAGAAGGAAGAGTACATCAGATGGAGCCGAGAGAGAGAGAGAGAGAGAGATTGGCTTGGCTTCCAGTAGTGCTAGATGCACTCTCTCAGGATGAGCAGGATACTCTTCAGAGGGCAGGTATATTGAGGATCGCACGGGTCCCCCATGTTACACCTACCAGTCACATACTATGTGACTTATTTTCTTACTGGGATGTAGATCGAACACTTTCCGATTTCCAGGTGTCAGGGGTGAGTGGACTATCACCTTAGAGGATGTCTACCATTTTTTGGAGTCCCGATTATTGGGAGGAGACTTTCATTTGATACAACAGTATCCAGCTCAGGTGACACAGTGGGCCACCTATATGGGAGATACGTGTTGTCTCCACTAGTTCAAGAAGGGGGTGAAGGTCCATTCTATTCCTGGCTTGCCCATCCCTTTGATCCATCAGGCCATTATGGGCATCCTTGCTTTGAGATTGATCGGAGACAAGGGAGGGGATACTTTACTTTACTGTTGGGCCCCCATCATCACACAGATTGAGGCACATGGTCGGATTTATGCCTGGGAGCTGATATACTTGGGACCACCTATCACGACTTGTATACAGGGTGGTTCATTTATAGGGACAGTCGTTGAGCCATCCGACCTTGGTTATGAGCTGGGTCTATGAGTGTATCATCCCTTATGGGAGAGGTATAGAGGTGGCGGATCCCGGGGCCGTGAGGGCAGCTAGATGGACAGAGATGATGGTGCTTAGAGCACCCCACCAGCCAGTTGCTTCCCTGACTACTGAGGATATGGAGGCCACACCTTATCAGGCCATGGCAGGGTTGTGGGGTGAGGAGACCTTCACTTTGATTTCCTACTCTACTACAGGGCAGCTTGTGGATAGGATGGGGAAGGTAGAGACACACCCCTTTGATCGAGTGCCTCAGCAGTTTGGCCTTGCTTACGTTGATATGCTTCCCCCAGTGGTGCCAGTGTTCAGATCAGTTCGGGAGGCTAGGGGCGGTCCTAGGGGCCGGGGTTGGATAGTTGTTACTCTCTGGCATCCCTATTGCAGCCAGGAGGGTGGTACGCCCGAGCGAGAGTCGGTGCTCCTCAGGCACCTTTACTTTGGATTGCCACCGGTCCTGCCCATAGCAGTGATGACCCTATTGATATAGACTCCGAGTCTGAGGAGTTCACAGGGGGAGAGATGGAGGAGGAGACCGAGGACATGGAGGTCAGCGAGTCGGGTGGGGAGAGGATAGCGATCCCGAGTGGCATGACACTCAGGAGATTTACAGGCCGAGAGGGCAGAGCAGAGCGAGTGCATGGAGAGGGTGACTCTAGTCTCAGAGGAGTTACTTTCTCAGGACTTAGGTGGAGAGGATGAGTCCATGGTAGGAGCTATGTTGCCCCAGACATAGGAGGAGGACATCAGTCAGTGGTGGCATCCATGTGTAGGCGCTGATCCTAGAGATCCCTCTTGGAGGCCTGGAGATCCGAGTGAGTTGTCACTCTTCTTTTAATATTTGTTTTTAGCTAGGATTGCCTTAGTTGCTATCTCTCCTTTTGTTCATCCTTGGTTTCATCTTTTGATTATTTTCTAACTTGTTTTCTCCTTTGCTTGCAGAGACTACTGATGAGTGGCGAGACTTGATTCACTGGTATGTACTGATACCTGATGCTCCCCATGGAGAAGACTCATGCCGAGCTATCCATGGATGCAGGGGAGCCTTCAGCAGCTGGTAGGCATAGCGATGTTTTTCCCCCATTTGGCATGTGGCCAAGATGGTGACTTCCCTCCATACTGAGTTAGCCGGGTATAGGACTACAGAGCACCTGATGAGGAGCCACTCTCATAGCGAGGCTACAGCTACCATTCGGGACCATGAGCCCTCAGTGCACTCAGAGCGCTGCGGCGTAGCCGGAGTCCTAGATGTGGTCGTGTGCCTTCTGAGGGATCTCATAGGGGTTGAGAGGCCACTTGGCTCTTTTTGTAGTGACTCTTGCTAGATTGTTTATATGATCATTTTGTATTTTACGGGCTCATTGAGCATTTTGACCATGCCTAGTGCATGATGGCATTGTACATGAAACATAATATATATATATATATATATATATATATATATATCTCTTTTTGGATCTAGATCTCTTTGTACCTAGAGTTTTGTGATTCATTTTCACATGTATACTAGATGTTTATAAAAAAATTGTTTTTATATGCTTTTCAGAATGTATGCAATGGAAAACAAATATCACAAATGCTTTCTTTTTGTATTTCATGATGCTGATGTATGATGATGCACAATGAACTTGTGATCTTGAACTTTAGTTTTCATAAGCAATTTTCGGTACTTCATATTGTTTTGACAAAATGTGATGATGAATTGGTATGATGAGCAGATGTACTTGCCCCACTCCTAACTCCACGCAACTAGTAAGATGCGAGGGCTCACCACCGAGAGCTAGAAAGGGCACAAGCTATGAGGTGTGTTGAAATGGTAATGATGGGAGATAGACAAAGAGTTGGTGGAACCAAATTAGGATGCTACAAACCTATCTTACTCAAGTGACTCCATAGTTTAGAATGTGACTTGCTTTGCAGTTTATCTAGACTTAGATCCGTAGATGGCCACTTGGTTGACAAAATCTGGTTTTCAGGTTTTGAACTCTCTTGGAATTTTGGACATCTGATTCATTTGTTTTTGACTCAAGATTTCAAAGGTTTGTTTGAACTATTTTCTTATGACTTTCAACGTTTTACTTGTCAAGAGGACCCCCTACACCTTGCCCCATGCTACTAGTAGGAAGCATGGGCTTATCACCATGGACAAGGCACAGGTGAGTAAAGGCATTCCCATCCTTTCCCAACCCTACGTCACTAGTAAGAGATGCAAGCTCAACACCGAAGGTTGGTAGGGCAAGGAAATGTGTAAAAGTAAAATTTTCTATTTGATCTATATTTGACTTACTTACTTGAGCAAAATGTCAGTATGTTCTTATTTCCAAAGAGATATATATATATATATATATATATATGGATAGATGTGACACCATGAAGCTTCTAGAATAGACCATAGGCAAGACACCTATCCTAGGAAGAAACCAAAAGTGAGAACAAGCATGCAGGCCTTGGTATGGCTACCATTAAGACTTTGTCATATCTAGCTTTAATTGATGAAATGATTCTGAATCAGTTGATGATGTTATGAAAATGAAGAAGTATGATTTGAATGCTCCTGTCAATACCATCAGAAGTTTGTAATGAATTGCTTAAGAATAAGTCCCTTGATCACCAAGTTTTACTGAAGTGAGTGAACAAAATGAACCTAACTAAATGAATATGTAATGTAGATATAATTATACAAATAGTGTTGATGCTTCATGCGTAAAATCATTTAAGATGCAAGGAATTGACTGATTCACTAAATTCCTCACCCTCTAGTGTGCACAAGAGATACACACCATTACCATAGTCCTTCATGACTCGATATGGGCCCAACCATTTGGGCTGAAACTTTCTTCCTTCACCGGTTTTCTTATCGATCCGGCTGTCTAGTCTTAAAACTAGATCTCCTTCATATATTTCTCACTCATAGACCTTTTTGTTATACTACCAGCACATCCGGTCAACATAGGCTCTATGCCACTGTTTGTTTGGCATTTAACCTAGCCTCGTCTAGGCTTTCTAGTTGGGAGAGGCATGCCTCTCTATAAGCTTCTTCATCCAGAATCCCTTGTAGTGAGATGCGGAGACTGGGTATTTCAACCTCAAGTGGGAGAACTACTTCTGCCCCGAATACCAATGAGAAAGGAGTTGCTCCTGTTGGTGTTCTTATTGAGGTTCGGTGGGCCCACAAGGCCGGATATAATTTTAAATGCCAATCTCATTTGTTTTCTTTTACCATTTTGAGGAGAATAGCTTTCAACGTTTTGTTTGTTGCTTCAGCTTGCCCATTGGCTTGAGGGTAGTAAAGAGAGGCCATGTGATGGTTTATTTTGAACTTGCTACATAGCTCATGAACCTCATCATTTTTAAAGGACGTGCCATTATCGAGATAATGACTTGTGGGACACCATACCTACATAGATAATTTGGTTCAAAATGAATTTGGCGATCACCGAACCTGGTACGGTGGTGAGAGGCATGGCCTCTACCCATTTGGTGAAATATTCCATGGCTGTGATTATAAAATTATGGCCATCGGTTGATGAGGGAGAGAATTTCCCTATCAAGTCCAGACCCCACATGTGGAAGAAGGGCCACGGAGTTACTATTGGTTGCAGGGATTGTGCTGGCATGTGAATCTCGTGAGAGAATTCTTGGCATTTGTGGCACTTACGTATGAATTCCACTACGTCATGTTCGAGAGTGGGCCAAAAATAGCCCATCGATGTATTTTGTGAGTGGTGGCGTGACCACCAAAGTGGCCCCCACATATCCCACTGTGGGATTCATGAAGAATCTTCTTGGATTCTTCTATGTCGACGCATCTTAGAAGCATGTCGTCGAAGGCTCTGCGATAGAGCACTTGGTCTAAAACAACATATTTAGTGCAATAATGCGTAACCACCTTCTTTGTTGTGGTGTGGCACTTTTCGGGTATGTATGGTCCATGATAAAATTGATGATATCAGTATACCAGGGACATGTAGAGATGGGGGTCTGGTTTTGACAAAGAATACACATTCATCGGGAAAGTCTAGATCTACCAGTTCACCTCCATCTAGTGGATTGTCAGCTAACCAGTCTGCTAATGATTTGTCCTTTAACAAATTTTTGGTTTACGAATGTTAACTCAAATTCTCCCATTAGGGTTATGAAATGGCCAACTTTTTTAGATAAAGATCCTTGTGTGAGAAATGTTCGTAAATGGTCTATCTTCACAATGACCCTTGTTTCTTGATTTAACATGTAATGTCTCAAACATTTTTGTTGCAAAAATTATGGCAAGGCATTCTCTCTCTTCCTGTGTGTAACGTGTTTCATAATCGAGTAATGTTCGCTAATGAAATAGATCACGCGTTCTCATTTGTCATCGTCTTCTTGAGCCAACATGCAGGCCAGCGAGACATGAGTGGCTCGTGAGTATAGGATTAAAGGGTGGTCTAGTTTGGGAGGCATTAGCGTGGGTGGTGACAATAAGAAGCACTTAACTACTTTGAAAGCCTCATTGCAATCTTCAGTCCAATCGATACTATAATCTTTCTTGAGTAGATTGTTGATTGGATGAATGGCAAAGCTTAAATCTGGGATGAACCTTTGGATTGCACCGAGTTTCCCAAGAAATGACCTGATTCCAGATTCATTCAAGGTGGGATCATTTCGAGAACAACCCATATTTTGGCTGGATCAACATCAATCCCTCGTGAAGATATAATGTATCCTAGAAGTTTGCCTCCTGTTACACCAAAACACACTTCTCTGGGTTTAATGTGACACCATACTCAATTAGTCATGAGAGGATGATACGGAGCACCTCCGGATGATCACAACATTTCTTGGCCTTGGCCAACAAGTCATCCACATATGATTCTACAATTTTATGGATAAGATCATGGAATATATAAGTCATTTCCCATTGATATGTAGCGCCGGCATTCTTAAGACCAAATGGCATGACAACATAACAATAAGTTCCCCAGGGAGTTATAAATGTGGTTTTGGCTTGATCTTGTTTGGATATTTTGATTTGATTATATCCCGAGAACCCATCCATGAGAGACAAAAGCTCAAATCCAGTTGTTGCATCAATGATGACGTCAATGGATGGTAATGGGAAATCATCCTTGGGACAAGCTTTGTTAATATCCCAAAATCTATGCAAATGCGTATCTTCCCATTCTTTTTGAGAATGGGGACGATATTAGACACCCATTGTGAATAATCGACTGGTTTGATGAATCCTACTTGGAGAAGTTTTATTACTTCCTCTTTTACCATGAGAGCCACTTTTGGCTTCATTGGTCTTGACTTCTGTTTAATTGGCTTCACATCTAGTTTAGTGACAAGATTATGTACCACAACTTGTGGTGCGATACCTGTCATTTCTTTATAATTAAATGCAAAAGCCTTTTGATGTTCTTTGAGGATTTGGGTGTGTATTTCTATTTCTTCCGGAGTTAGCGAGGATCCTAACTTCAAAATTCTTGGTTCTTCCTCCATTCCAATGTTTATATCAATGGTTTCTTCTATCAAAGAAGCGTTACCTTCTTCAAACTTAGGTGGGGCTGGAGGTAGTTCCAAGCTTTCTCCATTTTCTATCTCATAGATATCGAGATCTTTCTATGGAGGAGACTCTACCATGGGATTTCCAAAGTAGGAAGAGGAATGTGGTATTAAGGAAAGATCAACTATACTGTGAGCAAGGTGTAGCTCCACATAGGTGTTTAGATATTCGAGAGTGACTTTATCACTATCAACATGATGTAAGATAGGAGATTCATTCTCAACTTGTATGTGTTAGAAGAGGGTTTGTTGACATTTTCTTCACCAATGGTTCAGTATGAAGTGATACTTTGAAACTTGTATCTTCCAACTCATTACTTGGGGTAAAATGTGAAGCTGAGGTTGCTATTGAATCTGCGAGAAGGTTTTGTTCTCATGGGATTGCCTCAATGGATATGAAGTCAAATCTTTTGCTTAGATCTAATACCACTGTTTTATAGAGTTGTAAGTGCTCAGCTCTAGTCTCATATACTTCAGAGACCTGGTTTGCAACTAACTGCGAGTCTCCTAACACTCTGATGTCATTAACACCAATCCTTTTGGCTATGATGAGGCCAAGGAGGAGGGCTTCATACTCAGCGCCATTGTTTGTACATTCAAAGTTCAACTTAAAAGCAAAAAGGTAGGATCTTTCCCTCAGGAGAAGTAAAGATTACGCCTGCCCCAGCTCCATAGTGACATCTAGCTCCATCGAAATGGAGAGTCCAATATTTACTAGGAAAGATGGATGTTGGGACATTCTTCACATCTGTTTCTTCTATTTTGGTTACTTCTACCATGCAAAGTTCCTCTGCTGGAAGAGAACCAACTCCTAGGGTGCATCCCATACCTGCAGAGTCAAATGGTAGGAAAATTGGTAGATCTTGTTCTAGTAATTCGACAATTTTTGTAGTAGTTCCTAATGACACTATTTCTACAATGTTAGCTTCATCCTTGAGGGCTGGGATGCTCTTGACTAGGTTCGTAATTTCTAGTTCTATTGTAGGTATTAATTTTTCTTCTGGTTTTGAGTCAATTGGTTTGTTAAGTTGGTTTGTTGGGAGTTCAAACTCAGAGTGAATGCCTGGTCTTTTCTTCAGGTCTGCTAGGTGTATGTCGAATGGTTTTGGGTCACCTTTTGCTATGAATATCTTTCCTAAGTGTAAGAATCTTATTTCTTGGAATAACGTAGAGGAATTGCTTTCATGCGATGTATCCATGGTCGACCGAGGATCATATTATAGTTGGTTTCCCGATCTATGATATAAAACTTGGTGAGGATTGTCTTGGGTCCTAAGGTGACTGGTAATATTATAGTCCCAATTGAAGTAGCTTTAAGGCTATCATAACCTCTTAGCGTATTTCTTGTTGTGGAACAGTTTGTTTCTCCATATCCTAGCTTTTGAAGGAAAGAGAAGGGGACAATGTTAACTTGCTGCCCCATCATCCACCATTGCACATTTAACGTAATTATTGTAAACCCACACCTATAAATGCAAGGCCGGATCACCTCTACGTGTAATTTCAGCATCTGTTGGCATTTTGTTTATGTCGAATATAAACTCGGTATCCCTATCTGGCTGCCCTGGAGGGTGGATATCGAAGTCTATATGGTTTACTTGTGTTTCGGGAGGTGGAGTGATGTTAATTAAATGACCTAGACCTAGTGCTTCTAAAAGAGCAGCCCTATGGGCAGGAGAGTTTTTCAACAAGTCCAAAAAGGAGATGTGAGAGAAGGTCTTTGTTAAGTCATTAATTAAATCATAAGCACCCACGGGTTTTACCAATGTTTGTTGAATGTTATCTAGTTCTAGTGGATAGATTGGATTTGGTTGAGAAGAATATTCTCATGTTCTTGTTATGGCTTCTACGTGCAGCTCAGTATCTAACTCCACTAGACCAACTATCTTGGTTCGTGGCTGATTTCCTAATTGTGGTGCGACAGGTGGATTTAGTGAAGTTGAGGCTTCGTGATCATTATTTCCTGTCATTACACCTTTGTTCATCCCATTTGGATTTAATTTATTATTGTTATTGTGATTTGGAAGTGGATCATTGAAGATCTTAAGAGGTGCGTTTTGAGGGGAGACTACCCCTGAAAGTATTTGGCATAGGTGTCACAGAATCTGTTAAGAACATATCTATGAAGAGTTGTCTTTGTTCTTCTGGAAACGTTGCATGAACTTATTGTAATCACGGAAAGTCCTAGTGTCATGGCCTCAAATTTTGTGGAAACCACAATACGAGTTAGGATTATAACTCCTAGGTTGTTGGTTTGGCACGTGTTGTGGTCCAAAATTCTGATTGAACTTGTTGACTATTAGGATTAAAGTTTTGCATTTGTTGTCTTTGGTTTTGGTTTTGATATCTAGTTGAGTTTTGACTTGGACCCTGTGTTTGGATCTGACGTTGTTGTTGTTGTTGTTGTTGTTGTTGGGGGATGATTAAAATCCACCGCGTTGATTGTTGGGGTAAAATTGTTGTTTCGTTGATTGTTAACTGGTGGTGGAACATTTACAACGTTTTCTTTTTTTTTTGGTCAGTCACTCCATCTGTTGTCACCCCATGGTTTTTGTTAAGGATTTTAGGTCCTTGATTGGCATTTGTGGTAGTAGGATAAGTCGTAGTGTTTTGGTTGGGGATGATTAACCTCCCATTTGTTCCATATGTCTTGCGACCACTATCTATTGCAGCTTGATCTATTCGGAGAGCGCTCTCGAGCACTTCATCATAAGTTCTTAGTGGGAACTTCTGGACTTCTTCCTTTATCTCTCTGCTGAGAGAATGAAGGAATAAATCACATAGTTCCATCTGATCCATGTTTGGAGCACTTGCTGAAGAATAGAGGACTATATGCCATCTTTGGATGAAATGAGCAACAGATTCATTGTGTTCTTGCTTAATATGCAAGAATTCCCTGATTCCTGTTCTCAACAATTTGTTCATGTCGAACCTTGATGAACTCTAAAATGAGTTGTTTAAATGAATGTATTGAGGCTTCAGGTATTCTGTAATACCAATCGAGGGTGATACCCTCTAACGTTTTGGGGAATATTTTAGCAACAACTCCATCCCAAGGGAGCAGTTCTCGAATGGCCATGGCATAGGCCTTAATATGTGCATTTGGGTCTCCCTCTCCTTTGTACTTGGGTAGATCGGGAGAGGTCTTGGAAGCATGATGCTTCATAGTGAAGTCTAAAGGTTCTTTCAAATATTCTAAATAAGTCCCTATCGCATAGGTTTCGACCATTGATGGTGCTTGCTGAGGGGGGAGGTGGAATGGGTTGTTGATGTGGCGTAGCATATATATTTGCAGGGGCATAAGGAAATCCTGTGGTTGAGTGAACATGCTGGGAGAAGAGAACATATCTCCCTGTGGTGATTTGGAATACATGTTTAAGTATGGAGGAGCATTGCTCAGGAATGGATTGTTTTGTACTAAACCGGAGGTATCATATTTTCCACTGGAGCGGCATTAGAAAATGTGGTTCTAGTTGGCATTTGTTGTGAATACTGAGGAGGCATGCCCAATGTGCCTGTTCCTGTGAGGAGGTCTACTTGGCTAGGATGATGTGGAGGATTGGAATTTCTGCTGCATGAATTGTGAATTTTGACTTGCTTGAGCAAGTTCCAACCCTCTAACCTTCTCAACTAAGGCTGAGATGACCTCGTTTGGTGAAGATACGGTATTTTTCCTTAGTGGTGTTTGTTGTATACCTTGAGGTTGTATAGGCATATGGTACCTGCTATGAATTGATCGTTGCCCTGCCAAGTATCACTCGAGGGCATTTCCTATAGGTGGAGGAATGGGGGTGTTTTCTTGGAATGAGACCTCGGGTTGTATTTGCAAACCTCCTATAGGTGGGTACATACTTTGAGAGCATTGTTCACTCCTAGCATAACGTGCTAAGTATTCATCATCTAAAAATAGATATGGATCTGATTGTCTACTGATTTGTCTAAGCAACACCTGAGGAGATGAACCAGATTCTCCAGTGAGCATCATGTTGTTTGAGCTTGAAGGCTCTGGTTGTTGTGTTTGAGTGAGCTGATCCAACTCCTCTATTTGGAAAGAAGAACTATATCTAGTCCTTTGAGGTGGAGTTTGTGTTGAAAACCGGTTAGTTGAATAGTTGTCACCCCATGCTGAGAGCGAGGGTGATGGTTGTCTATTCAGTTGATCGTAGTATGCTTCAAGACCTAGGAGAGGTCTGCCATATGCATCAAATCTCGACATATTCGGGGGGTATATGAATACCCATAGAATAATGGGAAGAAGCGAAGATGGATAAAACTAAAAGAAGAGTGTGAAAGTGAAGAAATTGTTCCATCAATATCAGGTTCACCAATCTTGGGGGTGAAGCTGATGTGAAGGCTAATGAGGTAGGTAAGATGAAATAGTTGTTTGTTCACGTCGGGTTCACCAATTTTGTTGGTGAAGCCGATGTGAAGGCTAATGAGGTGGAAAAGATGAAAAGTATACTAATTGGAAGAACAAGTAGAAATAAGACTCCTTGAACCAAAAGGTAGGAAGTTTCACGTTGGGTTCACCAATTTTGTATGATGGAAAAGTGACATGCGAGCATGGGAATCTACAAGTAACTAGTTCCTCAATCTTCCGAGGTCATTCAACACACGGTGGTGGGGATGGAATACACGTGGGATGTAGATAAGCTAGTTAGGTAATCTTATGTCTTCAACACGCAATAATGGGGGATCTGTGAATCTAAGGCAAAGAAGGCCCTCTAACCTAACCGTGTGTGATAGATCATTCGAGGGATAGCTGCTCGAAGGCTCCAATCAATATCGAGCTCTGTCATGATCCGATCTATGGGTTGTGGAATACGTGGAAGATAACTTGTGGGTGCTTCGTATATATCTCCCGACAAGGTCATGAAAATGGAATGGCTAAATATGTAGTGGATCTTTTGGTGTTTTATGGATGATTCTCTGGTCTAGTCCAGAAA
Source organism: Taxus wallichiana var. yunnanensis (assembly GCA_018340775.1). Classification (NCBI taxonomy): domain Eukaryota; kingdom Viridiplantae; phylum Streptophyta; class Pinopsida; order Cupressales; family Taxaceae; genus Taxus; species Taxus wallichiana. Next base: position 698,005,384 of record CM031239.1, read on the forward strand.
TATTTAGCTTGATTAGCTGCTACATTTAATAATGATAGTTGTGTGATAATGTCTGGGAGTGGAGAGGATCTAAACACTAATGTTCACAAACCAAAGTCAACGTTTGGATTGATTTGTAGGCCCGTTGGGTTGTGGGACCTTTGGATCACAACCGTAAGTTCATGGTTGTTGTGGACCTCCTATGGTCATGTGAAGAATCAATCCCTTCTTCTGATCCCGAGTATCCAATAATCGTATGCCTTTTCGGCCTCTACGTTTAGAACTAAAAGTTGCATGATTTTCTCGGAGTACCTAACAGGTGTTCTGGCAACTTGGATACGTAAGCTAGTGTCTATATCAACGAGGAGGTCTCCTGCATCTGGTTGTGGGACTAGTGGATCACAACCGAATGTTTGTCTCTCTTTTAGGTCCTTCTACAGTCATATGGATATCTATCAAGGCAATCTATAATTTGGTGATTTGACCAGAATGTGTGTGCTTTGTCATCTTCTATGTTTAATCCTCTTAACTGTGTGCTGATTTCTTGTAGGTCTATTGTTGTTCGGAAGACCTGAATTCTGAGATTTTGGTCTATGTCAATTATTGCTGCAACAATATTTGGTTGGGTTGAGGCACGATTGGCTCAAAAATGTATTCCCTGGGCTCTCTAGGTCCCGTGATTGTCATACAAGATCAATATAAGCCTAACTAAAATGAAATAAATTAACTATGCAAGATATATCTACAACATATATATATATTCTCTCTATTTTTGTATTTTTTTATAGAATTTTAAATGGAATTGAAAGAACAACTAATCTAATATATTCAGAAAATGACAACTAATCTAATAACAAAATTAAAACAAACAAGGTAGCCCGGTGTAGCTACTTGCCTGTGCAGTTGTGAGTTTATCCTAAATAACTAGATAGTTGATTAACTTAATTGAAAGATTCTCGATCCTACCTCAGAAGTGAGGAATGAATCATAGTTTCTCAGAAACTATCAATCCCCACAGCTTCCCTGGTAATATCGAGAATGAAACTTTAACTGAAATGAAATGTTTCACTACTCTATTTGATATATTTTAACTAGAACTTTGACAGATAAAACCTGGAATTTGCATAACAGTGGCGAATCCAGTAGTGTATGACTTTGTCCCCTCAGAATGATCTCCTCATTCCTTCGTGTTCACGTGAATCCAGAAGAGCGTGTATATGCTAGCATCAACAGAAAAAGGTATTTGAACAATGGCAGTTTGGATATAGACCGAATATAATGCGAGTAGGAGAGGGACAACGCAAGAGACAGAGCTTGGCATATGTAATTCCTAGCGGGATTTATTGTGGGAATACAACGCAAGTGTACCGAGAGATTCTAGAATCCACCTTCTGTGAAGAACACAACCTGTAACTCTAATGGATGCAATCTATAACTGACACTACTTTGCTCTAAACTAATTTGTATGAACAACAATGAACAAGACTGAAGCAAGAAGATTGAATGGCTTCTTAAAAGCAAAGGAAAAACTAGCATGGATGCAAACATGAAAACAAAATGAACTCTAAACAAGAATTGAGAGACTAAACAATGGAAAATGAGAAATTGAGAGGTAGTTTTGAGGGGCCATTGCTTGAAAACAAAAGTAGCTATTTATAGATTTCACATTCACCCAAAGGTGATTCCTCTTTTATTAGAACTCTTTTACCATTAAACAATGGAGAATCACCAACATGAACCTAATATATAAATAATAATTTATGGTATGTTGGGAGTTTTATCACATTTACATGGTATTTTAAGGTCATATTTTAGGTCCTAATATGTATAATACGCCCTATCTTTGAAGACTAGTCTTTAGGTTTGAAAAGGTAGTTTTGAGTAGTTACAAACATAGACCTGGTTGAATTCCTTCTACTATGTTTTGGAAGGAAATTGAAGATGTTATGGAAAGTATATTTAGATAAATTTCCAATGATATATTTTTTCTCTTGGTGAATATTTTTTATGGGTGAACCAACTCGCTTTGAAGACTTAATTTTGGTTTCTCGAAGCTAGTTTGGAGCATTACAATGTTTGAGATGTTTGAGATCTTCCACTGGAGTTAGATGAAAATGTGAGTTGTTCTAGAAATTATACTCAGATATATTTCCAATGGTATATTACTTGATTCATAATTATGAGTTTTAATATGACAAGTTGGTCTCTCTTCAGGAATGAAATTATGGGCCTTGAAGACCTAGTGGGGTTTACATGCTTCTTGGTGAGTTTGATGATGAAGATGGATGTTTCATGCTTCTTGTGATTTTTATTATGTTGAGGACATGTGTATGGATTTTTTTGAACTTATTTTGTCTTGAAAATTTGTTTGGTGCTATTGGAGATCATGATCCATTCTGGTCAATCGCTTGAGAGCACATTTTGAGCCTATGTGTGTGTGTCTCTGGAGCTTGTTCATGTTTATTTGACCCTGTTGACCTTTTTGGTCCTTTTTATATGTTTTATATGATGTTTTTAATCTATTTTTGAGTTGGGATGACTGACCTACTTGGTCATGGCCAACCCAGTGTGTTTTGGATTTGATATTTCTATATAAGATGTCAAATAAGTCATTTATGACTAGTTGTGAATAGGGGAAACATGTGAGCCATAAAGGAGTGAAGGAGAGTGTTAAGGGGTTAATAACATATCTAAGAAGATCCATTAGGACCTTAATAATATTAAATACTAGATATTTAAGGAATATTGATACATCTAACCCATAAAGAAGAGAGATTAAACAAGTTAGAGAAGATCTTGTTTGGATGAGTGTTTGTGTGTTTGAAGAAGTTTTGAGCTGAAATTAGATCAATATCAATTGTGAGCATAATTTCATTAGTTATCACTTATTTCCAGGTGGTTGATTTGGTGATTGATCACCTTAGGGTTTTGTAGCCTCCTTGTGGCATTGGTGCCTCACTAAACTAAGGGTTGACACTCCTTGTGAAGTTGGCACTTCACTAAATATCTTTGATTTGAGTAATATAAGAAGATTATTTAGTGTTTTTCTTCCTCTTGAGGGTTTCCCACTTAAATTTATGAATCCCTAGATGATATGTTTAATAACCAAAGAGAAGAAAATGACAAATATAGTTTAGGCTACAAAGGAAAACATATAGAGAAGCATGAAGATGATAGAGCCGAACCTAACACTAAATAAAACATGAAGGTGACCAAGAGGAATAATTCAAGAAAGTATAAACCTGCTATAAAACCTAATTCAATGAGGTATGATGTTCCTTTTAATGGATATTTTTATTCATGTAATGATTTTGGTCATAGAGCTAGAGATTGCAAAATAAGGTCTTATAAGAGTGGTGCAAGTCTCTTCAAAGGTGAATGCTACTCATGTTGTGAGTATGGTCATAAAGCTAAGGATTGTGGCTGGAATCTTAGTGTATATGAATCAAGAGGAAATAAGAATGGTATTGTGTGCTACAATTGTCACAAATAAGGTCACATTGCAAGATATTGCCACCAAAATGAATCTCCAGGGTATAGTGGTAGGTTTAAAACATCCAAGAGGAAAAAAAAAGAGAGTTCAAGAGGAAAATCAGTCCTAAGACTCGAATATGAGATAATTATGTTTTTTTCCTATGGTCAAAAAGGGTATTGACCAAGAAAAAGAGGTCAAGAGAACTGATTATCAGTCTGAAATGCATAAAATGAAGTCTAATCCAATAAGGTTCATGAAAGAGAGGGCTAGTGCAATCAAAATGGAAGACAAGTTTATCAAGTTCAAATCAAATCAAGGAGGTATGTTTTATTTGAAAGAAAAACCAATAGATAATGAGATTCATATGTGTTTGATTATAATCTAGTCACCTTTCTCTAAAAAGTTGAGAGGTTTAGACATGCCTTGAGATACATAACAATTTGTAAGATATATACTATGATTTTCCATGAGGTTTGAGTTTAGTTATTAGGAGTTCTGGTAGCTAGTAAGGTGTATAGATTTGTGACCATGCTTCTTTCATAATTTTCATAATTTTATGAATATGTTAGGTTTGTGTTATGACATGTATAAGGTAGATTTATGTTTTAATGATCAATCATAAGTCTATATATGTCTCTAATTATTTTTAAGGAAGTTGTGTCTCAATCTAATTTCAATGTCATTCACCAAAAGATGTTTATGTTGTCATGATGTATGGGTGTTAATATTTTAGTCTCAATAAACTTTGTGCCTTGAGTTGATGTCACAATGGTGTTAAAAATATTGTTGTAGTTTTTTTGTTGGGTGTCTTCAAGTATGATGAGTCATGGAGTTTTAGTATAAAAGAGTAAGGTTAAAGGCTAGGTCAAGTTGTCTTAAACACCTTACGTTGTCAAGAGGGAGTCAGTGTCTTAATTGTCTCCAATATAGGCTTGTCAATTTTATATATTTGTATTCACGATATGGATTAGTGCTTTGTTAGTAACATCAATAGTCACCGACATATTTCATGAGTTCATGTGAATAAAAGGTTTTTAAAGTAACATGTTTTCGTGTAATGTTCTGTTGATATCAAGTGGATTAGGCATAAAGGAAAAGCACAAGAGGGTTTGTAAAAGGGCTTGACTGATAGCATCAAGGATTTATATTCTCATGAAGTAGGTCAAGAGGTCATCCCCGAGTTAAAGATATGTTTACATACTATTTAAATATTATCGATAGATAAGGGTCTGTAGCCTATGAGAAAGTCATGAAATACTCAAAGTTTGAAAGATCAAGGAGATAATAAGGGTCACGTGATAAAAATAAGAAAGAACTATCACAGAGACAAAGTAGAAATTGATAAAATGTTTTGAAAAGTATCTAGTAGGTTTATACATCATTAAAGGTGTTCCAAGATGATGAGAGTGTTGATCATCAATAATAAGAAGATGAAAAAGGTTGTAGTAGGTTGTTATATACGAAATGGTGTGGTATAGGTGTGTTAGATTTTAAGGCACAAAAATGTTTATATGAAGCTTGTTGAGACATGGGGAGTAGGCATGAAATTCAAGTATATGTTCTAAGAGCCAAAATTCTATATTTGGTGATAAATTTCCTATTATAATGAATTTTCCCCATGAGCAAGTGAATCAAGAAAGAAGGAACTGTGAAAAGATGAAATGAGTCTTTATAATTAGTATGAAATCATCAAGGTGTAGTGACTTAGAGGGAGTCAATATCTTTGTGATAAGATCAAGGTATTTAAAGGTCCCTGGAGAAACCATGAAGAGTTGTTTAGAGGATATGTATGATGGTCAAGTTGGATTTGTTAAAATTATCCACCATTTGGGTTGAGTCTAACAATTTGAGAAAATATTCTCTAATCTATGTATGATGTTTGATCAAAGACTTCTAAGGTAATTGTTTCACCATTTTATTTACGTTTTGAATGACGAAATAGATAGGGGTAAGGGATGAGGAGGAATATCTATTAAATGGGTTGGTTAGAGGTTGATGAGCACGTTTGACTTCTTGACCCAATACCGATTGTGAGAGCTTCCTTTTGGCTAGGAGGAACTACCTGAAATAGAAAACAAGACCACAAAAGAGGAGTTAAATGATATATGATAGTGGACTACCTAGCGTATGCTAGTTCTGGGAAGTGTGATACTTCCTAGATGGCTATCAATCCACTATTTAAAAAAAATTAATGTGAGAAATAAGTAAAGTCCTACTGTAGTTGATATGATTTAGGTATCTCATTCAAGCACAATAAGAAAATCTAATATAACAAGCTAGGTTATAGTCGATCTCGAAGGGTAGGTACATGTCAAGTTACTTGGATCTCGGGCCAGTCGAGTTTTGATCCTAGGTTATTTAGGTCAATTGGTAGGAGGTTTTTGGCTTTGTTCTTGGGCAGGTATGAAACACAGAGACCGGTGTTGGTCTTGTATGACCGACGATGGTTTAGTAATAACCGATGACGGTTACTACGGATTTTCAATAACTCAATATTTCATGGTTTAGGGATTTGTCTGAGACTGACTGGGGATGGTGAGGAGTGGGTGTAAGTCTGGGAGGTGTTGGAAATACTTAGAGGTGTCTAACTATCAAGTATGGGTGATTTTATGGTGTGGGTGAAGGAATGATCAAACTTGTATGGAGATAAATGGTGGGGAAGTGAGAGTTCAAGTAGAAACTAATAACAAAGGTAACAGAGCCTACTAGAATGAAAATAGAAGAATGTTGGTTAACAAGATACTTACTATGATGCAAATTCGATGGCTAGATGGAGGTGATGGTTGATCGTAGAGGAATGGTGTTTGGTGTTGTGGTAGTGCTTCTCTGGAATGCTACCATGGGTGCAATGCTTCTAGATCTATCTGGATGATGGTTCTAGATGCTTGGATGCACAAAAAGACCTTGGTTCTGCTTGCATGCAGCTCCTCTTTCTCTTCCTTAATCTTAGAATCTGCCAACCCTTCAAACAAGGTTTCTAAGGTGAATAAATGGTAACCAATGATGGTTCCGTCTTAACCGGCATTGGTTTAGGTGAGATTCCCTAGGTTTACTAAAATGGGCAAATCTTTCTAATTATTGGGCCAAGTTGGTTTGTTGTCGTGGATTAGAATGGAAGCTTCCCTTCTAATGAGCGGGAATGTGGTTAGATAAATCTTAGGCATGTGCTTTTAGGGTTAGACCAAATCTTAGCTCATTAAGGCAAGTAAGACTTAGTTGTAGTTAGTTATGGGAACATGCCAAGAATAGGTCTAGGGTGAGATGGCTGGGTGAGGTGGAAATTAGGTCAATTAAGGTAATAAAATAGTGGAAATTTTTAGGATGGGTATTTAATTTAATTAAAATAATTAAATTAATTATTAATGTGGAGTGAAAGGGGGCCATAGTTAGGTGCCCATGTTTAAGTTGGTTATCCAATCAGGGCTAAGGGAATGTAACCAAATTTAGGTGTCTACATTTTCCCCTTTTTGTCATGTAGCTTGTATTGGTAAGTGATGTTGACAAAAATAAGAAGTGGGTGCCCCATGTGTGGGTGAAGGTGATCCCCCTCAAACTAGGAACTGGTGAGGTGGAAGATGGAAGTGGTGAGTGGTTTGATAAAAGGTGGATGTGGTGAAAAGGAGTGTAGATGTGGGAAAATGTGGAAAGGGTAGAGCGATCAAAAACTAGAAAATAGGTAAATGGGCTAGGGTCAAAGGTAGTGGTAGTCAAACACACACACACGTTATAAACTATGACACGGTTCCAAGTTGAAGAGCTTGCAAACTCTACATTGTCCAAGGTTAATAGGTTTATCCAAACAAGGTTGAAGTGATTCTGGTATCCAAGGCATAGGATATGGTGCGGAAACACAACATAGGTCAGGTGTAGGAACATTTAGGTATGTTCCGGTACACCAAAGGTTGGGTTAGGATGAACAACACAGAATTAGGCAAGGTAAGGTCATTAGGTCAAATAATACAGGTAACAGTGTTACAAGGTATAATGAGCACATGAGTTCATAGGTCACTAAAAATGTTCCAGTCTAGGTAGCTAGGTCACGACACAGGTAGGGCCAAGGTATAGGTAAAATAACAAGTCCCTAAATGCAATTAAGGATAGGGATAGGTAATGTAGGCTTGGAGGTAGGTTGCGATAAGGGTGGGTAAGGTCAAATGGTGGTGGGGAAGGGTAAATTTTGGTCGGAAATGGGGAAAGGGTACATGTGTCCGCCCTAGGAGTAGCTTACATGTTTACGTGGCTAGTTTGCCACTACACAGAAAAGGTTGTGTCTCTTTAGGTCCAAATACAGGCATGGGTGAGACAAGGTCCCTTTAGGCATCATAGGTATAGGGATAAGGTCCCTCTTTATAGGTACCAGTGGGACAGGGTCCCGAGAGATAGGCATAGGGGTCGAGGCTGATGGCACCACTACAGATAGTACCTATAGGCAGGTTGAGGGATGCCTTAGGTGAGGTGAGGTATTATCGGATCAGCTGATGGCTGCAAGGATAGATTTTCTATCCTATGGGAGTATAGAGCACAACAAGCCTCGAGTGAGAGGACCAGGTTGCATACCAATAGTGTAGAGAGTACGAGTGTGAAAAGCCCCGGGATAGGGTTAGGGTGAGACTACCAGTGCACAGAGGCCAGCTCTAGGTGAGGGACCATTAGAGGATAGATTGAGGCAAGGTGGAGAGAGGTTGGAAGGGCATCCCACTAGAGGGGAGGTGGAGGAGACTAATGAGAGACAAGGATGGATATCAGGTGGGGTGACGATTAGTCATCCTTTATGATCAATGTATCCATGTTTTTGACACATTTTGATATGTATATCAGGCATGCGTGCAAAGATTATGAGGTTGCATATGATATTTTTATTATTATTTTTTATCATATACCACCTACATGGTGAAGATGGTGAGGTTGTATATGAGAGATTTTGAGAGATTGTGATTATTATTTGTATCTATGTTCACATGTATTTTTACACAAACTTTCCGATTTATAGATGATGGTATTTATAGTATGGATGGTGTACTTGTTTTAATTTTCATTGTTATATAGAAATAGGTGGAAATCAAGTGGATTAGGCATGATAGAGTTAAGGTCATGTAGGCATGGCGAAGTTAGGTTTGTTTAGGCATGGTAGAGTCAAGTCAGTTTAGGCATGATGGAGTCAGGTTGGTTTAGGCATGATGGAGTTAGGTTGTTTTAGGCATGATGGAGTCAGGTCGGTTTAGGCATGATGGAGTTAGGTCGGTTTAGGCATGATTGAGTTAGGTCAAGTTAGGTATGGTTGAGTTGTTTTAAATAGATGTGTCGATGATCCGGTCCTATATAGAATAGTCAATAAGTAATGAGGAAGGTGAATGGTAAGAAGTGGTAAAAGATCTCGCTTAATTGATAAGAACCTTAATGAGTCAACCATACCTAAGAGGGGCTTATGAATGTAAGACCCTAAAGGTGTTGCATAATGGACCATTCTAAGGGTGAATAAAGTTTCATAATCACAAAATGTCACATTCATGGCAAGTCCCTTGGGTAACGAGGGAATATAGTAGGTGACAATAGGTGGTTTTATCATAACCGAGTCTACGACAACGTGTCTTTTAGAACAAGAAACCAAGGATCAAGAATAGGAAGTCCATGACAAAAATTACATCTTTTTGTCATTTGTTTGTTTTTAATAGATTGATCAATGCGGACATCTATATGGAATGAGTATATTATCTCCTTGAGGTATTCGTGAAGCTAATCGATGTAGGAAGCTTCATAATATTTTTATTTGTTTTTTTACAGAATAGTCTTCTTTTGTGATAGACTATGTACAATATGGCTAGCTTTGTATAGCTGTCCTTCGAGGGAGCAATCTATTTATAGTAAAAGATAGAAAGATTAGATGTCCCTCTTTTTTGAGGGAGTCATCTTTTTGCTAGAAGTTTGACTCAAGGAGTTTGAGATTGAAAATCCCGTATATTACTTTTGAATTTTTTTTGGACTTTTAGGTCATGGACAAGACTATAGAGAAGTATAGGCTTCTTTTATGAAGACAAAACCATAGCACACATGGGTTAGCTATGAAAGAAAGGTTTTAAGTGGTGAACAACCATGGGATTCCATCCTGAAAAGGAAGAAAAGTATCCATGAGAATCATGCCATGAGTAGAGTTGTGGTACTCATATTAAAGATAAGGCTGAAAAGGTGATGGATAATCACATGATTCTTGTTTGGTCACTGATATTTTAAAATAGGTTAATGGAAGGTGAATGGTGCTCAAGGGATAAGTGTTTTTAATAGATAGAAGGTGATATAGGACTTGATTCAACAATATAATGGTCGAAGATGCAAGGAATTGAGGGGCTCAGGTTCGGGTTTACCTTCGAGTGAAGACAAATGATAAGTGCCTGATCCATAGGTATGAGTAATGATATAGGGTCTAAGCGAATTAGGAGAAAATATTCCCAATTTACTTTTCTCTTCTTTGCTTACATGTTGATTTTCCTTCAGGACGAGTTCACTGACCTAAAAATTTTGTTCATGAACACATTTTTCATAGGCATGTTTGATACATTTTTAGTAGATTTGGATATGGTCAAGAGCATTGAGACGACGTTCATCTAATAACTCAAGTTACACCAAAAGATCTTGGCAAAATTCATCATTGTTGAGCATGTCTTGTAGTGAGATGCAGAGAGATGGAATATGAAATTTGAGAGGTAAGACAACCTCGATCAGACTAGAGAAAAGGGTGTGGCAGCGCTCGAAGTGTGAATACTAGTGCAATAATCCCACAAGTCAAAAGGAATGTGCATATGTTAATATTTCCTAGTATCGTCGACTACCTTCATAAGATTTTTTTCAAGGTTTTATTGGTTGATTCGTTTTGACCATTGGTTTGCACGTGTAATAAGGTGATGAAAACTACGTTGATGCAAAAAGTATCACATAGTTTATGTAGGGTTTTATTTTTGAATTAATTTCCATTATCGCTGATGAGGCGGTGAGGAACACTAAAGCGATAAATGATTTGATGGTTGATGAATTCACATATTTTCTCACTTTTGTAGAAATGAGGGGAATGACCTCTACCCATTTAGTGTAATATTAGGTAAAGCAGCTTATGATCCATTGGTGGTGTTATGAAGAATGGGGTTGATCTCATCAACAAGATCCAAACCCCATTAAGAGAATGGCCAAAGGTCTCATGTAACTGTAAGGCATGACTAGGTGTGTGGCCGAGATTAACATGTTGCTGGAATTTCACGCAAAATTTGACATAATCACAACAAATGATCCACAATTTAGGGTTGGAAAGTAATAGCCTAGGTGAAGAATGCATTTTACATGGCGCTTAAGCCACTAAAGTGACCTCCAAAAATTTGATCGTGGACTTCCTTGATGGTGTAGGGAATTTCAGAACTTGTAAGGCATTGTAAGAGAATTTCATCGAAGCCTCACTTGTAAAGAAGACCACCCATGATGACATAACGGGAGACACTTTTAAGAAAGGAACGTTGTCCATTACAAGTGAGATCAGCGGTAGAATGGAAAGGGAAAGATAGTCTGCATATTTCTTATACCAAAGGTCACATGGGTCAGGGGAAATGGTTTTGACGGAGTAGACTTCATGAGGTAAATAAGAGGGTGATTGTAGCCTTTGTATGGTAACAAATACTTTAGAGTCGGGGGTGAAGCACGTATCGAGAAGCCAAGTAGGCCATGGTAATCACAAATTTATTAGTAGAACATGGGGTGGTTTCAAGTGTGTAATGGTCAAAATCATATTTACGTGCTGATTATACTTTTGAAGGATCTTATTATGACACCTTTGGTAAATACCATTGACTTGGTTTATGACCAAATGAGAATCACCAAAGATATTGATTGTCTTAACATATGCATCCTAGAGACCCAATACGAGTGCTTCATATTCAGAAATATTATTTGTACAATAAAAATCAAGTTTGAACGACAAAGGCATAGGTTCACCGTCAAGAGGAATGAGGATAACACCAGCCCCACCCCCACATTGACACTTAGAGCCATCGAAGAAGAGTGTCATTTGGTAAGTAGGTTCATCCAGGGAAAGGGTAGCTATAGAATCATCTGGGAAGTCAAAGTTAGATGATTGATCCCAAGAAATATGTGTGTCAGCCAAATGGTCGGCAATAGCCTAGCCCTTAATGGAATTTTGATGAATGAATTCAAGGTCAAGGTAGGAAAGAAGCATAATCCAATGTGTGGCACATTGATGTTGATGGGGTTTGGCATAAATATAGTGCAATGGGTCAGATTGGTGATCAAGAAAGTTTTGTGATTGAGTGGGTAATGGCAGAGTTTGGTGGAGACAAAAATAAGGCTAAGTAGAGTTTTTTTGGCTTAGGTATATCTAGTTTCTCTTGTCAAGAAGGGTATGAATTATGTAATAAACCACTTGCTCTCTATGTTTCTCATCATGATGAGTGAGCATGAAACCTAGTGAATGGTGAGTGGCGAAATATATAGGTAAAAGGGCTAGTCATCCTTAGGAGGAATGAGCATGGGTGGTTGAAGGAGGTATTATTTTAAGGCTTCAAAGGCTTTATGGCATTCATCATCCCATTTGAATGAAATGTATTTCTTGAGAAGGTGGTGAAATGGTTGACAATGGTTAGAAAGCTGGGAGATAAAATGATGAATATATTACAAATTTCCTTATAGCTTCGAAGTTGATGGAGATTAGTGGGTAGAGGAATTTCCAGAATGGCCTTGAATTTAGTAAGATCAACTTCTATGCCATGCAAATAAATGATGAAACCTAGGATTTTTTTGGAAAATACCACAAAGACACACTTTTTGGTTGAATACGCACACAATACTTGATGAGACGATCAAAGATGATTTTAAGGATGGACAAGTGTTTGGTTCAATGTTTAGATTTGGCCAAAAGATCATCTATGTAATCTTCCATTATGCGATGCATGATGTCATGGAAGATGTAAGTCATGGCTTGCTGATATGTAGCACCATCATTTTGAGGCCGAAGGCATGACTTGATAGCGTAAAGTCCCCCAAGGGGTGATGAAAGTAGTCTTGTGTTGATCCTCGGAGCTAGTAATATTTGATTGTAGCCATCATGTGAGTGATAGCATTTCATGGCCAGCAAGTGAGATCAACCAGGTTGGTCGATGCCGGGTAGGGGAAATCATCTTTGGGACAAGTAAGGTTGAGGTCATGGAAGTCCATGTAAATGCGAGTCCCCCTATTGCCTTTATAGAACAGAATGATGTTATAAATCCATTGGGGATAGTCAATGGCGTAATGAAGGAAACGAGAGAATGCACTAAATCTCTTCTTTGACTGTAAGAGCAATGCAAGGATGCATTTTTGAAGCTTTTGTTTGATGGGTTTCGCATCGTGAATGATTACAATATTGTGGACCACAATTTTTGGGTTAATACACGGGCATATCAAGCATAGGACCAGAAAAATATAGGGGTAAGGGCCGAGGAGGAATACACTGTTAAATGGGTTGGTTGAATGTTGATGCACACATTCGACTTCTTGACCTAATAGCGATTGCATGAGAGCTTCCTTTTTGCTAGGAGGAACTACCCGAAATAGAAAACAAGACCAAAAATAGGAGTTAAATGATATATGACGCTGGACCGCTAGTGTATGCTAGTTCCGTGAAGTGTGATAATTCCTAGATTGTTGTCAATCCACTATTTAAAACAAATTAATGTGAGAAATAAGTAAATTCCTACTATAGTTAATATGATTTAGGTATCTCATTCAAGCACAATCAACAAATATAATATAACAGCCATGTTATAGTCATATCCAAGGGTATGTAGGTGTCGTGTTACTGGAATTGGTCATGGTCTCGATCTTGGGTTGTTTAGGTCAATTGGTAGGAGGTTGTTTGGCTCTATTCTTGGGCAGGGTATGAAACACAAAGACCAGTGTCGGTCTTGTATGACCAACGATGGTTTAGTAATAACCGATGATGGTTACTGTGGATTTTCAATAACTCAATATTTCATGGTTTAGGGATTTGTCTGAGACTGACTCGGGGATGGTGAGGAGTGGGTGTAAGTCTGGGAGGTGTTGGAAATACTTAGAGGTGTCTAATTGTCAGGTATGGGTGATTTTATGGTGTGGGTGAAGGAATGATAAAACTTGTATGGAGATAAATGGTGGGGAAGTGAGAGTTCAAGTAGAAACTAATAATAGAGGTAACAGAGCCTACTAAAACAAAATAGAAGAATGTTGGTTAACAAGATACTTACTATGATGCAGATTCGATGGCTGGATGGAGGTGATGGTTGATCGGAGGAATGGTGTTTGGTGTCATGGTAGTGCTTCCTAGAATGCTACCATGGGTGCAATGCTTCTAGATATGTTTGGATGATTGTTCGATTCCTGGATGCATGAAAAGACCTTGGTTCTACTTGCATGTAGCTCCTCTTCCTCTTTCTTGATCTCGAATCTGCAACCCTTCAAACAAGGTTGCTAAGGTGAATAAATGGTAACGACGATGGTTCCGTCTTGACTAGTGTCGGTTTAGGTCTGACCGGCATCGGTTAAGGTGGGATTCCATAGGTTTACTAAAATGGGAAGATATTTCTAATTTCTTGGGCAGGGTTGGTTTGTTGTCGCGGATCAAAATGTAAGCTTCACTTATAATGAATGGGAATGTGGTTAGAGAAATCTTAGGCATGTGCTTTTAGGGTTAGACAAAATATTAGCTCATTAAGGCAAGTAAGAATTAGTTGTAGTTAGTTATGGGAACATCCCAAGAATAGGTCTAGGGTAGGATGGTTGGGCGAGGTGTCTAGGTGATGTAGAAATTAGGTCAATTAAGGTAATAAAATAATGGATATTATGAGGATGGGTATTTAATTTAATTAAAATAATTATTAATGTGCGGTAAAGGGGGCCATGGTTAGGTGCCCATGTTTAATTTGGTTATCTGATCAGGGGATAAGGGGAATGTAACCAAATTCAAGTGTCTACATTTGTCCCTTTTTGTCGGTAGCTTGTATTGGTAAGTGATGATGAAAAAGTAAGAAGTGGGTGCCCCATGTGTGGGTGAATGTGATCCCCCTCAAACTAGGAACTGGTGAGGTGGAAGATGAAAGTGGTGAGTGGTTTGATAAAAGGTGGATGTGGTGAAAAGGAGTGTAGATGTGGGTGAATGTGGGAAAGGGTAGAGGTCAAAAATAGGAAAACAGGTAAATGGGCCAGGGTCAAAGGTAGTGGTAGTCAAATACATGCACACATTATAAACTATGACATGGTTCCAAGTTGAAGAGCTTACAAAATCTACATCGTCCAAGGTCGATAGGTTTATCCAAACAAGGTTGAAGTGATTCGGTATCCAAGGCATAGGATATGGTGCGGAAACACAACGTAGGTTAGGTACAGGAATGTTTAGGTATGTTTTGGTACACCAAAGGTTGGGTTAGGATAAACAACATGACAATAGGAAAGGTAAGGTCATTAGGTCAAACAACACGGGTAACAATGTTGTAAGGTATAGTGAGCACATGAGTTCATAAGTCACTAACAATGTTCCAAGTCTAGGTAGCTAGGTTCAAGTTGAAGATCTTGATATATTTATATGTACCATTGTCATGATAATGAAGTTGTAAAGTTTTTCTAAGGATGGAGTCAATAAGAGGTCTAATTAAGAAATATATGCATGGTCAAGACCGTAGTTGTATTTTGAAGACCAAGTATTAACCCGTGGAACCTCAAGTCAAAGTTACACTCATGATAGGGTAGTCCAAGTTTGATGAGGTATGAATGTCATTGTCACTATTTTTGCAAGCATTAAGAGAACTCTAATCATGGATCAAGTTGCTTGAATATTTTATCAAAACGTATTCAAGTGCCATAGTGAGGTGAGTGATAAAAATGTGAACAAATCCATGAAACAATTTGTGTTTGATAGTGTATAAGAGAAATGTAACCCTAGTCAAATGAATGAATGATGAGTTACATGGAAAATTCTAGGTATGAACTTCAAAAAGGGGTGATCCTAATATGTGGATGAAGTATTCAATCTAATGATATTGCATTATAAGGTGGAGTATATTCTAAGAGCTTGAGTAGGTCTTTGAAATCTAAAAGTAGGGAAAGAAGGCATGAACATCAAAGAAAGTTCTAAGTATAAGAATAAAAAGGTAATATTTGTATTTTGGAGCTAAAATATGTGTGTGTCCAAGTTGCAAAAATATAAGAAATTTTGTAAAAATATAATTCACTCTTACTGGGTCTACGCTATTATAATTACAATATGTTTAATCTTAAAGAAGGTTTCATTCATGAGTAGGGTTATAAACCTCTCATATGAGTATGTAGGAGTTTGATAAAGAGGAAAACAAGATATGAATGTGTCGTATTGTTTTATTCAAACATGAAGATGCATTAAGAACAAATTGAACTTGAATATACTATTATTAGTTGTATGAAGCCCCAAAAAGTTTATATGAGAGTAAAAAGTATTGGAATGTCTTGGAATGCCTTAAAATTTGTCTTTGATATGTGAAAGAAAACTTGAAGCTACAAGGTATGCATGATACTTAAGGACTATGTGAAGAGGTTAAGAAAGAGGTCTCGTGCTAATGTATGTAGACTTAAAGGGGTTTCATCCGAGGTATGTTTCTTGAAAGAGTCCTTGAAATTCATGAGAAGATATTGTGCAATGAGAAGTATAGTCTCATGTTTGAAGAGCTAAGTTATATTATGATGTATGAGGTTTTGTATCTGATTACATTCTTTTGTTGAGACTCTTTTATTGAGCATATTTTGTTACCCCAACCCTCGCTTATTATTTTGTTCACTCTAAGCCTAATTCGACAAAGTAGGGAATACTAAGTGGAAGCCTTCCATGTGTCTCATCGGTGTAACTTCAAAGGTAAAATGATAATCCAGGTTCCCAAACTCGTGTAGGATCTCCACATGTCTAGGGCTTGATAAAGTTACTCCCAAATAGGTTGAAAATTCAAAACACAATAGAAGAAAGTAGAATCCCTCCATGTGTCTATCTAGCACACTTTCGGTATAAGGCTAAAGAAAGATGTCCCTAAACAAGCACAAACCCTCCATGTGGTAGAAAAAATATTCACCGCTAGAGACTCGTGGGCAAGACCAAGTTGGAGTAGATGCATGGATCCCTATAAATAATCGAAATATTTATTCCAGATCAGAAGATCAAACATCCGAATTAAATATTGATAGTGGTAGCTCTGTATTTAAAAGATTGGGGCAGGAGCTAGAAAGATAAGAATGAAAGTCCTATCAAATTGAGGGAGAGACAAAAGTAGGAGCTTTGAGCGATAGAGAGAATGAGTCTTTAAAAGGAAGCAAAAGTTTCGGATATATAGAGAGATATTTTTACAAAGAAGGAAGAAAGTAAGGGAAGCAAGGAGTTCTGTATTTTGTAGGATTCTAGCCTCGAAGCGTTTGTCATAAAATAAAAGTGTAATATGTGTCTTTGAGGGCCTTATGTATCATTTTATCTATGAATAAAGAGTTCTTATTCTATGTAAATTAAATTTTTATGTTCCGAATGTCTGTTATTTCATTATAAGTAGTTCTAAATGGGTCGGAAATTCATTTTTCTTGATGCCCTTGAATTTATCTATTCATTCCCTATCTATGAATTAATCGTTTCACTTCCTCGAACACTATGTTATCGTAATAGTAGACCATGCCAAAAATCTCTTTGACTATCTTAGATAATCCCTTTTAAGTATTATGTATCTTTCTATTTCTATATTGGTGCATCACCTTGTTATTTTAAGTTATATCATGTTTTTTTCTAACGCTACCCTACTCAATAGAGAAGATCCAACTTCTTTAAAATCTGGAGGTCACCTTAGGGTGCATGTCCCACTAACCTAAGGTTTCCTATGAATTTGATGGTTTATCTACAAGGATCATCGTCAAAATTTTTTTCTCGGAACGCCCAGGACTCGATATCTACAATCGTCTTATTAGAATTCAGATTTCCATTACTAAATCTATTAAAAACTAACAATATTCAAGTGATCCATTCAAGTTACAAAGTCGATGGGAACAAGGGTACAAACAAGGAAGGAAGGTGCACTTGAATATTTATAGCTATCCCTACCTCGCACTGTAGAGAGGTTGACAGATCCATAGATATCCTGTCTCCTTCGATAGAGTTCTCTCTATGCCTCCAACAAGTAGGCCTTTTACACAATCAACTAGAACTACCCTATTCTAGTGAATGCGTTAAAATCCCTACCCAAATTTAGTAGGAGGACTTAAAACCCCCTAAGGAACATTTCTAAGATGTAAAAAGATATGTGTAGTGAATTATATAAGGGAGCAAGATGTCACCTTATGTTTATTGGCCCCTTTTTTAAGGGAAGGGTTCTCACATATCCAAAATGTGCCCCCGCTCATTTTGTGGCTAACTCCCTTTCATCTTTCCTTCTCTTGTGCATCAGACATAATATTTTGATTTTTAGGCACTCAAAACCTTCTGAAAGTGGCACCATTGGATAGAGCTCTTTCTCACTTTCCGAAAGGTAAATTTTTCCTCCTAAATCCATGTATTTTTGAAGTTATGGCTCATGAGTTTTTTGGGAAAATTTTCACCTAAAAGGCCCATGGCCAATGAGATTCTACCATGTGGCACCTAGAGTGGTGGAGCATGGGGAAATTTTGGAAAATTTTCCAAATGACCAAAAAGGTGAAAAATTTGAATTTTTGCCCGCCAACCCGATTTGGCCTCGTTTTTCCCTAAAACTTCAAATGGCCATATCTTTCGATCTAGAGCTTGGTTTTTCACGTTCTTTATATATGAATGGAAAGCTGGTGAAATTATCTATAGGATCCTAGGGTCAATTTTGCATTTTGATGGATTTTGGAGAGAGAAAATTGAAAAATGTCTCTCGCACATGGTGATGAGTAGAAATGACGCTTTCAACCACCGCTTTTAATGAAGAATGGCTCGCATTCTCTCCCAAAGATGGTTAAAAATGTTAGGAAATGGGTCTGTAAGGATTCCCATGTTGTTTTGAAAGCATTTTGGTCAATGATTGAATCTCTCCCATGTTTTCCCATGTTTCTCTCTCCTGGCTCATCCTCGCACTATAAAAGCGCGATTTGGCTCATTTTCAAAGTGTGGAACATTTTTGTGTATCACAGTCCCCTTTCTCACCTTGGAAGTGATTTTGGTGGAATATCGACCTTTTCTAAGAGCTGCAACTTTATTTTGCCTCTCGTGTGTTGTAATGCAAGTGATTTTGATGATTAAAATAATAATACAAATTTCCTCTGTGATTAGTTTTCATCCTCTTCCTGTGTGTTGTTTGGTTGATTTATGATCCTTCATTAAAATTATCAGTTTGTGCATGAGGTTCTTTGTTACATTTTTATGGATGTGTCAATCTACGTATAAAAATACTCACCACTCCTTTGGTGCATCACCTATTAGCATTAGTTTTAGCTTTTTGCATCCTCTATCTCTGTCTCCTTTGGAATTTAGGGTAGGATTAGGAATATAAACCTCTGCAACTTGTAAGTGATAAATCTGACCAGAGGAGTTGAGGAACTAGCCTCTAAATTGGAGATTCCTTTCTCATTTTGTAAGTCCCACACTTGGGGAAAGGATTCAATGTTGTGCAATCACACTGGATGCTAGTATGATCAAACTAGAAATCTGATCAACATCCAGGGGGTGCTGCTGATTTGCCACAACAGTTTTGGCATGCCTGGTGGGACATAGAAGTCTTCATCTTCATTGCAACAAAATTGATGTGCATTTGTTGCAAGTTTCTTGCTTTAAAAGAGCTATAAATTACACATCTGGCGACTCCAAGGAAGAAGAATCAGCTGGTTTTAGTAGTGCAGACCTGAAAACTCATGAGAAGAATCACTACAAGGTCAAGAGCTGGAGAAGAAGAGGTGTTGTTTGAATATCTGCAATTATCTCCAAGAATAAGGCAAAGTGGGAGGAGAATCCAAAGGTCTCCATCTCCACCAAATAGAACTCTCTCAACTCCTCCACCTGGTAGGCCTTTCATTCAATCAACAAGGGTTCTAAGGCCAATCAGAATGGCACAAAACAACCCCTATGTCAATTTCACTGGCAGCAGCCCACTTGCTCTCAATGCATAAAATCCAATCCTAGTTACAGCATTGAAGAACATTCCATACTTCACTAGAGAAAATTAGACCACTCCTGGTGATCATGTTAAGGATATTGCTAACATTTGTGCAATCCATGAGATCAATGAGATGCAAGTTACTGTCAAACTGCTGGCATCTTCATTCAAAGGGAAAGATTTGCAATGGTTCAGAGTCTTGCCTCAAAGTTATATTCAAAATTAGAATCAGCTATGTATAGCCCTCCATGAGCAGCTTTGGGGAAAAGGGAGACAACTTGTCCCTTTTGGAGCAGCTTGACAACTATCAAAAGAGCTCCCAATAAGCAATGGTGGCTGATTTTAATTTCAGATTTCAAAGGACTTGGGAGAGAATTCTAGTGGCAAGCCAACAACAGAAGGTGCTTTTCTCTATTACCATGAAGCTTTAAATTTTGTTATTTCTATGTTAATTCAGTCCATGGGAGGCACAACTATCACCATTGCTTATAGAATTGCCATTAGAGCTGAAAATTGTTTGATTCAAGCTGGCAAGCTAGCTCCTAGGCCTCCAATGCCATTATTTCCAAGTTTAGAGAGCCCAAGTACTAGCCAAGTGCCTAATTTAGCTTCTATTCCCACTCCTAGAAATCATAATTCAAGTGAAGCTTCCACTTCATCTTCTAGTGACTCAAATGAACTTCAAGAAGTCATGAAGCAATTACAAAATCTAGGTAATGAGCTGGTTACACTCAAAAGGTAAAGCAAGCTCAAGGTTTTAGACCTTGCTTCCAGCCTTAAGCTCACCTTAACAGAAGCCATATCAACCCCAAAGACCACCCAATCTAGCTACAAATCTAAATCAAGCAAGGCCTCCTACCAACAGACCTTTTCAGCCATATAATCCCAACGCTACATCTGCATCTAAAGCATTAGTGCTAGTACAAAACAATATGGCTCAAGAGTATGATTGGTGTTTCCCATGCAATGAACCTCATAACCAGTCCATGTGCTTCAATGATGCCTTGAATCAAGCATTAATGGTGACAACAACTGGTGTGGAGGGTGAAGGTAGTCAAAGAAATGACCAGCAACAAGAAACATTCCAGCAGCAATCAGCTGCAAATGATACCACACTTGTAAACTGGTAGGAAAAATATTTTTGTGGCATGAACCAGATAGTTCCCAAAGTGTTACAACCAACACAAGGTCAAAGAGGAGAAATTTGGGTGAAGAACAGCCATTGGCCCTAAGTAATTCACGACCTTCTGTCACTCCCACAAACTATTGGCAAGAAAATGCAATCCCAAGCACACAAGGACTCGCTAAAACAGCCTCCAGGCCAACTCAAATGCCATTGTTGCTGCCCATATACAAGGGATGAATGTGCAGCCAAGGGATAGCAAAAGGATACTTCATCCCCATTCAATATCATTGATCGATGAAGAAGAAAATGTAAACATATCAATGTGGGAGTCACTATCTATCCTGTGCCAAAGAGATTTGCTACAAGCTGCTGTGAAGGACTCGTCAACTTCAAATCAACAAGTCCAAATGCAAGAGAAGGTTCTCACAAATGCCGCCGAGCCCGAGGGGAATCATGGAGGACAGCAATGTAAGATGTTGAAGCCCCTCTATTCTATGTTTCATTGATCATTGGGAACCAATTAGTACACAAGTTCAAGAATGCCCAAGTTGGATGGGAAAGCAAGAATAAAGTTGGAGTGATTAAAAACTTGAGTCTTACTTTGCATGCCCGTCCTAACATGGTTGTTTTGCAAGATGTCTCGTAATAGACCTTCCACCACTCTTTGCCCTATGTTTGTTAAGGGATTTCATAGCTAATATTGGAGGTTACTTGTCTACCGATTGGTCACACATGCTGTTCGTAACAAGATATGGAACCAAAGCCACAATCAGTGTCCGAACCTATTGCAAACTTTCACATTGAGCCTTACACTCCAAGTCGATTAATGCCAATTGTTCAACGCTTTGATCAAGAAGATCACCCAAGCAATCGATGAATCGACACCAAGGTAGGAATTATCCCAAATTTAACTCTTGATGAATGGGCTAACAAGGCGCATGCTTTTGATCCTTATCAAGAAATAGAAGAATCGAGTTAGGAGTCTATTTGTATGCATGAAGAAAATCAGCCTATTCCTAATCACCAAGCCGGACCACAAGGATGACAATGAGGTATGGCAGTTGTTTTTTTGATGGATCAAGGAGTAGATAAGGTGTAGGAGGGAGAGCCATGCTGGTTTCACCTCAAGGAGTTAAGTATTATTCAACTTTTAGATTTCAGTTTGCATGCTCTAACAATATTACTCGAATATGAAGCCTTGTGCAAGGACCGCACTGGGAAATCAAGAGAGGAATAAAGAACTTGCAAGTCTTTGGTGATAGTGAGTTGATTGTCAACCAAGTCAAGGGGCAGCATGCTATCAAGAATGATCTACTCAAGTGCTACAAGAACAGGGGTGTGGACCTCATTGAATATTTTGAGGGTTTTGCATCAAATCCATTCCTAGAAAGAGAACCAAGCTCACCGACAGCTTGCAGCAGTGGGGCAGCCTTTGACGTTGTGGAGAGCATTCAAAAGGACAAGGTATAGCCAAACATCCATGTGATTGTAAGGCCTTCAAAGGTCTTGACAATAATGTAAGTTGGCAAGTGTTTGAAAATGATCAACAAATCATCCATTTCTTGCGAAGAAGAGGCCGAGTTCTCACCTAAAAATCAGAAAAGTTGAAATGAGTATGGTGACCAAGTGGTACAAATGAGAACCAATAAACTACCAAAGGGGCTTATTACTTTGGAGTCCATTTTCAATCCTAATGATTAGTTTAGGAAGGAGAAAGCAAACATCCAAGTGAAGAGAGAAGATTCAGTGTCCATCTCGGTGGAAGAAGGTAAATCACTCCAAGTTGGCAAGATGACAACTGAGCAAGAAAGGTATGAGTTTATATAACTTTGTCAAGAATTCCTTGATGTGTTTGCTTGAGCTATGAAGATTTGAAAGGTTTCAACTCGAGTTAGCTCAACACACCATCAATCGGATCCAAATACTAAGCCCATTAGGTAAGTAAAGGCCACCAACCCCCACATGGAGCCTCTCATGAGGAAAGAATTGATAAGTTGATAGAATTAAGAATCATATTCCCTATCAAGCATTCTAGTTGGGTTGTCAACTTGGTTCCAAATTAAAGAAGAGTGGGAAATTAGATTGTGTGTTGACTTCGTAGATTTGAATAGAGCATCTCTCAAGGATCATTACCCACTACCTTCCATGGAGCAGATTTTACAAGTTGTTGCTTTGCTCCGAGAGGTTTTCACTACTTGATGGCTATTCAGTATAATCAGATTATGGTGAAGGAAGAAGATCAATTCAAGACAGCCTTTACAACTAAATGAGGAACTTATGCATACAGAAAATGCCATTTGGGTTGTCTAACACCGGAGCTACCTTCCAAAGGGCAATGGACATGGCGTTCAAGGGTTTGATTGACAACATAGTGCTGATATATTTTGATGATATCACTGTTTTTCAAAAATGCAAATGCACCATCTCTTTCATTTGAGACAAGTGTTCACAAGGTGCGAGACGGTTTGAGTATACTTGAATCCTAAAAAGTCTGCTTTTCTAAGCCCATGAAGGAAAGCTCCTTGGTCACATTGTCTCCAAAGAAGGATTAGAAATTGATCCGAAAGAGTTGAAGCTATAAGATCACTACCATTGCCAAGCCACAAGAAGGCCCTCCGAGTTTCTTGGGGAGAATAAATTTTGTTCTGAGGTTTGTCCCAGATTTTGCAGCCCTTGTCAAGCCCATAACCAAGATGTTAAAGAAAAGCATGGCTTTCAAATGGACAAATGTAGAAGGAAAGGAGAGTTTTGAAGCAATCAAAGAAGCAATCTCTCAAGCCCTACTCTCATCAACCCAGATTTCTCCAAGGATTTCATCCTCTATGCATTTGGGGGTGATGACACTATCTCTACAATTTTGGTATAGCAGAACAAGGACAATGATGAGCAACCAATTGCTTTCTTCAGCCAAAGCTTGGAGGACTATGAGGTGAGATATTCTTTCATTGAGAAGCATGTTCTTGCAAAGAATCGGAGCTTGAAGAAATTCAAGCATCTAGTTTCAAACAATAAGGTCCAATTGCTGGTTTCTCATGCGGGAGTTAAAGACTTCCTCCTCAACAAAGACTTGAATGAAAAGAGAGCAGGTTGGATTACTCGTGTCATGGAGTATGACATAGAGATCAAGGTCACCAAGTTGGTAAGAGGAAAAGGACTGTGTGAGTAGATGATTTTGAACAAGTAAAAGGAAGCATGCAATGAGAAAGAGACTGCTTTGAAGTCAGTAAGACAACCATGAGCAAGGAAGCACTCAAGAGGAAAATAATGGTGTCCCCACTCCTTGCTGGACCCAAAGTATAATGCACTTCCTAAGCACAGGCCTATGCCCTCCATAGATGAACAAGACCCAAAGAAGACACTTCAGATTGCAGGTTGTCCCATATGCCCTTGTTGATGGTGTCTTGTTCAAAAGAGATGTGAATGGAGTACCGCTTGAGATGCATTGGTAAAAATCAGATTCATAGGATGTTGGAAGAGTTCCATGGTGGACCAGGTTGGTGGTCATTTTGTACCAAGAGTGACAGCTATAAAGATCATGAAGGTCTGGCTATTATTGGCCCAAGATTTTCAATGATTGTTATGCATGGATCAAGAGGTGCAAGAATTGTGCATTTTTCACAGGTAAAGAGAGGCTAATTCTGCCTTCCATCGCATCCAATTTTAGTTGACCACCATTCATGCAATGGGGTTTAGAATTCATTGGAGTTATTAATCCCAATTCGAGCTAAGGGCACAAGTGGATTTTAACAGCCACAGATTACTTCACCAAATGGACTGAAGTAGTAGCACTCAAGGAAGCAAATGAATCTAGCATCCTAGACTTCTATGAGGGAATAACAACCAGATTTGGTGTACCTACTACAATAATATCAGATAATGCATTGGCATTCATTGGGTCCAAGGTGACTGAATGGGCTGTCAAGAACGGGATCTACCTAAGTACTTCATCAAACTATTACCCCTAGGGTAATGGCTAGGCTGAATCTACAAACAAGAACTTGTTGAGGATCATTAAGAGGACTCTTGATGAAAATCAGAGGTCTTGGCATACTAAATTGAAATCAGCTTTATGGGCTGATAGGATAACTCCCAAGAGATCTACAGGTAATTCTCCATTCAAGCTTGTTTATGGGAGAGAGGAAATTTTACCCATGTCTCTTGAGTTGCCAACATTGGAACTCATGAAATAGTTGGAGTTGTTGGAGTTTGAGCCCATGGAGGTTAGATATGCAGAATTGATGGAGCTCCAAGAAATCAGAAATCAGGCATCCCAAGCAATGGAGAAGGATCAGGCTTTGATAAAGAAGACCTTTGATAGAAAGGCCAAGAATAGATCCTTCCAAGTTGGAGATCTAGTGTTAAAATGGGATGCAGACAGAGCAAAACCGGAAGGCATTCAAAATTTGATGCCATTCGGAGTGGCCCATACATGGTCACAAAGTGTAAGGACAACAATGTCTTCTAATTGTCTTCATTGGATGATGAAGAACTATAGATTCCAGTCAATGGGATCCATCTAAAGCATTGCTACTAAAGGGAAATTCTCCACCTTGTAAATATTATCTTAGGTTTTCATTCCTCCAAGTGCTTGTGCACATTGTTTTGCTGTAGGTTAGTTTTGCTTTCCCTAAGTGCTTTGGCACAAGCTTGTTGTTCCTGGGAATGTGTTTGCAGGCCTTGCTCCATCAAGTGATATTCCATGTTCCTCCTTGTAACGTTCTAGTCAGTTGGGGTATCAGATAGAAAATTAGGTGACTCCATGCCCAATGGATTGCTTCAGGCAACTGGTAACTTCATCCAGCAGGCAGATGACCCCTCTGAGTCACCAAAATTGTTATCCAAAATGTGCCCCCTGCTCATTTTGTGGCTAACTCCCTTTCATATTTCCTTCTCTTGTGCCTCAGACATAATATTTTGCTTTTTAGGCACTCAAAACCTTCTAGAAATGGCACCATTGGATAGAGCTCTTTCTCAGCTTTCTAGAAAGGTAAAGTTTTCCTCCTAACTCCATGTATTTTTGAAGTTATGGCTCGGCGGAGTTTTTTTGGGAAAATTTTCCCTTGAAAGGCCCGCGGCCAATGAGATGCCGCCACGTGGCACCTAGAGTGGTAGAGCACAGGGAAATTTTGGAAAATTTTCCAAATGACCAAAAAGGTGCAAAAATTCAAATTTTTGCCCGCCAACCCAATTTGGCCCTATTTTGCCCTAAAACTTCAAATGGCCATATCTTTCGATCCAGAGCTCGGTTTTTCACGTTCTTTATATCAATGGAAAGCTAGTGAAATTATCTACAAGATTCTAGGGTCAATTTTGAATTTTGATGGAGTTTTGAGAGATAAAATTGAAAAATGTCTCTAGCATGTGGTGATGAGCAGAAATGACGTTTCAACCACCGCTTTTAATGAAGAATGGCTCGCATTCTCTCCCAACGCATGGTTAAAAATGTCGGGAATGGGTTTGTAAGGATTCCCATGCTGTTTTGAATGCATTTTGGTCAATGATTGAACCTCTCCCATGTTTTCCCATGTTTCTCTCTCCTGGGCTCGTCCCTTGCACTGTAAAAGCCAGATTTGGCTCATTTTCAAAGTGTGGAACATTTTTTGTGTATTACAGGTCCCCTTTCTCACCTTGGAAGTGATTTTGGTGGAATATCAGACCTTTTCTAAGAGCTGCAACTTTATTTTTCCTCTCATGTGTTGTAATGCAAGTGATTTTGATGATTAAAATAACAACACAACCTCTCGTGATTAGTTTTCATCCTCTTCCCCGTGTTGTTTGGTTTATTTCGATCCTTCATTATAATTATCAGTTTGTGCATGAGGTTCTTTGTTGCATTTTTTTGGACTGTGTCAATCTTCGAAGTAAAAATGCTCACCACTCCTTTGGTGCATCACCTATTAGCATTAGTTTTAGCTTTTTTTGCATCCTCTATCTCTGTCTCCTTTGGAATTTAGGGTAGGATTAGGAATATAAACCTCTGCAACTCAGTAAGTGATAAATATGACCAAAGGAGTTGAGGAAACAACTTCTAAACTCGGAGATTCCTTTCTCATTTTACAAGTCCCACACTTGGGAAAAGGATTCAATGTTGTGCAATCACACTAGATGCTAGTATGATCAAACTAGAAATATGATCAACATCCAGGGGGTGCTGCTGATTTGCCACAACAGCCCTGGAATGGTACTTCGATCTTTAACCCCTAATACTATTGGTGCTTGGGACCAATTACAAGGGGTGTTTGTGGCAAGGTTCAATGAGAAAGGAGACTAGTCATCGCTCCCGTAACAACTAATTTGTATTAAAAAGAGATCACAAGAGTTAATGATAGATTTTAACACCAGGTTCCATAAAACCTAACAAAGTATTTTGGCCCCAGCTAGGTGAACTGCAAGTATGGCTATCATCTTTTAATTAAAAGTTCTAAATTTAGATATTTTGGTAATGATTCAATCATTGGGAGGGGATTCCTTGCCACATGCCTATAACATTACAATCCAAGCTGAGAATAATCTAATAGATGCCGAGAAACTTCCTCCCATAACTCTTTTACCGATAAACCCCGAGATAGCCCCCTTCCACAAGTACAAATACCAAGCCCTACTCAAACCCCTACATCCTTATATAATTACCCACCTGATTTTACGGCTTCAACTTTTCTCTCAGATCCTCATCTTCCTCTCTTGAGATGGAT
Source organism: Taxus wallichiana var. yunnanensis (assembly GCA_018340775.1). NCBI lineage: Eukaryota > Viridiplantae > Streptophyta > Pinopsida > Cupressales > Taxaceae > Taxus > Taxus wallichiana. The sequence continues at coordinate 698,032,765 of CM031239.1, forward strand.
AAGATGATAAATATCCTAAGAAATGTTTCTAATGAGATAGTGAACCTAAAAGGAATCAGGAGGCTTATCCAAGGAAAAATTATCAAAATTTCAAAGGTAGCCAACCCAATTATCCCTCTCCACACCGTAATACTTAGAGATTACCAATTGTGTTATCATCAAATCAAATAGTTCCTCGTACTCAACGCCACTTCATACTATCTCTCCCAATAACGGGAGAGAAATGGTCCCTGGACAAAACCATCTAGCTGAAGAGCCCAATGCTTGGTGTTTCCCTTGGAAAAATTATCATATGTCAAAGGACTGACCCCAAGGGAGCTTGCAACTAAGGGTAGCCAAACAATGATCAAGAGAAGGTTATGATGCATGCACATAGTGACCCCACCAGTCCGTGGGTGCCCAAAATGCTTCTTTCACATCCCGGATATAAGGCATGTCCCCTGGAACAAGAAGCAGAGATCACACCAGAGCATGCCCTTTTCTCTTGGGTAGAAGGAGAGGAGTCCGTATTCATAAATGAAGTGTCTGTCTTGAAACCTATTCAGTTTAATTATAACACCCGCTTTAAGAAGAGAATCATCAAGTGGATGCACCACTTCAAGTTAAACCAAAAATATGTACAAAGAGCCTTCAACCATCATGAACACATCTTATTTGCCAAGAATAAGGGAAGCTCCAAAGAAAACTATACATGATCAAGATGTCCATCACCTTGATAAGGAAAGGATGAAGTATCAACCACCTCCTAAATCATCACTTCTTGGACCCATCAATATAGTCCAACAGCTTAAAAAGGCACCAACTAATGCATCTTTATGGGATCTTCTAAGTATTCCCGATCAAAAGGAATTGCTCCAAGAAGCACTCAAATTAGACGAGGATTCAACCATCGCGAGCCCCTCGAAAGGATGGGTCAAAGGTGCCCAAGTGCCTACAGAGGCCATATTGTTGAACCAAAAGGGAGAGGTGAGTAAACCAAGGCCCAACCCCTTCTTTTTAACTCTTATTATAGGTAAGAAGTTATTACATAACTCCATGATAGAATCCGGTGCAAGCACTACTGTCATGCCCTAGGAAATTGTAGATGCTTTAGGGATTCAATATGAACCCTTAAAGAAAGGAGTTATGTAACTAGATAGGAAATCTATTCCAACCATTGGGATTATCAAGGGGCTCTCATTATAGTTCTATTCCTTTCCGAATATAATCTGTTTGTCAATCTCATGGTGACTTGAGACTTTTCCTCTCTTGAGATTTCACAACTAAGATCGGGGGTATATGTCTTTGGATTGGTCCCATTTAATCCTACGAACCAAGTATGGGTCCAAAATGAAGGTCTTGTCAGAACCCCTCTCCAAGGAGCATATAATGACCAAGTGCCTTTTGGTTTCGAGGCCTCCCATGCTATGATCACCAGAGAAGAATAACTGTACATAGAAGATAGGGAGCCTCAGGGGAGTGATCATCTATTTAATCTCCCCCTAGAGATCCTTTTGGGAACTTTGACTCAACCATCTTGGGAACTTACATAATTTTTGACAAAAACCTCAAAATCCCAAAGGTGGAAAGGGGGTGATGAACGGGAGGGAAGCCCTCCTGGGAATCCTCCAATGTGGACCCTATATTATGATGGGATTAGGAGAAAGAACAACTTGGGAGCTATATTTTTCCTAATATCCCTAGATAGTAAGAAAATAATCTCAGTCGGTATGTTTCAAGTTCACCTGTACTAGTAATGAGGAAGAGTATGAAGCCTTGGTGCATGATTGTCCACCACCCGAAAGGAGGGTATCATGTAGTTGAGAGTATTTGGTGAATCTGAGTTGGTGGTCACATAGGTAAGAAATATTTCCTCCACCAAGAACCAAGGATGAGATCCTATCAACACTAGGTATGGGATTTGATAGATGATTTTGAAGCCTTCAATATTAAGGTAATTCCCTATGATCAAAATACAAAGGCAGGTACATATGGCCATGATAGGGTCTCAATTCAACCCACCCAGGATTTGATTGAAAATAAAGAAAACATAAAAGTGATCACTCTCCCCTCTATTCTTGACAAATTTGACCATTGGTAGGTGTTTGATAATGACCAACAGGTCATACACTTCCCCAGCAATCAGACCAATTCACAAATCAACTCCATCCCAAGATCGAAGAAACATATGGAGATCACATAATTCAGCTAAAGACAAATAAATTCCCAAGGGGGTTAATTACTCTTGAAATTCTTTTTGACTCGGATGACACTAGTTCTGACTAGAGAAAGTTTGAGGTAGTGAAAGAAGACTATGTAGAACTGGAAATAGCTAAGGAAAATGACTAAAGTCGAAAAGTTAGTGACCAAAAAGAAAGAGATAGACGTGTGGCCTTGTGTCACAAATATGATAAAGTAAGGGATTGGATATATGACTATCTACATGGTTATGACAAAGACATTATTCAACACACCATTGACCTGGAAGAAGGGATTAAGCATGTGCATAAAAATAGAGTCATGTGAACCCTAAGGTAGAATCCTCATGCCCGAAGAGTTAAGAAAGCTATTGGAGGCTCGTATAATTTTTCTAATCAAACACATGATGTGGGTCTCCAACCTGGTCCTAGTGAGGAAGAAGAATGGTGAAATATGACTCTACGTGGACTTTAGAGATCTAAATAGGGCCTCCCTAAAGGACCATTACCCCTTTCCCTCTATGGAATAAATATTATAGATGGTCGCAGCTCCAATGTTGTTTTCTTTGTTAGATGGCTTTTCAGGTTATAACCAAATATGGCTCACAGAAAGAGATCAACATAAAACTACCTTCACAACCAAGTGGGGAACCTTCACCTACATGAAGATGCCTTTTAGGCTCACCAATGCAAGGGCTACTTTTCAAAGAGCCATGGATATCACATTTGGGGCATTAATAAACAAGGTAATCCTCATATACCTTGATGACCTTACAGTATTTACTAAAAATGGGGAACACTTTGATGCCTTAGAAGCCATGTTCAAAAATTTCAAGAGTTTGGAATCTCTCTGAACCCAAAGAAATGTATCTTCAAAATACCCCAAGGAAATATCCTGGGACATGTCATGTCGAAGGAGGGAGTCTCTATTGATCCCGAGAGAGCGCTTCCAATTAACAAGAAGGTTGTTCAATCCTTCTTAGGAAAGATCAAGTTTTTCTTAAGTTTATATCGATTTTGTAGGAATGATCCGCTCGATCACTCTCATGCTAAAAAAGACCTAGGTTTCAAATGGACTGATGAAGGTCATCAGTCCTTTAAATTGATAAAATAGGCTATTGCATCGGCCCCCATGCTCCATAACCCCAACTTCTCAAAATATTTCATTATGTATGTATATGGGGAAAGAATAGCATAACATCTATGCTGACCCAAAAGGAGAACAACAAGGGGAGGAACACCCAATCACTTTCTTTTCAAAAATATTCATGAATATGAAATGAAATACAATTTCATGGAAAGACAAGCTTACGCCATAGTTAAAGGTCTGAAGAAGTTCAGACACCTTGTTATGCACAAAAAAATCTAGGTCATGGTGGCTCACTCCAGTGTCAAAGAATACATAATGGAGGGTGAGATAACTGAAAAAGGGCCAACTAGATAACCAAGATCCTAGAGTATGACATAGAAGTGAAACCCATGAAGCTTGTGAGAGGCAAGGGACTATGTCAATATTTGACACAGAACCTATCCCAGAGGCCAATAACGAATGGGGGGAGGTAATGTACCTACAGGAGGATAGGCCTAAGGGGTGGGTCTCTGATAGAATTCATTTTATGCAAACTAGAAAGTACCCATGTCATCTCCCTTAAAAAAGAGGATATATATAGACAACAAGGGACTCATTTCACCATGATTGAAAACTTCCTTTTTAAGAGGAATTTTAATGGATTAATGTTAAGATGCTTGAAAATGAAGAGGCCAAGAGATTCTTACAGAATTACACCATGGAACTCAGGTGGTCACTTTTTAGCCCAAACCATGGCCATAAAAATATTGCAAGCAGGATACTTTTTGTAATGTCTATTCGGTAATAGTCAAGAAAAAATGGACAAATGCAAGGTTTGTCAAGTTTATGTGGGTTTCCAAAGAAACATGAAATTTCCCCTCAATCCCATCCTAGTTGAAGAACCCTTCACACAATGGGGTCTCGATTTCATCAGAATGGTTAACCCAACTTCAAGTGCCTAACACCAAAGGGATTCTCACAAAGAACCTTTTTTTCACCCGATGCTCGAGGTAGTTCCGCTTAAGGAGTCCACTGAAAATGTGATCCTAGGACTCTTGCAAGATATCACTACGTGCTTTGGTCCCCCCACACTATTATATCTGACAATGCCAAAGATTTCTTAGGGGCTAAGGTATCTGATTTTGTGGTCAAACACAAGATATATCTAAAGTCATCCTCTAACTATTACCCACAGGGTAACGGTCTGGTAGAGTCTACTAATAAGAATCTGATAAGACTCATCAAAATAATGGGACATGAGCATAAAATACTATGGCATGAGCATGTTAAAAAAACCTTATGGGCTAATCGGATCACTCCAAAATAGATCCTGAAAGCTTCACCATATGAAATAGTCTATGGGAAAAGTGTTGTGATGCCAATTTCCTTGGAAATCCCTACATTACAACTATTGAAAGGGTCCAAGATAGAGGAAAATGGAGCGATGCAAGTAAGGCTCGCCGAGCTGGTGGAACTCTAGGAGAAGCATGAACTTGCCCATGAGGCCATGATCAATTACCAACAAATAGTCAAGACGTGGTTTGATTAGAAAACATCATAACCAAATTTCTAAGCGGAACCATCATCTTGAAATGGGATGCAAGAGTAGCCAAGCCAGGGAATCATGGAAATTTTGACCCCTTATGGACCGGTCCTTCATAATAAGTACATGTAAGAAACATAACTTGTTTGAACTTGAAACCATGGCGGAGATCCCTTAGCTATTCCAGTGAATGGGATTCACCTGAAGCCCTTCGTATAAGTGTCTTCAAAAATGTATCATATGTACATATTTTTTTCCCTTCTTTCTGGCTTTTGTTTGTCTCCCCTTCTTTTGGGTGTCTTCACCACATGTCCCGCCACCTCTATCCATGTCTCTTTTTAAATTTAGAGGGAAACGTGCCCAATTATTTCTCTAGAAATTAAATTCACCATCAAGAGTAAATCCCCATTCCTTAATGAGGAGATCCAAAATCAATGCAAAATATATCAAAAGGCACTTGATTTCGGCGCTTTGGGTCATCCGCTCAAAGGGACCATTATAAGAAGTGACCTTGAGTACATGTGAGATTTTACTCCCTAAGTATAAACAGATATTAAAGGCATCTCGAGTTGTTTGGCAGGGTCATTCCAAAGCATTAGAGTCTTTTAAATTAATCGACGAGTATCAAAGCCTCTAGAGTCCTTTCTAAATTTAGAAAGACACCATGTCCACCTTTTGGATTTGTTTAAGTAGCAAAAGTCCTACATGGGGTAACCCCTTCCCCCATCCTCTACGACCTAAAGTAAGATTCCCTGATCCATTGTCCTAGTAGAGTGACCCTTCTGATTAGTGACCCAACCGAAAATATCTTCGACCTCAGTCTCAAAAAAGGCCCAAATCTTTAAGAGAAGCAACATTCACCAAGTTTCAACATCTTGGGTGATTCTGAGTCATTCGACTCTAGAATATGGAGCACAAATCTCACCCAATATATGGTTCCTCTCATGCACCCATGCCCAGAGCTCATAAAAATGTGTGCGGCCTATTTCAACTCAAAGAACCATACAATCTAGGGCCAAAATTTAGCTATGGTGATTACACCACAAGCCGTTAGGGACATGTTGGCCCTAACCTATGACCAAATAGCCAACTTCTATAATGTGGCAAAGCTTCAAAATTTATGGGCCTAATGCCAAAGTAAGGCCTCATTCCTTAACAAAGAGTTGAGGCAATCAGACACCAGTGGTTCAGGGATTTTGGGCTTCCCCATTCCCTTAAAATCCCTCATGACTGACTCTCAGGATGCCTGCTCTATGTTGGCCTTTATTTTTGGGCAAGAATCTGATAAAGGAATTAGGATTTACAGATGGCATCCTTGTTCGGATGAGGACCATCACCTTAAACAAGCATATAGATTCAACTTCACAGAGGTCATCGTGAGGTTCAATTTGTGAGAAACTTGAACATTTCTCGATGGCATCCACCTTTAGGTATTCATATTTTCTCTTCCACCTCATCCTGTACCAAAATGCTCAATATTTCAGTCAGTATATGACTCTGACCTTATGGGATGCAGAGGTAAATCCCCAAAAGATTATCCCAGTATCTGCATGGACCCATATATTGTCCCGTGCATCAGACGTATATGAATTTTTCAATGCTTTTGTGGAGCCCCTTATGCTAGAAATTGATCCTAAAGGGATCAATCACAGAATGAATGACTCTGCACATGGTCTATCCTCTTAGACCCATTGCACCCCTACGACTACTTCTTCACTAGAGGTCATTCCATGATTTAGGTTCACGGATTTAAGGGAGAATCCTTCATGCTCCTAAGGGTTCTCACGCCTCGGGTTGTGGGTCTTGAATTCACCATGCAAAATCATCTTTTGGACATTGAATTAGGCTCGGAGGAAATAAAAAGCACTCTATGATCTCCCCTTTAGTAGGGAGGGGTTACCATACTCAAAAGGTGAGCGGACCACTTGCCTCTCATAGAAGTTAGCCTCCTATGGCCTCACCTTTATCAAAGATTCATGGAGGTATGACCTAGATGGAAACATGGCTGCTACTCTAGTTGCCAACAAAGTCTCTGACTCATGTAAGCATGAGCCGAGGCCATTTTTAATTTACACGGAGCCCCAGGATGAGTCACCTAATATCTTTGTTGAACTCAAGGACATCCCAACTCTGGGCTGGGAGTCGTTCCACTAGGTCAAATACAAATTTGACCCTACTCTGACAATTTCAAAAGGACTCGAGCGTCCCCGAAAAGGATCGAGCTCTAAAAAAATTGAAGCCTTCTAGGAAATATAGGCAGGAGATTGGCCAGACCACACAAAACTTCAAGGATGTCTCCATTGATGATCTATCGTAATAAAAGTGGTAATCGTAGCATAATTCTGATCCGTATAATGAGGACATGGTTGTTCTAAGTTTCGAGTAGTCTATTAAATGAACCACAAAATATTTTGAGCTTCCACAACAACATGTCAAGATCTTGCCTTTGTCTTCCACTTCTCTTTAGAGTCCCCACTAGTGTTTCCTTTCCGACCCCTCAAAATTAGTAGAAAAGTGGAATCACCTTCAATCCCGACTCACAAGAAGCTAAAGTCGATTAACCTCTGGTTCTCCTTCACCTCCACCTGGAACTTCTCTAAGTAGCATCACCTCCACCCGGACTTCTATTAAGAACACCTCCACCTCCACTTTTCCCTTATGAGGTCCCCCTCTATCTAAAGACTCCATCACGTCACTCTTCCTCCACCTAGCACTCCATCACGTACTCTTCCTCCACCTAGCACTCCCCTTCTTCTGCACTTCTCTACCACCATCCCAAGTTTCTCCCCACATGATCACTCCCCTTCTTTGGCCCTAGTAACTACAACATCTCAATTAGTAGTTCTGCTCCATATGGCCTGCCACCTGGGTTTCCATTAGGGGGAAATGGTCTCTTCTTCCTCCGAGTTTTGATACGCAGAGTCTACTAGGCTTCTTGGGATTAGATGAGGGTAAAACAAAAGAATAAAGAGATGTCAACTCTATCTACTAAGCAAATAAATTCTTTATATGACCATCAACAGAGCTCCTTGACCATCACCTTCCTTGTCCCTTAAGTATCCAAGCCCATGGAACATATGTAGCCTGATGACTATTCAATTAGTGTTATGTCGCAGTGGACCTTATTGAATTCTTGATCAAGATAGGTCGAGATGATGAATGAAATAGTGGCAAAGAGTCACTATGGACTACTTAAAACTCAACAATCAGCTTAAGAAGGCACAATCTAGCCTTCGAAAAGTAGAGGCCACAAAGTGGCGGGTCAGTATGGATGAGCTCAAAGCCAAGGAAAAGAGGTAGATCAGCTCAAGAATGAGTTGAAGGATATGTGCACTAAGCAAGCCCTCACATCTTCTCAAGAAGAGGAAAATAATCTAGTAGCTAAAATTGCTGCATCTAAGGCTCGTCAATTCACTCTCGTAAGAAAAGAGTAGCCTTCAAGCCAAGATAAAGTCTTCTGAAGATACGGTCAAGGACTTGACCAACAAATTGGGGAAACAATCCTAGAAGGTGGGGATTGTAACATTAGTATAGGGATTATATGCCTCATGTTGTGACAAGATTTCCACCACTACTGCAAATCTAGCCCCGAAACTTAGATTTATATCCAACACATAAGAATTGTGCTCCAAGGTGGATAATGTAGTCTCCACCATCGAAACACCTTATCCACAAAATTACCTGAGTCAAATCTTTTGATTCAAAATATATGATGCCTCAGACCCCGCTCTTCAAAATGTAGGGATCACTGAAAGGTGGTTGATTTCGTGAAGATCAATGAGATTTTGAGTTGTAACAAAGCTTCTATCAAATTTCAAAATCTCTTGGCATGGCTCCACCAAGGAATAAAGGAAAGGAAGTAGAATATCAATGAATTGGTGTAGCTAGGTTTCCCCTCTCCCTTCCCAGATGAGTCTATAGTCCTATTAAAGGACCAAATTCAATAGCTCTTGATCTCTAAGTGCCAAGCCAAGACTGTCTTCCAGTATTTAAAGGAGGACTCTAGTGTTGCCGAGGTTGAGGAAATAATAAATCCCATCATACAGTTACATTTTTGCTTGCATGTAGTAATGCAAAGCCTCTAGGGTTTCTCCCAAGCTATACTTGATCGCTTCAAGCCTTGTAAAGAAGGACCTACCCAACAGAGTAGGAATGGCTCGATACCAGGCTTCTTTAAAAAGCTCTAAGTGGCGTTCTATAAGCCACATTTTTTATTTTTGAAAATTAGAGGATGTCAGATTCTTCCATGGCAGGCACGGAATCCCTTGGTGAGTCACCAAACTGATTACATTCTTTTGTTGAGACTCTTTTATTGAGCATATTTTTTACCCCGACCCTCACTTATTTTGTTCACTCGAAGCCCAAATCGACTAAGTATGGAAAACTAAGTGGAAGCCCTCCACATGTCTCATCGATGCAACTTCAAAGGTAAAATTCTAATCCGGGTTCCCAAACTCGTGCAGGATCTCCTCATGTCTAGGGCTTGATAAAGTTACTCCCAATAGGTTGAAATGTCAAAAACAATATAAGCAAGTGGAAGCCATCCATGTGTCTATCTGGCACACTTTTGGTATAAGGCTGAAGAAATACGTCCCTAAATAAGTGAAAACCCTCCACATGGTAGAAAAAGATCTTTGCCACCTAGAGACTCTACTGGTGAGACCAAGTAGGAGTAGATGCATGGATCCCTATAAATAATTGAAATATTTATTACTAGATCAGAAGATCAAACATCCGAATTAAATACTAATAGTGGTAGCTCTATATTTAAAATATTGGGGTAGGAGCCAGAAAGATAAGAACGAAAGCCCTATCAAATTGAGGGGGAGAGAAAAGTGGGAGCTTAGAGTGACAGAGAGAGAATGGGTATTTAAAAGGAAGAATTTTTTTCAAATATACAGAGAGAGATTTTAACAAAGAAAAAAAGAAAGGAGGGGAAGCAAGGAGTTCTATATTTTATAGGAGTCTAGCCTCAGTAAGCCTCTATCATAAAAGAAAAGTGTAATCTATGCCTTTGAGGGCCTTATGTATCATTTTCTCTATGAATAAAGAGTTCTTATTCTATGCAAATTGAATTTTTATGTTATGAATCTCCGTTCTTTCATTATAAGTAGTTCTAAATGGGTCAGAAATTCATCAATCTTGATGCCCTTGGAATTTATCTATTCCTTCACTATCTATGAATCGCAATAGTAGACCATGCTAAAAGCTCTTTGATTATCATAGATAATCCCTTTTAAGTATTATGTATCTTTTTGTTTCTAGATTGGTGCATCGCCTTGTTATTTTAAGTTATTTCATGTTTTCTTCTAACCCCGCCTACTCAAGAGAGAAGAGCTAGCTTATGTATGATTAAATCAACCATGAAGAGTTGTTTAGGATGATATGTATGATGGTCAGGTTGAGTTGTTAAAATTATCCACCATTTGGTTCGAGTCCAAAAATATGACAAAAATATTCTCTGATCTCTGTATGATGTTTCATCAAACACTTCTAAGGTAATATTGTCTCAAGTTAAAGATCTTGATATATTTATATGTACCATTGCTATGATAATGAAGTTTTAAAGTTTATATATCTGAGGATGAAGTCAATAAGAGGTCTAATTGAGAAATATATGCATGGTCAAGACTGAATTTTTGTTTTGAAGACTAAGTATTGACTATATGGAACCTCAAGTCGATTTACAATCATGATAGGGTAGTCCAAGTTTGATGAGGTATGTGTGAATGCTTGCAAGATTGTTTCAAGCATCAAGAGGAATCTAATTATGGATAAAGTTAGTTGAATATTTTATTGACATGTATTCAAGTGCCATAGTGAGGTGAGTGATAAAAATGTGAACAACTCCGTGAAAAAAATATGTGTTTGATAGTGTATAAAGAGAAATGTAACCTAGTCAAATGAATGAATTATTGGTTACAACAAAAATTCTAGGTATGAACTTCAAAAAGGGTGGTCCTAATCTATGGATGAAGTATACAATCTAATGATAGTGCATTATAAGGTGGAGTATGTTCTAAGATCTTGAGTAGGTATGTGACATCTAAAAGTAGGGAAATAAGGCATGAACATCGTAGAAAGTTCTAAGTACAAGAATAAAAAGGTAAGATTTGTATTTTTGGAGCTAAAATATGTGTGTGTGTCAAGTTAGAAAAATCTAAGAAAGTTTGTAAAAATATAATTCACTATTCTGGGGTCTACGCTATTACAAGTACAATATATTTAATCTTAAAGAAGGTGTCATTCATGAGTAGGGTTACAAACCTCTCATATGAGTATGTAGGAGTCTCAATGTGTCATATTGTTTTATTCAAACATGAAGATGCATCAAGAACAAATTGAACTTGAATATACTATTATTAGTTGTATGAAGCCCCAACAAAGTTTATATGAGAGTAAAAAGTATTGGAATGTCTTGGAATGCCTTAAAATTTGTCTTTGATATGTGATAGTAAAAATCAAGCTACAAGGTATGCATGATACTTAAGGACTATGTGAAGAGGTTAAGAAAGAGGTCTATGTTAATGTATGTAGACTCAAAGGGGTTTCATTTGAGGTATGTGTCTTGAAATAGTCCTTGAAATTCATGAGAAGATATTGCGCTATGAGAAATATAGTCTCAGTTTAAAGAATCAAGTTATATTATGAAGTATGAAGTTTTGTATATGATTACATTATTTTGTTGAAACTCTTTTGATTGAGCATATTTTGTTACCCCGACCCTCCCTTATTTTGTTCACTCAAGCCTAAATTGATGAAATATGGAAAACTAAGCGAATCCCTCCACATGTCTCATCGGTGTAACTTCAAAGGTAAAATTCTAATCCAGGTTCCCAAACTCATGTAGGATCTCCACATGTCTAGGGCTCGATAAAGTTACTCCCAAATAGGTTGAAAATTCAAAACACAATAGAAGCAAGTGGAATCCCTCCACATGTCTATCTAGGCACAATTTTGGTATAAGGCTAAAGAAATACATCCCTAAACAAGCAAAACCCTCCACATGGTAGAAAATGATCTTCACCGTCTAGAGACTCTATGGAAAGACCAAGTTGGAGCAGATGCATGGATCCCTATAAATAATCGAAATATTTATTCTAGATTAGAAGATCAAACATCCAAATTAAATACTGATAGTGGTAGATTTTTATTTAAAAGATTGGGGAAAGAGCCAAAAGATAAGAATGAAAGCCCTATCAAATTGAGGGAGAGAGAAAAGTGGGAGCTTCGAGTGACAGAGAGAGAATGGGTCTTTAAAAGGAAGAAAACATTTTAGATATACAGAGAGAGCTTTTTTACAAAGAAGGAAGAAAGGAAGGGAAGTAAGGATTTATTTATTTTTAGGAGTCTAGCCTCAGTAAGCCTCTGTCATAATAGAAAATTGTAATATGTGCCTTTGAGGGCCTTATGTATCATTTTCTCTATGAATAAAGAGTTCTTATTTTGTGTAAATTGATTTTTTATGTTCTGAATCTCTGTTCTTTCATTATAAGTAGTTCTAAATGGGTCAGGAAATTCATCGTGCTTGATGCCCTTGGAATTTATCTATTCATTCACTATCTATGAATCAATCACTTCGCTTCCTTAGACACTATGTTATCAGAATAGTAGACCATGCCAAAAAACTCTTTGACTATCCTAGATAATCCCTTTTAAGTATTTTGTATCTTTTTGTTTCTAGATTGGCGCATCGCCTTGTTATTTTAAGTTATTTCATGTTTTCTTCTAACCCTACCCTACTCAGTAGAGAAGATCCAACTTCTTTAAAATTTGGAGGTCACCTTAGGGTGCACATCCCACTAACCTAAGGTTTCCTATGACTCGACTTTTTATTGGCAAGGATCATCATCAACAATATCCATTTTATATATTTGTGTATATGAAGAGAAATAAAGCTACAAGATGTTTCACTAGATCAATGGTAGTGATAATATTTATCTAACTTCCGAGACATGCTTTTTATTTTTGAAGAGGTAGCAGAATTATAAATTCATAAAGTATGTTACGAGTTTGTGAAGATATATCTAGGAAGGGGTAAATTTTATTGAATTTGAATCAAGTAAAGAAGGTGTTAAGAAAGCTTGAGTGACATAGTTAACTATGATTGTAGATATAATTCAAGGGGTAGAAAATAATTGGCTCAATCAAATGTGATAGCAAGAAAAGGAGTTAGAATATAACAAGTAATAACTTTAGGACTAAGACATTCAGTGTGATCCATCTCCATGTATTCGATCAAGGTATATGTTTGAATATTTTCATAAGCGAGCTTAAAATATGATGATATGGAGGATATTAGGAGTATAGATGATCCTTAAATATCCCTAAACAATTACAAGTCTGAAGAGCATCTTGAGATATTTCGTTTATATGAAGAATTTGAAAACAGATCTCGTATGTGAAAGTTATGGTTTACTAAAATTTTCTAGGTGAACATGTAAAATTCGAGACAATGTGCAGTGTCTCGCTAATGTGGATGAATTAGAATGCGACAAAGTGGTGAAATGGTGTGAAGAGAAAAAAATCATGTTTTGGATGTCGATATTTGAAATTCAGCTTACAAAATGGCGGGCCCTTCTATTTTCCAAATGGGGACTCAGCAAGTTCGACACACTCTTTTAACGGAGGGGTTCCTTGAACTCTAACTCATATCACCATTGATGATAAATTATATATATATTCCATTATATTTTTATATCTCCTACATTTGGGATTATATTGTTGCAGGTGTTTGAATTGTAATGTAGGTTTGAATTGTGAATTAACTTGTATTGCATTATAACAACTTGGTCAAGCTAGGAACAAGTCGACCCTTATTTCCATATGTTTCGATCAACTCCCCACCAAATGGTTTAATACAAAAACTTATCAAATCATACGGTCTATATAGTTGGGAAGATATACTTAGCATGGTAGGACAAATAGACATAATCCTAATAAAATCCAACTCAACCCAACAATGGCCGAACAACCATGCTACACTGCCACTACGTGGTTATCCATGACTTGGCCAACACATTGGTCATTCCAAGAATCTCACAAGTCGGTCCAATGGATTGGGAGGTTTGATCAAACTATGCATCAAACAAATCTATGTGGAAGAAAAACTAGTTAAAATGTGGATGTAACTTATTATAAATAGGTGGGCCTTTCTATATTATATGCCTAAGCCTCCTAATCATGCAAACCAATGTGGGATAAGGACCCCACAATAGTTCAAAACACCGACAAAAAGATAGGAGGTGTGGATCGACCCCCTTGCAGCTCTGGGAACAAAAATTACAACTCGTCAACATGCCAAAGGGATCAGAGATTAGCTCCATCCTATTTAAACAAGATCTTTTGACAAGTCTATGAACCAAGCAAAGAAGGGGTAATTTTCAGAAATCACTCAAATTGAGGCACTTAGAGTCAAAAGATTAAGCTTCATTGTAAAAACGAGAATTTATCATAATTATGAGATGAAGACGACGATGTATTTATTTTTTGACACAATTGCATGGAAAGGGCACTTTGGAGAACTTGTAGAGCCACATGTGAACTTGTAGACAAAATATGATAGGTGATCAAAGTCATAAATCTATTTTAAGATCTTAGCATGTGTATTATGATCTATTAATCTATTTGTGAAGGAAAAATTTTACTTACATTGATATTAAATATATCGATTCACGATTAAGTGAATCCAAAGACATAGCCCATTCGGGTGAACTCCATTATTAACGTGTGGAATTTATTTTCAGGTTTTCTATTTTTGATCGTATAAAAAATTAGTGTAAGGAATTGATTAAATTGATTAAACAAAAGAATTAAGTGTAAAAATTGGATTAATTTTAAATTTGAGAATCCGTTATCCACAAATGAAGAAGTAAATGGATAAGAAATTTTAGATTAAAATTCAAATTGAATGCATTATGAAACTCACTTGTGATCAAAATTTAATGGTTTTGTAATGTTCCCATTTAAATCATGAAAAGTTAATTAAAATAGAAAAATTGATCTATTAAGAGAAATTGGAAAAATTGGGGTTTTAAATCACTCAAAAGTGAAACAATAATCACTCTTGATTAATTTTACAATCAGAAATTAAAGTATCCAAAAATTTCAAAATGGTTCCTAGGGGTAAAACCCAATTTTGGATCAAGTTTTGGTATCGTAAAAGGTATCAAAAATTACAAACCTTTCTAATATTTGAGAAAGTTTTGGTATCGTAGATGGTTTAGCTCAAGTATTTTCTTTAGTTTGGTTTTTTGCAATTTGGGCTTGATATTTCCATCAAGTGTGCATTGTTTAGAAGTATAGGTCTGTAATAAACCATGGGGAAGATGTCAAAAAAATTAGATCGATGAAATTGAGGGAATTAATCATCGATTCAGAACATAATGCATTCCCTGAGGTGTCAGATTATTCTCCCAGAGGAAAAGATTGGCATACTGAAAAAGAAATTGAATCCAATGACGAGCTCTTGATGGTGTTGCAACTTGGTGGACCTATGAAAGAGGTATATTCCACTATTGATGAATATAATATGATATAAGAATGTATTGTATGTATTACACCACATAATTCCTCTTCCCATATAGAATTAGATTCAGGAATTGTTTTGGCTGATTTTGAAAAGAACACAAAGGGCATAAGATCTAAACTTTTGATTAAAATGGGATTTAATGGAATTGGCCTTGGTAAGGATAATCAAGGAATATCTAACCCCATACATATTGAATAAATGCCACGTTTTTTAGGATTAAGGTATGGTATTGTTGGGAAATGGAAGTTGGAGAAGGCTCCACAACTACTGAAAGAAGACAAGCTTCTAACAACAAAGAGGCTTCCCCATTAGCATCTGGTGATTCATCCTCAGAAGAAGGATCTGGTAAGAGATCACCATGAAGAGGTATAGAGATTCCTATCCCTCTTATTTTCCATAAGAAGAAAGGATAAGGTAAACATCTTGATCTATTATCTACATTTGAGAAATTTGGTAATGATATGCAGAAAATGTGGTATATCTATCCATGCATGTTTTGTGGGTTGTTTAACCTTGTGTAGATAATTGTAGGAAACATAAATATTTTTTGTAAAATATTGAAAGAGATCATTCTGTTAAAAGTAGCTAAGAGAAAAGTAGTTTAGGTAAATTTCCTACAAATGTGGATCATAGAAATGTGGAAAAAATATTTAGAGATCACTATAAAAAAATAGGTCATTTAATTGATAAGTGTTGACATCTTCATCCTAGAAAAATTTGAAAATTGTTAAGAAGGAAATAATTATTAAACCAATGAACTTGAAAATGACCCCCCGTAGTGGTTAAGGTAAACATCAGAGTGAATCAACCACCTAAACAGGTAAATGAAATTAAAATGGTGGGTAAACAATTCTTCGCCTTTCATGTTTTCATAGCAAGACATCTTGATTACCATGAAAATGATCCAAGGCATTTTTGGATTCCTAGTGAATTGATAAAAGGAAAAATCCCATGTATATTTAAGCTTTGATTTGATGAAGTACCCCAGAAGGGGAAATGCAGGTGACAAGTTTATCATAATTGGATAAGTTGTCTTGTTTATGGGTTTTGGAAAACTTCATTTTTGTGAATATTGACAACAACATATACATTATTTCTTATGGGGCATGATCAATGATCATATGTATTTAGAGTGTTGTTGTTTAAAATTATGCAAAATGTTTCATGTAGGAACTATTTGTGTGTGTAACAATTATACAAATTTTTGTAGCCATGCATGATTTTTGCACATGTTATAAGTCTTTATTTTTAGGATTTAATATTTGTAACTATCAAACATGGTTACAAATAGTATGTATAATTTTTACACTAACAAGTTGTGAATGCAGGTTACATTTTGCATTTTTGACAGTGGTGTAGGATCAATGTACAACAAATGAGTATGAAATTTTCGTTGTCATATCAGTTACAGTAATGGCCATGGGTGATGTTAATTTTAAGGTATTTTGACATTTATTGAAAAATTTAAAATCTTACCATCCTATAAACTAGGTTCTATATGTTTTTGATATGCATAGAATCTATTCACAATACGAATTAGGTGAGTTTCTCTTTTGAGGAAAAAATGGTCTTCTTGGGAAGGAGTGATCTAGAGAATATTTAGAGTTCAAACGATCCCTAAATATCCCTAAAGAATTACATTAGTGAAGAGAGTCTCAAGATATTTCCATCAATATGAACTAATAGAAAAAGGATCTCGTATGTGCAAGTTATGGTCCACTGTAATTTTCAGCCAACAGCCAAATTTGGTGACAACACACGTCTGCTGATGTGAACGAATCAAAATGTGATAAGTGGCGAAATGGTGTGAAGAGAAAAAAAAATGTGTTTTGGATTCTAGTATTCAACACTCATTTAAAAAATGGCGGGCCTTGCTATCTTTTAGGCTCAGGGGGCCTCAACAGTTTGACAAACTGCTTTAATGAAGGGGTGCCTTGACCTCTGATTCATATCACCATTGATGAGAAATTGTATATAATTTCTATCATATTTTATATCTCCTACATGTGGGATTATATTGTTGTATTTATTTGAATTGTAGTACATTTTGAATTGTGAATTAACTTTTATTTCATTAGAATAGCACTGTTAAGCTAGGAACAACTTGACCCTTATTTCCATATGTTTGGTGGGGTGATAAACTCTCAACCGAACAATTTAATACATGGGCCTTATCAAATCAACCGGTCAACATTGTTCAAAGGTGGATATACTTAGCATGGTGGGACACATAGAAAAATTCCTAACAAACCACAACTCAACCCAACAATGGCCAAACAACCATGCTACGGCTTGCCCTACGTGGCTATCCATGACTTCACCAACACATTGGCCATTTCAACAACCTCACAAACTTAGCCCAATGGATCAAGAGGTTTGATCAAACTATGCATCGAGAAAAATATATGTGGAATAAAAAATAGTTAATACTGGAAAATATATTTAAAATCCTAAGCCTCCCACCCCAAATGCAATGTGGGATAAGGCCCTCATAATAGTTTAAAATGTCGACAAAAATATGGAGGTGTGGATCAACCCTCAACCTCAAAGGAAAAAAACTCAGAACTCGAAAACATGCCAAAGGGCTCGTGCAATGTATAAATTAGCTATGTCCTATTTAAACAGACTTTTGATAGGTATGTGAACCAAGCAGCAGAAGGGGCCGTTTTCATAAATCACTCAAATGAGGTAGTTATGCTTAGTATTAGGCTTTCAGTATAAAAAGAGAATGTCTCGAGATTCCGACAAAGACAATGACATCTTTTTTCCATGAACTATTGTATATTTCTTGGTGTAGGAATTTTTGGACACAATTTAATGGAAAGGGCAATTTGGAGAGCACATAGAGCCACATGTGAACTCTTTGACGAAATCGATAGTTGATCGGAATTTGCAAATATGTTTTAAGATATTAATGTTGATATTATGATATATTAATCTATTTGTGAAGGTAGAAATTTTACTTCCATTGATATTAAATAGATCGATTCACAATTAAGTGAATCCAGAGATGTAGCGCATTCGGGTGAACTCTATTATTAATGTGTGGATTTTATTTTCAGTTTTACTTCTTTTGATCGATTAAAAAATAAGTATAAGGAATTGATTAAATTGATTAAGAAAAGTAATTAACTGTAAAAATTGGATTTAGTTTAAATTTGAGAATCCATTATCCACAACATAAGAAGTAAATGCATAAGAAATTTTGGATTAAAAATAAAATTGAATGCATTTTGAAACTTAGCTCATGTGATAAGAATTTAATGGTAATATTCCCACTTGAATCATGGAAAGTTGATTAAAACAAAAAAATTGTTTTCTTAAGATAAATTGGAAAAGTACGGTTTCAAAACACCTAAAAGTGAAACAATAATCACTCTTGATCAATTTTACAATCAAAAAATTAAAGAATTTGAATTTTTTTAAAACGGTACCCAAGGGGTAAAAACTATTTTCGGATCATTTGATGAAATGGTGATAGGGGATAACTTAGAATATTTTTTACATGCTTGGGTTGCTTTCTATGGCATGGAAGAATTTAATCGAAATGGATCAAGATATGTTTTATGGAAATTGGTCCTTAAGATAATATTTCAAGCATTGAAGGTAGAACTTGGGTTATTAGTCTGAAGGAGTGTGAAAGGATTGTGTTGGTGCTCAATTTAATCATGCCCTAGTTTGTCCTAGAAATTCTTCAATCTGCAGGCTCATCATATTTTCTATTTCCATGAATGGATGTGTGAAAGGTTATTTTCATTTGTATGTCAGTTGAAGATACTTCTCCATGGCCATGGATCACATTTGGGCCTTGTATCATTTCCAAATTCTTTGTCCTTAAAGAAAAATTCAATTCTGGGCACAAATGGTGATTTCCCTACATTTTACAATTTGATGGGTGTGTTTTCCCATCAAATTATATCTCAACATCTTCAGCTACGTGGTCACTTTTGATTAGATGAGGCACATTGGGTATATTTTATAACTTGTACATTTTTTCCATGTTTGTAAAAGATCAATTTGGCCGCACCTAGTTGAGTTCGATTGGCCAATCAAATTTATAAAGGCAGAGTGAATTTCTCTTTTTTCCCCAAAGGTGTATACATGTTCATTTTTAATTGGTTGCAGCCCGATGGGTATTTTTGGTGAAATTTTCCACTTTGGTCACATTTGTAAAAATACCAAATTAGCCCCATGGCCCCAATAGTCTCTGATTGGCTATTTAGTAAATATGAAGTGGCAGGAAAAAGTCTTACTTTGACCCCGAAGGACACATGGCAGTTTTTCAAGTTACAGTAGTAGGTCGGCGGAACATTTTGAAGTTTTTTGCCTCTTTGTATGAGGGAGAAAAGTTATGAAATAACTCGCAACTCCACTAGGGCCCACATCAAAAGTTACAAGTAGGAAGGTGGGTCATGGAGGAAAATTGGAAATTTTTCCTTTTTGTTAAAAAGGGTAAAATTGCATAAATGAGTCGTGACTCCATCAAAGGCCCAGATTAAGCCATGTGTCGAGCTCGTATTTCAAAGGTAGAGGGGGTGGGGCAAAATGTGAAAATTGTGCATTTTCTCCAAAAGTCATAAAATGCAAAAGGCAACCCCAAGCCCGCTTTGAATCATATTTTTCCATGTGGATGACTCTAATCTAAAGTTGAGAAAAGGGCGTAATCAATGGTTGTTGTGCATTACATATGATTTTGCTGCCATTTTTGCTCTAAGACTCTTGGAGATGTGAATACACATTGTTTTTCATCATTTTTGATGAAATTCCTTGTTGTTTTTGTCTGCAAAGTGCAATTGAATGGATTTAGAGCTTAATTTTTGAGTCTAAGGAATGTAAAGGTTGATATTTTGAAGTTGGAATTTCTCGGGCACTTGCAAAAACGTGAATTACTAGAGAAACTGGATGCAGAGAAAAGTTGCATAGGAAAGAATAGGAAAGGGATGAAATGTTGGAGGTTGCATGCACGAAGGATGAAAATGTGCTCCCAGTTAAAATAATGATGGAGATATTTGAAATGATTCATCTTTTTGAACAACCTGGGAACTTTTGTCTGAAAACCCGTTAAACACCATTTTTGGAAATTATGATCAAACATGTAAAAACAAAGGTTCCTCGAATATTCTTTTCTTGGGGAAATCTTGGATGTAAATTGAGTGTTATAAAAATCATGCTTTAGTAAAACAAATGGTCGGGATTTGAATTATTACGAGAAAATTTGAGAAATCCCATCTTCCGAGAGACCATATGAGTAACTTGTTAATCTCTTATGTTTTATATTTTATCATGTCAAGTTGGTTAAAAGTGTATAACCATTAAAATCTCCGAGATTGTTCAAGAAACCTTCCCTACGTCCGATGAATCTAATCAAAGCCAATTAATTTATGTTAATCTTGGGAAAATTTGTGTCTCGATTTTTTAAGAATGTTTTCAAATGGTTTTGATGTTTCGTTGCAATCTTGTGTTAAAATCCCTATGAATCACATAGGATATCATCCCTATGATATTTTAGTGGCATTTGAAATTTCATTATGAGAAAAGCCTTCATCCCGTAATGAAATAAGAAATTTAAAATCACTTTACTATAATTTTTTTGATAAATATTGTCTCTAATCCTTTGAGTGTATCTTAGGCGTGAGGAACCAGAGAGGTATTTAATGCTTAATTGAGTCTTTAGCTTGATCCTTCGTGTTAAATTCTTGAGATTGTGTGAAACTCATGCAAACTGGGCCTCCATTGATGCACACCTTCTAGTTGAAGGAATATTTTAGCTATTCTAAAGCATTCTTTCATTTAGTTTTCCAATTGTTGTGAAGGTTCTCAAAGATCTAGAAAAATCAAGTTTATCCTTCTTAATCTCCCACCAAAAATTATTCAAAAATAATGAATCCTACCTGAACTACCCCTATTTTCCCTGTATGTCAAAAATGAATAAATTCTTCTGCCAAAATATGTAGAAGCAATTAGGATTCCATAATTTCTTTAGTAACCTTAACCTTGTTTAGAAAATATCACCATTCTTTAGAAGTGACAACTCGTGAGAGTTAAATTGTGGTGCATTGATCATATTTTCTCAAGGTTTCCTTTCAAATTTGTGTAAAGAAGGATATCTTTATTATCCTTCACCAAAAAAGGTTAGAAAATGGGTTCTCTTACCCACGGTTGAAAGGAATAACCTAAATTAGTGAGAATAGATCAAATCCTTTTGAAGGTGCTATCCATTTCTCCAACATTTGAATGACAAAGAGCTAGTTGAATCACCTCCCCGGCTAGAAAATGACATACATGATGATTTATTTATCTCTAGTCTTCTTGTTAAATCTATGGTGATGCTCATCTTGCAAAGGAGAATTAATTTGGATACCAATAGATTGAAGATAAAATTGGAGGATATTAGTTTAGGGGAGTTGTTGTGATGATCATAGAGGGTCATGTATTTTTATTTATGTTGTTTGAAGTCAAGAAGTGGAAATATAGTCCGAGGGGACTCAATTCGAGTAGGTAATTTTTTTTTTTGTGCATCGTTTCCATTATGACGTATCTTTTTCCATGTCTACTTACCATTGTTCCTTTTTCATATATGTCAAAGGGGGAGAGAAGCATCATAAACATTAGAAACAGTCTAGTAGGTGTGTTTGCATTCATGGTTTCCATTAATGTTTTTGAAGGAGGTTGTCATCAATGACAAAGGGGGATATTTTTGAACATTATGTCTTAGTGTTGTCATTGATGTCAAATCCATTGATGGAAAAGGGTTTTTTGGTGTTATATAAGTCTCCATGAGATGTCTTTTAGTTTCAAGTCTAAAGGTTGATTAATAGTGTCAAGGACTTGGTCAAGTTGCCATGGTGTCTAGGTATTGTTTCAAGCATGGTACAAGCATGGATGGTCATTGTATGATTCAAAATGGTTTTAATGAGTTACATCATGGTCTTAGAGGTGTATATTTTCCTACATTGAGTCAACATGGTTAGTTCATGAATATTCATTGTGTGAAGAGGTCATTCTAGGACTATTCCTAGTCATAGAACATGCATAATAAGTTAGAGGTATAATTTTTGGAGAAATGAATTCATGGTTAAGCATGGGATAAATATGGTGGCACTATGTATGAAGTGTACAGGGCTTATAAGGTTAGTTATAAGAGGTTTACTGATGTTTCATGCTCTTTGAGAAGTACGAAGGTGAATACAAGACATGATAAAGACATGTAAGTCATTGTGGATAGAGAGTTTCATGCCTATTTGAGATATATGGATAGTTTTATTAGTTAGAAGATGTTTTCACGATGCTTCATGAAAATTTTCAAGTCAAAATTCTGAAGAAATGGTAAGATATGAATTTTTGGTAAACCCGAGTTTTGAAGAAGGAAAACCAGTTCAATTGGCAATTTCAAATGCTTGTTGTGAATTGTGTTCTTTACATGGGATATGGAGGTTTTGAGGGATGTTTTTACACTAAGACAAGATTGTTTTTGAAAAATAATGATGATGTTTTTATGAACGATCGTTAGGAAGGTAAAATGGTTTGAAACCCTAGTTAAACCCTAACTCAATAACGACTTAGAGGAAATTGATTGAACCAAGCCGAATTGATTGGTTTTGAAAAATTTATGATTGGAGGTTGTAGAGGAATCCCCCATATCTCCAATGAGATATTTTATGGCATGTGCCAATATTTTGGCCCCACCTAAAAAGGAAATTTTCTGTAGGTTTTCAATTTGTCCAAAAGATGTCCACTAAACCTAATGTCTAAATCACCATTTATGGTTCCCGGGAGTTTTAGTACATGTCCATGGTAGTTTCAGGTCATATTTTAGGTCCTAATATGTAAATTTTACATATCTTTGAAGACTGGTCTTTGGGGTTGAAAAGGCAGTTTTGAGAAGTTACAAATATTGACTTGGTTGAAGGCCTTCCACTATGAGTTGGAAGGAAATGTAAGATGTTCTGAAAATTAGATTCAGAGAAATTTCCAATGATATATGTTTGTCTCTTGGTGAAGAATTTTTATGGGTGAACCAACTCAATTATGAATGCCTAATTTTGGGGTCTTGAATCCAGTTTGGAGAAGTTACAGAGTTTGAGTTGTTTGGAGGTCTTCCACTTAGATTTAGATGAAAATGTGAGTTGTTTTGGAAAGTAGATTCAGATATATTTCTAATGGTATATTAATTGAGTCATAATTATGAGTTTTTATATGTCCAGGTGGTCACTCTTTAGGACTGAAATTTTGGGCCTTAAAGACCTAGTATGTGTGCATGCTTCTCGATGAGTTTGATGATTAAGATGGATGTTTTAATGCTTCATGTTATTGTTTGATGATGTTGGGGAAATGTGTATGAATTTTTGGAGCTTATTGTTTCTTGAATTTTATTTTTGTGTTGTTGGAGATCATGATCCATTCACCAATGGTTGGAGATTGCATTTTGAGTTTGTGTGTGTGTCTTCTGGAGCTTGTTCATGTTGATTTGACCCTTGTTGACCCTTTTTGTCCTTTGTATATGTTTTATATGATTTTTTTAATGTAATTTTGAGTTGTGGTGACTAACCTACTTGGTCATGGATGACCCGTGTGTGTTTTGGATTTGAGATTTCTATATAAGCATGTCAAATGAGTCATGTGTGACTAGTTTTGGATGGGGAAACATGTGACCCATAAAGGAGTAAAGGAGAGTGTTAAGGGGTTAAGAGCAGATCTAAGAATATCTATGAAGACCTTAATAATATTTAATACTAGATATGTAATGAATATTGATACTTCCAACCCATGAATAATAGATATTTATCAAGTTAGATAAGAGCTTGTTTGGATGAGGGTTGGTGTGTTTGAAGAAGTTTTGAGCTGAAATTAGATCACTATTAGTTGTGTGAGAAACATTTTATCATTGAACAATAATTTCAAGGTGTTTTATTTGGTGATCAATCACCTTAGGGTGTTGTAGCCTCCTTGTGGGGTTGGTACCTCACAAAAACTAGGGGTTGGTGCTCCTTGTAGGGTTGGTGCTCTTCTAAACTAGGGGTCAGTGCTCCTTGTTAAGTTAATGCTTAACTAAATCTCTTTGATTTGAGTTATATAAGTAGATTTTTAATGTTTTTTCTTCCCCTTGAGGGTTTCCTACTTAAATTTTGTATCCTTGTGATCTCTCTTGCATCTTTCTCATGTGTATGGTTGATTCATGGTTAAATAAGCACACATGTGGTTGATATATGATTGAATATTTGTTTGAATGATAATAAATGATGAATGAAATGGAATAAAGTTTTACTAGACTAATTCACCCCCTCTTAGTCCTTGTGCTTATAACATGATCTTATTTTTAATTAGGATCTTGTCTTGCATGTTGTAGAGCTTGTGCACGTTCTTCCTCTCATGTATCAAAAACTTTTGTAGCTTCATGACCGTGATTGAATCTTTCTATGTTAATCTAGATAAAAATTATTCAATAAAATGTGAGATATTCTTGTGTATCCTGAAAGAAAAGAAGATTAGGCTATAACACATAAGCATTTCTAGGAATGGTCATTATGGGAAAAATACACAATAGACATCAAGGCTCTTAGGATTCTCAAATTCTATTTTTTTTTAATTTTTCCAATAAATGATTCTTTTTGGATATTTTGGTATCGGGAGTGGTGTAGAACAATTTTTTTGGAAAAATAATTTTTCGTAAGGAAAGATTAATTTATTTTCACTAAAACTTTGGGACTATGTCCCTCCTCTTTATGATGGGAAACTTAGTAATTTTGTGACCGTGAGGTGAGGATCACACTGGAATACTCCACTAGACCTTTGGAAAATTTCTTACATCTACTTCACGGTGGAATCTTCTTAAGAGGTAAGGTTAAGGGGATCAACAACCTAGGGGAAGATGGGTTAATTTGTGAATAGAATTTCCATAGTTTTACAAACATTAACAGAAGTAAACCACACTCAATTAGAGGAATAATTTTTTTCTAACAATGACAAGACACAAAAAGTCATGGACACATAATTCCATTAATCCATTCATCAAAGACACTAACACATTCCTTGGTTGTACAAGATCATCATGTGCACAAAGATGAACAAGTAGAGAAATAGAGGAAACATAGAGAACAAAAATGGAAAAATGTTATCTTCTTCTTTCTTCTTAGTAGTGCAATAGCTATCTACTTAGAGAATCACAATTGAAAACCATTTGGAATGAGGGAGTCATCCAAATAAATAACTTTATAAAAAGACTCTTCACCTACCCCATATGATTTTTCACTTACCCTTACAACTTGTGACCTTTCATATTCCTAAGAAAGAAATTGAGTCCCTTTTTATTAGTTAAAGAGAAATAATTACAATGTTTTACTATATGTCATATTTAAATTAATAAGATTAAAAATAGAAAAACACCTTAATAATGGAGAATTAGAACATGAGAGATAAAATAAGGATGAGAGAAGAAGAGGCGAGAGGATCATGTTGATGGAGAAGAAATGTTGATCAAAGAATACTTGTCAAAGATCACACAAGGAGTCCACGTGGGATAGAAGGCCCAAAACCAAGGGCATGGAAGGACAGGAAGGACCCACACATGGAAGGAAAGTTTAGATTTTAGGACTTATCCAATTTTGAGCATGAAGACCTATTTTTAGAAGATGGCATGCGAAACACATCAACGATGTAGAGACATGCGCGCCATGCATTGTCTATCTTTGGAGAAGTGGATCAAAGCGTTTTTGCATGGAGATGAGATGAGAATAGAATTGACACTTTAGTTAACTACAAGAGGACTATAGATAGCACACTTGCATGTGTGGCTATGATTGTAAATGGCATGTGGCTATTAATAGCATGCGGCCTATTTCTGGAATAGATAAGTAGTGAAGGGCAAGTCCCCACCCTATATATATGTGATGTTAGGTACATAGTAGAGAGAGCTAGATGTATGAGTGTGAGAGATGTATGACTCGAGAGCTATATGTATGTGTAATAGAGAATATACGCATATGACTAAATCACTGTATCAGTTCCATATGCGCATTGGTATAGATTGACAATACTATAAGGAGCTTTTGTATTTACTAATAGATGGAAGATATTGGCTGAATCTAAGTGTCATTCTGTGTGTAGTTGAATAGTGCATGTTATTAATTCAATCATGATTACCGTTTAAGCTTGTTCTTTCATAAATCTGAGTGTAGCATGCATTGTAGAATGATGGATTAGTTATGAATCTATATGTTTCTTCCTTCATCATGTTAACATCCTATTACAACAACCCTAAAGAGGGACCTGGTACCTTTGTGCACTTTGGGTGAGTGCTTAGTCTAGGCTAAGTGATGTGCCAGTGTGACTAGGGTGTTATCTGGTAAATTCTAGGCTACATAATGGTTTCGCCGTAACCTCTTTTCATTTTTTTAGGATGGTTTGCGATGAAGATGTACCGGTTAACTCTAGCAAGTATTGAGGAATGGATACATGATCTAGAGGAAGAATATGCATGATGGTTCAACAATGGATCGAGTTTAACGCACGCACTTGGGTAGAACATGAACCTATATGACAGCTTATATGAGAGATTTTTAGCTATCTTTCTAGTAGAAATATACGAGTGGCTTACCCGCTTATGCATCTCGAAGTGGAATTGCAGGCATCACGCACTTTCCGGACGTAGGAAGAATTTTAGGCCCTCTATGATGCTAATCAGTCCGACTCACGTGGTGGATATGTGGTTTCATGGTGTTCTAAACAGTTATATTATGGAATATTCAATTTTGACATACTCTTGCCCAGAGGTAGCTGAATTCAAGTTTTTATGGTATCTAAGAGGAACATATTTGTAAGGTATTCCACTGGCGATCAAGATATTAATGGTAACTTTGAACCTGGAGATTAAATCGATGGCTAACTAAAATTTTCCACGCGAAGGGTAGGAATAGGTCTAGTTTAAGATGGAAGACCTAACAACAGAGAAATAGAGAGGAAAGGAAGCTTAAGTATAATGAGGTGCACGAGAGGTAGATAGAGAAGTATTGTTCCATTGTAGAGAGTATGGCATGGATGAGAGAGATGGCTCATGAAGGATTTACAACTCACGTAGAAGAGACGTGGAGCCGGAGAATCAAGATCTCCCCCATCTTGCAAAGCATGATAGAGATCACCCTTGGCCTCACACGGAAGTGCACCGAGAGACTACATGGAATGCAGGTGCACATCTTAATCCACCTAGTGACCTAGCCCTTGTACTTGATTTTTCAAGATGATCTAGTATGATGAGTAACCAACAAACTAACTTGGGAAGTAGGAGAGCAGGAGTAGGTTAGGGATCAAGTACATCAATGGTAGGATAGATGGCTTCAATTTCATTTGGAGGAGCATTCTTAGGCACATCATCTGCATAGAATGTGAGTGTGCAGAATGTTGGATTCACCTCTAGAAGTGGAAATACCTCACAGACTATAGGGGTACAATATAGTACTATTATCGGAGCAGAGGGAGTACATCTACATGCCCTATTCCAACTAGTAGGTGGTGGATCAAGAGGTATAGGTGGTTATAGTTCTAGTGGATCTAGTGGTTCTAGAGGTAGAGGGAACATAGGAGGTTTCGGATCGGGTGAGTCAGGTCAACGCAATGAACCACATAATATCTATATGGAGATGTATCTTCATCTCCCGGAGTATATAGGTATAGAGGATGCTACCAAACATGTTCATATGTGTGAAATATTTTGGCGTACTAAAGGGATCATGGCTCACGAGCAAAAGACAATTCAATTCACCACTAGATTACAAGGGCGCGCACACGGTGGTATAGGAAGTTTGACCCTACGATCAAACTTGCATGGATTATGCAACATTGAGAGATGCTTTCTTAAAATAGTTCCATATCCTAATTTTTATAAAAAGAGTATAAGTGTGCTCAAGGATATCAAGCAAGGCACTACTGAGAGAGTGTACATGAGTATGATGCTTGGTTTAAGACACTTCTATCTAAGCTATCTTATGATATTCATGCTAGCCAAGATGCATAATGGTTTGTTGGAGGACCGATTACACCTTATAGAAGGACCTTTGTCACATAAGACATACACTCGATCCACATGAAGCACCGGGAGAAGCTTTACGTGTTGGGGCGCTTAGGAGCATTGACACTTGGTGTTAGTCCATTTCTAGAGGCACATGATTACAGCTATGGAAAAGTAGTTAGAAAAGCTATCAACAAATTCAGCCCATGAAATGCACTCAGAATTTGATGTATAGATTGTGAAGTGGGAGGTGACACCAAGGATATTTTCCCTTGCGTATCAATACACTCATTCTTGTTGGACTATGAGATTTTTCATTTGAATCATGATGCTAGCCACTCTTCTTTTTCATAAGCGCATGATAAGGAAGAATGTATCTTGATTTTGCAAAATTTGTAGGTCCATGACCCATGATAATGCGAGGATTGTTGGCTGATTAGTCGGATCTAGGATGCTATAGACCTTGGGTATGACAGGACAAGTATAAGAAATAATTCTAAGGGTAAGAATGAGCACCGGATCATGATCATAATTAAATGTGCTATGACAGGAATGAGGGCATTTTGAAGGAGGTCATGGAAGGGGATGTGGATATCATGGTGGATATGGAGGACGAGGCCGAGGTGGAGAAAAAGGTGAGTTCCCTCATGGAACATGTTATACATACGGATCTCCCGACCACTATAGGACTGAATGTCCTTAGAATATTGCATGTTATTTCGTGGAAAGAACTATAGCTATGAAGAGTTCCCGGACTTACATGAGCATATGAGTAAGCAACATAAGTAAAAAAAAGGCAACTAGATGGTTAGAATCCAATGTGTGGTAGAAGATCGTGGATGCCCAATATAACCAAAGGACTGAGGTAATTATGGTGAAGATTACAACACGTGTTGAAGCAACAACACGAACAATAGAGGCATTGCACTAGAAGCCTATGATCACCAAGGAGGAGGTTTTCATGCGAGGTACCTAGATCTTGCTCATTAGAAGGAAGTTTACCAGATACCATAAAAAGTGCTAAGGAATATTCAGGTGAGATACGATGTATCTAAAGCAAAGAAAAGAAAGCATCAAAAATAGTCAAAATTGATATCGATGATCTCGTGAGATGTGTGTAAGATGTTGCACACAGGAGAACATTATTCCACTAATAGGAAGTTTGTTAAAAAGGAACACTTTGCATGCAAGTCTTGAGATTGGACGATATATTCTACATGGAAATATTCCCCACGATAACATTGACTATGAAAAAGAAATTACTCAATGTCTTTGTGGATGGGTGGTGTTAAGCAACATATTGATCGATACAGTGTGAAAGTAAATGTGCTAACATTAGATGCATGGGTACAAATGGGGAGGCCTCCATTCGAACCATCACCTAATGTGTTGTTTATGGAAAACTAGACTAAGGCCAATCCCATAGGATTTTTGAAGGATGCATCTATAACTATACAAGGGCCAAGTTCATTGGGTATTTTGAGGTATTAGAACTTGCGAATCGAGACAATTTTCTAGCCCCGCTGGATGCCCTTGGTGTTATGCGAATAATGCTGACTTGAGATTCAATAAGGGGTATATCATCTTTGAAAACAAAGAGGAAAGGGTTGTGATACCTTTAAAATATGGGAATTCTACACCATATGTTGAGCCTCTAAGTGAGGAGGATTTAAACAGAGTCTATGTACATGCTATTCAGGACCTAGAGGTCAATGAACCATCAAAAGAAGGCATCCTATAGTGGGAGGATTATCATTCTATTAGTGATACTATGAGTATTGCTTGTGACAATTGGGCTCATGGTACATATGAATTAGTAGGGCACGAGGTGAAAAGCATGGTTGCACACAAGAATGGACTTCATTTGATTCAAAAATAGGTAGCACAATACCTTGGTATATAGGGACATGAAGATCTTCCTACCTTTCTTAAGGCCATGGAAACACAATTGACAAATCAAATTAAAAGGAGAGATATGTTAGTATATACACTATGTGGGATAGTAGTGCCACTGAGTGAGTAGTCCACATAGATAATCTTATAAACCGGGAAGAGATTGGAATAGCTTTGTCTACTAAGTTTATAAGGAACAACCCACCTATGAAAATATGTACTAATCATGGTGATCAACACATTTCAAAGATCACATTTAGCAAAGTGTGAGAGACTCGGACAAGAGGATGGGAAGCATTACCACGTTCACTATGGGTGCATAGATTATATTCTACGCTACAAGGATGTACACACGCTTGGTATGTATACATAGAACTACATCGAGACAATGGAAACAAGCAAGATTTGACCACAGGAATGATCTAGACTTTTGACTACTTCTCTAGACTAAACCTCCTATAGCAGAGGCATTAAAATTTGTCAAGCATTTAACTATAGGAGATAGTGCAAAAGTAGAAGAGCATATTTAGGAATTTTTGGTGAGGAAAAGTTTAGATCATGTTTTGAAAAGGAGGAAGAAATGGACTCCATTCTACTTGAATGCACTTGCTTTGAGAAAGAGAAAGGAAAGATGGTTTACATCGTGGATGATGAGGAAGTTGAGAACTTGGATATTGAACATTCCCACAGGGTGCGCGAGGTCTTGGAAAATGAAGAAAAGGATAAGCACACCTACCACGAACCCATGAAGAAAAAGAAGGTGAATATAGGGTTGGAGGTCGAGCTTAACGAGGCCATAATGGAGATTATTGCTCGATTCGGAGGTAGCAAAGATCATCGAGTTACTCGGGGATTATCAAGACTTATTCCCTCGAGGATATCATGAACTTAAAGGCATACATGAATCACTTGGGTAAATGAAGATCAAAATTAAGGATGGTACATGGCTAGTTAGAAAGAGACCTTACAGAATGAATCTTAATTTGCATGAAAAGGTAAAGGAAGAAATTGATAAAATGTTAAAATCTGGAAGTATCAAGCTCCTTGATGAGTTAGAATGGGTTATCCCAATGGTGATTAATATCAATAAGGATGGATAGATTAGGATATGTGTGAAATATAAGGAGATTAATGTTGCATGCATCACGATCCATTCCCTACGCCATTCACTAAGGAAATACTAGGAGTTGCAGGTGTAAAATATATTCCTTCACGAGATAAATTTTTCGGGTATCATCAGTTAAAATTACTCAAGAGGATCAAGAAAAGACAAAATTTACTATTTAATGGGGAAGTTTTGCCAATACTATGGTGCCCTTTGGATTGAAAAATGTTCTGTTGTATTCTCGCGAATAGTTGTTTATACATTTAAAGACTTTATTTATAACTTCTTATAGGTCTACCTAGATGATTGGACAATATATGGGGCTTATGAAAGATCATTGTAATAATCTATGCTTAATGTTTGAACGATGAAAACAATTGAGTATCTCTTTGAACATCAAAAAGAGCATATTTGTTACACCATTTGGGATCTGCTAGGACATATA
This sequence comes from Taxus wallichiana var. yunnanensis, assembly GCA_018340775.1. Lineage (NCBI taxonomy): Eukaryota > Viridiplantae > Streptophyta > Pinopsida > Cupressales > Taxaceae > Taxus > Taxus wallichiana. Next base: position 698,064,528 of record CM031239.1, read on the forward strand.
ATATGCAAGGAAGGTTTTCTAGTTGATCTAGCCAAGGTTGCATAGCTCATTTTAGGCCTAGAAGTGCCTACCACCAAAGTGAAGTGCATGATTTTTAGGTCATACAAGATATTATAGAAAATTCATAAAAGGGTATGCTAAAACCTGCACCCTTGGAAGAATTACTCAAGGGGAAAGGTACATTTTATTGGGGAGAACCAAAGCAAAGTGCGTGTTTGAGATATTGAAAGAGAAGCTTACTACTATGCCCATTCTATGTTTTCCTCATGGGATAAACCATTTCATGTGCATGTCGATGCTTCCGGTATGGACATTGGCATTGTGTTAGCTCAACTTGGCCAAGGTATTATAGATCATCCAATCTATTTTGCTAGTAGGAAGTTGACTCCCGAGAACAAAATTATCTAACTACATAGTACGAAGCTTTTTCAATGATCTATGATTTGTACAAGTTTTGACAATACTTGTTAGCAACACCATTCATGTTCTATACATATCACATGGAATTGAAGTACTTGTAAACAATCCCATCTTACAGGGGCACATATGCGAGATGGGTGCTCTTATTTCAAGAGTTTGACTTCACAATCAGTGAAGCCGGCTGTGAAATAAATTTTGGACCATATCATTTATCTAGAATCAATTCGGGAGAGGATGCATGAGACAATTGAAGATAAAATGCCCGATGCATAGTTATATAGGTTACAACACACGCCCATGGAATTAGAAGACATTGTTGTCTTTCTACGAATAGGTATAACACCAAAAGGAATGAAAGCATTAGAAAAGAAATAGCTTGGTATAGATGCATCACCATTTATGTTGATCAGTGGTGACCTCTATAAGCTAGGTAGAGATGAAGTATTACACTGTTGTGTATTAGAGCGTGAGCATAAGGATACTATGGAAGAAGCTTATAGTGGTATTGTAGGAGGCCATTATGTAGGTAATGCGACTACCAAAGATCCTACTTTACGGATTATGGTGGTAGACATTGTATAAAGACTCAGTAAAGAATATTGTAATGCACGTGACCATTGTCGATTTCAGGGAAAACTAGGGCAAAGAGATGAGATGCCTTTGAGACGATTACTAGTGTCGAACTGTTTGAGAAATGGGCCATTGATTTTAGGACCTATTTTGCTAGCCACACGAAGGACTCAATTGTACTATGTCATTACTTGCACAAATTATCTCACGCGGTGGGCAGGAGAAACACCTACTAAGGACTCGTACACAAACTATAACAACTAGGTTTATGTGGGATAATCTTTTTAAAAGATATGGATGTCCCTAAACCTTGACAAGTGATTAAGGTAAACACTTTTAAATGGGACAATCAGGATCTTATTATATGAGTTTATGGTTACACACCATAAAACTACACCTTATCATCCTCAAGAAAACAAAAATGTTGAGGCCTTTAAAATGATTTTGAGATATACTTTGAAAAAAATTGTGATGTTGGAAGAAAGGATTGGGATGACAAAGTCTCAGTTGTTCTTTGGGAATATAGAACAACTTACAAGAGATTGAACAAAGCCACACCATTTCAATTGGTTTTTGGCATAGAAGTTGTTCTCCCTATATAATTTATCTTACCTTCTTTGTGCATTGCACGCACTGGAGGTCTATCTCGATGAACAAGATTTAGAAGAGCATATCGAAAATATGATTCAACCGGATGAGCATTGAGCCATAGCATGATGGATTCGTAAGAAGGAAAAGGCCAAGAAGAAGGCATGGCATGACGGTAGAAACATATGGGATAAAAAGTTTGGGATTGACAAATGGTACTTATTTATGACTCAAAGTTCTTGTGCCATCCAAGAAAGCTCAAAGTAAATTGGTTAGGGCCATATGTTATCATTTCTATGCTTGAATCGTGTGCTTTCAAACTAGAAGAACTTGATGGGACATAGCTACACAATTAATTTAATGGGAGTAGGTGAAGCCCTACTATAAATAAGTATTCTTGGTGTTTGTAATAAGGTAGTATTGTCATTTAGCTTAGGTTTTCAATTCTCGTATTTCCTTAATGTATTTCCTTCATTATCGTTATGCTTTGTCAATTTAGTTGTTGTTCTTATGTAATAAGCACGCTTTCACGCATGAAGCTAACTTCATGTATGAAAATGTTTATGCATAGAGGAATGCACATAGTTTTCGTGTGGGGTCATTGTAGTTATGCAAGAAAAATACCGTGGGAATTGAAAGGTGAAAGGAATAAGCAGTTACTACAAGTGTGCTTTAAGTCAAAATAATATTGTTGCTTCTTAAAAGGGACCAAGGATGGAGATGAATGAAAGAACAAGATAACACGAGGTAAGTTGAGGCCATGTTAGCTATAGGAGAAGATACGGTGATGAGGTACCTAGGCGTAGGAGCACACACTCGAAGAGAAGTCTGTGACCATAGGGTAGGAAGGCATGCTAGAAGGTTATAACTAGGTGTGAAGATGTACATACAGAATGAACAAATTTGGCCAATGAATGAGGGGATATTTGATAGGTAGAGGAACAATAAATGCATCAAAATTTAAAATATTTATATAAGGATGGGATGTAGATTCATTTACCATTGTGAATAAGAGTATTTGATTAAAGAGCCAAGTGTGAAGAGTTGAGTGGTCAAGTTAAGGTGCAAAGGGTGTGAAACCAAGAGTGACAACCAGATCTATGTGACAAGAAGCTTGTGTCCTTGGTGGTGAAGGGTTTGAGCGAAGCGAGGAGATAGAAAAGAGTTAGGTTGTGAAGTTTCCACCTAGGGTAAAATAAAATCAAGCTAGGGTTTGATTCAAGCAGAGTTGTAGAGAGTCAAGAGGAGACATTTGAAAGGTAAAAATGGCACCAAAGAAGGCATCTATAGCACTAGTAAAAGGAAACAAGAAGGTAGTCATCGAGGAGGAAGAGATGGAACCTAAAATCCATTTTCGAGATACAATATCTAGGATTCATCATCAGCTAAGAATGGGATTAACCCATCGAAAGAGCAAAGTGAGTGAATACAATCACAGAATTCGAGAACAAGAAGGGTCTTGATTCCTTGCTCACTACTAGAATGAACAAGCACATAGAGGATGACATGCTAGTTTATGATAATGTGGTGAGAATATTTTGAATAGAATTAGGGGGTCTACCAGTTGTATGAGCTTCCATATTTTAGGAAGTATGAGCCCTTATATCGTGCGGTGGCTCATGAGCGGTGGTGCACAAAGATTTCTTCTACTTTGCATGACGTGAGAGTTAGAATATCATCTGCGCTTGTCTCATCAATTACATGTCCGAATGCCACAGGGAAGATATAAAAGGTGATCTCTTAGATAAATCCATGATTTAGAAGACCGCACAAGAGTTGGGGTACCAAGTGTCTCAATGCGGAATGGACATAGACAAACTAAAGAATTGTCTAGTTGTACAAGCTACTGATACACCTTGTTACCAAGTTTAACAATCGGAGTGGTGGTAATAGGTAAATACTATGTGGTTAAATGTGGCACGTAAGATGTTAGAAGGACAATCTACAACATTGCGGCACTATATTACTGAGCAAATAGTCGAAGCAACACACACAAGAAGGAAGAACAACTTTGGGGATGTTCTACTATCACCTGTATTTATAGAGATTATAGTACCGAGATGGACCAAAGGATAAAGTATGGGAATACCCCATGGAGAACAAGTATCCAACTAAAAGATTCAACAAATACCTATACAAGGGGCTATGATAGATGATGTAAAGAAAAGGGTAGAGAAGTGGTATGGCACGGGCTCCATGCGGAATTTGGGGAAGAGTGGCATCCCAAAGGACCTACTAGAAGTGGTAGGGAAAAAGGTTCATTTATTGTATATCAGCATTTCGCATCATGCACTTCCCAATGAAAGATGGAGTCTGGAGCCCTTGGTGCAAATTTCCTTATGCATTCATTGCAAGGTATTTTCAAGCATCTGTTCATAGATTTATAGAAACGCACCGAATGGTATTCAATGCGAGATAAGGTATCTTTGTGACTAACATACATTGAGGAAGAAGTATGTGTATCCTGGCAGAAGTGCTTATACAGAGAGGATCATTTCAGAAGTATTGAATATCAAGCCAATAAGCCTAGTTGTAGTAGATGTGGGGGTAGCATTGGTGTATCTCCAGTTAAATCCAAATATGGAGAATAAAAAATATGTGGAAGGTGATTTCGCACTTCCAAAGACCACCAAAGGAAGGCATATAATGGAGAACATCCCAGCACTTAAGCCCATAGAGCCAATTGAAGTGCAGGATGAGGAGGAGGAGCATGAAGATAGTGGTGGTTTGGAGCATAAGGGTAGGAGACATCCTATAAATAAGGGTGAAGTTTGAGTGCGCAATTACACCACCTCAGCCATAAGATGTGGATGATGAGGACTTGAATGTAGTCCAAGGCGAGCATGGGTTTAAAAGGGTATTTAGGAGAACAAGGACCCAAGGTTCTACTCCAACCACTTTGCATAAATCACCTAGACTCTCCCCACAGAAGGAGGCTATCATTTAGAGAACGAGGAAAATGAAGTTGAACAAGGAGGTGGAAGAGTTAGAGGAAAGCATGCCTAAATCTCATACACTTCCAGAGAACACAAAAGAACAGGGTGAGGCATCAAAGGAAAAGTAAGAGGATGAGGAAATACCAGAGGAGATAATTACGAGAAGATGTTCGGGACGTGGAGACACAAGTCCCAAATTTGGAGGCTAAAATTCCTAACAAGAAAAGGTATAGAAGAAGAAGTGGAGAGCACATTCCACCAGCCATGGGGTATGTAGAGGTCACAGGAAAAATTATCCACGCCTACTTCCAGAGCATGATAGCGCGATAAGCAGAAAGATTTATTCAAATGGGAGTTAATGGATGAGGATATGGCAACTATGCGCACTTGAAAGCAACTATCATGGTCAATGCACACCCACATGGATGAGCCTCAATTTTGATGTGTGTGAAGAGTCATGCGTTTTAAGGTGATCAAGAAGGCACCTAAATCTAGACACATGACACTAAATCTTACCGTGTCTATCGGATGAGCAGGTCAGCAATGCATTGGTGAAAGTTTCTACTAAGGTGGCTATAAGAAACATGGAAAAAGTTTCCATGATTAGAGTGCTATGAGAGGAGTTGAAGACAACGGATGAAGAGATAGTGCACATAACACGAGAGAGTGACTTCACACGTAAAGAAGAATGAGGTGTTTATAAGCATTGCAGAGGAGATTGGGGATAATGTAATCAAATCAAGGCCACACTTAGAGGCCAAGATACCACGACATTTCCTTCGTAGTGATACACTATGTGGGAAATTTGGTGGACTTAGTACTCGAAGATGAAACTTTTACATGTATACAAGTACCAAAATGCTCTGAACAAGATTTTGATCAAGAGAAAGCATATGTGATGAGAAAAGTTGGATCTTATGAAGGGCTTTTGCAGACATTACAAGAAATATTGAAGAAAGAAAAATAGGCTTAAAATGTATCCATAGCTCCGAGGAGCTTATCAACATCAAGACCCTTGAAGAGAACAACAAGGTTTAGAAAGTAATGAAAGATGAGAAATTGGGACACACGTAAAGATTATCAATGGTTAAATAGAATAGTAAGGCCCCGGTAGCAACATAAGAGCCACACAAGACTCAAATTGGAAGAGCTTGGAAATCTAATCGCACGAAGATGGACCTTTTAGAAGGAAGAATGACATCAATGTCTAGTGTTGTGTTGGTTCTGAAAAATAAGAAAGGATAAATTGCAAGGGATGAGTTGGAATCCATTGATGTGGACATCCCAGAAAAAGTAGAACAAGCACTCACTGATTGACATGTATTGGAGGCTGAAATAAAGGAGGAGTATCCAAAGTTGATACTACAAACCGATACGAGGATGTTGCCTAATAACCTCATAAAAATATTTATTTATCTACATTCTTTCATTCTTATGCTTTCCATTCTTCTATTATTTCCTTCAATTTTTGGAGATACCCATTGTCGGGATGACAATGCGATTAGTGTGGGATAATGTTGATCAAATAATACTTGTCAAAGATCACACAAGGAGTCTCGTGCATGGGATAGAGGCCCAGACCAAGGGTGTGGAAGGATGGGAAGGACCCACGCATGGAAGGCAAGTTTAGATTTTAGGACTTAGCTGATTTTGAGCATGAAGACCTATTTTTAGAAGATAGCATGCATAACACATCAACAAGATAGAGACATGCATGCCATGCATTTTCTATCTTTGGAGAAGTGGATCGAAGTGTTTTCACATGGAGATAAGATGATAATAGAATTGACACTTTAGTTAATCGCGTAGGACTATAGGTAGCACACTTGCATGTGTGGCTATTAATAACATGCTACCTATTATCGGAATAGATAAGAGGTGAAGCGCAAGTCCCCACCCTATATATGTGATGTTAGATACATAGTAGAGAGAGAGACAACCTGGATGTATGAGTGTGAGAGATGTATGACTCGAGAGATGTATGTATGAGTGCGAGATATGTATAACTAAGAGATGTATGTATGTGTAACAGAGAATATATGCATATGATCAATCTTTGTATCATTTCCATATGCGCATTGGTATACATTGACAATAATTTATGTAAGGAGCTTATGTATTTACTAATATATGGAAGATATTGGCTAAATCTAAGTGTCATTCGATGTGTAGTTGAATGGTGCATGTTATTAATTGAATCATGATTACCATTTAAGCTTGTTCTTTCATAGATTTGAGTGTAGCATGCATTGTAGAATGACATGATTAGTTATGAATCTATATGTTTCTTCCTTCATCATGTTAAAATCTTGTTATAATAACCCTAAAGAGGAACATGGTACCTTTGCGCGCTTTGGGTGAGTGTTGAGTGATGTGCCAGTGTGACTAGGGTGTTATCCGTAAATTCTAGGATGCATCAAGAAACCTCCATCAATGAAGATACACATGTTAATGAGCTCTATGGGAATGCAAATGGAAAAATATCTTCATCTTTGAACTCCTTTATGAAGCATGCTATTACATGTGCCACTTTCTCTACTCGATGGATGTACATAAGGATTAGATCTATCATCTAAGTCTTAGAAGTAATGCAACATTTTTCATTACTTCAACCAAGATTGATGATCCTTAGTGATTAAATAATTTATTTAAATGAATAAATATTGTATCTAAATATGTAACAATGCTATAATATAATCAATTAAAGTAAAACATTGAATTCCAAACACATAAATAATTAAGTTTGAAACCCTAGTTACAAATGAGAGATAGAAAGATTTAGTTGATTTGAAAATAATCCTAGACTATGTTGAGATGAAAAAATGATGAACAAGAGGATGGAAGTATCACATCAAAGCCCAAAAAAATGCATAAGTGTCATAATAAGTTTGAATGGGGTGGATAGATTGGGTTAGGGGCACTTGTGGTGCTCAAGACATATCCCGGCAATTGTGACTTCTCGGAACCTTAGAAAACTAACATCGGAGGGTCGCGAAGTGTTTTGTGTCCATTTCTTCCTGTGACTAGTATGTCACATCACGTTCCTGTGATGTCACCTATAACTGTATTGAATAAATAACCTAAACCCCAAAACACATCAAATCCTAAAAATAAAATAATGCAAATGAGGGCTCAAATTCTCCTCGATCTGTAAACAAGTGAACTTATAACCAAGGGTCGCATTACATCTCGGACCCAATGTAGTTCTCTCTCAGTGTGTGTGTGTGTGTTTGTGTGTGTGTGTGTGTGTGTGTGTGTGTGTGTGTGAAATTGTGCCCTAGGTAGATCTTGTGCGTGTCACACTTGATAATGATCAATTAATTAGATGTAATTGATGTAAATGGATGTGTTCATGAAAGAATGAAATTATCCTTCTATGAAGTGTACGTAGAAAAACGTAGTCCCTTTCCCTTGTTTGGATGCTAGATGGATGCTTGAATGCTCTTGATAATTCCTTTGGATGTAATGTCGGTGGTGAAAGCTAATTCTTAACACTTAGTCCTTTATTATGGTCACATAACTTTATATTTATATGATTCCCTCGATTGAATTTCATAATTCACCTCAAATTTTTGACTACCAAAAAGATAAGATGCCCAAATGGCTAGAAAGGACCCAAAAGATGTGAGCAAAGTACAAAGTGTAGACACCTATAATGTGGATCGAGTAATTTAACTACTTAAATATTTCTAATTATCCCCTTTCCTGTAAATTAACGACATATAGTCAATAACATACCTTCTGTCTTATATCACTGTCTTTGATTAATTACATTACGCTAATTAATTAACCCTTCTAGTGCTCAAACTACCAATTAACGACCTTCCATTAATTAGTGTTCCTTTATATCTAGATTAATTAATTATTCTTAATTAATTAACTTCCCCTTCTATTAAATCAATAAATCATCATTTATTGGATTAAAATCCCCCATAGCATAGATCATACTAACATCCCTCTAAAAGCTTCAATAAGCTTACACTCACCTATTAGTTTTTTTATTAAGGGCAAATAGTTTTGAAGGGACTATACCCTAGTATACAAAAGGGCTCAAAAGCCAGATAGTAAAGATGAGAGAAGCAGCCCAGAGAAGGGCAAAACAATCAACCAAGGAAGGCTCAATAGCCAAATATTACAATATAGGTGAAAAAAGGATCTAAACGTACAAGATCCAGAAAAAAGAAGGCAAGATCAAAAAGGAACCAAAAGAGAAACAGCATAAAGAGCCCCACCACAAAATAGCTCCAGAACCACCCGATGACAGCCACATCGTAGCCAAAAAACAGCATCACAACAGCCCTTTACTTGATGGCTCTTTCAATTTTGGTCTTGATAGCCTGCAGTGACATGAAGAAGGCAATGGAAGTGGCCTGAGAGGAGTCTTGTAAATCTGCTTGGGAAATTGCAATGTCCCTTTTCTCTTTAGGGCCCCATATGTCCTCATTGATCCCACTTAAACTGCAAACACTGTGGACATGTTGTTCAATGAAATTATAGATGCTTTTGAGGGTAGACAATATGCAGTCATTTCAGCTTTTAGCATTCCCCAATCTGCCATCTAAGGACTGTAGTTTCTTGAAGATTTCACCAATAACCCCCTCTTCCTCCTCACTTTGAAGGATCCTTTTACCCTTAGCTCTTTCCATGTTTTTTATAGCCCCTTTGAGCTCTTGTATCTCCTTTTCTAATCTATCCACCCTATCCAACAATTCCTCCTCTTTGGGCTCCTCCACCGGCTTGCTAATATGCAGGAGGTTTTCAGCTAGTTCCAAGTCCTTGTGGCTCCTTAGGACTCATTGGGAAGTAGGGATTTTGGCTTTGAGGCTCTTACTTTTCTTGCTGGAGACAACATCTTCATTCTTTCTTTTTAGCAGGGAGGGAGTGGGAGCAGTGTGGGCAGGTGGAGGTATGGAGGAGGGAGGTGGGATAGGATTCACGGAAGGGCAGTTGGAGAAATGGTGGTGAATCAAGAGGATAAGGCCCTGGTGCAAAGGGATAGCCCTAGAGTGGCTTTGAACTTCCCTTATAGATTTCTCCAGAGTTAATCAGATAATGAGGAAAGCTGATAATGTTATTTCTACGAAAATGATTTAGAAAAATCAGATGTTTTTGAGGTATAGTCACATATCTTCCTTCAAGGGTAACATACCTTACCACCATTTTGGCTAGTTCAGCAAACGGTTCAGGGATCGACTCCACCTTGAGGCCAGCAGTCACGAACTCAAGATTCTCTCCCTCTTCCAGAAATTTCTTGGTTTCCACCTCCCTGTCTACCTTCTTATTGAAGAATTTTGTGCCTTCCAGGCTGAGGCCCGTGATCTGAGCTATGAGCTCTTCCGTGATTTCCATTTTCATGTTACTATATTTGACTATTCTGTTCTTCCATCCCCGGGTGAATTTGATAGAGATGTCTTGGTCGAAGCCTTGGATCCTTTCAATGAAATTCGACAGGCCCCCGATTTGTAGGTAATCCCAAAGCTCCGTGTTCTCTTTCCACTCAGGATTGTGGGTTGGTTCGGTTTTGCATGGCGGCCCCCCATGTTTCCTCTGCACCTTTTCCTATTCTCAACGGTAAAATAGCTATCAATGTGTGGAATAGGCCAACTTTGATTTTGGTATTTGAATCTTTCCTTCCCGTGAAAGCCAATTTAATAATTATGCTACACTTGTTATTATTACCCCGCTCCTCGGCTTTCCTCCTATGCCAAGAAATGATGACAGCCCAGCCCGCACAGATCGCAACAATCATCCAAATATTTTGTGATGTCATCATCATGTACTTGGGGATCCGCACATTAGCATCTAAAATACAGCCGTTAGTTATGATTTTCACTGCCATGGAGATCAATGATTATGGCTTTATTGACATGAGCGGGCAGAACGTCCCCTCCAATCCAAGTTTGAAAGGGATTATTAACACCGAAGTTAGCCAAACTGTCAGCGACCCTATTTCCTTCCCTATTAGTTAATCACTCTTGATTAATTAATACACCCCCTTCAACTCCCATGAATCACTAATGATATATTAAACTCCTCTAAAGCAAACTTAAAGTATGCTTATCCATTACTAACCTAGCTTTGCTATTATCCCACATATAATAGGATGCAAAGATTTTTTAAACAAAAGGGTTATATAAAGAACCCTCCTCCTACCTTTCTTCTTACACCTTTGCATGCATATAGCATAAAATATAGGCATTTTCATCTTTGAGCATCCTCCATTAGTGTTGAGCTAAGTATCTTCATCTTGCATTTCATCCATCCAAGATTTGAGTAATATGGAGAGAATCAAAATGGCCTTCTAGCCATGTCTTGATGAGACTCCATTCTAAAACCCCGGGATCAAACAAAAATCACAATGATGTAGCCTAGAATTTACTGTGATAATACCCTAGACTAAGATGATGAAGGAAGGAACATATAGATCCATAACTAATCCATCATTCTACAATGCATGCCATATTCAAATCTATAAAATAACAAGCTTAAATAATAATCATGATTGAATCAAGAACATGCACTACTCAATTACACACAGAATAACACTTAAATTCAGCCAATAACTTCCATCTATTAATAAACATAAAATCTCCTTACAATAATGGCATTTTGTACCGATGCATGCATGGATCTCGATACAGTATCTATTCGATGCACACATATCTCAGTATGCTTACCTCTTATGCTCTACATATAGCTATATATGTCTCTCATCCCTCTCTCTCGTAATTCACTACGATATATAGGGTGGGGACTTTCCCTTCACCGCTTATCTATTCCAAAAATAGGCCACATGCTATTAATAGCCACACACCGTTTATAGGCATAACCACACATGAAAGTGTGCTATCTATAGACCTCTTATAGTTAACTGAAGTGACAATCCTATTCTTAGCTCATCTCCATGTAAAACGCTTTGATCTAATCCTCTAAAGATAGACAATGCATGGTGCGCATGTCTCTACATCGTTGGTGTGTTCCGCATGCCATCTTCTAAAAATAGGTCTTCATGCTCAAAATAGGCTAAGTCCTGAATGATGAACTTTCCTCCATGCACGGGTTCTTCCTTTTCATTTGTGCCCTTAAACTTGGCTTGTTTTCCCACGTGGAATTCTTTTTGTGAGTTCTGTCAAGTGTTCTCTAATCAACACACATTTTGATTGCTTATGTTCTTCATAGGTTCAAAGTTTAAGTTTATCAATCATAGAGAGTAGGAAATATTTTGGCATGTTATTTTGATTCATGTATTGAAGACGCATTTCCTTTAAGATCTTATCTTGATGGTTCATTGTTTAATTAGCATTTTATTTTGAATTTATGTAGATATTAGTTTAAATTTATAACTTAGTTAATTATACATGAGCACATTTGGCACGCCCGATGGGATGGATTCATAGTCTCTTTGATTTTAAAGACAAGTTTTAATTAGTTTTTCTTAATTTTTGCTAACCCAAATCATGCAAATGTGAAATAAGTTAAAATCCTTAGGTTATTTCACTAACTTTATATGCATTGAGTCTCTCTTATGGGGTTTATTGTGATGGTTTTCATTAGTTTTGAGTTAAATTAGGAAAAATATGATCTTTTAAAGGGTGCATACATCAAATTTATGTATTTTGACATCATCTATAGGTACCCGCATAGGTAATTTTTAGGGGGCATGAAAAAATTCAAACTTGTGCACAGTGTCCAAAAGGGCACACACACACTTTGATTTGCAAATATGTCCCACTACTAGTTGTACCCCATGTCGGCTTTGGTTAGACCTACGCATACATTGGAAAGGCCGTGTACACCTCTCTACCTACGCATGAATTCACTTTAGCTCTTTATTTTTCTCGTAGTTTACTTTTCCATTTGTGCATATGCTTTAAAACACATGCAAGTTCCTCTCTAGGTGCACACACATTTTCTAGACCTTTTTTTACCCTTTGTCCGATATGCGCACTATTAGCTTTCCTGAATATACAACTTTATGCCCGTGCACATGCTTAGCTCACTGTCATTTTTAGCATAGGCACACACATGGTGTTATTAATGTGCACATATTTTAATGGTGCACATACATTATGAATGGCGCGTAGGTCACGGTAACACTACAAATCTAAGTGTAATTTTAAAATTTACAAAAGCTTGTTTTCTTGTTGTGCTAACTCCTTGCAAGTTTATTTGGGATTAAATTTTATTTTATAGGGTATATCTTCATGCTTTTTGCTAATTTGGCTTGTTTAAGGTTAATAAATGTTGTATGTTTGTTTATGAGATTAGAATCACGTATGATCTTCCCTCACACCTTTTAGGTGATCTTGGGAATCAGAAATGATTTCTACATCTTTTCTATGCTTTGGAAAAATATATCATTACACTATTACTAAGGGAATGAATGTCTTATCCTCCTTTTGTTTGTGGAAAAATACTAAAATATTCATGTATGACCTTAAAATTTTTGCCAAAGAATTAGAGATCTAAATAATATACTAATGCAATTTCATGTTTTCTCAAATAGTGTACAACTAATCCACATTAAGTCTAAAAATTAAGATAAAAATACACCAATTGGATTCATCAAATGATATTATTTACACCACATTTGGATAAGAGTACGCACCATCTCAATTTAAACTATGACATAACCCCTTTGGCATAAGCCTTAAGCTACAACAATGGGGGTGGTCCTAGAACCCCAAAGTAGTCCATGTAAGAGGGAACCTTGTGGACGAAACCGGAAGTTCTCCACACACCTACTTGACTAGTTTACACATGAGATTTAGCATCAAAGTTATCTGTATTGTGACCCCAATGAGAATACAACTGAATACATTCATTTCTCATTATATTTGAAGGGGGTAAAGTAAATTCGGATACTCTCCAGACTAGTCGGTGTGACTTTCTTGGAAAACCAAGCTCGTGAGGGTAACTTGTGACACCTAGTTGAGGGAACCACCTAGGAAAGCCATTTTTTCTTGGAGCCAACTTGACCATATCAATCCAATCGTTGTTGTAAAGAGCCTTTACAAAGTGAGAACTTTATCAGAGTCAAAACCTTGTTTATCAAACAAGAGGAAATTCTATTAAATTTTAAACTAAGCATCATTCATCACAAAAATTTAACTATAATTTGACCTAGTTTTTCACTCACCATAAGATGGGGAAAAATTATGCCAAAGTGATGCCAAGTATTTTTCACCCTATTTGATCTACTCCTTTGCTATCTTTTTGATATTTTTGATCAAAAGAGGAGCATCATACATGTGCTATTAATTGATTGTGTCCACCACTTTTGCACCCATTTACATTTTTCCTTTCTTGAGAATGGATGGTAAACATTGAAAGTGTATTGGTACATCTTCACATCTTGATAGCCTTTTGATCTTGATACCCATGTCAATATTCTCATTGTAGCTAGGCTTTCTCATCATTAATTTTCCTTTGAGGTGTTACTTTTATAACATCACTTCGATACAATTTCAATCCTTATATCTTGTTTCTCGTAAACTAAGTTTAAGTTTCGAGATTGTAGCGTTACGTTGCTCACATAATAACAACTCCTTGGTATACTTTGACTTTACCTCAACCTTGAAAAGTGTTATTGTTACATTTTTTGTGTCATATCAAGATCATTTCGATACTAATATCTTTATTTTCCAAAAGCTTAGTTAACGTATTTGAGTAAAATTGTTGCGTTGCTCGCACTTGTAACTTCCACTTTTTGAGATTTAGGTCTTGTTTGTATTTAGACGGGTTATAGTATACCTTGATCAGAAATCACTTCAACCCTTTGTTAGTACTTATGCCTTATTTATTTTAAACTTGACGTAAGTATTGACATTGTGTTGATCATCTTGCATCTAACTAATTTTGAGACACATTTTTTCATAGGAGTATTTCCTTGTATATTGGATTTGTGTTTTGAACTTGCATGATTGTTCCTTATGATCATTCACCTTATAGAATTATATTTCTAAGGACAATCCTTTTTATCCTTTGATCATTTTCACTCACAATTTTTTTCCAAACCTTGTTGGATTTATTGACATTATGTCATCACAATGTATGTTTTCCTTAGGCCCCCTTCGAAAATAACACAAGAATCCCCTATTTGTTCATAAAATTTCTATTTAGTCACCATTATGCTACCCGAATTAACACATAACTTCCATCCATTTAAAGGAGTTCAATAAAAAAATCTAGGTCTAGGAATTTAGACCCAATAAGTGCCAACAATGAAATATTATCACATAATTCCTCATGCTTACGACAATAGAGAACCTAGGTTTAGGAATTTACCTCAAAACATGCCCATCACAACTAAACCCCATTTGATTCTTCATGCTGGAGAACTTAGTCGGGTACCTCGTTCCCCACCTTCATCTCATATTCGGTGGTATGGTTTGGATGCTTCTTATCGAAATTATTATTCGAGTTCCCCACTCTTCTTCCAATCCCAATACAATCTATTCTTCTTATTCTTATGAATATTCTGATGATTCTAATCCAAACTATTTTTCAGATTCCTCTTCAATCAAATTTCTTAGTGAGATTCATTCAATCAACTTACTTCTAGGGAGTAATTAGCCTCCTAAACAACATTATCCTCCTTTAAGGATTTGTGTTGCCAAAAATTCTCCCCATCATTCCTCTAACTTTCTTTCAAATCCTACATCGCGGTTCTCACTTTCTTCACATACGTGACCCCCATTATCAAAATAATCATCTAATGCAACTTCTACGCTCATGATCCTCCATTTTTTTACAAGACCCATTTTATCAATCACCTCAATGACCTCTTCCTCCATTGAAGATCATTGTGACTCAAATTCCTCTAATCAATCATAAAAGTTGACTCCTACATCACAATGTAGTGATTGGCTAAGTGACCCTATTTTTCTACATGTACTTTGTTGTCTTCTTGGGAAAGAATTATCAAATTCTTCCAAGTCCCCATCTTATTCCACTCATGAGACATCTAGATCCAAATCTACTTCATCTCTTGAGTCACCTTCTTCTATCAATCATCATCAAACATCTTCTAAATATTCCACACCAGTTATACCCATTTCTTCTAATTAAACTCCTATGGTCAATCAACAACCCATACCAATTTATTTCTTTTAGAATGAAGAAGAGATCGAGTAATTATGGGGCAACACAATGATATTACTCTAGAAAACCATGGACAAGGATTCTCTTTTAACCTTGATGCATTCATGTATTGTGGGGAAGAAGTTGATTCCTTTCATCAAGAAATAGAGGAAGACCCTACAATTATGGAGCTTGATTCTCCTCTTAGTCTTCCATCTTCACATTCTTCATTGTGTGATGAAACGCTTGGGTCTTGCATTGATCCTTTATCTTCTCATCACCCAATTATTCTTTATCTATCAAGATTCCTCAATCACAATCTCACCTTGGGACACCTCCTGGTATCCCAACATCTTCTTCTATCTGTGGGCCATCTCCTAGTATGTCTCCATATTATATCTGTGGATCACCTCCAAGCATCCATCATCCTCTATTCTTAGGCCACATCCTAGTAGCATATCATCTTCTTCCATCTTGGGGCCATGTCCTAGTATCCCTTCATCTTCTATCTATGGGACACCTCCTGTATCCCATCACCTTCTATTCTTGGGCCACGTCCTAATAGCCCATCATCATTTTATATCTATGGGACACCTCTTGGTATCCCATCATATCATCCTTATATCACCAACTACAAAGCCCACCATCATTCCTCATATTCCTCCCATCAATTCTCTTCATCCACTTATCTTCTCGATCGAAAAGTCTTTTCATAGCTTATAGGAAACCCAAATAGTTTCTCCATTAAGAAAAGATAAAAATTCCAAGAGCTCCAAAGATCCCAACAATTTAAATGATCATAAAGTTAAAAATCAAACATGATTCAAGAATTCACACCAACGTACACACCAAGTCTGGCATAAAGTGAAAAACCTATGGATAGGGAAGTTAGGATCCCACATCGAAATCCATATTTCACGTTAAGTCATAGTCACTTATCGAATATGATCTCACCATGATCATTGAGATTGGAAATAATATCACTCTTGATAAGCAAATTCTCCTATTCTCTCTTATCAAAAAAATCACAAACATCATTGTTGGATCTTATCACGCAAAGTGACATTGTTAATCCCAATATATTCAAAAATAAATAAAAATCAAAAGATTTTAAAAATACAAAAATGAGAAAACATTAAAACATTACAAAAAATCAAAGGTACAAAGATCAAACATTGTAATCAGGTATTGCATACACATGGATGTTCTTTCCTTTCCATATTCCTTTGTAAGTCTCCCACCATTTTCATCCCTTTGATGATTTTTTTTTAGCCTATTCGTGCTCATTATGTGGAATTCATCTCTATGGTATCCATTTTAACTTGGTCTTTCATCACCTTGGTAAATTAAAGAATGACTAGCCTCTTAGAGATCCTATCACAATTCACATCTCATAAAATTGTTGTGAAGAAATTTTGGACGATTTGTTGATACTAGCCAATGTCATCATCGCAATCACTTCTACATCCTTCCATCAAGCCATCATGGTTCTTAACCCTTGTAAAACAAGAGATCCAAATGAATTTTCAAAAACAAAAGCAAAACAAAATCAATCAATCAAAAATCTAAATGCTAAAATCAAAAGAATATTAATAAATATATCTCTTGGGGTATTTATAGTATCTCTATTAGGGCTATGAACTCATGGTTGGTAGTACCGGAAATTATGTGAATGGAATCAAATACATCTCAAACAGGGCTATGGATGTTTGGTGGTGTAAGAGCAATATAACGCTCTCCTTCCATGCTCCATTCACAAATGTCCTTTCATAATAAATCATTCCTACACATTGGCTAGTTTTTATTCACTTTCTATGTATCAAATCTTCCCTTCAAGAGGTAATTCATTTCCACGTGCACACACTAGATCTCAATGAGAAAACAGGATTAGTATGTTACCAAGTGTATTTTTTGGACCTTGTTTAAACTCTTACTTTAGTCTCAGATTTGTTAGGAATTAGAGAATAATATATGGAAACAATTCCTCAAATCAAAAAAGTAGTAAAATATTTAGCAAATTTGTACTTGCATAAATATAACAACATAAATAAACAATGCAAAAAATAAGACAAGATAAGATTTAATGTGATTCACCCAATGTGGGCTACGTCCACCAAGAAATTTCTCATTTAATTATCATAGTCTTCTCTCAGTTATAATTGCTCAACAATCACTCATAAATTCACAACATAATTCCCAAAGATGCTAAACCACATCTAAGACACAATTGACACCCAACTACTCACCTTTTATTCTCTTTGATCAATTAGATACATTAGGATGACTCTAATACCTCTATTTATAAGATTACAATCCTTCTAGGAAGTTATATAATCAACCCTAGAAAATTCATTTGAAAAAATCATTACTTGAAAAAGTCACGACCTTTCAACTTCTCACAGTATGAAAATCATGTCATCATGACAACAACCGATCAACCACCAGCTAATAGAAAATACACATCAATTTCACAACTTGAAAAAACAAATGATTACAGAATTCTCCTAAAGTCTCCAAACTTAATTGTTTGAACTCCAATGCTTCAATGCTAATTGTAGAAGACTAAAAACATGCTCCACACCCCAATAATCTCCCACTTGAGACTATTTCCAATGAGAAAAATTTTCAACCATTCTTTATAATCCATGAAGGAAAACCAAAGTTGAATTTAAATTCAACTTCTCCCTTATGACTCGCATTGGTCATCATATCTCAGGGATTATGACTAGTATGAATCTTTTCTAGCTTCAACTTATCTTATTCCAAAGCTTCCTAATGAAATGATATCTTAGTTGAATGTGCTTCATCCGAGAGTGAAAAGCGTAGTTCTTCACCAAATGAATAACCATTTGACTATCATTTTATAGTCTCCTAACAATCTACTTATGCCCCAACTCATCAAGAAACTATTATGGAAAAATGATCTCCTTGCTTGCCTCTATGAAAACCACATACTCAACCTCTATGGTTGAAAAGCCATAACCTTGTGCAAAAATATGAAATCTAGATCACCGTTGTATCACCAATCATAAATAGATAACCTATTGTGCTCCTCCTTCTATCCAAATTTCTTGCCATGTTTGAATCTACATAGCCACGAAATGTAGTTTCGATCCACCAAAACACAATGCTTCTCCCATGGCCCCTCTCAAATACTAAAAGATCCATTTACTACCCGTTAGTGATCTTTACCTAGATCACTCATAAACCTACTAACTACTCCCACTACATGGGAAATATTAGGCATATTGCATACCATATAATACATCAAGCTTTACAATCTCCGATGAGTATAGTATCTTGGACATCTGGATTCTATCCTCCTTAGTCTTTAAACTTTTCTCCTTTGATAACTTAAAGTGACCTCGCCAAAGGAGTAACAACCAAGTTTAGCATCTTGCATACTAAAACTCTCCAAGACCTTCTTTATATACTCTTCTTGAGATAATACTAGATTCTTTTTCTAAGTTATTCTTATACCAAGGATTTACTTTGCTGCCCCCAAATTATTCATAACAAAGGATTTACCTAGCTACTTCTTGAGTACCTTTATTTCCCCGCATGTTCTTCCTCGCAACAAGCATATCATCCACATACATGAAAAAAATAATATAACTACCATAAAGAAACTTCTTGATGTACACACAATGGTTTGAGTGACACTTCCCCGAGTAACACCGCTCATACATAAAGCGTGTCAAACTTCTTGTCAACTACCGTGGAGCTTGTTTCAGATCCATACAAGCTCTTCTTCAATTTTCACTCTAACCTCTCCTTCCCTTTGACCTCATAACCTTGTGGCTTCTGCATATACAATTCCTCCTCAAAATCACCATGAAGGAATGTAGTATTTACATCCAACTACTCTAAGTGCAAGTATTCTACTGTTACTAAACTAAGAGTAGTCCTAATAGAATTCATTTTAAAAAAGGAGAAAAAAATTTCATTAAAGTCTATACCTTTCTTCTATATAAATCCCTTAACCACCAACCAATTTTTATATATTTTTCTTCATCCATATTCCTATTTGATTCTCTACACCCACTTATTCTACAATTCTCTCTTTCCCTTAGGTAGCTTCACAAAATCCCAAGTCTATCTCTCCATAAGAGATCTATGCTCTTCATCCATTTCCTACTCCCACTTCTTCCTGGAATTCATCTCGTACTACTTCCTCAAAGCGCTATGACTCTCCACTATCAATGACCCATAAATAATTCAAAGATAGAGTAAAAGGTTCAGTTCCCTTCTTACCTAGAAGACCTTCTCACCTAAGGAGTTTGGGCTTCCCAGGTGAGTAGGTTCTAATTGGCTATGTTAAAACATGTTGTACTTGAACCGGCCTCTTGGAAACCTTGCCATCCACAGTATCCTCTAACACTATGTATTATTTCTTTGATTCCTCTTTTTGTTCCCTGCAACTAATGTTTATACATGAATTTTTCATTAAATAAAATATCTCTAGACCGATATATTTTCTTTTCCTTAAGACTCCAAACATGAAAAGTAAAGTCATCCTCACCATATCT
Source organism: Taxus wallichiana var. yunnanensis (assembly GCA_018340775.1). Taxonomy (NCBI): domain Eukaryota; kingdom Viridiplantae; phylum Streptophyta; class Pinopsida; order Cupressales; family Taxaceae; genus Taxus; species Taxus wallichiana. The sequence continues at coordinate 698,084,653 of CM031239.1, forward strand.
AAAAAGGTGCATTTCTCGGACTTAGTCTTTAGCTTGGTCCTATCATATTTATCAATGTGAAAACATACCTCACATCCAAATGCTCTAAGAAATGAGTAATCAATTTTCCTGTGGAGTCTTAGGAACCGTCCCTTTTCCCACGGATCCCATTTACCAAATAGTATACTACATTAATCCCATCTATTGTTTGACCTTAGACATTTCAGCTTGAGACATATTTCATTCTCAACCAAAGCTTTCCATGTTTTCAAATTTTCAAACACATCAGATTTCTTTCTAATTCCATATACCTAAACTTTTCTAGTTTCATCATGAATGAAAGTGACATGATAAAATTAACCACCAATAAAGTTTATCTTATCTAGCCCGTATACATCTCGTATGCACCAACTCTAACTTACCATCCTTCCCGGTAGGTTCAACCTTGAGGAATGTCACCTATTTATATTTCTCATAAACATAGTCCTCACAAAAATCCAAATCTAACTCCTTTAATTTAGGTAACCTATACTTTAGAATCTGCATACCCTTTTGACTCATATGACCGAGTCTTTGATGCCAAAATTTACATATCCATTTTCAGTAGCAACTAAATTACAATAATCAACACCACCGGTTAAATAAAAAGTACCAATTTTCTTACCTCTTACAACCACAAGAGATCCCTTGGTAACCTTCCAAGAATTTGTTATAAAACTAATCGTACATACCATCACTACTTAGCCGACCCATTGAGATTAAGTTCCACCTCAATTTAGGCACATGTATGATGTCCTTAAGTAACCATGTGTTCTTATTTTGCATTTTCATCTCGAACTCAACCTTTCCCTACTGTGTTGCATGGTTCATCATCACCAAGATATACATGTCGAAAATCACCTTGAACAAAGTTAGTAAAGTAATGTCTATGTGTGGTGGCATGGAAAGAATCCCTTGAATCTAATACCCAAGACTCAAGTAATAATATCTAAAGAAAGAGTTAAGGCATCCCGATATACATCACCTCGTGCCACATTTACATCCTTAGTTTCCTCCTTCTTGTTCTTCTTATCTCGAAGAGCCCATCAATATTTCTCAGCATGACCAACCTTCCCATAGTGCCAACATTCCAACTTACTCTTGAATTTGACCTTCTGATCATTCGACTTCCCATAGTTTCCTTTCTCTCTGTTATTTTTTCTCCCTTTTCTCTCTACTGTTAAAGTGTTTCTAGAAGTAGAAGAATCCTTGGAGCTCTTCCTTCACATTTCCTTGCTTAGGATCACACCTATCACATCTTCAAACTTTAACTTTGAGTTATTAGAGACTGAATTACTTATAACCATAACTAAGCTATCCCAACTACTTGACAAGGAGCAAAAATAAAAAAATCCTTGATCTCATCATCAAAGTCAATTTTCACCAAGTTTAAAATAATAAAACCATGTTAAATTCATTCCAATGATCACCAACAAAACCATTCTTAGACATCTTCATATTAAATAAATTTTTCATCAAAAATATTTTATTAGAGGTCGAGGGTTTTTCATATAACTTCCCAACACATTGATGAGACCTTCAAAGGGTATTCTCCTGCGATATGTTGAAAGAAAATGAAGATGCAAGAAATAACCGAATTTTCCCGAGTGCCTTTCTATCTAGAAACTTCCAATCCTCATCCAACATGGCTATAGATTTATTTTTTCTACAAATTAAAGAAACATGGAGGTTGTTTTGATACAAGTAATCCTCCATCTCGTGCATCTTCCACAAACCAAAGTTCTTGCCATTGAACTTCTCAACACTCGATCTACACTCATCCACCATAGCTCCCACTCAAGCTAAAAAAATTTGTGATTCATCACTTCAACAAAAAAAAACAAATCTTCTTAAACGAGTTGTTAGGAATTAGAGAACAAATTTGTGGAAAAATTCCTCAAATCACAAAGAGAGGTAACTATTTAACATATCTATTCTTGCATAAATATAACAACATAAATAAACAATGCACAAAAGAAGACAAGATAATATTTAATGTGGTTCACCCAATGTGGGATACGTCCACCAAGAAATTTTTCAGATTTTAGTATCACAGCCTTCTCTTATTTACAATTACACATTAATCACTAGTGAAATCACAACAGTAATTCCCAAAGATGCTAAACCACATCTAAGACACAATTGACACCCAATTTCTCAACCTTGATCTCTTTGATCACTCGTATACATTAGGATGCCCCTAATACCTCTATTTATAAGATTACAATCCTTCTAGGAAGTTCTATAACCAACCCTAGAAAAATTCATTTGAAAAAATCGTGACTTGAAAAAGTTGTGACCTTTCAACTTCTCATAGATGAAAATCTGTCACTATGACAATAGCTGATTAACCGACGCTTAACAAAAATACACAACAATTTCATAGTATGAAAACAAAAGATGATTACAGAATTCTCCTAAATTCTCCAAACTTAACTGTTCGAACTCCAACACTTCAATGCTAATTCCAAGACTGAAAACAAGATCCACATCCCAATAGTATCTTATCACATGATTTGTGCCTTGGGCTAATCACCTTTTCATCACCAATCTTCTCACTACATTTTCCATATCCTTCCATAGAATTCACATTGTTATTCTAATTTTTAAGAACATCCATGTGTATAGGAGTGCATTTTTACTATGTGGGACCTTTGTCCCCTTTTTAATAAAACAATCTTCTACTTATTTTCTATCCTATGTTTCTTGGCCAGCTTGCACCGTGGAAACACTTTCTCTCCTTTTTGATCTTCATTGGCTTGCGTTCAACATCACGTTGAACATATCTATTGTGGCCTTGATCCAATATATATTCTTCTTGTGTATATGTGAAAATATTTTCCCTTGTACATTCTCACCTCTCATTAGGGGCATCTTTGCATCTTCATTTTCCTATACATAGCTTCGGAAAACTTCTAAAAACCCCTAAAAATTCACAACATTCAAAAACCCAAAACATTGGTAAAAATCCTATCAAAAAAATTGGTAACAAGCATGCATGTAGCTGAAGCTTGTGTCAAATTCATTATACTCAACCATAAAAATTGTCCTACAAAACATCTTTCTTTAATCCTCATCTGTTCTCGTGTGACTCACGGATCATCTGGATCTATCTCCATTAACAAAGTTGGTTTTCTTACTATGTTTGTACTCTTGGGCACAACGAGTTACTTGTTACTATTTCATAGTGCATGAATGCTTTTTCATGGGACCCAAGTGTCCTCCATTATTCCCCTCACATGTATCCACATTTGGGGCACCATCATTAACCCTTGTCGCTAAGTCGAACATTTGGGAACTGAAGCTTGATAAAAACATTTTTGCAACCATCTTGAATGTTGTTTGTTTGAGTATGTGTGTTTGTACTTGTTTCCCTATTAGGTTATCTTGTGTACTTTCTTGTATTACATTGCATTATGTATGTTGCATGGAGTTAGCATTTTTGGCAATGAACAATTGTTCGTATCATAAATTTTCATGTTATGGTCCACTTTTTTGTATGCGTACATTTTAATAAGGAATGATGACATAGATCATAAGAAAAATGATGAAATAAAGTTGTTTTTACATCATGCAAGATGATAGTTATTTCCATCTCCCTTCATCTTCATTTTTCTTCCTTATCATTCTCTTCTCAACACTATTCTTCCAAATCACTTGGGGCAATAGGGATAAATTATTCTATTCTTTTCCTTCATCTTTTCAAGTGTCGATCAACCTCTTTCATCACCCCATCGACACTCGAGGGGGCATCCTTCACTCCACTAATTTTTCTTCTATATCTTCAAAATTCACATGTTTGTACTTGTCTACTATCTTTGAAGTGGCGTTGCTTATGCCACCCCAAAGAGGGGAAAATGTAGACACCTATAATTTGGATCAAGAAATTTAAATACTTAAATTGTGCTAATTATCCCCTTTCCCGCAAATTAACGACATATCATCAATAAGTGAACCTTTTCTCTTCTATCACCACTGATTAATTACATTACACTAATTAATTAACCCTTATATTGCTCAAAATGCTGATTAACAACCTTCCATTAATTAGTGTTCCTTTCTATCTAGATTAATTAATTATTCTTAATTAATTAACTTCCCCTTCTATTAAATCAATAGATCATCGCTTATTGGATTAAAATCCCCTCATAGCATAGATCATGCTAACTTCCCTCTAAAAAGATTTTATAAGCTTACACCCACCTATTAGTTAATCACTCTTGATTAATTACACCCCTCAACTCCCATGAATCACTAATGATAAATTAAACTCCTCTAAAGAAAACTTAAAGTATGTTTATCCATTACTAACCTAGATTTGCTATTATCCCACATACAATAGGATGCAAAGCTTATTCAAACCAAAGGGTTATATAAAGAACCCTCCTCCTACCTTTCTTCTTACATATTTTCATGCATATAGCATAAACTATAGGCATTTTTATCTTTGAACATCCTCCATTAGTGTTGAGCTAGGCATCTTCATCTTGCATTTCATCCATCAAAACTTTGAGTAATATGAATATGATCAAAATGGCCTTGTATCCATGTCTTGATGAGACTCCATTCTCAAAATGTTGGGATAAAAACATCACATTTTTATTTCTTATGTTCTTGATAGGTTTATAGTTTAAGTTTAGAAATCATAGAGAGTGGGAAATAGCTTGGCATGTTAGTTTGATTCATGTATATAAGAAGCATTTCCTTTAAGATCTTATCTTGATGCTTCATTTTTAATTAACATTTGATTTTGAGGCTTTGTAGATATTAGTTTATATTTATAGCTTAATTAATTATACATGAGCACTTAAATAGGTCAAAGGAACCCAGATGAGATAGGGGCACCATTAATGGTTTTCTATATGAGCACTAGTGTCCAAAGTGAGAATTTTCAGAGTATGAAAAGTCATACTAGGATGAAGGAGTGTAAGATCAACATAGGAAACATAAAGAAAGAAAAGGTGGCTAAAGACATGGGTCAATTAATACTTTTCTTGCTCAGAATCATATGAGTAGTAGTATGCGATCATGACTAGATATATACAAAAAGTGTGTGATTTAGTGTCTATATTTTCCCCATTTTATGTTGTTGATAGAATTCTTGATAATATAAATTAGATAAGAGATGTGTACCTGATAACCATGTAGATCGATGAAGAAAAAGTGTACCAAGTAAAAAGGAACAACATGGACTGATAAAAGTGAAGAGTGAAAGCTAGAGTAGAGGAAGTGAAAAATAAGAGATGATCGTGACCCTAGGGTGAGAGCATATATGTAGATGCCACGATCAGACATGTTGTTAATTTCTCTTGATGTTGTGATAATGTGTCATTGATGTGAATACTACTTCCCATAAGGATGAACCTGCAAAAGAGAAGAATGAATGTGTGTATATGATCAAAACATGTAAAAAGTGTGTAAAATTTTGTAATAAAATGAGAAAGGAACATGCGCGAATGATGCATGATGAGTAAAGAGTGTAGAAAGGATCTTGAACCTAATATAGAAGAACATGTTTTTCAAGAAATCTCATTTTAGCTATGTGTGCATGTGTTGTTTTCAAAACTAATGCTAAATGTAAGTAAAGACTAACACCTAAATAGCCTTAACTAGAAAAAGTTAAACAAACTACTAAGCACCATCATGATAAGAATTAAACAAGGGTTAGATGCTAACATTCATCAATATACAAAACTTTGAAACTAACAATGTTAAGCATCTAAATCCTCTATTCTCTAACAAAAATAAATGAAGGGACCTATGTAGGCTCCATGGCTATCAAAAATGGTTGTCCTTGGTGTTCTAAGAACCTAGGAATGAGGGCTTGTCAAAGTTGGGCTACAAGACCCTTTTGACACCTCCCATATGACCTAAGCACTTAGGAAAGAGGCTTAAATCTTCAAGATGATGAACTCTCAAGAAAACAAAAGGCAAGCTCTTAGTCTATTTTGCTATATGCTTTGCATTTTCTTTCTCAAGAAGTTTAGGTATAGGTATAAAGGTAGAAGGAGGGCTCCTTATATAGCCCAATGGATAAAGGAAACACTTCATCCCTTTGCATGTGGGATAAAAGGTAAAACACGATTAGGAATGGATAAGGTTGCTTTATAAAAGGTAACCTTACTTTAGAAGGGTTTAATTTATAATTAGCAAGTCATGGGAGTTGGGGTGTTTTAATTAATCAAAGGTGATTAACTAATAGGTATATGTAAGCTTATAGAAGCTAATTAGAGGAATATTAGTACAATTTAGGCTATTAGAAGGGGATTAAATCAATTAAATATTGATTTATTGGTTAAATGGAAGGGAAAGCTAATTAATTAATAATAATTAATTAGTCTAGATAGAAGGGGTGAATAATTAACGGAAGGTCGTTAATCAAGATGTTAGTTAGATAGGTGACTTAATCAATTAGCGTATTGTAATTAATTAATGACAATAAGAGGGAATATGAGTGCTTTTGACGATATGTCATCAATTTATGAGAAAGGAGATAATTAGCGCAATTTAAGTATTTAAATTGCTTGGACATAATTATGGGTGTCTACATTTGCCCTCTTTGGGGTCGCATAAGTGATGCCACTTAAAAGATAGTAGATGGAAGAAATTTTGAAGGGATAGAAAAAAATTAGTAGGAGGGGGAGATGCCCCTCGAGTGTCGATGGTGTGATGAAGGAAGATGATCGACGATCGAAAAGGTGAGAAATAGATAGAAGAATGGGAAGGGGCAGGATGCCCTAGTAAGATGAAAGAGTAGGGGTGAGAGGAAAGTGATGTAGAAGAAATATGGAGGAGGGGAGAGAAGAGATTAGCCTCTAGCCGTTGTGTATTGGAACAATTTTGATGTCATCATATTACCACAAGAGCTACGTCATCGGTCCTTATGAAAAATATAAGCATACAACAAAGGTAGAATGACATGAAAAGCCATACTACAAACAATTGTCCATTGCTGAAAATACCAACTCCACGCAACATACAACAATGCAATGTAATACGAGAAGGAAACAAGCTCATTTAATAGGGAAAACAAGTACAAACGCACATATCTAACCCAACAATGGTTAAGACAATTGTACAAATGTTTTGTTATCAAGCTGAAGAGATCCACATGTTCGTGATTGATGACAAGGGTTAAAAATGATGCCCCAAGAAAGGATACATGTAAGGGGAAATGATAATGGACATGAGGTCCAAGTAAAAAGCATTGTGCATAATGAAACAACACCAGCAACAAACGTGCCCCAAGAGTACAGATGAAGCAAGCAGCTAGCTTTGTGAATGGTTGTGAATCAGGATCCACGAGTCATATTAATTGGGGAAGATGTGAAACAAACTAGTAGGATATGGAGAAAATACCATGCACAAGACACAAGTTTCAACTGTAATAAGCAAGTTACCATTTTTGTAGGTTTTTTACTTTTTAGGATTTTGTGAAAAAATTTGCCTTGTTTTTGGATTTTTGACATGATATATATATATATATATATATATATATATATATATATATATATATTGTTTTTGTTTTCTATTTTCTAAAATGCGGTGGACAGTAGAAGAAAATAGAAGAAATAGAACGAAGGGCCTAGGCGCAATAGAAAGTGCCCTAGGTGAAGAAAGAAGAAACAAGCGACAAATAATGTCCTTGTTTAGTGGAAAAATTAATAAAATAATTATTTTTGAAAAATAATTATTTACGAGAGTGAATAAGAAGAAAAATCACCTAGGAGCAATAAAATTTCCCTAGGGAGAAGAAAGGGGTATTGGACAACAAAAAATGCCCCAATACAGTGAAAAATAAGAGAAAAATAATTATTTAATAAAAATAATTATTCCACGGTGAACAGAGGAGAAAACGATGGTCGAAACGGGTCTCCAAGCCTTCACGATGGTGAAAAACAAGTTAATATACCCCACCTGGGGTAAATCATCACGACCAATTCATTTTAACCGAGCACTATTGATTTTTTACTATGAGGCTCTAATAGTGACGAGGACAATGGTGATTGCACAGATCGGTGAGGTGAGCAGACGTAGTCCGAGGGTACCAACGGCACGCCGACGATGGCCCCTTCATGAGTATCAAAACTTTTCTTGTCAATTTTCATCATTAATGCCTTAATTTTAGTGATTAGGGCTAGGAGGTCACGTTGGGCGCACACGCACGTAGGCATAGGTGTTGAGTCGTGGCACAGTGCATCTCTTTGGTGGCGCATGTATCATAATACACACACGCGCACACGTAGGCACAAATGTCACACACTCATGCATACACTCACACACCGCACATGTGTGTGCATGTGCACACATCTAAAATGGGGCGCACACACAAAGAAGAGGGCGCACACACTGGCAAGTACATGCACACAAGCGTAGGCATACAAACAATGTCACAAACACCAAATACATGGTGCACATGCCCAAAAGGGCGTGCAGTGCCTCGAATGATGGCATAAATGCCAAGACTAATGCACGCATGCGCACATGCCAAAAGGGAGGTGCACATGCCCAAAAGGGTGCATAGGCATCCCAAGCCGGTGGAGGATAGACAGAAAAATTCCAAAAAGATGACACTTAGAAGAAATTTTAGGATTTTTGGGTTAACCCTAAAATGATAGATAGATTTTTAGAAGAAATGTTAGTAACTAACGAGTGATTTGATATTTTTCGAGACATCTTGCTAGTATTGTAGACGTGGGAGCATCACACCCAGATAGCTGAGGTAGAGGGGAGCATGCATCGGTGAGACCGATGAGCTATGTCTATACTTCTCGAGGCAGTGGGGCTAGGCCCCGTGTCTTGATGTCATCCATCACCCTAGACCATGGTTTACTGATTGCACTAGCCGAGCAATGGCATAGTGAGAGCCAGTGTTTTAGATTTCCGACTGGGGAGATGACCATGACCCTAGAGGATGTATGGTGGATTCTTTATATGCCAATCATGGGCACTTTGATTGAGTACAACTCTGATGTAGGGCTGATTAGAGTAGCATGCATCAATTTGTTTGATGTAGATGACATAATGCATGATGGTATGACTATTACCTTGCACGAGTGCATTCGGACCTCGACATCTTGCATCGGGCCCCTCTACATTATGTTACTTATCAGTGGGTTTTTTCTCACTGATAAGATAGGGACGTCATTCCCGAGAGGGTTATTACCATTAGTACACGGTATTTTTAGTGGCGAGCGATATTGTTGGGGATAGTGCATACTGCCCCATTATACTGGGATTTACACTTGATCACCTACCATGGTCAAGACCGTGGGTCCAGCTTCTTTATTACAGATTTGGTCATGGGACCATATTGCAATCGATGCCCTATGGGCACTTTGCGTGTCCGAGACCTAGAGGAGCCATCTTACATGGTGTGGGTATCAGTAGGTGGTGATGCACAAGGCCACCTAGGTAGCCTATTCAGATATAGGTGAGATTTTGATGAGCTACTAGAGATAGATATTATATGGCGACCTTATAGACATATCCAGTGGCCAGAGGATGCCATAGAGCTCAGTGTGTGCTCGTGAGCTCTTTATCATTGTAGTCCTAGCTATATATCATAGAGTCAGATAGAGTTGATGAGATGCCAAAGATCGCTTGACATAGTATAGGGGTTCCACAACCTCGATATCTGGTATGCCCGTAGAGATTCAGAGAGGCATACTATGGGGCCTCACATACGGTGGCCCGAGCTAGGAAAGTTTTTCATAGGTGGTCCCATAGGCATGGGACCCAACACGACAAGTCAAGGACCCAGGATAGTAGTAGATTACGCACTGGGTACGCCACTATGTTACCTCGATGTATTACTATCCCGAAGGAGGCCTGGGTAGCAGGCACTCATCCACCTATAGATATTTGGCATGGTTCTAAGCGGAGAGAGAGAGCAGCAGGTCCTGATCTAGAGGATCCATTTGATGGCCTACCGCATGATGAGCAGGGTGCCCCATAGGCATAGGGACCAAGGCCATAGGGCCTAGTATAGATACCAACACAGATTCCTAGAGCTAGGGTCCTAGAGTAGGGCCAATCATCTAGAGTGCCACAAGGACTAGTATTGACGGCATAGCCATTGGAACCGATAGCCTCATTACAAAGAATAAATACTACAACAGCTTTAGTTGAGAGAGACATGGCTAGAGTAGAGAGAGATGAGGCCCATTGCTGGTTTGTGACAATGATGTGTTAAGCCCTTTGTATGCTCAATGAGTCCTAAAACTTGATTTAATTTTATGATGCGTTAAGCCCTTTATCGAGACCCTTATTTATCGATGTTGTTGAAATAATAACTTATATGGTGTGATTCTTGTAGTTGGACAATAGTGGTTGTGTTCTCGGGGTCGTGAAGAGTTATTTTGAAGCTGTTTAGAGCTTTCTTCCTTCAAAGGGTTAGGGAAGAGGGTCTAGTTGTCAAGTTTCCATGTCATTACCCATATGAGAGGGTGGAAACTAAGTCCTGGTGTCGCTTAGGACCCAATCCTATGTATGTGTTCTTGAACTAACCTCGAGGTAGAGTACCCCTATGTGGCCATGAAAGGTTACGAGTGAATGTGGTATTAAATTTTGTGTTTTACATTCATAATCTTGTGTATTTTATCAAGGACCAACATCTTATTTTATGATTGGATTGAGAAGCTCTAAGATTCTTTTTATTTATTTATAATTTTTGCTAGAATTTTCAAACATTGCAATTCGGCTACTTAGCCACTTTTCTTAGTTGCCGACATTTCTTGGAATTTATTTTGATTGGTGACTTGATCTCATTATGTGTTTGCTACTTGGCTAAACATCGCATGGTTTCCTTCGCATATTGTTGAGCCTGCTTCTATGCTTCCGGTATGGTGACATTTTTCATATGGGGTAAACCCTGGTGTCTTGAATTTCCTCTTAGATGCTTAAAGTTATGCCTTAGTTATGAATGCACGTAATCTTGAGTGTGTCTAATATCTTAGAGTGACCCTTTCATTGCTTTTACCTTGCTAGAAAAAAATTTTGTTGTGTAAGTACGGTCTAGAGGGCACTGATAGCGGTAGTGGTGGTTCTCTACAACTGTAAGAGCTTGACCTCATCGAGTATAAGTGTATAATTATGGGATTTTAGATTTTGTTAGGATTGGATTTCCTTTGGTTGATTGTAAATATTACTGAAAAGTGTTTGTTTTGATAGTGACCTTTCATTGATGTCATATTAAATTGTATCTTAGAAAGTTTGACTCATGGAATGTATGCATCTTGGTAATTATGGATAGATTTAAGCCCTTTCAGAAGTGTGTTTATTTAAGAGTACTTGGTTTACTCTCTCGACTTATAAATAAGTCTACCCATACCTTAAATTTCCTTTACTATGAATAATATTCTATGACCTATTAATCTTTGGGTTACTTGGAAACACTTATGGATGCTTTGGGTCTTTTGGATATTTCTCTTAGAAATGTTAGTTTGGTAGATCTTAATAGTTAATATCGATGGTGCTTATATTGTACTTCCAGCTTTAAAAACTCGTAACTCTCGGGTCAGAAGTCCATGATTTGGTAAATTATTTGGTTGCCCCATTGCATTTGATGCTTTCTAGTGTGGATGTGGTGTCCTCGGAGTAAAGTTGCATTGTCATCTAATTGCTTGGTTGGTGGTATCTTATGGGGACATGATAATTGATTGGAAAACCTTCTTTGGTTATTAGGGGAGAAAAAGGTTTCCATCCTAGACAACAAAAAATTGTTAAACCTTAATAGATTCGTAAAAGTAAGATTATACCTCTTTAATGAGCCTTCCTTGAAAATTTCTTGTGAGACTTGCAGAGACCCACTAAGAATTTTTAATGATGCTTGAAATTAGTAGGTGAATCTTTAAAATATTGGTGTGATTCATGTTGGCTCATTGTTTCCTAGTTCTTACAAAAATTAATAATGTGTTTTCTATGTTGAATGTCTCTTGTTCCTTTAGAATTAAAAACACAGGGTGTTGAATTATATCTCCTTCCCATAAAAGTAATTATGTGATATGTTTGAACCTTCCTCATTAAAATTTTATTGATGAGACTACTCAACCAAAACATCATAAAACTATAATTAAGGAGATTTGACCTTGAAGCTTAAACAAATAAACTTGAGCATAGAAAAAGGGAAGTGATCCTTGTTGTACCCTTGGTAGATTAATAGAAGAAATAAAAACCATGTAGAAGAATAGAAAGAAAACCTTGTCCATCCACCTTCTTTATAAGTAAAATAAATGTTCTCTCGCTTATACAGTAATGGAGAGACATCATTCCCACCTTAGTGGTGCTCTTTATAACGTAAACCGGTGATGTCATAATAGAAGGAAGTTTATAACTAAGGAAACATGAAAGGAATGTTCTTAATAAGCAAATATATAACTTTTGAATTAATGAGTTTATTTATTAAAATAAGTAATATTTATGTGTATTGAGTGCAATGTATAGTTGAACATGTAGTTCACACCTACCTAAAATTGTGAAACACCCGGAGGATAGTAGTGTGTTCTAGTTTCCTAGCAATTCTTGTTAATAGATGTATGTGCCTTCTTGTGGGAGTTTTGGGTCATCACATGCTTATCGTCTCGTAGCTTGACGGATGTGAGTTGAGGTCCTTTTAGTTTGAGACTTATCTTTGTTTGAGAAGCAACCTCCTCACGTGTTGTCTTATCCTCGGAGACCTAAGTTATTGTAATTTTAAGGAAACATATGTTAAGGATATAAAATAACTTCGGGAAGTCTTCTTTTCTTCATATTTTCTTGGGTCACCTTGTTGTTGTAGCCCTTTTTCCCATTAGGATGGAAAGTGCAAGATGATGTTATTCACCCTTGGATTGTGATTGGACCCCTTGTTACTTGTTCTTCTCCCTAGCGACCTTGAGTGGTCCTTGGTGTTTCTTGTGCTCTCTTTATGGTTATTCCGAGCTTGAGTAGGAAATAAGATAAATAAATCCCATTGTGATTTAATGTATGGTGCTTGAATTGATATGTTAGTTGCTAGGGAGATATATATATATATATATATATATATATATATATATATATATATTTATTTTGCTAAACAGTTGACTTCTTTAGATTGGTTGTTTGGTGTGTTTGATTCTTAAAACAAAAGTGTAAAAATCAGACTATAGGAAACCTTGTGGTCATGAATTTGCTTAGTATTACCATGAAAATTTGATTGTACCCTCTCGAGATTATAGAAGTGCTTTCCTTGAATAGTTCTCGTGATTTTAAATGTTTTGCTGATTTAAATGTCCTCGTTGATTAACCTCATCTTGTGTGATCCTCAAATTGTGGGACCTTGAGTAGACTTGTTCCTCATGTAAAATTTTGGTCATAGTTGATTTTGCTAGCCTTGTCTAGACAATGAACCTTGAAATCATGGCTTAAACATGTAGAAACCTTAACTTTTATTAATGTGGTATGATGTATCAATGGGAAACTATGTGGTCATCTCAAGTTTATGGAAATTCTCCCTGTAATTCCCTTACTTGGTGGTTACTCTTAATAATCTTTTGGAACTCTTCTTGTTATATTGTTATGTGTTGTATCTTGTTTGATAGCATAAAGTTACTCCTTAGATTTAAATGTTCGTAGCCTTGCATGCTGAAAGTTTAGAACTCATCCCTTACAATCTCCCTTCTTCTTGTTAAATTATATTAGACCAGACTTGAGTTCTGTAGACCCACACTTGTTGAAGCAAAACAATTCCAAAAAGGGCATGATCCTTTCTCTATTGCATTGTTTCCACATTGATTCTTGTGACTTCCAGGAGGAAGTTGAGTCTAAGGGGAGGGGGATGTAGTGCCCACTTCACTTCAACACTTTTATTCTAATCATGATAATGTAGACTATATGATGAAAATTCTTATAGTTTAGATTTAGTATGGTGTTAGATGTCAGATCCTAGGATTATTGTTGAATTTGATTCATATATGATGCATGATGATTGTTGGAGACATTTTATATATATGTTGACATGTTGTTGGACATGGTTATATTGTATATGTTGTTCAGACATGTGATATTTGATATCTTGAGTAAACCTAGAAAATGGAAATTATTTGATGATGATATAGTTGTGGATATAAATTGTAAATGATTTTGTTGATTGCCTTGATGATTGTTGTGATTCATATGTATAGATGATTTTGTGATTATATTATATATTCATTTTGGATGTTTTGATATGGCCATGAGGCCAAAGGAGGTATTTGTGTTTTGTAGGTTAAAATATCACAACAAACATCGGGGGATTGGAGACCAACCACAATGGAATTCTAGGTGAATTCGACAAGGTCACCATGGCAACATGTCTTGAGTGTGTGTGTTGTATTTTTTTAGGGATTCCCATGGGGGTTTCCTTTATATGTGACCATGGGTTTGTGTATTTTATTAATGTGGTTAAATTTTATTTATTGTTGTATGTATTTTATTAGTGATGTGTTCCTTTCTTTATTTAATTATGTTGTGGTAGATTAATGTGAGAAATCATATGGTTAAGATTTAAATAAGTCAAATTGGGATATGGGAAAGTAATTATGGAAGTTGTTGGCTCTTTGTATTTAATATGTAAGTAATGTGTAAGTGTGTGTAAGAGTTGTATAAGTTATATTTTGGAGTAAGAAACACTCCACCTCCTTGGAAATTTGAATTTGTCCTTGGGGGCTGTTTTTGGAGGCTTGTGGGACAAGTAAAACTTGTCCCATACCTCTCAATTTAATTTACCAACCATAATTATGGTTGGAGGGGTGATTTTAAACTTTTATAATGCATTTTATTAATCATATTGCAAGTTTTGATTACACTCTCTTACATTTTATTTAATTTTTTGTCCCTTGAGGTGTGGGCTTTTTGGAGTGTGCAAGTAATTTGTCATATTTTCCCCACCTCTTTATTGTGCTTCGGGAGAATGGATTTTTGTGTTGGAGTTGAGGATGTGTGATGTGGCATCCTACATGGATCCACATCATCCTCTTCTCTTCCCTCTTTTATATAATTCAAACTCCTTGCTTGTTTTGGGTTGTTGAAACTTTGTGCATGCTTCCTTGGGGTGGATTTTTACTGTTTTGGAGCTCTTGTGGATTGTGGAGGAAATTGGAGATAATTCATACTTGACATTGCTGTTTTGGGATTGTTTTTGAGCCTTTGAAGTTGCTGCCTGAAACAAAAGCTACCATGGAAAGGTAGGAATTTAACTCTTCTTTTATGTTGTCACTTTCTTTTGTGTATGGATGAATGGTGCATGTTTTGTTTTATTTATTGGCTGGTTGGGTAGACTGCCATAGGGATGGTGTAGGAGAAGGCTATGGGGAATCCATGTGGGGGGGCATAAGGAATGCCATTGGCATTAGAGTTTTGTGGAGGGAGTTTGGGTTTGGGATCCACCATGGAAAAGAAATAGCTTGCATTTCTTACTTTGTGGGGGGCATAAGGAAATCTATGGGGGGCATAAGGAGGGATTTGTGGGGGCATAAGGATGTGTGTGGGATGAATTATTTTTGCGGGTTGTTCTGGTGGATGCCCAATTCCCAATTGGGAGGCATAAGTAGCTTCCCCCATAGACCTTGCTCCTTTGGCTTGCATGATCAAGCCTGAGTTTTGTTTTGATTGTTTTCAATTGCAGTTGTAAACTGCTGTGTTGTTTGGACTGTGTTTTATATGTATTATGCATGTTGAAAGAATGTTGTGTGTTATGGAAGCCAGTTGTTTCATGGGTTGAATTACACCTCTTATTGTATTTTGGTTGGGGCTCGGGGGCCAATGATGAAGGAAGGCTTCTCCTTTCATTGGATGTCTTGGTTGGGTGGAGAGCGTTGCCTTTCCCCCACTTTTGTTGTGATCAAATTGAAAATGGAGGAAACTTGCATGTTGTTGTTCGGAGCAGAAGAAGACAGATATGCCAGCCCCTTGTGAAACAAATTCTTTTGTGATCCTTTCCCACTTGAAGTGGATGAAATTGTAACATTTATATTGTGAAGAAAATATGTTGTAATTGGATTGAAAGTGTATATTCAAAGTGTGAAAGACATTTACATTTTGCTCTATACATTGAAAAGAAAGAAATAGAATTCTGTTTGTTCAGTCAAACTTTGAAAGATGTATTTCTGTTGAAATTAATAAAGAATTGAAAGATCTTCTCTCATATGCATTGTTGAATTAAATTCAATGTTTCATTGTATGGCAAAAGAGATAGTTAGATCTCTGTTGAAAAAGAAGATATGTACGTGGAAATGATGTTGCATTTTATATCTTTGGGAATGTGTAAAAATGAAATTTAGTATTTGCTTTTGATTCAGAATGGTTTGTTATCAAGAAACTAAATGTATTAGATTAGATTGGAAATGAAATTCCATACTTGCATATTGAAAAGTTAGATGGATCTCTTTAGATTTGATCTCTTGTAAATATTTTAAAACTGGAAAATTTAATCAAAATGTACATTTGGACCTGCACTTAATAATCAACTTGAAAATGATATAATTTAGCATGTTAAGACATCAAGGAACTCAAATTGACAAAGAACCCTTAAGAAAATAATTTTAAACATTGCAAATCAAGCCCAATCCCTTCCACAACCATTTTCTGTCATTTGATGGAAAAATGTATATTGAAAATCAAACAAGTAAATTTACCTTCCTAAAACACTTTAAACCCTCCCTAGAGAAATCCTCCATGTCTGTTTGGCATGTTGAGTGAAGGAGGAGATCCAATTTAATCAAATTTGAAAGTTGGAAATTACCAGTTGGCTTTTTAAAAGCCTGCAGATCCTTTTGCAAAATTGACTTATAAAGTTCATCAAAATGTAAAATTTATGATTCCTGTGCAAATAGGGCATCTAGAGATTTCTAGAAAGTCCTTGTTTTCCCAAAACTGATCTTTCTAGAAAACGTTATGGCACTTCAAGTTTTTCGCCTGTTGGTGGAAAATTTGGGAAATTTTTCTCAAGCGGGCCCACGCCCAAAAATTTCCTATAGAAATCCTTAGAAAATTTTTAAAATTTTGGTTTTGGAAATTTTTTGAAATTTCCTCCACCAACCCATACCAATCGTAGGGTGCTAAGTGTCCTCACGGAAACGACAGAGGCGCGGCATTATTTTGTCCTTGGGACCTTTTTAAACTTTTGGAAAATTTCTACATTTTTCCTCGCCGGCCCATAGCCAACCAGAGGGTGCCACATGGCACCTTGGGGGTGACAGCAGAGGAGGGAGAACTTCATTATTTTTTGAAGTTTTTGTCTTGGAAAATTTTATTAAAAATCCTCGCGGCTCCCCCCACTCCTACCCTTTCCTCGGGAAATCCCTTCCGTGGGCATGCACCCATGTGTCAAAATTCCCCTTCTCTCCCCCCTTCGGTGAATTCCTCCAACTATTTCCAATGCCCCACCCTTCCCTCATCCTTTCCCCACTTTGGCTTGGAGCCAACACGTGTCCATCCTGGAGGGCTCATGAGGCATGAAAGAATTGTGTAATTTCTCCCACAAGAAAAATTTCAAATACCGCCCCGCGACCCGCCAACCCGACAAAGGGGTTTTCTTCCCCTCTCGCCACGTGTCCCCTTGGGGAAAATTTGACCCCTAAGGTCTGCCTAGTCCATATCTTGGAGTTCTATAAGGAGTTAGGAGGAATTATTTATATCATTAGAAAGGTGAGAAAATTTTCTATTCAATGGGAATGATTTAGGGAAGTTTTGAAAGTGTTAAGTGTGAGAAAAATCAAGTTGAAACTATGAGCTTGTTAGAAATTGGGTAAGGTGATAAATTTTTCCCTTGAACCCAACTGAAACTTCTAACCCTAAAGTTTGGACCTTGTGACCTCTGATAATTATAATAAAAGAAAAGTTTGTTCTAGTGGATTTGTTTTGTTCTGAAATCTGTTAGTGGTAGTTGTTGCCTTGCAACCTAGTTATAGACACTCCTAATCAAGTTCTAGGAGTGGGTAAGTGAGACCTTACTCTGTTGATTTTAAATATGTATTCCCTTTCTCACTGTAATTAAACCCTACTCTTGTCTTTGATTTGGTGGAATTAAATACCTTGGGTATTTAATTGTTCTGGTCCCTTAACCCTAAAATTCTAATCAGGAAATATTTAGCTTAATGTCAATGTAATCAGTGATTAAATTAATCCCTAAGGATATTTGAGCTAGGTGGGGACTTATTACATTGGTTGTTTTATATGTGGAAATTGTAATCATTATAATGGGAAAAGTTATCAGTTGAATTTAATTGTCCTTGTGACTTTGGTCGTTAACTCCTAATCAAAAAAATAAATTATTCCATAATTTTCTAACTAAACCTAGGTTGTTCATGGGTCTTAAGTGGGTTGTTTTAGCGGGCATCACAATGTTCATGCCATGTGACCTCCGCATGGTAGGCCAGCTACTCACTGCGAGGGATCGAGTCGGTCGTGATATTTTGTATATCCACGCATGCCTCTTTATGAAGGCTATGAGTAGATTGTGCTCCATGTATATTCATTTTGTATCTATACAGTTTTGACATATGCCTCTAATGAAGGATTTGATTTGACATGTATATGTATCATGATCTTGTTAATGTATCACATGTGTTTTGATTTCTAGATGATGTGATCTTGTAGAATATATCAAATGTGTTTTGTTTATGAGATGATGTGCCATACTTAGTGGATGAGATGATATGATGATAAGGGTGATGGGGGATAGATTTTGATATTTACGATCCCTCTTGCCCCCATTTGATGATATGATATGTGATGATTAGCTTAGCATTCATGTATGATGTATACTTAGATTTTCCTTGATATATGATGTATAGATGATGTTAGATGTGATGATAATGATGGTAATGTGATGATGTGATAACAAAACAATGCACATGCAATAAACACAATCAAATGCTAACAAAGAACACAATGAATTAACATAATAATGCACCATGATTCACTAGCATGCAAAAACACACCTCAATATGCACAAGCAAGAATAAATCTAATCTAAGCAAAGAAAAGATGAATCCTAACAAAGTATGCCCAAGCAACAAACAACACAAAAGCATAAACATGAAACAACTATACAAGCAAACAAGAAAAGCAAGAAACAAGACAATGCAAGTAAACTTAAGTAAATGTTTTTGTAAGATTTGTTTTCATGCAACAATTTTCTATTGTTTTGGTTTATGTGAAACAATTTTCTATTGTTTAGGTTTTTGTGAAACAATTTTCTATTGTTTTTTTTTTTGTGAAACAATTTTCTATTGTTTTGGTTTTGAAAATAATTTTCTATTGTTTTTGTTTGTTTTGAAACAATTTTCTATTGTTTTTGTGTTTTTTTAAACAATTTTCTATTGTTTTTGTTTAGTTTTGCATAGGTAACCAAGAAAGCAATTTTCTATGGATTTTCCCCCAGTTATTAGAAGGGGAACATACAGATGGGGAATATACAAGGGCAGAAGCCATGCACTTATGAACAAGAAGGTGAAGTCATTGAATTTCCCCAAGATAAGATGGGGAATAGTGAAAGACCATGCCCCTCACAGATGAATAAAAGAAGACAAAGTGGATCAAGGCTTGACAAGATTGGGCTCACAGGGAATCTCAAAGGTAGAACTAGGGCTAGGCCAAGTAAAACTACCCTCTAGATGCAAGATGCTTGTGAACAATGAATCCTCCCAAGGTGCTGGAAACCGTTTTCACCCAAGGACTTATCCAAAGTGCCACAATTGCATGGTTTTCACTTATGGATGACATGTTTTCTCTTTTTCTTTTTCTTTTTTTTTTTTTTTTATATTTTTTGATCATTTTACCATGTTTTTGATTTTTTTGCTTTTCTTAATTTTGTGCCATGTTTAAGCATAGAACCACTTAAGATGCATGGCGTTCATGGGCTCACGGAGCTCATCACCATTGGGGTGAGCAAGTTTGTATGCCCCTATGTCCATACTTGGCCACAATAACATAGGGTCCTAACCAATGTGGTTCAAACTTTCCTTTCTTTTCTTGTTCCGCTCTTGTGTTGAACTGATTCTCCTTCATGACTAAATCACCAACCTCAAACTGGATGAGGTATGATTCTCTTGTTGTAGTTTCTAGAGACTCTATTATGATACACTTTAAGGTGATTAAGAGCACAATGCACTTCTCATCTAGGAGCTCTAATTCAACCAATTCCATGCCACCCGATAATCTTCATCTTTATCCAGATAGTCCCTAAGAGAGATTCTTAGGGAAGGAAGTTCAATTTCTAGTGGGATGATAGATTCTATCCCAAATACTAGAGAATATGGTGTCACCCATGTAGGAGTGCGAATGGAGGTTCTGTAAGCCCAAAGAGCTAGGTGGATTTGCAAGTGCCAATTACAACCTGTTTTACTGACCATCTTCTCCATTATTCTCACCAAAGTCTTGTTTGTGGCTTCGGCTTGTCCATTACCTTGGGGATAATATGGTGTAGACCATTTTAACCTGATTTGGAACCACTTGACAAAGACCTTTTACCATTTTATTCTTGAATGACTTCCATTATCCGTAACAATGTCAACATACCATGGAATGCCATATAAAATATATGATTCATGATAATTTTTCAATCTAATTCTTCATTTACATAGGTTAAGGGGACATCCTTCCACCCACTTTGGAAAGTATTCGATACATGATGATGTGGGTATGACCATCGATGAGGTAGGGGTAATAAGCTCTCTATCAAGTCAAGTCCTAAGGTAAAAATGGCCATGGGATAGTGATGGGTTGCAATGGTTGTGATGGAGTATGGATGAAATTTCCATACGTAATGAATACACATTACACGGAACATAATTATAAAATTAGTAATCAAGGTAGGCCAATATTCCTAGACATTCATCAAGTTTCTTAGCCAAACATGGTAGAAAAACATCCACATTTGTAACTGCTCCACACACCCCTTTTATGTACTTATTCCTGATCATGACCTTGATCCAAAAGAAAGGCTCGACTCCTTCATGGTTTTAAATAGGCAAGAAATTGGTGACCCATCATAGCCATGACGATAAAGTGTTTTCTAGTCATCCTCCCAAAACTTGTTTCAAGATCCAAATGAAATGAATTACTCATGCTAAATTTTTCAACTGGAGATATCATCAGGGAATTATGTGTTGTCACTTAAATTAAAGATGGGTTAAAACCATGGGAAATAGTGGGACCAAAATATCACAAAACTTCCTAAAATGATCTAATGTCATAATCGCAGTCTCTATAGGTTTTCCACAAACTTTGAATGAAATGTCATTAAATAAGATCAAGCTGTAACTATGAAGCATTTCATTTTAAGTCATTTTGGGTCTCATGAAAAATTGGGAATTGGAAAAAATTGGTATTATTTCCCCATATTCTGAAATTTTATTCCATAGGTACCAAATTACTCTTCAAAAGTTTCATCAAATCAATTTGAAGGTTGAGGCTCAATTTATAGCATCAAGAACATTTCTCTGAATGGATCTTGCTATAAAATAGGTCTTCCAACATGGTCACTTTGCTATATTTTCAAAAGTGAAATCTTCCAAAATGACATGATAAAAGCTTCAATCAAAGATGATCACTAACATGCCTCTATGCTCCAAGTTAACTGAAACCCAATATTTAATATATCACAATACAGAACACTGTGCCAAAACTAAATAAATGGAAAACATTAAAATTAATTTACTCGATCTACATGTCATGTAGAAAATTTTTGTGGCCCCGTCATTAAGGAACAAGAACTTACATCCTTCCTTAGATGCCTCCTTCCTCCTCATTATCTTGGACTCAATCAACTGTAATGGTAGCCAAAGAAGGTACACATTGTACTTTATTTTGACTCCCCAAATGTGTCAAAGAATTAGACCAGAAATGCATGAGAAAATGCTTCCGTGAGGCAATTTTTTTTTTTCAAAATTTTTACTCAATAACACAACTTATTTTTCTCAAAAATTATTGAACACATTTTAAAATTGACTTGAAGGTTTTTGATTATGATGGATAAAGACTCATAAAATAATTTGATTTTATGATAATACTAACAATCAACAATTCTACAACTCATAAATTTGAATAATATTATCATCTCGAGAAAATGCTTGTAAAATGGACATTATGTTTCAAATAAATCTTGTTTTCATTTTAATGATCAAATTTAGAATATGACCCTCTTCATTAAATAGACTTAACAAATGGTTTAATATTGTTGAAGAGCTTCCAACTAAACTAAAAACATTTCACTTATTAAAAAAATCCACTTTGATACTTTTTCTAAAAAATTGACTAAAAAATAACTCAATTTATGGTTTGAAATGACATTTTTGTAACAATATGATGACACGTCTTCAAGATATAATGTCATGATTTCAAACCCATAGAGAATATCCAGTGAAGATTTTTTGCTCTTAAATCCAGCCACATTCAAGATAGAGATGGGATATCCATCCTTATTAAGATTCTATGACTATTACTTAGTGGATTTTAATGAATCTCAATCTATTTTGACAATTTTTATCAAATGACAAAGACGATGCGCCCACCGATAACATGCACAAATTCAAAACAATTAAAAATTGGATAATAATTGGATTTCTAAAATGAGATTCCTTTATTAAAATTTGTGACATATAAAGTGAATTTAACCCATTAAAAACTCAAATTTCAAATAAGATCCAATCCACAAACAATATATTTTTTTATCTTATACACAACTTTCTTAAAGAATGTATCCATGTATTAATAAATCCTTTTCGTGAATGAAATCTTTTAGAGAATCACGATTACATTTTCCTAAGCGCCATTTTATCCTTTGGACATGCATAGTAGAAAATGCATGATAATCTTAAAATCCACATAGGTACATACCTTGGTGCATTTTAGGACAAATTTGTAAATTTGGAAAATATAATTGATTTCAAACTGGTAATATTGGCACTCTTAAATTTAAGTGCAAGTCAACATCCATTTAGATTCAAAATGCACATCATATCAAATATATCTTCCTTCAAGGAAGGCCATATTTCATATCAATCAAAACTAAATATAAAGGAAGTGACAAATAAAACAAATTATATCACAAACCAATATCATATCCAAGTCAATAAGTCCTCATACTAAGGCAACTTATATATCATAATAAATATAGGATTTTAATGATTTGTATGCATTCTCACGGATTAGAATGATCTTAGAGCTAAATCGTCTCATAGAATTGCCCCTATCATTAAGATTAATTACATGGCATCGAGGATGAGTCTATTTACCAAAAATGAATCATGTTTATCATACACCGGATCTAATTCAAGGGAAAATTATAACTAATTATATCCATTCACAATATATATTATTGCCATGTAATATATAGAATAACTGAATTTATTTGGTTTAAAATGCCAAAGGCTCGATGGATCCATCAAGTGCAATTTACGACCATGAAAAATTTGACCAACCATACCATTATGCCAAAAATTAGTCTTGGAGCATCAAACATCCATTACAATAATATGGTGGATCCATTTCCTCTAATTTCATCCACCTTCAAACTGATTTCAAATATATTATTATAAGGACTTTTTTAGTTTTAAGCACTTAATAGGCAAGAATTTCATCATCCATAAATATGGCTGCAAGAATGCCATATCAAAATCAAATGATATGATTCATGATAAATTTGGAAATCTAAGCTCAACTTACATATAGGTTAAGGGAACGACCTCCACCCATTTTGTAAAGTATTCAGTAGCCATGATGATGTGGGTATGACCATCAAATGAGGTGGGGTAATTTTCCCTATCAAGTCAAGTCCCCATTTAGAAAATGGCCATGGGGTAGTGATAGGTTACAATGGTTGTGATGGAGCATGGATGAAGTTTCCATACTTATGGAAAAGTACACACTTCTTGACATAATTGCAACAATTAGGTTTCCATGGTAGGCCAATAGTAGCCTACTCTTAACAATTTCTTGGCCAAAACCATTCCATTAGTATGTGCTCCACACACCCCTTCATGTACTTCTTTGATTGCTTGGATTGACTCCATCATATCAAGACAACATAATAGATTCCCATCATAGCCATGATGATAAAGCGTACCTCCTAAAAGGGTGTAATGGGCTATTTGGCAAATCAGAGATTTGTTTCTCAAAATGGGAGATATTGGGAGGGAACATGTTGTCCTTGAGATAGGTAAAGATGGGCTCGTACCATGGGGAATTGGGACCAACAACATCACAATCCAAACAAAAATTTACGGCATGTCATATGTAGGTCATAAGTTTTCTACAAATTAACAACATGTCATTATTCCTAATATTTAATTTCGGTATAGAACCCACTATCACCATAAGCATTGCATATGTTCTATGCTCTTGGAATTTGTTCAAATGTAATGCACACAAAGTACTCCTTTAGAGTTTCTACCAGATTTTTGTAAGGTATGAGCTTGTCATCCTTAACCTTGTATTCATCATTAACTTGCTTGATAATTAACTGAGAATCACCCACAACCTTGACATGATGAATGTTCCACTTGATAACAAGCTTCATCCCTGATAAGTGCCTCATACTCTATGAATATTGTTTGTGCAAGGAAAACCCAGGTGAAAATCCTATGGTATAGGGTCACTAGAAGGAGTAATGAGGACTACCCCCGCACCTGAACCATGAAAAGTAAAGGACCCATCAAAGTGTATCTGCCATATGACAGATTCTTCAATGTATAGTAATGAGGCATCTAGTAGATCCATAGATTTAAAGGTTCAGTGCCTTGCAAAGGTGCTTCTGCTAGTTGGTCAGCAAGTACTTGTCCTTTAACCAACTTCTGATGCACAAATTCTATATCAAACTCACTTAGTAGAATGATCCAATTAGCCATTCTACCTGTGAGGGCGGGTTTAGATAACAAGTACTTGAGTGGGTCAACTTTGGATATCAGCTTGGTTTTGGTATTCAATAGATAATGGCAAAGTTTTTGAAAAGTAAAAACAATAGCCAAGAAGCTTTTTCAATTTGGGGATAGTTGAGCTCATAGGCGATGAGAGTGCGACTTGAGATAATACACCACTTTTTCCTTATGACCAAGGTCATATTGGGTGAGCAGCGCACCAATAGAAATTACGTAGTAAAGATATAAAGCAAGAGTGGTTCCCAGGAGTTGGAGGCATGAGGACAGGTGGATTAGCCAAGTATTGTTTAAGCAAAGCAAAGGCTTGTTGTTTCTCTAGTCCCCAAATGAAGGTGACATCCTTTTAAGCAAGTGGGTGAATGAGTGGCACTTATCTGTAAGTTGGGAGATGAAGTGGCAGTGGATAGCCTAGATTTTCCCTTATAAGTTACAGTTGCTTAATATTCTTAGGTGGAGGCATTTCAGTAATAGTAGACACTTTAGCAGGGTCTACCTCAATTCCTCTTCTTGATACAATGAAGCCCAATAGTTTTCCTGATAGCACACCGAATACACACTTCTTTGGATTCAACCTGACCTTATACTCTCGTAGGCACTCAAAGATACGCCGTAAAATGATAGGGTGATCTTCTCTTGTCTTAGACTTTCCAAGGATGTCATCCACATAGTCCTCCATGATATCATGAATCATATCATGAAAATCACCGTCATTTCCCGTTGATAAGTAGCTCCTACATTTTTGAGACCAAATGGCATTACCTTGATAACAAAAGGTACCCCAAGGAGTTGTGAAAGCCATTTTGTGTTGATCTTCATCAACAATCTTGATTTGGTTGTATCCTAAAAATCCATCCATGAGAGATAACATCTCATATCCTACTATTGAATCCACAATCATGTCAATATTTGGTAGTGGAAAATCATCCTTAGGGAAAGCCTTATTAATGTCTCTAAAATCCATGCAAATTCTAATCCCGATAGGCTTTTTCTGGATAGGGATGATGTTGGATATCCATTCAGAATAATCTATAGGCTAGAATGAATCCTGCCACCAAGAAATCTTTCTAATTCTTCTTTAACCAGTAAGGCTACCCTTGGGTGCATCTTTCTGAGCTTTTGTTTAATAGGCTTAGCATCTGCATGCACAACTAGGTTGTGCATGACCAAAGTTGGATCTAAGCCTGACATGTCTTTGTAAGACCATGTGAACACATGTCTATAAACTCTCGTAGCAACATAGTGAATGTCTTTTGTTCTCTAGCCGAGAGTGATGCTCCCAATTTTACTATCTTTGGGTCCTCTTTTATACCAATGTTCACATCAATGGTTTCCTCGACTAGTAATTTGACAAGTCCTCCATATGTAGGATCGGGAGGAAGGTTGAGATCTTCATCCAAGGATGTCTCCATGAGATTTTCATCCTTGGCATGGTCACTTTGTTTGTCCTTTGATTTTTTTATTTGTTTGTTGGCTAGTGCCTCAAAGAGGTTTTCACTATGTGACTTGGACTTTGATTTTTGCCGAGGCTTTACATTGAACTTTTTCCCTCACTTTTTCTTAAGTTTTGTTGACCACGAAGCTCAGCCTCCTCACCAAAGTAGGCATGCAGGTATCCAAGTCAATAAAGAAACCCTTTTTGTGGTCTCCAATGGGAATTGTATCCCTTAATGCCCATGAACTCTACGATAGCTTCATCATTCTCAAATAAATCTAGTGACATGTGACGTTGTTGGTCCCATTCAACAAGGGAAGGGTAAACAAGGTCAAGGGTTGGTTCCATAGGGGTTATGGTTAGGACAACATTGTTCATGAATAGGTTTATGGAGGCAAGATCCTCATATTGGCTACAATGGGAATCCATATCATTGTCTAGATAGTCAGAGCTATCCTCACATTCAAAACAAGTAGCATCTTGATCATTGGGGTGTGCTCCATAAGGGTGAATCCCAATGTCATATCTTTCTATTTTAAAATGCGGAAGAGGCATTGGCTTCTCTTGTCCTTGTTCATTTCTTCCACATCCTAGGCCCTTGTAGCCCATGGAGTACATCATTTTACTAGATTTCTCATATTCAGGGGTTTGATAATAGGATGGATGAGTATCCTCTGGGACCCAAGTTGTAGGTGGATCAAGCAATTTTTCTTCATCTAACAAGCCTCCAGGTAAGAATGACCCAATAGTGTGTTCATTTCTAGGTCTTCTAAAGTGATAGTTGGGTCGAACCTCTAGTCTTGGGTGACAATGAGAGGTTTGAAACCAAGAGGGCTTGTTATACATTATATTCTCCATAGCCATATTCAAGGATTTTCATCTCCCATGAATCAAAAGGAGAGGTTGATGTAGACACACCATGGGTGTAAGAACTGAGAGAATCTAAATCTATCCGAGATTCCATGGCCTCAGATTAGAGAGGAACAACTATATCGGTGGAGGGACATGCATATGTGCCCTTACGTGTAAAGCTATTGAGAGCTCTACAGTGAGCGAAGGGCTCTGAATCTCCTTGTATTGTAATGGTGTGTCCCTCATGCTTCAATTTAATGCACTGATGGAATGTCGATGGCATGGCTTACATGGCATGAATCCATGGTCGCCTAGAAGCATATTATATGGAAGTTCCAAGTCTAGGACATGAAACTTTGTTTGATGGAAAGTGGGACCCACCTCCATGGGCAACGTGATTGTGCCCACTGACTCCCTTTCCATGTGTTGTTGTAAGTGGTGATAGTGATGATATTTGACTCAAGATCTACCTCAGTATGTCCTAACTATTTAACCAACTTTAGTGTGCAGATATTCAACCTTGATCCGTTATCCACAAGCACTCGTTTGATCTTCCTGCGGGTAACAACTACCTCAATATATAAAGGAAGATTATGTGTTGGATTCTTAGTAGGGATCTCCCTATGATTGAAGGCAATATGTTCATTTGGTACAATGTTTTCCACTGCGCTTGAAGATGTGTAGGATCGACCTCTAATGGCACTCCCGACCCCTGAAGAGTTTGGTATAGAATGTCTTTGTGTACATTGGATATCTTAAGAAGATCTAAGATCAAAATCTTAGCAGACGTCTTCTCAAGTTGTTCTAAGAGGTTATATTTACCATTTTGGGGTTGATGGAGAAGGTTCCGAATCACGAGGTGGGCACACCTTGTTACCACATGCACAATCCTTTCCCTTGATTCGGATGGTGTTAACATGGTCAGTAGGAGAGTGAATACATCCAATAAGTGAATCATAATGATTGTTGTCTTTTTGGTGTATAAGTAATTCACTACTTTATAACCTTGGGATGACTCTCCCGATCCGGCTTTGACTTTTCTGATTTATCATGATTGGGGAATGGCTCTTTATATATCCCCATATTTTGTTGGGTGTCTGAGTTTTTCTCTAGGTTGTCCACCTCTATCTCCCCATTGTCGATGAGGTCTTGGATATAATGACAAAGTCGCAGACATTTTCTGTCTTATGTCCTTTGACATGATGCATTTCACAATATTCATGCTCCTTGTACCATGAAGGTTTTGGAGCATTGTCATCAAATGGTTGTGTCGTAGGATATGTCATCATGTGAGCCACATCTAATTGTTTTAGTATAACCAAAAAAGGTTCATTAAGAGAGGTGAACATTCTTTGTTTTGGTGGTGGTTGAATTGGTCCTTTGG
Source organism: Taxus wallichiana var. yunnanensis (assembly GCA_018340775.1). Taxonomy (NCBI): domain Eukaryota; kingdom Viridiplantae; phylum Streptophyta; class Pinopsida; order Cupressales; family Taxaceae; genus Taxus; species Taxus wallichiana. The sequence continues at coordinate 698,113,217 of CM031239.1, forward strand.
TCAGTTTAAAAGGTTGACCGGTTTGGACCATTTGTACACGTTTGGAATCAGTGATCCCATCTCCCACCACATTTTTGTTTTTGTTAAAAACCTTTGGCTTCTCCATGGGTTTAACATTTTGATTATCTCTAGATTGGGACTTGAGAGTTCCTTTTGCAATGAGAGATTTCTCTATTTGAACCCCCTTTTCAATGACCTCCTCAAAAGTGCAACACAATGCATTTGGAGGTGGAAAGCTATATCCAGATTGAGGTTGGGTACAAAAATACTAACCAACTATTTTTTAGGGAAAGTGCAAGGGAAGTGGCTAGCTATCCCTCTCCACCTTTGGAGGAAGCTGGTGAAAAAGTCTCATTAGGGCATTGTTTGGCACCACATAAATCTTCCATGGTGACATCACTCTCTATGTTGTATGAGAAGTGACGCACAAACCTTTCTACCAATTTTGGCCAAGTGAAAATTGATCCCCAGGTAAACGTGTAAACCACTCCAAGGCTTGACCTCCTAGACTCTTAGGAAAAAGTCTTATGAGATAATTGTCACTATAGGACACCTCTTGACATGCCATATAGAAATATTTGACATGATCCCATGGATCTCCTTTCCCTTTATATTTGTCAAATTTTGGCATGTCAAATTTCTTAGGAAAGGGTTGAAGGGTCATAGTCTTGTCAAAAGGATAGGGACATAATTCTTCATATTGATACTTTCTAATGCTCCCTATATTGCTCTCTTGAAGGCTTGCATGAGTGTTACTTTCATAGACTGTACCTCTTGTGTGAGCAATTGTTCTCTAGTGGGAGAAGTGGGGATATATACTCGATGATACCCCGTATCATCTTCTTCTTGATTTTCTCTATGGAATTCATTGATCTTAACCTTAGGCCTTGACTTTTGAACATTTTTTCTTGCTTCCTTCTTGTACATGAGAGGTTAGCAAAGCTAATTGTCAGCTTAGGTTACTAATCTGTTGTTGAATGGTGGTTTCTTCTTCTAAAGGTTCCTCCTCTTCCTCATCTTGTGGAGGTTCTTCACCATTCTCATGTCCCGTCATGTTTTTACGTGGCACTTTGATAAAGGGTATTCTATGTCCCACTATCTTATTATTTCCTGTGTTGGAGGTAGAAGCATGTCCATGCATCAAAATATCCTCCATGTTGATAAGGGGTCATTCTTCCTCATTAGTTATTCACAGGTGGGATTGTTTCACTTTCAGTGGGCATTTTGGCCCCTAATTCTACGACCCATGCTAGCACTCTATCCTTATTTCTAAAAAGAAACTCATCTAATAAAGTAGGGTCAAAGTCAAATTCTACATGTGGGATTCCAATTCATTACCACTATGATCGACCATATCTTCTATCTCTTTTTCCGTAGAAAAATAGAGGCCCTAGATCATGTCCAATGAAAGGGTTTGACCCTTGTCTGTTTGAGGCTTCCCAAGCTTGCACTTTTTGTTCCTCGTATGTTTGTTTCTTGAGTCCTAATCATGTTTTGGGAGCCATGATTTGTGATAGTTTCACTAGGGTAAGTTGTAAATGTGTTCAAAACTTTGTGACCACACCTAAGTGAAATGCAAGATAAATTGTCAAGAATATGAATGAATAAAAATGTGAGAATACCAATGTGATAGAGTGATAAATCACCAGTGACACAAATGTTTGGTATCTAAGCCTATCAAATGAAGTACTTCCTAGACTACGTCTCAAAAAGTAGTTTAGTGTCACAAGATAATTAACAAGATGTTCTCACTTATGCCAAGTTCAAGAGAATGAACAAGACATAAGTAAATACAAAAATTTAATGTGACCTCCTAACAAGATATACTAAAAGTGAGTCAAATTTGATTAAGACCTATATCCCAAAAAGTGCCAATTACAATTTGTGAGTGACACAACAATATCACCAAGATATGTTAACCAAACTTTGTGAGAAAGTAAGGTATTGATATCAAGATGCTATTGATATAACACGCACAAGTGGTAACACGTAGCACTCTTCAAAATCAAGGTAATAATAGAATCAAACTAAAATATCAAAGTATAGCTAGGAATAGTTAAAATGTGTGTAGCGTAACCTTACAATATAGATATTTAGGTCAAGTTTACAAGAAACAAGACGTAAATATCAAAATTGTAGTGATACGATACAAACAAGGTAACCTTTCTAAGGAAGTTCAAGATGATGAACCATGCCTAACTACAATGACGATCTTGACATGGGTATCAAGATCACAATGGCCACCAATGATATGAATACACCTCCACACACTTTAGATGTTTAACTTACCCATACCGCAAACATGGATGGGCGTAAACATGGACAAAAAAGTGGTAGAAACAATCGATTGGTAACACAAAGGTAGTCACCCTTCTTTTGATCAAAAAAGTGTCAAAAGAATGTGAAGGAAGTAAATCAAAATGGGATGAAAAATGTTGGCTTCACTTCGGCAGAGTTTCACCTCACCCTAAGGCAAGTAAAAACTAAGTGAAAGTAACGCGTCACATGTTTCACAATGAAAAGATGGTTCACAACTCAACACTGTTTTAGAATGGTCAAAGTGGGCTCCTGGCCAAAGTATATTTTCCTAGGTGGTTCTCTCATCCTGATGGAATGTCCCACATTATACTAGTTATGAACGCAAGTCGGTAAAACTTATTTGGAACCTGTTAAGTAAAATACTATGGGGTTAAGTTCTAACCTATGACCTAATAACTATCCTAGAAGGATTTTATAAATTAAAGGGGATGTAAATTTTTCACAAATCCTAATGATTTGCGACCTAGGTGAATACCTAGCTATGGATAATGTAACCTAAACTAATGTTAGCCCTAAAAGGGGACCTATGGATACATGCCGATGAAAGGATAAGAAGGGAAGGTTTTAAATTTAATGAAGGACATTAAATGATGTCCTTGAAGTTTTAAACGCCAAGTTTGGTGGGAACATGGGAGTTGGAGGTATCTAATTAGCAATGTAGCTAAAAATGGAATTACATGCAAATATTTAAAAAGTGAAACTCGCCAGATTAGGTTGGAGATGGCGTGGAGAAAGAGAGGGAAATGCATTTAATGCATTTATTGGCCTCGGTCTTGGTGACCAGCTCGCCTTGGAAAGGGGAAAGAGGAATTTTTGTGGTTATTGTGTTCATTTGGTTTTCTAGTATTTGCACTACAGTTGTGGTTCTTTCGAACTTGCAAATTATTTTGGTCATTGTTGCTGTTATTTTGATTACCCACGGCTATTTTTGAGCCTGTGGAAGCAAGGAGATCATTGGGAAACCTTGTTGTTTGTCACCGTGGAAAATAATAACTCCTGAGGGCACGGACGTGGTTTTCTTCAAGCAACAAGAAGTTTTACAGGCATGTTGGGCTCTTTTCTTTAAACCGTTTTGCTCTTTGTTAAGCGTCTTCATTAAAAGAACTCTGCTCTTATATTGGGTGTTTTTGTAAAATAAAAATGTTGATATGGTTTGGCTGTGATTTCTGGGTTGAGTTGTCTTTTGGAGATAAATACGACTTGGGTATTTTCTTAATGCATACTAGAGAAAAACTGGTATTTTTCTTTACTAAAATGGTAAATGAAACAAAACCCATCTCTCTTTGTTTGAATTTTTAAATGTAATGGGTATTCGGTTTATCGCCCATTATGGGTTTGATTTGATGGAAGTAGCAATGATGTGTAAATTGTTTTCTAAGTTCTGTGTGTGCAAATGGTTTTGAAAAACCGTGAGAATGCTTAGATAGGACTGGTTGTGTGAACTGCTTCTCTTATCATTTTATAGTGTATGGGATGCGAATCCTTTAGAGGCATCGGAATTAATGTATCACCCTTACTCTTGCTTGATGTAAAATGATACAATGTCTCCTTATTTGGTTTGAAAGCCATGAATGATTGTTGGGAAATAATTTATTTAAACCTGAGAAAGAGTAACTTGGTTATTTGATGGATGGAATAGAGCATATCGTTTTATTTCTTCCTTGAATTCAATGGTGAATATATATATATATATACGAACTGCATATTTGAACTTCTTCATTGTGTTCGATTGGAACTAAACTTGAGTAGATTCTTGTTCTTGTGGTTAAAAAAATGGTTTCTTTACTTATTACAGTGAAATTATGGTCATATAGCTTGTTGTACATTCTTGCTTGTTTCAGACCTAGCTGGAAATGTTCGTTTTTGGTGAATAATTATTAAAAATGATTTTAATTGAAAGATTCAGTTGTTATTGATATTTGCGGGTCAGATGTAAAATGAATTCAGGAATACTTCCTTGAATGATAGTTAGTAAATTATGATTACTGTAATAGTCTTGTATAGGGGAAATTACCCTATTGGAAACAGGTCTGTACTAAATAGTTGATACTCGGCCAAGCAATGAGAAGAGGTAATATGAATCTTCTTCCTTTCATTCGATTATTGACTTTAATTGTTCTCTCTTCTTGACTGTTACTGTTGATTGTTATCTCTTCTTGTTCAAATCGTCCAGTTCGGTTGTAATGAAAAGAAAGAGATTATTGAGTGGGTAATCGGAAGTACTAATTATTTTTTCTCTTATCCAGTTGAAATTATGTTATCTGAAATTGAATAAATTTCCCACTTGCCTTTGGCGTAACGACTACATTTTATCTGTTGTTTTTCTTCCTTTCTGAATTGAAAGATGTACTATGTTGTTGGTTGAATTACGAAATAACACCAGTGTTGTCACGGTGTACGACTACCTTTCTCTTCTACATTTGATTTGGTTGAAATTAAATGAGTAGTATAAAAGGGAAGGAGTTCTATTTAAATTTTAATTAAATTCTCTTCTTTGAAATTCCATCTATAATGAGGGAAGAGAATTGATAGTAATTGCATTAGAACAGCTATATGTATATGTGTATCAGTTCTTACAGATGCTTTTAATCTAGAACTATTTAGAGAAAATACTCTTGGTAGTAATTGTCTAAATCTGAAATGAACTCCTTGCGTTATTGGAAGAAAACAGTAAGGAAATGTGAATAAAGTGTTGCGTGTTTACAGTAATTATTTGGGAAAAAGTTGTTAGTAAATCTTTTTCTGATTTTGATGATAATTATTGGGATTTGGTTGTTAAATTATTCATCCTTATCGGCACTTAATGCGTAGATGATGTCCATCTCAAATTCAGAAACGTTTCATAAAAGTAGAGTTCTTTTATTGAGATAGTTAATCAAGAGCACCTCATTTTAATGATAAGTGCTTAATATGCTCAGTTCGATGAACTGACCCATGCAAGTAAATTTTGCAGATGGATTCCATGAGTAAAAATGAAGACATGTTGTTTTATGATGCTTCTTCGATTAACTAAGGGATGGATTTTTTCTGAGATTTTATTATTCTTCTCCGGGAAATGGAAAAAGAAAAAGTTGTATTCTTCTTTCTTTTTGAGTTGATAATGTTGTTTGGCATGAATGAAGTCCGGTTGTGTGGACTTGTAAAAATGTATAAATTTTAATCTAGAGGAATGAGTAAAAGGAGATGGTGTGTTATACTAATGGTTGTACCACTTGGAACTATTTGAATATGATCGAGAATATAATTTTATTTGTTGAATTTGGACTTATTCAAATGATGGTTATTAGATTTTAAAGGGGTATAATGTCTATTCTTTACTTGAATAAATCTTTTAAGTTGAAACATGTAACTAGTTAACACTTCACCAATATGGATTTCAAATTGACACTAGTAAAAGAGTAAAATAAATATGAACTCTTAAATGAATAATATTCGAATTAGTCTATCAACTAACGAATATTAATAAAGGGACAATTGAATTCTGTATTCTGATTTCGTAATATTCTTGGGATGTTTTGGTCAAAAGGATATCCGGTATGAGGAGTCATATCTCCTCATAACAAACCTTAGCTGAAGTAAGGTTATAGTGATTAAATGAATACATTCAATTGGGATTAGGCCTCATTCCAATGACGTCTAATGAAATGGAATTCTAAATTTGAATTCAGTTGCGAATAAATACTTGGTTAAGCTTAGTAAGTTGATCTTACTACGCTAAGCTGTAGTGGACTATGAGTCCGAAGCTTAAATTAAAGAACTAAGATGAAAATATGCAATCCTTCGGTAAGGAAGGGTGAATGTATATAAAGCTATGAGACAATTCAAGTCTTTTCTAGCTATGCAACTATAACAAACCGTGAGGTTAGAGGATCAACGTGGTTGCTGAAACTCATTCTTAATAGAATTAAGGTTAAGAATCTAATCACACATTTAGTCTGGATGTGTAACCCTTGATGGGAGGATTCTGTAGGACATTGGCACATGCCAATTGCAATATGGTGTCTTCATGAAGGTGGGGCCTTCATGATGACATAATGTTGTAGCTGACATGTTACAATGCCCTCCCGAATCGAATCATCAAGTTTACATAAGCTTGGACCAAGTTACTTTGGACCAAGTTAGGAATGTGACCTTGTATACGGAGTGACTCAGGAAGACTAAAGGTAACTAGACACATGCATTCGACTAGGGTCGAAAAAGTATGTCTGTGTACCTTTAGTCACCATGAGTGCCTCCCTATACTCTTTCATATTGCTATCTTGGGTTAAAGTTTAACCTTGGATGAGAGGACTGACAGAAGTCAGAAAAGACCATTCTAGATAACAAAGTGAGGTGAAGGACGTATTCCATTGATGTGTATAACGTCTAGGAATATGATCATGCAAAGCATGTGAAAATATTTGGCCAAAGTATCGCAAGCTGTTGGTTGCATTGTCCTAATCACCTGGTTTAAGAAGCAGGATTTCAAATGAATATCGGTAATAGATATTCAGATAGGCCTCTTAAATGGAATACTTCAATAACCTAAAATGGTAAGATAACCAAGTATACTTAGTTTACATTGCATGGATTAACATGAAGGATCAATAAGTAGCTGAGTCATGAGATGAGAGATTGATGAAACTGAGCCATGAAATGGGAGATCGGTAGTTCTTCGAGTCATTACAGCAGTAAATGGTATCTATTATATGATTGAATGGCATTGAATGTGTGTTCCATATTATAAATATGTGAACAGAGAACATTGGTTTTAAAAGTATTGTGTGTTCTAAATTACGTTATTTGAACAGAGAACAATTATTAAAACTTGGTCGTGTGTTCTGAATTACCTAAATTAGAACAGAGAATGTTATATATAAAAAAAAATTCCCTTGTTCTAATGTCTTAAAATGGGAATGTTACACGTTTCATCCACAAAGTTCCCTCTTGTGTGGACTACTTTGGGGTTCTAGAACCACGCCCCATTGTTGTAGCTTAAGGCATTATGCCAAAGGGGTTATGTTCTAATTGAGTGGAGAGGACGTACCCTTTTCCGAAACCTCTAATACTGATGTTTTGAATATGTTATTCATTTTATCCTATTTAATTAGGTGTGGTTTTCTCAAAACACCTTTTGGCAACTTCATATATAACAAGCGTATTAGTAGTTTTTCACTTTATTTTGATTCCTCTTGTTCTTTGATGGCAAGCATGGTGTTTTGGTCTGTATGACAATTTTTAGTAGCTTTCCATCAAAAGAGAAGACAACATTTCTAGTTCTACGAGATCCTCCAAGGATGCAAAAGGAGAGCATACATGATGTTTCTAAAATCTAAAAAGATATCAAATGGAAAAACACTTTAATTCAAATACACCAAGTTAACCAATTCCCACTCAAATATTCCTAACAACCTCAAAGCATCAAAAAGGACTTAAGAATCGTTTCTGATTCCCAAGATCACCCCAAGGGACGTGAGGGAAGAGCATACATGATCGTATTCCTAAAACATGAAAATTTTTATCTAATCAAGTAAAAACATGTAAAAACATCCTGTAAAAATGAGTATGTGATTAGATAAAACCTACAAGAATGTTAGCACCTCAACACATTAATTTCAAGAAAACAAAAGGACACATGCACCCTTATTTTTGTGTCATGTGTGGGTTAGTGCGTATGCAATACTCTATGTTTTTCAATTTATAGTACACTGCGCCACCCGAAAAGGCATGTGCACCACCAAAAATACATGTGCGCCACTCTGTGTAATTTCGACTTACCGTGCACCTGCGCCACCCGAGAGGCGTGTGTGCCACGAAAAGAGTGTATGCACTACCTTCGATAAAAATAGGTGGAAATTCAAATAGATTGCATGTGCTATTAGAAAGTGTGTGTGCCACCAAAAAAACATGTGTGCCACCGCTTTGTAAAATAGTCCCAGATTTCGACAGAATGTCTGCGCCACCAAAAATGTGTCTATGCCACTAAAACAACGTGTGCGCTCAGGTTAGGGTGTACGCACCAATCTGATAGGTTTTGATTTGTAGTGAAGGTACAGTACAAAAATGACTTCTACGCCCGAGATTAGTGCATCTGCATGTTTGGTTAGGGTATGTGTGTCGGGGTTAGTGCATATGCGCCAAGATCGATAAATAGAGAACTAGGTTTTGATAGTGTTCTGCACCATCCGAGAGGTGCTGCGCTCCTCAAAGTGTGCTGCGTCACCCCTACTGACCATAATATGGAAAAAAAACACAAGAAAGCTCACAATACTTCAAATTTTGACAAGTTAGTTTAAAAATGGAAACAACCCATTAAAATGATGGCTATGAACAAGAACTTACACATATAAAATTAGTAAAAATTCCAAGAAAATGGACATTAATTACTACATGTGCATATCAAAAGTTAGCCAAAACAATGAAATTTAAACTAAAATGCTAAGGGACTAGGTCCCACCGGGCATGCCAAATGTGTGCATGTGTTATTTTTAAACTAATGCTAATGTAAGTAAAGACTAACACCTAAATAGCCTTAATTAGCAAAAGTTAAACAAACTACTAAGCACCATCATGATAAGAATTAAACAAGGGTTAGATGCTAACATTCATCAATATACAAAACTTTGAAACTAATAATGTTAAGCATCTAAATCCTCTATTCTCTAACAACAAATAAATGAAGGGACCTATGTAGGCTCCATGGCTATCAAAAATGGTTGTCCTTGGTGTTCTAAGAACCTAGGAATGAGGGCTTGTCAAAGTTGGGCTACAAGACCCTTTTGACACCTCCCATATGACCTAAGCACTTAGGAAAGAGGCTTAACTCTTCAAGATGATGAACTCTCAAGAAAAAAAAAGGTAAGCTTTTAGTCTAGTTTTCTATTTGCATTTGCTTTCTCAAGTTTAGGTGTAGGTATAAAGGTAGAAGGAGGGCTCCTTATATAGCCCAATGGATAAAGGAAACACTTCATCCCTTTGCATGTGGGATAAAAAAGGTAAAAAAATATTAGGAATGGATAAGGTTGCTTTATAAAAGGTAACCTTACATTAGAAGGGTTTAATTTATAATTAGCAAGTCATGGGAGTTGGGGAGTGTTTTAATTAATCAAAGGTGATTAACTAATAGGTATATGTAAGCTTATAGAAGCTAATTAGAGGAATATTAGTACAATTTAGGCAATTAGAAGAGGATTAAATCAATTAAATATTGATTTATTGGTTGAATGGAAGGAAAGCTAATTAACTAATAATAATTAATTAGTCTAGATGGAAGGGGTGAATAATTAACGGAAGTTCATTAATCGGGATGTTAATTAGATAGGTGACTTAATCAATTAGCGTATTGTAATTAATTAACTTTCTGATAAGAGGGAATATGTGTGCTTTTGATGATATGTCATTGATTTGCAAGAAAGGAGATAATTAGCGCAATTTAAGTATTTGAGGCTTGCAGGTGTAATTATAGGTGTCTACAACAAGCTGCATTGATTGTGAGTTTTTGGAAATCTAGATGGAAGGAGTGAATAATTAATTAGTCTAGATGGAAGGGGTGAATAATTAACGGAAAGTCGTTAATCAAGATGTTAGTTAGATAGGTGACTTAATCAATTAGCGTATTGTAATTAATTAACTACAATAAGAGGGAATAAGTGTGCTTTTGATGATATGTCATCGATTTGTGAGAAAGGAGATAATAAGCACAATTTAATTATTTAAATTGCTTGGGCGTAATTATGGGTTTCTACAAGCTTCATTGAGTGTGACTTTTTATGAAATCTCACGCGAAGAACAAAAGAAGTGCAGGGAGAAAATTTTGGTGTAATCCTCTAAACTTTAAATACTTCCTACAATGAGAACACCACTATAGATGGTGTGGAAAAATATGATCTGTTTTTGAAATAATTCCAATCCAAGGTGAAAGTAGAAAAGGTACGGTGAATGCATGTCGAGTGTTGAAGGATTGTCTGCGTCTATAAAAACCCTTTGTGTAAACTACCGAAAACTATGTTGAACTAAAAAATGTTGTGTAAATTCCCCTTGTCACTTAGGATTCGGTAAAGTCCGAGGAACCCAAGCACTATTTTTTTGGGTCTAGGCAAACCTTTGTGACTATCTTATCTTGAGGACGCAAGTTAGGATCTTGGCCATTGCTTGAGACTAGAGACTGTGTACTTGATTGTTTGTTGAAGACTGTAGTGGTGTGTGTTGTATAATGTTGATCGGGGAATTATTCACTGATATATGCCCCTTCTTTGGGGGCATGTGGAGGTCTTGAGGATTATGGGTCCCAAAGGAGGACCGAATTCTTAAATAAAACTTATGCCCTATAGGGGAGGAAGTATGCTTGGTAGAAACTAAGGCACACACAAACAAAGTAGCTAGAAACAAGTGTTAGTGAAAATAAGACAACTTCACATGTAAAAGACAATATGTAAGGTAGAAGAAAAGAATATAATATGTAAGCTAATACGCAAGAAGACAATGTGTGAAAGAAGACACATAGATGATGAAAAGCGGTGGCAAACATGGGATATAACGCATGTTATCACAAGACACGCAAGGCCACTATAGCCATAAGTAGATAGTGTGCACACAAGAAAAAGGAAAATCCTACAAATGATGACATAAAATGCCAAGCAATGGAAAGGAAAATAGTAACAAAAAAACCATGAAAGTATATGGACATGCAAGAAAAATGTTACACATGAAGCACCCATTAGCATGTTATAAAGATAAAAATTATGTCAAAACATGTATAATATGATATAGTAATGTGCTATGAAAAATGAAACAATATCACCACGTAGTGTGTGTTATCCAAATAACTTTCCTAGATATTCGGGTAACTTATATACACATTTTGGCTCTCAGTCACTCATTAGAAGGTTGTGCATGCTCAAGATTAATTAGCACATTCCATTGATCACGGTTCCATGTGCACCCCTTTCCTTCATCTCCTTCCACTTTCCCCTTGCACCCACCTTCGCACATTCACCTTCTTCCTAATCAACTTCTTCCCTTCCCACATGCCGCACCTATTTCTTTGTAATGGTTACGCCTTGACCATGTGTTCTCTACACACCATTTTGCCTCTTTTCCCCACATGCATCATGCGCGCGTTCCTCTGCACCTTCCTTTGTTTTATTTTGTGTGCTCTTCCTTCACACCCTTCTATTCTCGGCCATCTTTTATCATGCTTAAGTGTGCCATGCACAACCATTCAAGATGCGCCAATATGGTGTTGAATCCTTGCAATAGACTAGTAGGTGACACGTGGCAGAAATGAAAAAAATAGTTACACGATTGGCCATATTTTAATCCAATCCACGTATGCCACATGTCTTTCGTACATTTGATGAATATAACATCTTTTGACAGAGACGTATCTTCTGCTACAGATATCTGATTTATGTGCATCTATACTTTTCAAATAGCTCAATGACATCAGCTACAATGCTAGATATTCAAATTCAAATTTTTTGTGGATATGGTAGGTGAGAAATGGGAAAACGTCTAAGCATTGAAGAGCAGGTCCTGATCACTCCAACCACCCGATTTCATATGATCTGTCCTCCTTTCTTCTTCAATATACAAAATAGGATTGGGGAAGCACATCGACAGATTAGCGAGGCATTGAATGCTTGTTATTGGTGGTTGTATTTCAAAATCAGATTTTACCTCCTCTCTTCTCTTCTTTTCAAATATTTATCTATAAGTGTAAGAGCTATGCTCATCTGTAATGTTGGACACTATGGATTCTTACACATTCTAATAAGGACTTTATATTTCTATATTTTGAGTTATAGACCTCTACATATGGCTCTCGCATGTGGATATCAGCCTCCTTCATCATTGTAATAGTTCTATGCATTTTTGGAAGTAATAGAAGCATCGTTTTATGACTATTCTCTATTCTAACGTGTTTGCATTCTTTCTTCTTGGCATTTCTTTTGCGTTGTGTGCTAGTTGTGCTATTTGGGTCCTGTGAGTTCAATATTTAGTTGTGTTTCTATTAGAGTAGGTATTTACCTTAGCTAATGTTTGCCTCAGGTCTTGTATTTACCTTTATTGTATTTATCCTCACCCACTTATGTGTGTGGATATTTATCTTATCTTATTTAGATATTAGGAGATATTATCTAGTTGTTAGGTATAGTTATTTCCTTGATCTATGGTATTGACTAGATCCTTGATGTCTATGGTCTTGACTTATTCTTTAATCACTAATTATTTGCTTGATTTATGGCTTGATCTACAACCTTGGTTTCTTATATTGTTATTCCTTTCCTATTTAAGCAAGGCCCATTCTCATTGTATTGCATTGAGTTCCATAATAATATATGATAATGTTGCTCATTTGTTTGCAAAGGTTTATGTAAAGTTATTCGACAAATTACTTTCATCTTATTAATGATGGTTGTTGATTGGCATCTGTGTTCTTGGCTTGGTACGATCTAATTATCATTCCTTTTATGGTACGAGTTGGAGATTGTTGTTGACTTCTATCTATAAGTTTTATTTTACAAATAAATTCTTTGTATATTCATATATTTGGGATTTGGTTGTATTTTGTTATTGCATGCATTTTTATGCAAAGTAGAGGCTTCCATTGGATCCAGAGAAGGTGTGAAAACACTAATATCATTGTAAAATTGGCCATTTCTTAATGCAATCATTTTTTTTATTTTTTTATTATTGCAAAGAAGCATACGAGTTCATCTCGGGATTCGCTAGGAAGGAAAGAAACCTTAGAAATATTTTTCTGGGTTTGTTAGATTTCTCAAGTTCTCAAGATCTACTGATGTTGGGTTCCATGCGAGAAGAATTTCAGATCTTTCCTTTTTTGGCAGGGGTCCACAGATGCTATGCACATTTTTAACTATTTCGGAAAATTTGCAGAGGCTTTGCTATTCTAGGTGGGGAAGGCCATTTTTGTCAAAGTCCAGAAATAGTAATTTTTACTAGAAGAAGTAGTTAGATGTGACTTTCTCGAAAACAAGTGGCACACCCCAGAATAGTAAGTTTCACAACACTCATTAGAATCCTTAGCCCCTAGTCATATGGTATGCTCATATGAGGGATTAAAGCTTGTGATTCTTAACTTTAGTCCCCTTTAATTTTATTTGTGTGGTGGAGGCAACAACATTTTTTTTTTTGTGGCGGCTAAAATACATAGCAATGAGAAAAAAACTAAAAAGTTTGTATCTTTTGCTCAAGTAACTCGGTTTGACTACTATTTTTGCAAAAGTGCTTATTTTTTCGTGCTCTTTCCATTGGAAATATTTATTTTGAGACTTGTACTATAATTATAAAGTGCCAAATATGGAGGATTGTTGTAATCAATTGTGGATGCAATTTCAGCTAAGCCCGATGTCCTAAAATTTTAGGAGTTACATTGTTCTCTATCATGGATTCTGAGAATGATATGCTTTTCTCTAAAGTATGTGGACTTCAAGAGGATATTGTAAATTTTTTGGAAGAAAATAGATCACTCAAGAAGTGAAATTATCTTCTACAATCACTCATTCATGATAATGATACAATAATCCACTCCAATAAGAACAACTTGCTAGCCTACAACATCATCATGATATTGTGGATAGCCATATCCATGCTTCTAGTCAACTTGCTTGCAGCTATTGCTTTTGTACCCATTGACATTGATCTATTAGTATTTGAGCATGTTCCTAATCTTGATGCTTCTAAACCTGTGAGGCTTGTTACTACATGCTCTTCTACATTTATGCCTATTACAATACCACATGTTGTGTATCCTATTTAAACTCAATTGCATTGCCTTTGGTTCTCACATGCTCCGTTTTATGGGTTACACTGGTGGAGGTATTGGTAGACACTCATAAGGTATTATTTCCCCTCTTCCAAATGTTAAGTGGAATTCTCTCCATGACATTGGTTTTCGTGTAGATACTTCATTGGGATCACACATTGTCAGAGCTCCTTTGTTTGTTCACTTGACTCTTTTTGAGGATAATCTAAGATCTTCTCGAGAATAAGTTTCAGTCATTTTTAAAGCATGTAGAAAAATTATACGATTACTGTCGATATCTTGTTTGTAGGAAATAAAGCTAGTATGCAAAAGTTATGGCCCATTGAAATTTTTGGGCAAGCTGGAAAATTTTGGAGTTTTGTGTAGTTGGACATGTGCACTCACCATGTGAAAAATTAAAATGTGACACATGGAAAGTATAGATGACGAGGAAAAAGTTGTTTGGGAGTGCCGATCTTGACACTCGGTTATAGAGGGACCTGTGTTTATTGGCCTCCTTTTCATTTCATACACTCAATCATGGAGAGTACCTTGAATTTATTTCTTTAATATGTAATTATTTGATGCATGTAGATATTGTTAAGCCAAATTTGTAAATTTCAAGTTATTCAAATTCCATGCATTAATTCCTTGCCACACATTTCTCCAAATATTTAACTCCTTATCCCTCCACATTGAAATATCCTCCAAAATCTCCTTATTAAATACCCTAACTATCCTTGGCACCTAATCTAAAAATCACTTCAACCTATCCATCCAACAAATGTGCACCTCACATCCTAAGTGGCTAAGGTGGCTCTTAAGCCAATTAAACAAACCGCCTCCATGCATTAATAAATGCTTACTCTTTTAACACCCCCACAATGTGGGATAAACCTCTGAAATGCCGCCTAAGGAGAAGGAGGGGAAGTGGAGGTAGCAGGATTTGAACAGCTAACCTCCCATGCAAAAGTAATAGGCGCCTAACCATTGACCTAGCCACTTGGAAACATTATAAAAGGAGATTTATTGTATTTGTATAGTGACATTCGAGACTGTGTAAATTATTGTTTTGCTCATAACTTGAGCTAGGAGTGGAATTTTGAGGATGATGTAAAAAGTGACTCTATTATTTTTTGTAGAGGAACATGTGAGAAGGTTAGAATTTTGTAGAATTCTTTGTAAATAATTATTTTCAAGATTTTAATAGATCGGTCCCATTCAACCGGACCCGAGATGTAGGCCTCAAGTGCCAAACTCCGTTATCAATTCTTGTGTCAAATTACTGGTGAATCCTCTTCATTTATTTCAATATTTGCATAGTACTTGCAGTTTTAATTCTTTTATTAAAAATACAAAAGGATATAATGCTCAAATTTTACATCAAAAATCAATACAAAGCAAAGAAATGTGTGTGCACAATTGCTAGTTAAATTTGATTTTTAGATCATTGGTATCAGAGCTGGTTTTGACTGATTTTTGGTTCAGATTAACGTTTTTGGATTACAAGTTGTGTGTTGGATGTTAACAAGGTCTCGATCTAAGAAGGGTGAAGGAGAGTTAGTTGAAGGAGATCCCAAAATTGGTACCAAATGATCTCGAAGTCCTACAATGGCGGATCGAGAGGAAGAAAAACTTTCTTCAATCATTCCTACAGATGAAGGAAATGGTGGAAGAAATGTACCAAGATAGGCAAAGGGAAAAGGGAACTAGAGAAGGTAAGAAAGAAGAAAGCTCTAGTTCTGATATTCCTAAAAGAGACTCTTTAAAATCTGATTTTCCTTCATTAAAGTTAGATATCAAGTTTGAATTGCCTATGTATACTGGAGAGCTAAATGTAGAGAAGTTGGATAACTGGGTCAAGCAAATAGAAGTATATTGTAGGGTTCAGAGAATTGTTGATGATGAAGCAAAGATTCATTTGGAAACTCTTCGGATGGGTGGCACAACACTCATTTGGTGGGAGAGTAAGCTTCAGGAAGTGGAAGAAAACAAAGGTATAGAAATCACTTCTTGAGTCCAATTTGTTTTAAATCTTAGGTAACAATTTTATCCTCTTGGTTATAAGCAACAAGCTATGATGGATTGGAAAACATTAAGACAAACTAAGGGACAAAGTGTTCAAGAATACACACAAGAATTTAGGAAAAGGGCTCTAATTATGGAATTTCCCTAAACACAGAAGAAACATTGCTTAAATATATTGGTGGATTGCATAGTTATCTAAGGCATATGATACTTGTTTTAGGTCCTACTAATCTTGATGTAGTATGTGTTCAAGAAACCCATTTGGAAGCACAAGGGAAAATGAAAAAGGAGTCCTCTTTCTCTTCTTTTAAACAAAAGAACAAGCAATCGAAGGAAAAGGTTTGAAAGAACAAGGAAAAGGAAAGGGTAAGCATAAGACAAACTCTATTGTTAAGAAGGAAGATGAAAAACCATTTTGATGAGTCTAAATGTTGGAAATTACATCTTGAAATGAAACCTAAATGGATGGTTAAGAAAGGAAAGGAAAAGAAAACAAACACTATAGTTCATGATCTTGGGTCAGATTCAGGTGATGAAACCAAGATCACAGCTATGAGTTTTCAAGGTAAATCAACTCTTTCAATTTCCAACAATAGTACTACAAATGTTGCATCTTCTTCTAGTAAACAAACTATACATGATGATAAGAAAAGGAATGAGCTTTTCCACATTAGAGTAATTTCAAAACATACGAAAATTGATACTCTTTTTGATAGTGGATCTCAAGCTAATCTAATTTTGAGGAGGTTGTTAAAGAAATTAGGACTCAAAACTAAACCACATCCTAAGCCTTATCCATTGGGCTGGGTTTGTGATGATGCAAAATACAGAGTAACTAAAACTTGTACTTTCAGATTTTCCATTACAGACAAGTTTATAGATGAGGTTGAATTGGATGTAGTTCCTTTGGATATTTGTGGGGTGGTTTTGGGAAGTCCTTATTTGTATGATCATAAAGCAATCTTCTATAGGGAAGAAAATAAATATTTTCTTGTAAAGGATGGAATTGAGTTTATTATTAGAGCTCACCGTGAAAAGAATAATCTATCCTTGGTAATGTAGGTCAAATGAAAAGGCTTGTAAACTCAAGCAAAAGTTTTGTGCTCATGGTGGTCAAAGCCAAGGAAAAGAAAATGAGATGGCTTTTGAGACTTTTGTGATCTAAAACATAAGAATGAATTGGTAAAAATTGTTTCTAATTTTGATGATGTTTTTCAGGATCCACAAGGTCTACCTCCCAAAATAGGGTTCAACATGAGATACAGTTGCTTTAGGATGCACCTCTTCCCAATATCGAATGTACAAGTTGTCAGTAGTAGAGAATGAGGAAATCAAGAGATAGGTAATGGAACTTTTGGCTCAAGGTATAATTCATCCAAGTACATCCCCATGTGGTTCACCAATTATATTGGTTCTTAAGAAGGATGGCACTTGGAGAATGTGTGTTGATTTCCATGCTTTAAACAAGATTACTATAAAGAATCGTTACCCTCTTCCTAGAATAGATGATTTACTGGATCAATTAAAGAATGCAATTTATTTCACTAAGTTAGACTTAAGAAGTGGTTATCACCAAGTAAGAATTACAGAAGGTGATGTTTGGAAAACTACTTTTAAAATGAAATAGGGATTGTTTGAATGGTTAGTGATGCCTTTTGGTTTGTGCAATGCACCAGAAACATTCATGAGAGTTATGAATGATATCTTTAGACCATTCATTGATAATTTTGTTATTGTCTACTTAGATGATATTCTTATTTTCAGTAAGTCATGGGATGAACATGTTAAACACATCCAGAAAGTCTTAGATGCACTAAGGAAAGAGAAATTGTATTTGAAGATGTCAAAATGTGAATTTGGAAAAACATCTTTAATTTACTTGGGTTATATTGTAGGAAATGGAGAATTGAGAATTGATCCTGCAAAAATAGAGGTTATTGTGAAATGGCCTAGACCCACAAATGTGACGGAAGTTAGAAGTTTTCTAGGTGCAGTTTAGTACTGGAGAAAATTTATTGCTAACTTCTCATATATTGCATCTCCTTTGCATGCTTTGACAAGTATTAAATAGGTCTTTCAGTGGGGAGGAAAACAACAAAAAGCATTTGATACACTAAAAGAGAAGATAAGTACCACTCCGATCTTGGCACTTCCAGATTTACAACATTCATTTGAGATTGAGACGGATGCTAGTGACTATGCAATGGGGTAGTTTTGATGCAGAACAAATGACCAATATGTTACCATTCAGAAACCTTTACAAGTGCGGTAAGAAACTATCCAACTTATGATAAAGAGTTGTATGCTTTGGTTCAAAGTGTTAAAAAGTGGAAGCATTATTTAATGGGAAAAGAAACAATTATCCATACTGACCATCAACCGCTTCAATACTTACAAACACAAACCAAATTGCAGCAGTCTAGACATTTTAGGTGGATGGGATTTTTGCAACAATTTCATCTTGTAATCAGGTATAAAAAAGGTATTCAAAACAAGGTTGCCGACATGTTATCCAGACCACCAGTGGTAGTAGCATCTATCCTTTTGCAACATAGTTCTTTGGCTCATGTTAGTTATAAGGAACAATATGTAAATGATGTTGATTTTAGAGAAGTGTATGAGGATCTAGTAAGTGGGAAACAAGTAGGAGAAAAATATTATCATTTGCATGAAGGATTGTTATATCATTATGGTAAACTTTGTATTCTAGAAAATGAGCATGTGCATATGATTAGGGAAGCACATACTTCTCTTATTTCAGGGCATTTTGGTGTTAGTAAGATAGTTGCACATTTACAAAAATATTGTTATTGGCCTAGAATGCATGAACATGTAAACCGATATATTAAGGGATGCATTCTTTGTGCCACAAGCAAGCCAAGTAACAGAAAATTAGGACTTTACACTCCTCTTCCTGTTCCAACAAGGCCTTGGGAAAGTGTTTCCATGGACTTTGTAGGAGGCTTGCCCATGACACGGAAGAAACATGATTACTTATATGTGGTAGTGGATAGATTTAGCAAAATGTGTGTGTTGGTTCCATGTACTAAACAAATAACTGGTGAGGGAACTACACATTTATTCTTTTAGTTTGTTTGGGTTAATTTTGGTTTACCTACTTCAATCATATCTAATCGGGATTCTAGATTTCTTGGGGAATTTTGGTCAACATTGTGGGGGTTAATGGACACAAAATGAAAAAGAGCACTACTTTTCATCCACGGATCGATGGTCAAATAGAGGTTGTAAACTACACGGTACATTTACTTAGGGGCTATTGTAATAAACATCCTAAATTATGGGATGAACATCTTTATTATGTGCAACATGCTTATAATCGTGCCTTACATTCTTCTACTTTGAAGTCTCCATTTGAGACTTGTTATGGATATCTGCCTAATTCTCCATTAGATATATATTATGGACATGAAATCTGTTGTTAATGGTTCAAGTGATTCTGACAAGGCTAAAATATTTGTGTAGAGAATACAATAGGTTCATCAATATGTCCATGAACAATTGGAGAAAATCCAGCTAACTACAAAGCTAGGCATGATAAACATAGAACTGATCACAAGTTCAAAGTTGGTGATTCAGTTTGGCTTCACATCAGCAAGGAAAGACTGACAGGTGAAGGTAAAAAATTGAAACCTATACGGTATGGTCCATTCCAAATATTGGAAAAAATTGGTAACAATGCTTTCCGGTTAGATTTACCTCCATATATGTAAATCTACTCAGTTGTAAATGTTGAGAATTTAAGATTGTATGAACCGCCTATGATTGTTGATCATGATGATTCTAACATTATGCCTTCCATTGATGATTTTTCTCCTGAGTATCTTGATGAGTTACAGGAAGACATCATTTAGGACAGAAAATAAGAACTTTGTGAAGGGGTGATATTGAGTATCTTCATGTTTGGTTCAAAGGCATGCATCCGAACAAGGCTAAATGGATGGAAATCGGAAGGTGAGGGAGAAATACCTCACCTATTCATCAATTAAGATGACTTTTGGGGTCCAAAATTTCTCGGTGGGGAGGAATGATCCAGAGGATCCTCACGAAAACACCGATCTAAGATCTTCTCGAATAAGTTCTAGTCATTTTTAAAGCGTGGAGAAAAATTATACGATTCCGAGTTGACATCTTGTTTGCGGAAACAAGCTCGTTTGCAAAAGTTATAGCCCACTGAAATTTTTGGGCAAGCTGGTAAAATTGGAGTTTTGTGCGGAGTTGGACATGTGCACGCTCACCAAGTGTTTCGACTATATTTGCGACACATGGACAAATTGTGTGAAAAAAAAATGGGTTTTGGAATGCTTTGGTCTTGGACACTGTTCTCGAGATAAATGGACCCGCTTATTTTTGGTTTGGGGCCCTCGGCACCAGTTCGACACACTCGATTATGGAGGGGTGCTTGGCCTTCTTCTCATTTAATCATTAAACCAACTTGTGTATATAAACTCCTATAATTGCCTTTTTGCACCATGCATGTGGGACATTTAGGCATGCATTATTTAAATTATGCAAATTTCCCATTCATATTTTTATTAACTACCATTTCTCGCATTGCATATATTATACTCCTTCACGCATTCTCCTTATCCAACTAACCACACATTATCCTTGGCTGAGTTTTAGTGAATAAAAATCACAACCATGCGCTATCCCAAGAAATGCACCCTTTACATAAGCATATAGGTGGCTCTTAAGCCAATTCAAACCGCCCTCCACATTAATAAATGCTTACCTTTTTCACCCCCACAATGTGGGATAAAACACTTAAAATGCACCTAAGGAGAAGGAGGAGAAGTGGAGGGGATTGGAACAACTGACCTCCCAAGCAAAATTATAGGCACCTAACCATTGCGCCAGCTGTTTGGAAACAGTATAAAAGGAGGTATATTATATTTGTATAGCATTCGAGACTATGTGAAATTATTGTAATGCTCATAACTTGAGCTAGGAGTGGAATTTGGAGGAGATGTAAAAAGCAACCCCTATTATTTTTGACAGAGGAAGACTGTGAGAAGGTCATAATTTTGTAGAATTCTTTGTAAAGAATTATTTTCAAGATTTTAATAGATCGGTCCCATTCAACCGGACCCGGAGACGTAGGCCTCAAGCGCCGAACTCCGTTATCAATTCTTGCATCAAATTGCTGGTGAATCCTCTTCATTTCTTTGAATACTTTGATAGTACTTGCAGTTTTTATTATTTTATTAAAAATATAAAAGGATATAATGCTCAAATTTTACATCGAAAATCAATACAAAGCAAGAAAAATGTGTGTGCATAATTGCTAGTTAAATTTGGTTTTCAGATCACCAAACTATATATGAACCTCAAGACTCACCAATCTCCCACTCGGCTTCATGCTCATGAGATCGTCATACTAAAACTTCGAACTCGATCAAGCTTTTCTTAGTGGCCTCACTAATCCATCCATGTACTCGCCTTAGTTTGTCCCTAGTGAACTCGACCAACATTCACAACGAAGGACTCTTCTTCACAAGTCTTCCAACTCATCCTCCATGTAATCTCTCCTTGACCAAATTTCTTGGTGCCCTTCTTCAAGTTAAACATGATCTCTCTTGAATGTTGAATCATTTTGTTTGATATGTAGCTCTTACATTCCATTTGTGTTGCATTTTCCTATAATAGTTTTTATGAGCTCATCTTCTTCATTGGCATTTGTTCAAGTATCCATAGTTAACTATGACTATAATTTAAGCTTTGCCTTTGATACGCTTGATGAACCCTTTCCACTAAAATGAAATGCCCCATGCTCGACCGAGTCTTCTTCATGCCTTACTTGAGCCAAGCAGCACATCTCAAGTTGAGCTTAATCATGACGAGCCTCAAGCATAGATCACTTGGGTGATTCCAAAAATTCCTCAAGATACCTATATGCTTTAGGCTCAGCTTATTCCTCAG
Organism: Taxus wallichiana var. yunnanensis; assembly: GCA_018340775.1. Taxonomy (NCBI): domain Eukaryota; kingdom Viridiplantae; phylum Streptophyta; class Pinopsida; order Cupressales; family Taxaceae; genus Taxus; species Taxus wallichiana. Next base: position 698,135,250 of record CM031239.1, read on the forward strand.
CCCAAATGAATGAGCTTAACTCCTTGGCAAGTTCTAGGAATGTTACCTTATGAACTCGTTGACCATGACATGTTCGAGTTATTTTCATGATGAAAAGGGATCCGAGTCAAGGGATCAAAACCACTGATTTGATCTCCTTCACACCTGCCATGATGTCCATCCTATCGTGAGCATGGTGAGATAATTTAATTACTTCTCAACTTGCACCCTATGAAAAAACAATCCCGTTGAGCTACACATAGCATGGGTCACCAATGTCTTACATTCTATCATCCCACCATCCATTCTTATCCTGACCGAGATCTCATTTGAGCTACTAACCAATTGTCACCTTGACATCAAATTTATTTACTATCATGGCTAGACTGTCGAGATCATTCTTAAGGCTTATCTCAACCTAGCTATTCCTAGAGCTATGCATCGAGTTGATGGAGTAGGCTCCTACTTGTGTACTCAACACCACCCACCGAGCCATGGTGAGTGTCATGTTTCACTTTTCTGAACTTCGATGATCTTGTTTACATCATCATGTTGACTCACTTGGAAAGGTAAGTCATTTCCCTATTAATTCAGCCAACTCCTTAGCTTGTCCCATAATGTCAAACTCTTCATCCATACTTTGAGCTCTTGAATCAAAATGTAGCTTGACATGCTCTTTAGGATCTATGTTTCCTTAACATCAAGCTATGATCTACCTTCTAACCACCAAAACTATTTAGCATGCCTTGGTGACCAAGATCGAACCCTAGCTTGAGCCTTTTGTAAATATCCCAAGCTCCATACATGTCAACTTCATTTAGCTTGATTGAGATAATTTGGAGTAAAATATTTGATGTATTATAAGCTCGTGCTATCAACATAACCCGTATCATGTCCATTTAGCTCAACCGAGTTATGTTTGAAGATCCTTCTTCCCATGTGTTTGAAGATCCTTCTAAGGCATCATGAAGGTATAGAAGAACTCTAGAAAAAGTTTATACACCAAATTTGACAATTTTAGCTTGTAGACCATTGTTTCTCATTTTTACTAAGGGAGCAAAATGGACAAAACTTTTAGAGACCTCTCGAAAATGATTGTATGCTAAGAACAATTTGAGTAGCCTTAAATTGTCCATTAGGCATGGATTCTATATTAGAGTCCTTATATCAATTTGATCCTCTGTCATACATCCCAAAGTCTCTTTGAGTAAATTTGATCTTGGACATACCTGAAATGTTAAGCATGAGGTATCTGAGTCTGTTGAATACTTAACATCTATAAAACACTTTGCAGAATTTTGAATGAGGTAGATCATGAAACTCTTAAGCAAATCTTAAACCTTCCTTCTCCTTGAAACCTTCATATGATGAAACAATGTGCAAGAACAAAAAAACACAACAACAAGGAAAGAAAAATAACAACACACAACAATGTGCATAAGCACTTGGAGGAAAACACCTAACTAAACTATACAGGGGGTGGAATACTTCTCAAAAACAAGCTTTGAGATGTATCCCATTCACATGAATGGGTAGTTATTCTCTATTAAGACTTAATAGATGAAATGAATTCACCTCTTTAACTTGTGATGATGTATGGCCCACTCTAGAGTATCAAACTTGGCATGCCGTCTGGTTTGGCCATGTCTTCCATCCCATTTGAGGAAAACTAAACTCCCTCTTGAAAAAAACTCGCGGATGCCTTCTTGTCAAAATATTTCTTAACCTAAGCCCGATGTTTCTCCAAAGTCTTCATAGCCTTGTTTCATACTTCCTCTAAATCCATGAGTTCATCAAACTTTACTTTCAAAGGATCACTCTCCATAACTTCAAGTTGATGAGCTAACTCCAAAGAAGGTAACTTCAAGGAGAGGTGGAATTTTTATTACCTTCCATATATAAGCATGAAAGGAGAATTACCTAGGGCCCTTTTAGGTTTGATTTGATCTTCCCATAAGGCAATCTTAAGTTGTGTATCACAAGTCCTCTTGGTAGTCTCCATTGTGCACTTAATAATCTTGATGAAGTTTTTGTTACTAGACTTAGCCAATCCATTTCCTTGTGGATATTATTTGGATGAAGTATTGAGGTAGACCCCATTTTTAAAAGCCCATTCACTCAACTTCATACCAAGAAAAGCCATCACATTTTCTGAAATGAATTTAAAAGGAACAAAGAACCTTCTCATAAATCTAGAACTACCTTTTCATTTCTCTCTTTCAATGCTCGACCGCCTCTGTCCATCAAGTAAAATATTCTATCATAGTAAGGACCCATTTATGTCTATCACTAGATGGAGGATTAATCATTCCGATGAATTCCAACCCCCATTGAACAAATGGTTGATCCACTTGGATTGGATGGAGCAGAGAGCTACCAACTTTGCTTGTCGGTGAAAAAGGCACATTCCTTATACTTTCTTACCCGAGAGATGGGAATCTTTGAACAAATCAATTCAATAGTAACTAGCTCACATGATCTTGGTAGCAATTGTTCATGTAGATTAATGGCCTCTAGAAAGGCCATTATGAAACACTTCTAGTATCTTACTTGCCTATTCTGTTGATCCATAGGGATCCAAAATTACTCTACTTCATCAAAATAGTTATCACAAAGAAGGAAGGAAAAATGAAATGGAGGTTTTGTATATTAAGTAACAGGACCCACCCTACGCAGGTGGTGGTTACTGAACCGCTGCCTAGCCAGAGCGGCGGTCCCAAGATTGTCGGTCTACACAAGGCGGTGGTCCTAGCCATTATGGACAGAAAACTAAATTCAAAATGAATAGCCTCTGAATTTGAAAGGATGTCCATTTCTATTCTCCTTCATGAACTTTCCCATTCTCCAGTGCATGGGAGGACATGAGAAAGGCTATAAATACATGATTGTAGAAGTGTAAAAGATCATCTTGAAACATGGGAACAAGTGAGCAAGAATTCTTAGTACTAGAAGATGTATTTTTATAGAATAAAGGAGTGTTGAGATAGAGCAAAAAGTAACTGAAAGGAAGTGTTGAGATATTATCTATTTCTCTTTCTTACTTATTGTAAATTTTGTACTGTTGATTTAAATTGGCCAATAAAAAGTGGGAGAAAGAGCAATTTGCCCTTCCCGAATGGTTTTCCTCCATTGTAGGTTTTCTAGGATAAAATTGTTGGTGTTATGAGCTTATATTATTTCATTTGCTACAATTGTTGATTCTAAGCACAATAGTAATTCATTCACTAGTTATCTCTATTATTTTCTAATAGAAAGTAAACAACAAGTTGATTAATTTGTGATTTGTAAATAATTTCAAAGTTGAAGAGTTTAGATCATTTTGGTATCAGAGCTAAGAAGTATCTAGGAATATGGTATATCATTATTGAATTTGTAGGAAAGTGATAAGATCTAAACGTGGAGAAGCTTTACGTTACGATCTAGAGATTTCTACAAAGAAGTGGAAATAGAGAATTCAAGGAGAAATGGAGGAAGAGAACTTGGTCCATAGAATTAAGATGTTGGAGACCATGATGGATAGGATGTTTAGAAGGCAAGAGGAACTTGTAGATTTGTAAAGAGATATATTCCGTCAAGTAAGACTCCATGGACTCGGTGATTCGAGGCTCAGCCAAAAATTTGGTGTAGGCAAGAGTCACCATGAGGAAGATTACGGAGAAGAGCATGAAGAAGAGAATTCTAACACAAGAGAAAAGGTAAAATCTGAACATACTCCTTTTAAAGTTGAGACTAAAGTTGAAATAAAAAGATTTGAAGGACAAGTAGATGCGAGTTACTTGATAAATGGTTGAAACCATTAGAAGTCTATTTTAGCGTCCATAATGTCACTAGGCACAAAGGTTCACCTTTACACATCTCAAAATGGAGGGACATGCTCTAGTTTGGTGGGAAACTCACCTAACTACTTGTGAAAAGAAGAAGCATCCTATTGTGAAATCTTGGCAAGAATTTAA